>OX596190.1:5405977-6605977 GCA_951394245.1 Cyclophora punctaria
ACAAGAAACTAGCTGTTGTCCAAACAATGTAACTCCGACGTTATACTCATCTTCACCGCGGGAGCATATTTCTGAAGACTCTGTCACTCCGATGGCATCACCACTTCCACCACACTGTGTCTGCGACGAAATCTTCTGTGCGACATGTTCTGAAAACGAGAATCCCCCAGTTTTGACCAATGAGGACTTATACGGGAATTTGCCCACACCAGCTTCTGTTGAGTCATCTACCATGAACACTCCAACTTCTGCCAGAAGTAAACAAACTCGTCTGTCTACTTTTAAAATTGATAAAGGGAAGAAACGATTACCACATAAGGAAAATTGGTTGGTTAGTAAGAGAAAGCATTCAAAGAATCATGGAAAAAGCTTTATCAATTCGAGAGGAAAACATATTCCAGCTAAGCAATTAAAAAGACCATGCTATGAGAAATGTCGTTTGAAATGTTCTGCCACATTTAATGAAGAACTGCGTAGCGCAATTTTCCATCAGTTTTGGAGACTCGGTGACCGTCAACGTCAATGGGATTTTGTTATACGGTATACAAAGAAAATACCAAAACGACGTCAAACTACAGACGTTATTAAACATGATCGCAAGAACACATTTCTATATTTCCTACCTGATGAGAATGGTGAAATGCATAAAGTATGCAAGTTAATGTTTTTAAACACGCTCTCTACAGGAGAACGCATTATTTCTACGTCATGGAAAAAATATGATGACGGTAATAATATCGCAATTTCAGAAGATCTTCGAGGAAAATATCGACACAAAGATAGAATTATTGACGAAGAAATGATTAAAAGCGTTTGCGATCATGTTAGATCATTTTCTATGGTGGAATCCCATTATGTGAGGCAATCTTCCAAGAAATTATATTTAGAAGGAGTCAAAAATGCCTCTCGCATGTTTCAGCTCTACCAAAAATGGTTTGACCCTGAAAAATACAATAAAGAAGCAAATAAGAGGCAATATCGAGATATATTATTCAAACATTTCAATATTGCTTTTCATAAACCTAAAAAGGACCAGTGTGACATCTGTCACTGTTATAAGAACAAGGATATCCCTACTGAAGAGGAAAAGGCTGCTTATCTTAAACATCAGAATGCTAAGAAAACTGCTCGTGAGTTAAAACAGCTCGACAAAGAGGAGGCAAAAACCAATCCAAATGTTTTAGCGGCTACGTTCGACTTTGAAAAAGTACTTATTACGCCTCATGGAGACATTAGCGTGTTCTATTATAAAAGGAAATTAGCAACATTGAACTTTACTATGTATGATCTGGCAACTAAAAAGGCTACATGTTATATGTGGCACGAAGGTATAGCAAAACGTGGTGCTAACGAAGTTGCCAGCTGTCTTTATCAATACATTCAGGAAAATGTTTCTAAAGGAGTAACAACATTTAAATTTTGGTCTGATAACTGTACAGGCCAAAACAGAAACCGGATTGTGTTTTCACTATATTTACTTGCATCAAAAAAATTTGGAGTAACAATCATTCACCGTTTTATGGAGAAAGGGCACACCCAAAATGAAGGGGACAGTGTACACTCCACAATTGAACGAGCTAGCGATCGTAAATTAATATATGTGCCAGAAGAGTGGTACTGCCTCGTTCGTTGGGCTAAAGTGGAAGGAGACCCGTACACTGTAAAAGAGATTAGCAACACAGACATTTTCGATTTTAAAGCCCTTCTAGTAAATAAAAATTGGAACAAAAATACACTAAATCAGAAGATACAGTGGACAAAAGTCAAAGAAGTTGCTGTAAAGGCACCATATTTTGATCGGATTGACTATAAATATGATTTAGATCAAGCTTCAAAAACTGTGATTGTATTGCGATCTGGTACCCGAGATACGGGCAGATTTGCTCGTGAATTTCAATTAAGACAAGCTTACGATGGAGAACTTCCTATAACTAACCAGAAACTTAAAGACTTATTAGATTTATGTAGAAGTGGGGTGATTCCCAATAAATATCATACTTTTTATCAAGGGTTGCAATCTTCAACTAATGTGCCAGAGAATAGCTCTGACGAAGAAGAAGACCAATAATTACTGTAAGCTAAGACTGACTTCATTTCAATTATTGTTATTAAAATACCCTATTGTGATTTTTATTATGTGCCATAATTATTGATGTGTAATGTGTATTGTTATAAGATTTATTATTTTTTATTTTGATTTTTATAGCTGATTTTAATATTTTTTAAGATACTCGTATTTTCGTGATAAAAAGTTAGAAAGATTGATTATTTAAACAATATTTCTTCGTCTTAATAAAAAATTAAGCCTACACCTAAACTTATAGGCTTTAAAAGAGTAGTAAAAATAATAAATAATGGCTGTAACTTTGATTCTTTTTATACTTTGTTGTGTTGATTTGTTATTACTCTTAATTTTGTATACTTTTAAGATGTTCTGATGATGGTTGTGATATTGTTATTACCTGCACTACAAGTGACGGGCAAAAAAAGTATATCTTAGGCTACTTTTTATTGTATTCATTTGATCTCCCAATAATTGCTTGAATTTCGTTGTATTTCCAAGTTACTTAATTTCTTTAAATAAATTTTTCTATTTGATTCTTAGTATTAATGATCAAGCAAAAAGAGGCTTTTTGATTTGATTTTTCTTTAATTTTACTACTTATGAGAAAATTATGTCTGATTCTTAAATAAAGTTACATTATTTTATAAACTTATTCTGGTTTTATTTGCCATAAAATGAACTTACGACATGCATATTATCATAAGAATTACAAAAAACAAAGCCATATGTACCACTACCGACATGTAGTGACCAAGATCGTACATTTAACAATGTCGGTTCGGGTAGTTCTGACAAATCCCTTTTTACTTTATTCAGTTAAAAATGTCATAAATGCTTTTTCTCATATTTAGGAAATAAATATCAGGGATCTTTAATAATGAGTCGAAGGCAAAGCCCTTGCATAACAAAAGTCTAAAGTTTCATTGCCCTGTGTAATATAGGTAAAAAAATATGCGCAAAAATGACGCAAAAAAAAATTAAAACCGCTCTCCTGTAAAGTAGCTGTTTTGCACATCCTACAATGTTAATAGGGACAGGCGATATATGAAGAGTCCTATTGTAGTGTAGGCCAGGCCATATCGGAGGCCTACAGACGGTATTAAACTTCCTACCAACAAACCTACTCGCACAAACATACTCGAAGCTACACTTAAGTGCAGTCCCCTTTATCTCTAAACACATTAATTCAGTAGATAATTAAAAACAAAAGAAGTATTAAAGTAGAGAACTATATCTTGTAAATAGCAATAAACAAACACATCGAGACAAAGGTTGAATGTAAACATTCCGTATAGTAAGCTTGACAATAAATAATAGGATTCTGTCCGATTTTATTAACGTACGTACGGGTAGTGTCCGATTATAAACGTACTTGACCTATTTTCACACCGGTATTGATAGCTGTAACCCCTTTTAGCGGTGCAGCTTAATCTATTAGCTTGAAAATAGACTAGACTGGTTCAAGCTAAATATTGATACAGCTTCTCTTGAGCGGTATTGCGGAACATGTAAGCTTCACTTAGCCTTCTATTAAGATAGGGCAATCAAACATTCTACTAATATTATAAATGCGAAAGTTTGTAAGGTGTAGGTATGGAGGTATTATGTTGGTAACTCTCACAAAAAAACTACTACACGGATTTGGATGAAACTTTACAGTAATATAGGTTATATATCAGAATACCACATGAGATAAATTTTATTTTTAGACGTTTCCAACTTTTCAAACATAGCTCGGGTTTGAGATCACCAACCCGCATTTGGCAAGCGTGTTATTACGCCTAATCCTTCTCACTGTACTGATATCTTCAGTGAGATGAGAGGCCTTTGCCCAGCAGTGGGCTTCACCGGCTTACTTTACTTAACTTTTACGTAGTTATGTAGGTTTTTAGGTAAGTCTAGTTTAATGGTTATAGGCCTATTACTAGCAGCATTTCAGCTATCAAATGGTTTGTCCCTTTCTGACATACGCTATTTTACAAAGAGCAAAAGAGACAAAAGACTCACTAACAGTGTTTTAGTTAGAGAGCGTTTATGAACAAGGCTCTAAGTATACAAATTCAAATAGCGTAAAATAGTGGAAACATTTTGGTTCAAAAAGACAGCATATATATATTCAATTCAAAATTCAATTCAATTCAAAATATCTTTATTATATCAGATCATTACAATCATTTATAATCGTCAGCTTAAAATTAAGTTTACGTTAGTTCGCATCGCGCCACCTACTGAGAAGAACTAACAAGAAACTCAGTGTCATAAATACATATTACTATACACCTTCCCAAAACTAATAACACAACCAAAAATACTACTGTAAATACAACATTATACGAAGCCATGCATTATTAATAAACACTGCCCAGTGTTAAGTTACCGACCGGCTCAGAGTGGGAGGAAACCGCAAAATCAATTTGTTTAACCAATTTTAAACTCTCAACGCAAAATGATGGACAATATACTATGGTAGTGTAAAATGAATTACATAACGTACTGGTTTCGTTTCCCTGATTATGCCACTGTACTGATATCTTCAGTGACACGAGAGGCTTTTGTCCAGCAGTGGGACATTTCCGGCTAATACTTATCTACTTCACTGGTTTCTTATTAAGCGAATACTCATTTTGAATTGAAAATTACGTTTACAGATACACTTCGCTATTATTTAACATTTTTATCTGACGTTTCGGCCCCTTTACAGGCCCCGTGGCCATAGAAGACTAAGGTGTAATGCACCTCACACACATAAACGTAGTTTCAATTACATTTGGTAAGCGCAAGACATGTATAGTGCGGATGCGGGTCGGGTGCGGGTCGGGTGCGGGTCGGATGCGGGTCGCGTGACGTTTAATTCCCTGTGAAAGGTGACAAACCGGCTGCTGCGGGCCAATTCCCGAGTTTTAACATTTACTATCCTTTTCCAGAAAAGAAAAATTAAATACTTAAACAAAAAATATAAAAATCAGTCTCGGCTTTTTGGAGTCGTGTTACTAACTCAAGTTTCTTAAATACTTAGATATTTTTCAAAAATATTTCTTGTTTCTACCCGATAACCTTTTAATTATAACTGGACGATAATTAATTTGCTTTCCCCTAAATTAACACAAACTTCGAAACTGTTTGATCTCAATTACCATTTTAAATTGTGTTACGAAGATATTTCACAAAAATTCTCTTAGAATTTCACGAAATAAAGTTTGGAATTTTTATGATTAGTCGGTTAATTGATGGGAAACAGATGTTGGTGATATTTGTGATGAGCGGGGTTTTGAATTTACTTCAAAGAACCTCAATTTGTAAAACAAAAAGGAAATGTAAAACAAATGAACGTCGAACGAGTGGAAAATTAAAATTTAAATATTTAGAAGTTCTTCTCGGAAGCTTGTCAGGCGACGATTACACGTAAAGTATTTACTGTGATCCGTCAATACAGTATTTATTGATGGATTTCAGTATTTACTGATGGATTAATACACCAGCCTACACGTACAGTATTTATTACGTTAGTATTGTGTCCGGTCTCCTGCTGTTTACACGTCATTATAGGCTACACGATCATAATCTGACGGATCATCATACCAGAATCAAGAAATCTAGAAATCCATCAATAAATACTGTCATCCATCAATACATTAGGTTACACGTTCAGTAAATACCACGATACGTGATATTTACTGTTGGATCACAGTAAATACTTTACGTGTAATCGTCGCCTTAGAGTAGGTACTGGGTATTTTGACCGACTTCAAACACCGAAGGAGGAGGTTCAATTCGGTCAGTTTTTGAAGTGAAATCGTCTTTAGCGGCGTTGTGCACTTTTTATGTGATGGGGAAAAATGTTAAACTCGCGTCAGGACACGTGACCTGTTCGAAAATTCGTAATACAATTTGACGTTAATATTCTAGTTTTCACAGGACTCCGGGAGTGCAACCCGTTGATTTTTTTAAGACTTAATTACGCCCTTACTCGGCGATATCAAATGCTTATGCTTCCTTAGGGATTTAAAGACTAATTTCGACTTTGAAGTTTACTATGTGGAACTAATACTGTGTAGGTATTTATATAACTTAAGTACGTATTTTAAATTATAGAATTATAGATATTTTCTATTCATAAATGCCAATGGCACTGCGAAATTACAGCCCAACGCTTTTCCCAAACAAATCTGAAAACAGCAATAACAAAGTTAATATTAAATCCACGAACGCTACATAACCCATTCAGTATTCTCAAACTTTATGCTAATTGCATCTATTCTAATGTCAGATGGTCTAATTTGCACATCGGTCGAGGCGTATGCAATCTGTGCCACAGATTAGACGATAGTTAACATCGTGAATAATTGAAGGAAGTTTTAAGCGGATTCGGTAACTTCAGTTGGATCGCTGAGGATCGGATTTAACTAAAAGCAGGTGGATATTGAAATTGTATTCGGATGGCTTCTGTTTTTCATTTGTTATTGATATTTTTGTACTGCTAGTAGCGCCTCTTACTCTATACTTAATGAAATGAACTTGTTTGTTCGTATGTTCGAGCTAATCTCAGGAATTACCAGTCCGATTTGGATAATTCTTTTTGGTATAGGTAGCCACAATCAACAGGAAGGTTCTAGCTTTTTTTCATCCAGAAATTCCCACGTGAAAGGGCACAGTGCGTGTAAAACCGCGGGGCACTGCTAGTTGTTAACGAAATATATTCAATTTGTTATTCTGATGTTATAATCTATATTGCTGTAAAGCTTCGTTCTAATTCATTCTATAGTATCTAGCCTGTAAATATGTAATAGACTTGACGTTACTCTCGTAACAAACATACATATAAACTCACAAACTGTCGCATTAACAATATTAGTAAGATTAATGTTCAGTTCGAGTGAAAACATGTTTCCTACTTTTGAGATCACCAACCCGTAGTAGGCAAGCGTGGTGATTACGACATCCTCCTCACTGTATTGATATCTTCAGTGAGATAAATGCCTTTGCCCAGCTGGGACATTACAGGCTAATACTTAACTTTTAATGTTACTATATGTAGTAGTAGGTACCGTGCTTCGGAGGGCACATTAAGCAGTCGGTTCTGGTTATTTCAATCATTTGAACATGTTAGGGACCTTTGGGCAGTCGAAAACTCTGACACGAAGGTTGGCCTTAACCTACTCTTACTTATTGGTTAAGTTTAAGTGAACAATACTCAAAACTACACGCACTTGTTTGTTTTATTGTTTACTTCACCATTTCTTTACCTATAGCGCAGTCGGGGCAGACATTTAAATATAAAAAATTCCGGGGAGCGATTTTATTTTTTTAAACGTCGGGGGTGGTTGGGAGCATAAATCTCGATTTTCGAACTAATCCCGGTAGAGGGTTTACTAGTATTTACCTAGTACCGATATACATGACATTTAGAATTTCCAAGAGGTTCCTTACGATATTTACGTACATATTACGAGCGTCTCATATTAATCACGAATCTCCTATGATCCAGACGAATCTCCTATGACGCGTGGGATGGAAAAAGACAATTATGTTCTTACATAAATGTGTTCTGAAAGGAAATATTGAAAGATTCCAATTATTTATAGCTTGAGATTTGCGTGGGTAGGAGATGGTAGATTTGGTCCGCGGAGGACTGAAAAAAGAAAAGTCCGCGGGTTTACATCGAGAACAGTGACATGGTGTTCCTACACCATATAGTTGTAGTAGTTTATAGTTATAGTTTATATTCTATAGTTTTTTATTCATGGCGCTATCACTATCCTATAGTATAGTGATAGCGCCATGACTATAGGATAGTGATAGCGCCATGAATAAAAAACTATAGAGAATGAACTGTAACATCGTATTACATTCTATTTGTATCTTCTTCTTCATCGAGTGGATGGCCAACCTGACCAATCCTGGTGTCAGAGTTATTGAGCCGCCAAAGACCTCTGACATGGCTCAAATAACGACTACTATCCGTAGAAAGTAACCGGAACCAACGGCTTAACGTGACCTCCGAAGCGCGGAATCATTTTACTTTTCGAGCAATCAGGTGATTCAGCCTGCAATGCCCTAACCAAACTAAGGAAAGTCTCACAAAAAGATTTTCGTAAGATATCCCCACCGGGAATCGAACCCGGAACCTCCGGGTCGTAAGCTGGGCGCTCAAACCACAAGACCACGGAGGCTGTTATTCTATTTCTATAATAATAAAAAAGAGAATTGAACAATGAACATTATCTGTACATTACTCTCTTTTTCTGTAACACCGTGGGGTGCTGCCACGGTGTTACCCGGGTTGTACCCGTTCCCGCGGGAATTTCGGGCTAAAATGTATCCCATGTGTTATTCTGATAACCTATATTACTGGAAATTTTCATCCAAATCAGTAGTTTTTTCGTACATACATCCTCACCAGCTTTCGCATTTATAATATAGTAGGATATTTAGTTCTTCAGTTGCAATAAATAAAACTCTTTAATGTATTCTTCGAAGCACCGCTACGTTCATTAGTGAAGGTAAATTTACATAAAACATAGTCCGCCTTAGTCGAGGCGTTTCATTTTGCTTGCAGCGGAGGTGTAAATTAGAATACGAGAATGAACCACACTTTTCATGGAGTTTAATGGAGAATTTCTTTGTGTTTTCGGTTTGATTCTATACTAATATTATTAAGTTTGTATGTTCGAGCTAATATCAGAAGTTATCTGTCCGATTTGAATAATTCTTTTTTAGTAGAAAGCCATATTCAATGTGAAGGTGATAGGCTATTTCCCATCCCGAAATTCCCATTGGAACGGGTATCATAATATTATAATCCTTTTTATTTTAATCTGTATTGTTTCGATCTGTACTTTTTTATCTGTGGTAGGAAGACAAAGACAGACAAAAAACACATTGACAAGTCAAACTTATGACACCCCTATTTTTGCGTTGGTTAATAACGAGACGCTTTTAGCTGTACGTAAATAATATCAGCTACACATTTTAAATGTGAAAAATGAGCAAGCAATTTCGTTATAAAATTGTAATAGAAAAATGGTTTGTAAGAGTATATAACATAGAATTCAATTTCATACAACGTTTATTCACTTATAGCTCTTTCTTATTACAAGCACTCTGTTCTTACTTTAATCTTGAAAGTTTAATCTAGATGATTGAATCTTAAGTCTAAAATATTGAGTCTTGAAGTCTGAGCTTGAAGTATTAAGTGCACTGGATGACATCAATATACTCGCAATTTAATGTGAAATTGAGATTTTCTTGGAAAGCAATTTTTTATTAAGTTTCAAACTTGTTGAACACTCATAAAAAAGTTCTTGTAAGTTTTATTTATTGGGCATGCGAAATGAATACATTTTTCTAGATTACATTTAAAAATTATTTAGTAAACAATGATATTTCTATATTAGCAGTAGATATTTGATATTAAGTCAAATATTAGGTAAAAGCAATACGCGGTTTCGCCCGCGTACCGCAGACCGCAACCGCGTGCGATTTAGCAACATTTGTCTGCATACACCGTACGTCACGACCGCCGAATGTAATACTAATGTTCGCGAATGTAATAAGTACCACTTGCATTTGCAGTCTGCTAGGGCCGAACGCTACCTTTTACTAAAAATAAAATCGCATTAAAATCAATCCGTTTCATAGCTAAGGTGCCACAGAAAGACACACATTCTCTCACACACACACACACACACACAACTACTCAGCAGTTATTAACAGCCTCCGTGGTCTTGTGGTTTGAGCGCTCGGCTCACGATCCAGAGGTTCAATGTCTCACAAAAATCTCTTTGTGAGACTGCCCTCAGTTTGGTTAGGGCATTGCAGGCTGAATCACCTGATTGCCCGAAAAGTAAGATGATTCCGTGCTTCGGAGGGCACGCTAAGCCGTCGGTCCCGGTTACTTTCTACGGATAGTAGTCGTTACATGAGCCATATCCGAGGCCTTTGGCGGCTCTATAACTCTGACACCAGGATTGGTCAGGTTGACCATCCACTCGATCAAAAAAAAGCAGTTATATTCAACTAAACCCACTACAATAAAAAAATAACAAACCAATTCTGCGTTAAAGAAAATTCATCCAAAATTTAACTCTGACCTTTATCAATCAAAAGTGTTTTGAATTATTCACACACAAAAGAATATAAATGTTTGTTTGTAGGTCCTTTGAAAGGAAAGCTTATTTTTATAGAAACGTTTGAGCCAAAAATATTTTTACGTGCTCTGTTATTGAAGGTTAGCTTTCAAGTTCCATATGAGTATATAAGTGTATGGTTTTTGATGGAAGCTTAACGGGTTTACGAAGCTTTTAAGCTTATATCTCGAGGTATTAGGTTTTATTATATGGTTTATGTTTTTGCCGTACTGAACTTTTGTTAATGGCGGTCAAAAGTTGTTTTTTTTTTCGAGAAGCCTTAGTATTAGGGTTCGAACACATAGGCAGGCGGTTTGCTTCGCGCCTAGAGCCTAGCTAGTAATCCCTAGCCAGTCGTTTGTTAAAACGAACGAACACGATCATTGATCACGACCGGCCGCACTGCACGCTTGGCGCCTAGCTAAGATGCTTACCTAGAATGCTAACCACTAGGCTCTAGGTGCCAAACAAGCCTCCTGCCTGTGCGTTTGTAGACTAAATGTTTTTTTCAAAGTCAACGTCAAAGTCAACCTTAGACTAAACTAAGTGAAGATCAAGCTCTGCTACAACCCAATGAAGCATTTTTAATGTCGTGTCCTCTGCATATTACAGTTACACTCACTTACTGTTATTTAAATAAAACATTACACCTCATTGTACGAGTACAGGTTGAAGAACAACTTCATAGATTAATTAATAAAATTGTTTAGGTACCACATCTTTGCAGTTATTTTGTGATAAAAATTAGGCGTAAAAAATATGATAAAACTTTTATAAAATCATGCTTAATTAATCAAGTTCATAGCCAACCCTAATGTCGGGTCATACCCATAGTAATCATGTCATATGTAAATCATATTACACCTACTAAAACACCCTCTCCGCCCCACAGGAGTAAAGTAGCAGCTCTTCTCCTGGACAAACACCTGCAAATCAACGGGATCAGCATGGGAGAAGTCATGAGAGAGAGACAGAGCATACAGATGCAGCCCATGGCCAGCAGCAAGATGAAAAGAGAGAGAAAAGCGGCGCGCACTTTGGGGATTATCATGTCTGCGTTTTTGGCTTGTTGGCTGCCGTTCTTTTTGTGGTAAGTTCTGTTCTTATCTACACTAATATTATAAAGAGGAAAACTTTGTTTGTTTGGTCGTAATGAATAGGCTCAAAAACTACTGGACCGTTTTTAAACATTCTTTCACCATTCGAAAGCTACATTATCCACGAGTAACATAGGCTATTTTTCATCCCGAAATTCCCACAGGAATGGACACAACGCGGGTAAAACCGCGGGGCGCTGCTAGTATTCTATAATTACAACAACATCCCGCGGGTTGCGAGTTGTGTCCGTTCTCGTAGAAACTATGAAATTAAAAGCAGCTTCATAACCTTTTTTTTTTCTTTAACGTGCCCTCAGAAGCACGATAGCGCTCAGATAGAAATACCACTATCGAACACCCATCCTAGTAGGGGTCGAGCTGCACGTTGCTTAACAATCGCAATTAAACATCGCTTAGTCCAACTACGCCACGAGCGTTACAAATGCGTTGTGATCTCTTCAATATTTTAAGAGAGAAAGATAGTTTGTTCTTTCTCTTCTACTTCTGCATCTTCTAGCAAGTTCTAATCTGTCTTCTCTCCAGGTACATTATAACCGCGCTCTGTGGCGACACCCTGTGCCCGTCGCCCCCAGCCGTGGTGGCAGCGGTATTCTGGGTGGGGTACTTCAACTCGGCCCTGAACCCCCTCATCTATGCATACTTCAACAGAGACTTCAGAGCAGCATTCAGGAAAACGCTGGATTCTTGTTGCCGGTAATTGATAGAATAGTACTATACGTAATAATATACGAGCACTAGCAGCGCCCCGCGGTTTTACCAACGACGTTCCCGTTTCCGTGGGAATTTCGGGATGAAAATTAGCCATGACCTTTGCGTTGAATGTGCCTATCCACTGCAAAAAGAATTATTCAAATTGGATTGGTAGTTTTTGAGATAAGCGCATTCGAACAAACAAAGAAACAAATATTACTTTATTATTTTATTCTATAGGTAGAAAGGACATTTACAGAGCGGACTTTTTAAGAAGTTAAACAGTTATAGTGACGTGAAAATTATTTAACAGAATGAAATACCAATTCTTTGCACGAACGTTCATTAAATGGCATAAATCATTCGTTTAGGGCCGAAACACATAACCGCGTTGCGGCGCCGCGACGCTAAAATCGGCGGTTTGCGTTGCGGCGTTGCGGCGCCGCGAAAAAGAGCATTACGGTAGGGTAACCACTCCTCGTGGTTTTTTATTGTGGATAGACGTGTCTTTGCCATGGACAATCGTAAGAAACTTATTACATATTTGTTATTAAAAAGACATTACTCTGTTTTAAATAAACGACAAAGAAGATACTGGATACATCCATTTAATAAGGCTATGAATCCCGATGGCGAGTACTTTTCTCGAAAATACAAAGCATTAAAAATAGACGAAAATAAATTTTTCGCCTACTTTAGAATGAGTATATCATCATTTGAAGAGCTACTACGCGGGTTATCAAAATATATAAATAAAAAAAATATTAAAGGAAGGAAACCTCTTACAGCTTTAGAAATGTTGGGCTTGACTGTAAGGTAAAGTAAAACAAATACGTTTTTATTGATAAATTACTTACTTGAAGAATACTTTAATAAGTCTTTCAAAAATACAATGTTCAAGAAAAAACAAACTAAATCATTGTCAACAAGTATGACATCATAACGCTGAAACTAGCGCCACGCTGCGGTGCCGCGCCGCTACAATCGGCAGTGCCGCTACTGCCGATTCTCGCGTCGCGGCGCCGCAACGCGGTTATGTGTTTCGGCTCTTAGCAGTATTCATTAGTATGTGGTAACATTACATTACGCTTTGACATTCTGAATTGCCAAATCACTGCACCGAATGATTTGTTAATTTTATGTTGATTTGGCTGTAATATTGTTTATATTATACACCAGCAGCGCCCCGCGGTTTGAGCTTCATTGTACGCAGCAGAGTTAGATTAAATAGTAATCTAAAGAAGGTTGTAGTTTAATTAAGATTGGTCACCTTCATAAAGAGTAATTCACACTGAATTCTTCAGTTACCTCAATCATGTGACCACGGTTCATGTTAAGGAACCGAAACATCATACAAAAATGTAAAATAAAAACGAAGTGTATCGGTAAACGTAGTATCAATCCAAAATGACCACTATTCGCTTAAACATAAGAAACCAGTACTATGTACGATTCAAATCCAATTGTAGTTCCAGCCCGTTCAAGCAAGCAAATTAAGCCTTATTTTACAAGTACAAATACAAAACACAGTTACACTCACACACATACAAAACGTAACCCGAAACCGAGCTACAATCGTGGCCAATGCCCATTAACTTTAGGAAATACCGCCCATTAAAGACGGCGATTAGGCCATTTCATAGCCCAATACAGTCCAACACTACTGCATCAGCCCATTACCCGATACATTTGAAAGTATAGACTTGTGTATAAATCCATTTAAGGCGATAGCCGTTGCTTATAGATGCCTTGTGCTATAGAGGAACGTGGTGTGTCGAATGCAATCCATTAAGCATCGGCAATGCACCAGTAAGTGCCGGAATTACGTGAATAAAGAACAGTTAGTTATTCTGGGACTTATTGGTACTTCTATTGAACTGGTTGGCTTTGTAAGAGGTATGGGATAGGAGCATTAGTTACGTGAGAACTCATTTTTTTGAATTGAAACTACGTTTACGGATACACTTGGCTTTTATTTTACATTTTTGTCTAACCGGCCTCTTTACAGAAACCGTTACTCTGTCAGACTCTGTCTCTTTTCTGTGGCCAGAAGATTCTGTCTCTGAGTCTTCTGTGGCCACGGTTCCTGTAAAGGGTTATATTTTACTAAATGAAACGGGTCTGGATCGCGTTCGAATAAATGTTACCTATGTATAATTATTATGATTATGAAAAGACGCTTAAACGCTTTATGTCAATCACACTACTAAATTACCCATTTATCTATCAATTAAACTAAAATAACATTTAACTCCAAGTAAATTTAACTGCAAACTATTCACTTCAAAACCTGATTAATCATTCCCAAATTTAATTTACTTGAAGAGTATTCCATCCTTTTGATACTGAGTGAGATCACTCGCTAATCCACTTGAAGAAACGCTTCGTTTTAATCTATTCCTATTTGTAAAGGATAAGACAATGTTTTGGTTACAGTATTCAATTCTCTGAGTTTATATAGTGGTGTTAGTTACCAGATAATTTAGTTTGCGGTTACATTATTATGTTGGGTTTGGTTTGGTAGTTATTTTGTGGGTTCAGTTTTAGAATTTATATTCAGGAACACGTGATATTGTTGGGTATGTTTTTTTAGCTTTTGAAGCAGAAAGAAGGGCTGATAAGTTTGACCGTTGTCAGTGTCTGTGGTATCTAATAAGTGTATCTTAGTTCAAAAAATATACGGATTATATTGAGTATTTTTGGCCTCAAAAGAATGTACAGATTTATTGAGTTTTTTTGCTTGAAAGATGTTTTTATGTAGAACAATAATATGTATTCACTACTAGTCGCTCCCTATTCGTCAACTATTTTCGTCTATATACATAAAAGACGAAGGTTTAGGTCTATTTTTCATGACGAAATTCCTACAGGAACGGGTAAAATGCGGGTAAGCTCGCGAGGCACGGCCATTTACAATGTACAGATAAATCTACAGTTACTTATCGACTACAAATTACCATTAAAGAAACGCCCAATAAATTAAATACCAAGTTTAATTATCGAATGATTACTTTCAGAATGAATCGTTTAATGTTTGACTCGTGTTTGCCTCCGGGTTTACTCGTTTGGTTTAAAGTTAAATGAGTGGATAAGAGTTATTTGGAAACGGTTTATTTGAATTGAGAACAGTTAGTTGAGGATTTGAAGTAGATAAGTAATACTCATTAGGATATTTATTGGTTTTATTATATAACCTGCCACGACTGAGGTCCCGTGTTCAATTCCCAGGTCGAGCGAAATAATGTTTCGTGCTTTTCAAACATGGCTCGGGTTTACAATCACCAATCCGTATTAGAAACGTGTAGTCATTAAGCCTAATCCTCCTCTCTGTACTCATATCTTCAGTGAGATGAGAGGCAGTGGGTCTTCAGCCTAATTTTACCTATAGACTCTTCTGGTTTTATGCATGGTTTCTAAGAACAGATCTTCGTGTCTCTTGAAGTTTCAGACTTAAATCACAGACAGACCGATTTAAAAAAGGTATATTACCCTGTATGTAAAAATGAAAGGTAACTCACCTATCACAAAACCTTAGAAACTATAAGTACTTAATTTAACTTATTATGAATGTTGTAGCTCAGAACATATTGCTTTTTCGTTCCTTCTTTCACCTAAAAAGCGAGACAACACGTGTTCGAAAATGTTCAAAGCACGAAGTCGCACGCGGCTTCATAATCTAATTCATAATCTAATAATGCTACTAAGTAATTGTGTTTTATTTTCTTTGTTCAACTTAAATTACAAAAAGAGGTCATAAACCAACAAAGAGGCTTAACATAAAAACATTACATCATTAAGATCATGATCATTAAAACTCAAACTCATTATTTGAACCAAAAAAACATTCGTAATTCAAAATAAAACAAATGAACGACAGATTGAGTTACACAACGTAAAGAAAGCATAATTATTGAAAGGAATATTTGATAATAGCATTTTCTGAAGATTTATTAAGCAGACATAAAATATTCAACATCAATTAATTTCGAACTGGAGTTATATTTCACGTAAATGTTTTTCGCAGACGTCATTATATGTCTTAGAAATGAGAATTCTATTTGTATTTTGTACGCCTTTGATGAGTGGGCCGTAAGTAAGTTCGTGTAGGTTGGTAGCCAACCTTGGTGTCGGAGTGATAGACCGCCGTAAGGCCTTCGACATGGTCTAACGTTTACAACAACCGGAACCGACAATTTTTACGTGCCCTCCGAAGCACGGAAGCGCACAGAAATGCCACTGTCGGCCACCCATCCAAGTAAGGGTCGAGCTGCACGTTGCTTAACAAAAGTAATGAGGTAACATCGAGGTAAACTATGCCATGAGAGCTACGAAAGTAAATAAGTAATAGCCAAAGAATTGAGTAGAGTAAGCGCCCGTATTCTATTACCTCTCTGAATAAGAATTTGTCTTCACCAGATCTGTAAACTCCCCGTAAATAAGGCCTGTTTTGTCCCCAGGTCTCTCTGCGGCAACATGGCCCGCCGTTACTGCTGGCAGCGGGCGCGCCGCGAGCATCACCACTCCAACGCCTCCTCGGACATCCACATGAACCACTGCATCAAGTCAACCTCCGCTGACCTGCTGAAGGCACAACCTTCCTCTTCAAGACCGGACGAAATTGGGTTTGGAACGTGAAGCGTTAAGTAATTGCCGCACTCAGAGACGTTCAGAGACTCGAGAGACCTAAATTGACACTTAATTATTTGACGTAATTTTTCATACATTACTTGTCAAAATCAATCATTAATTCTCTACTAAGAAAGCATTGACGTCTCTGAGTATGGGCGTAAGAGTTATCCATAAACGCTTATTTTATCAATTGGTTTGTCCCTTTCCGACATACGCTATTTTCAGTGGAGCAAAAGAGATAAAACAGTTTCTAACAGTGGTTCAGTTAGGAAGCGTGTATAAAGAGTTAACCTTCTGTATATAATAGATGCAGGTGTATGTGTATACTGTATATTGAATAGGAAACCCATGGAAATAATGATAACTTAATACTTTGTCACATTAAAATATGTTTATCAAATTTTCATTGACATTGTAACTAGGTGTTATAATTTTGAATACGACAAAGTTGTAAGTATACTCAAGATTGTCATTGGGTTCACAATACCTATTTTTGTATAGGTTACTTGCCAAAAAGATTATATGTAAAATCTCCAAATTGTTAATCCAGAAAATAAATTAAAAGAACTTGACCTAATATTGATATCCGGCCCATTAATTAAAAACGAAAGTTTTGTATAAAACTTGGGGTATAAATTACCCTTCGATTTTTCAGAAACGGATTGAATACGGGTAAACAGTAGAGTCCTTATAAACGCTTATAATTGCCAGTTAAGTATATTGTAATACGATTTTATTTTATTTTTTATTAAATGTTGACGATATTTGGTAAAATCTTAACACTACACGTACAAGCAAAAGCATACATAATAACATAAACCTATAGCTAATTTGGAGGCAATATTTCAGTCATCACATAAACATCGAATGAGTCGAATACCCTGAAATGACAGGCATACTTAAAAATACTAAATAAACAAAGTTTCTCAATAGAAACAGATATGTATCTAATTGTGGCGATTGTGAAATCTATCTTACCAGGTCTAACTGCGGCACTCAGAGTCGTCTATAAAACGTCAATTAACCAATTGACGTAATACTCATTATATTTCAAACTCGCTCATTAAATCTCTACTAAGAAGTATTTGACGTCTCTGAGTGCGGACGTTAGTCCAATAGATTTCATTCACAATCACCAAAGTTAGTAACTGACATGTTTTAGATGTTATATATTAGTTGGAAGACGTAAAACCTACGTGGAGTTAACCTATATTTAGTTTACGTGCAAAGCATATCCCTTAAAATGGTAAAGAGCTAACTTTACCTAGTGTATAAAGTTGTAAATTATGTACATAAAATACTAAGTACACATATTATATTCAGTGTAATTTAGACCGTAAAACGTAGATATAAAGTATAATTTAGTGTTGTAAATACCAAAATATTCTTGTAATGTATAAAGTGTTCGTGAATCTGAGTGTTAATATTTAAAACGCGCACATAAGTAGGTTCTTATCTGCCAACTTCTTTTGTAAATAAAACATTTAATATCACCGTAACATGAACCGTATTACGTAGTATTTAGGGTTGTGAATTGATTCGAGAGTGGTTGTGAAAATGGAGAAAAATATATGTGTTATTGCCTTGGTGTGGAACGCAGAATATTATTTCATATTGTAGTAAAAATGACAATAATTTGAGGCGAATAAAGAACATAAGTATGTATAATTCAGTTATACAGAAGTATATCCAAATATGAGATTCGTTGAGAATGGATTTTTCGAGTCGAATCTGATCACTTGGTTTATTGTTGGATTAGTTTAAAAATAATTAAACACACTTAAAAAATCCGACTGCAATACAAAATTAAAATAATTTAACTAACTAAAAAGCAAAGAAAAAGCTAAAAGCATCATCAATACTTAGCACACATTTTAAGTAAGAGACTTTTTTGAAGCAGGCATGCTCTCCTCCAAATAGAACCCCTCTTTTTGGGCTTAGCCGCAGTTGGGTAAAATCGGAAAATTAGTACTTTGTCTGTTTACTTTCATGATTCGTTTCCATTCCATATTTTAATATAAACATTGGAGTGTCATCGAATCACGTGAATGGAAGCACTAAGCACTGTTTGCAAAGTGATTCACAATGAAATAATGTAACTCAAGATAATAATGTAAACGTTGAGATTAGAAAATGAGATACAGAAATCCTTTATCTGCGCAGAATTCATTCAAAAAGTATTATCTGCCTTAAGCCTATATCTTTACTTCTGTACTTATAATACTAGCAACGCCCCGCGGTTTTACCCACATTGTGCCCATTCTCGTAGGAATTTCGGGATGAAAAATAGTTTATAACATTCCCGTTAAATGTGGCTATATATTACAAAAATAATTATTCGAATCGGATTGGCAGTTTCTAAGATTAGCGCGTTCAAACAAACAAACACCTCAGCTTTATATTACTAATATATTAGTACAGATAAAGAGGTATTTATATTCAGGTTAATCTCGAAAACTACCATTACGATTAGAATAATTCTTTTTGTATTAGATTGCAACATTCAGGAGCAAGGTTATAAGCTATTTTTATCCCAGAATTCCCACGGGAACACGGGAAAAGCCTAAGGGCTAGTATATTTAGTAAATAGAAACGGTATTTGATTGAAATACATCTGCATACGGTCATATTTACATTCAGCTATTATACTAGTAAGTACATACTATTTACTAAACTGTTGTCAATATCTATATTGAACATCAACATGCATCGCTAATGAAACGGTATATCATGAACAAACCAATATTTGCATTCAAACTGACTAATCATTTGCTCTTAAAATTCTCTACTCATATGCGCTTAGTAACGATATAATTAGATAATTTGATATTTTAAAATATGATTTCTAAAATTAAATCAATATGAACGCACAATAGGGTACATTTATTCCAATGTGAAACATATATTATTGGAGTCTTTTGCCCAGCCGTGGGACAATACGGGCTAACAATAATAGTAACAGTATATTGTTCGCAAACCGTACCGTTCACGGATCATTGTACTGTACGATAGAATTAGGACCATTTTGAGTTTTGGAATTGGGATTGATCCCTGGATCGTGTTTAGATGGTAAACCCCAGATTACAATTTGTATATAGGGTATGGTTCAATAGTCTAATAGACCTAAAATAGTCCAGTCAGCCCTTTAGGGCGAGGTATCACTCATTTCCATAGAAATATATTCTTTATTGATAATACTATTTAGGATTAGTTTAGATTCGTTCTTAAATACTTAGAGTCTTATTCATAAACGCTTTTTTAACTTTATTAAATGCTTGGTCCTATGCTTGGTCTCTTTCTAACCTTTGCAATTTTTTGAAGAGCAAAAGAGACAAAACATTATAAAACAATGTTTTAGTTATAGAGCGTTTATGAATAAGCCGGTTTATTGTTAGTCTTGCAAATAGAGCCGCGTATAAAAACTTATTATAATAATACCTAAGGTCATAGTCCATTTCCGGTTTAATAAGTCACATGCTATTAGGGAAAGACTTCAAAATGTTGCTTCTTTGACTTTAGATTGTATTACAATCGTATTGGAGTAGAGCAGATCCCGATTCACCAATCACAGCGCATTGAAACTGTCAAACAACATTATGACATTGTCAAATCTTTTCGTAATGCATTGTGATTGGTCAGTTGAGCTCCACACAGCTCCACTCCGCTTCGACGAAAACTAAACTTACTACTAAACTTAACTATACGTAAGAGATAGGTGGTGTGGAATTTAGTATTTTTGCTGAGCTTGAGATGATTTAGAAACAACCATAGTACACTCAATACTTACGGCATCGTGAGGCCATACAATTAAAAAGAGATAGGTATATTTCTTTGTTACACCCTTCACTAAGCTGATCATTAAGGCCACAAAGTGCAAGCGAGATAGTCGCAGAATATGATTTAAGAGTCGACTACTAAGTCCTTATTAAACGTACTGTAACTAATTCTGATTTTTTTTTCAATTTTCTACAATATTTTATGCACAATGTAAAAAGATGAAAACTGATACATAAACTATACAGAAATTAGCAGCGAACCGCGGTTTTACCCGCGTTGTGCCCGTTCCCGTGGGAATTTCGGGAATGTTTACACATATGAACCTTCCTCTTGAATTGCTCTATCTATTTAAAAAAAACCGCGTTAAAATCCGTTGCTTAGTTTTTAAGGTCTAAGCATATATAGGGTAAGACAGACAGCGGAATGCCACTTTGTTTTGTACTATGTAGTGATGATATTAAACTTTTGCGTACCTAAATGTTCGTAAATGCTAAACAAATAAAAAGTCAACGGGTTGCTCTCCGGGAGTGCCGGCAGAAATGAAAACTTTAATATTAACGTCAAAACGTGTTACCAATTTTCGATCAGATCACGTGTCCTGCCTGACGCGAGATTTAACATTTCATACAAAAAAATGCACAACGCCGCTAAAGAAGGTTTCACTTCAAAAATCAGTGCCCTAAATCTGGATCTAGATTAGCCTTCTTATTTTCCTTCACATATTTTGGTGAAATAGTAACGATTAATCATGTGACATTTATAACATCCATCAGTGTCGATAAAAGCTTAGAGCAGTGAAACACATCTTTTTTGTTTTCTCTAAGATATGACTGTGCCTATTCGTTTTGTCATTTGACTTACCCTATCTTCAACGAAATGGTTAAAAAGGTCGACTGTTATTTGACGTTTAATGTGTTGGGTTAAGAAGACAAAATATCTTTAAAATAATCTTTAAAATTATGAAAAAAAAAATATTGCCTTAAATTTGTTAATTAATTACAATATTTTGTCAGGCCATATCTTATATAGCTTAACTAATCCGTAAAAATATCGTAAAGTATGCCTTACAAGAAAAAAATATAGTAGTAGAAAAATTGTTATATTACGCGCTTCGCGTTATTGAAAAACAAAGCAATGTACAAAAATATATTACACGCTCGCCTTAAATTAATGTAACATAATAAAACAATAGCAGTATTCTAGAATCAAACAAATGAAGGAAAACAAAAACAGTCGTATTCTAGAACCGACGTACGAAATAAAGATAAAACCAAAAAGTTACTTTGCGGAAAGAATTTATCAACTTTTTTTTGCCCGCGGCCAACAATCGAGTTCATAATACGCGAAAGTTTTACCCTAAACGATCTTTCATTATGTACAAAAGACTACAGTTATACAGTTATTTTATATTGTGAAAAGTCGATCGAGTACGAACAAAAGATATCGCTTTTATATTACTTTTTTTAGTTGATAACAAGGAAAGAATTTTTGAATATGTAACAGTAAAATTGCGATGTATTCTCGTATGAAGTTTCATGTTCATTGTTGGAGTTGTTAGTATAACTTTGAATTTATTTACGAAACCAAATACTACTTATATCATGATCATAGCGTACCGCTCGTGGAGTAGATTAATTAACTTAGCGATGTAAGCTCATTGTAATTGTTAAACATCGTGCAGATCGGCCCTTACTTGGATGGGTGGCCGATAGTGGCATTTCTATCTAAACACTACCGTGCATCGGAGAGTACGTTAACTGTCCTTGTTGCATTAATCGTCAGACCATGTCGGAGGCCTTTAGGCGGTCTAAAAACTCCGACGCCAGGGTTGCCTACTAGCCTACTCGAATTTACTTACGTTTTATAACTATCTAACCGCGTAAATTTAAAAGCTCTTAAGCGAAGTAGACACTCAAAAGCTTACTGCAACAAAAGCTTAAAATACCACCGAATGTTAGAACGTCCTCTATCATTACTAAGCAAATATTTTAATAGCGCAATAGCACTAGAAAATACATTTCTATGCTAATGAGAGTAAATATTTATAACGGAGTTTAATTGGCGAATCAAATATGGCGGTCCTATTTGATCTTTTAAAAGGATTTCTTGAATAATTTTAAAATATTAATGAACGTTTATTATGGTCCCGAATTTAGATAATTATTTAGGTAAGTATATAATTATTTTAATGATGATAAAATGCACAAACTTTAAAAAACTTACAGGCTATTTTATGAAAATATCGTGCCCATTTTGGATACTTTTCTTAAAAAATGCATTGAAAATTGGTCAATAATAAGAAATGATGGGATTAAAATTTGTATTAAATTTTTATATAACCTGTTATGTCCCACTGCTGGGCAAAGGTCTCCCCCAATCTATATATATAAAAATGAAACCCGTTTTCCTTGGTCGCGGCATCACGCGTGAATGGCTGGACCGATTTCTACGGTTTTGCATTCGTTGGAAAGGTCTCGGGCTCCGTGAGGTTCATAGGGAATAAAAATCTCAAAATTCTCACGGGAACGGGGGCGCTGCGGGTGAAACCGCAGGGCACAGCTAGTAGGTTATAATTATTTTTCTGTAATTTATCCTTTTATATAACCAAAGTATGTTCGAATTCAATAAAAAAACGACGGACATAATGGAACATATATAACAAAAGAAATATACTCATTTTGCGTAAATGAGAGAACATGGAAAATTAAAATGAGAGACAATTCTGGTTTGTAAAGGCCGTTGAATAAGAAAAAATAAGCCAGCTCGGTAAAGATAATCCGTTTAATAATACAAGCTAAAAATATATGAATACGCTGCGTAAACGAGGTAATACTTAAAACAAAACAGCCTCCGTGGTCTTGTGGTTTGAACGCTCGGCTCACGATCCGGAGGTTCCAAGTTCGACTCGGGACAATATCTTACAAAAATCTCATTATGAGACTGCCCTCAGTTTGGTTAGGGCATTACAGTCTGAATCACCTGATTGCCCGAAAAGTAAGATGATTCCGTGCTTCGGAGGGCACGTTAAGCCGTCGGTCCCGGTTACTTTTTACGGATAGTAGTCGTTACATTAGCCGTGTCAGAGGCCTTTGGCGGCTCAATAACTCTGACACCGGATTGGTCATGTTGACCGTCCACTCGATGAAGAGGAGAAGACTAAAAACCATTGCAAAAACCTTGCCTAAAGTCCCAGTCATAAAATCTGTTAAATTCAAATCTAAAATGACCTCTACCTCTGAATCAAACTCACAATCCTGAAACAGATTACACTCAAGGGTATTTTTTCAGGAAAAGTAAACATTGCCCAAACAAACACGACGAGATTCAAAGGGTAGTTGTAAAGGGGTAAAGTTTTAAGTGTTTAGGGACACAGCCAGCCCTTTGCAGGGATGACGGATTTACATTATTTCTTGCTTACATTTTAGTTTAATTACGATTATTTATGATTAATTTATGGCACCAAAACCGTGGACTGCAAAAACCATTTATGTAAATCATAGCTTAATACTATGGTATAGCTGCAAATTAGTCGTATAACTGTAGGCTATGGTATGGTATTGCAAAAAATATAGATTTAAATCAAGCCAGGCTTTTTGCTTCCCTTGCTAGGGTTGCTAGTTCTAAAATTAAAGTATAAGCCTGTCATGTCCCACTGCTGGGCAAAGGCCTCTCATCTCACTGAAGATCACTGAGATCACTGAGATCAGTACAGTGATTAGGAGTGATCACCACGCTTGCCTACTGCGAGTTAGTGATCTCAAACCCGAGTCATGTTTAAAAAGTAGGAAACATGATTTCGCTCGACCCGGGAATTGAACCCGAGAGCGCTGCCTTGCCAGGTTTAGCACGTTAAATTGTGCGTCCCGGTTATTTCAATCATTTGATCATGTCTGAGGTTTAGGCATAAGTAATTAAAATTACGAGACCAGGGTTGTTTACTTTTTAAGGGTAATCTGTCATGTCTTAACGATGAATTACCGTATTTTAAATTAAAATTACGATTACGGATACACTTGCTTTTTATCTGACATTTCGGCTCCTTTACCGGAACCATGGTTTCAGAAGTAGTGTTTGCTTAAACTTTAGGAAACCAGTATCTATATAAAATGAATCCGTGTAAGTTACACCATTTGTAACTCGAGAACGGCTAGACCGGTTTTAATGATTCTTTTTTTTGTGTATCTTGGTCAGGAATAGTCCCAAATGTCCCACGAGTCAAAAATCCCAAAAGTCCCACGGGAACAGGTGTGAAACTGGGGGGCACAGCTAGTTATCAGTAAAAAGCGTTGGCACTTTATCAGTAATTGACCACAAATTCTGACAAATACAAATATATAATAATATTCAAACTGACCTCAATATCTTTCAATTCTGCATTTTAAATTCATTTGACACACCTATTTAAATATCATGATATCAATAGTACAATAAAGTTCTTTCAATGAAATTCCTGAAACATTTCATTGAAACCGACATTTTCATTAAAATCCTGAAACAATGATGTCACGGAAACCTGATACCGTATAGAAGGCTATTATTATGAAATGCCTGAAATTACTATCAAATATACTATAGCAATTTGCAATTTTGTGTTAAAATATACCTTTTCACAATTTACATTTTAAAGTATGTTTGTAGGTTACAAATATCGCCTAATACTTTCAAATCATATTTTGTAAAATGCTTCATCTACATCTACACTAATATTATACAGAGGAAAAC
Organism: Cyclophora punctaria; assembly: GCA_951394245.1. Taxonomy (NCBI): domain Eukaryota; kingdom Metazoa; phylum Arthropoda; class Insecta; order Lepidoptera; family Geometridae; genus Cyclophora; species Cyclophora punctaria. The sequence continues at coordinate 5,431,105 of OX596190.1, forward strand.
TTTGTTTGTTTCGTTGTAATGAATAGGCTCAAAAACTAATGGACCGTTTTTAAAAATTCTTTCACCATTCGAAAGCTACATTATCCACGAGTAAAATAGGCTATTTTTCATTCCGAAATTCCCACAGGAATAGACACAACGCGGGTAAAACCGCGGAGCGCTGTTAGTATTTTAATATAGTAGTTCATCTCACAAGCACTCGTGGCATGGTTTAACAAAGAGATGTAAGTTCTTTGTTATTGTTAAGCTACGAGCAGCTTACTACTTGGATGGGTGGCCGATAACGACATTTCTATACACGGCAAGCACGTTAAATTGTCGGTCCCGGTTATTTCAATCGTTAGACCATTTCGGAGGCCTTTAGGCGGTCTATAAACTCCGATACCAGGGTTGGCCACTAACCTATTCGAACTTAATTACTTTATCTCGCAAGCCCCCCTGAGTCATCCATGTGTAGATAATTCACATACACATTGTCTAGTGTGCTTCATGGCCATCATTCATTTTATGATATTTGTAAATATAAAAAAATACGTGTGGCACTCGGGGACTGCCGCGGTAAAGCTATTGCATAGTTATTTTTTGTTATCACTAGATGGCGTTAGTGTGCTGAATGTCTGCATCGCGCTAACGTTGTGTTCTGGGCATATACCTACGTAGGCAATGTTTGAGGAGCGTACGTAAGGTATTTTCGTTACGGAATTTCTGGCTTCGGTCCCCGCGCTCAAGGCCCGCGATAGAAGCTATGCATTAGCTTAAAAAATACTGTAAAAATGTACATATTTAGTCGGTAAATGTGAAAAGAAATGTTACATTTTAAATACAAAAAATTAATGTGCGTATTAAATGGAGGTAAATTAGTAAAAATGTAAAATAATAGGTATAAATTATACTCTATTAACGTGCTTTTAATCTTGTGGAGCGAATTTAAAAGTTAGAAATTAATTAGTTAGACAGTATTGCGTCTAAGTAGAATATAAAAGCATTATGTCTAAAAATAGGGTATAAACATATTTGATTACTATTTGATGTATCTATTCACCATTAAATTATATTGTGGAATGGTTTTCTATACTCATTTGCAATTAATTTCATTACCAATACATTAGTATGAAAACTATTTCTTCATTAACCTTATTAATAATAACATATCTCTATTAGAGGCACCATTTTGTGCCAAAACAAATAAGCAAAGTACCCTTATTAATATTAAATTGGAAAATCAATGTAATTATTTAGGTATAAGTATTTGTATATATTTTGGGAAAATTGTACATTTTCGATATGTAAAAAAAATTGTTATAATATTAGTAAGTTTTCATTAGGTATTTAAAAACGTTAAGCATTTTAGAACCTTGTCAAATTATGAATTCGAACATTTACATTGACATGTAAGTATTTATTGTGGAAGTTTGAATATGACAAAGTATTTAGTGTGCATAGCATTTTGTTTTGCGAACTGTATAGTAAATGCTATAATAATTTTAACACATAAAAATATATGAAAAGCGTTGCATTATTTTCAATGAAAACCTATTTTCTATTCTAAAGAAATTCTAAAGCCTTTATATTCTACCACCCACTACTTCCTACGAGCTGTCTCAGAAGTATTCCAATACGAACAGAAATCGGAATGAATTCAATGCATTTTTATCATTCCTAGCGTATCGTATACCAGTACATAAACATTCTTCAATTTGCTGACAACCATACTAATGTTGCGAAAATCGAAAGTGTTTTGATATCGCTAATATCATTTCACTACCACTCAAAGATGTATCACTCTGTGTTTTTTGTAAAAAGTGTAAAAATATGTGTGCATAAAACATAAATACTGGTAAAAGGTAGCTACTGGTTTTGTTGAGTAAAAATCTCAAAAAATTCACTACCTTTCTGTAACAAAAACAAAAATATTAATGGACTTTACATATTTAACTTACCTACTTCATGTTTTGTTCATATTTCTTTCTGGAAAAAAAGCGTAACGTAGACGTAAACGTAGTTTCTCTTTTACAAAATAGTGCAAATATTAGGAATTTCAGTTCAAAAGTTCGCAAATATTTACATTTCGTTATGCACTGCATGTGCAGCAATTATATTCGAGTTAAGTTCGAGATACCAATAGTAGGAACCTCTCCACATGGTATGTTCAAAGAATATTCGATTCGCTCACCGATATTTCCTTTATTGGTAAACAATTTTAATTTTTGAATACCCCACGTTGTGGCGGGATCTATAAACAATTCAGTATCATCGATTGTTTCTGAAAACTCTTTCTAGGTCGTCAATGGCTGAAATATTCAGGTTTCCGTGAACATAATTGAGGTAAACGGATGAAGTACAATATAATTAAATGTTTATTTCAAGGTGAAGTCGAAAGTCTGTGAATAGTTTGATAGGTCGAGATATACTTGTATTGAGAAGGTCAAAGTTAAGCAATGTGAAACACAGTTATTAGGTTCTGATAATGCTTTGAATGGGTGACTGATAATGCATTCTATCTGACAGCTAGAACATACATTTGACTGGTCTCAATAGTTTTGTTATAAAGGTTTAAGACGATCTAAAATATTCGACATTGGGTTTAGCCTCAAGGCTACATATTTAATTTGCCTTACTCTTGGATTTTCTTCTTTGTATAGTGCAATAATGACACTTAACTAGGTCTTTGATTTTCATTCAAATTGCATTAAATTAAATCTTTTATTGCAGGCGTTTCACTATTGTTTTCCCTTAACCTATATCGTCCCACAGCTGGGCATAGGCCTCCCTCAAACGCTTTTGTCCTCCTTGTCCTGCGCGGTCTCCCACCACATGCTGTCGTTTCACTATAGGCTGATTAAATTGATGAGTTCGCTAAAATTAGACAGCACTTTAACAAAATAACATTCTATATTGTTGGTCAACCGTCAATTTAGTAGACTTTACTCAGTAACGATCTATCATTATATTCGAATCTATACTATACAGAGGATATTCAATACTCGTAATACAAACCTCAACAAAGCAAAGACTATCAATCATCTCAGAAAATCTAGGTATTACTTGATGTTGCATGGTATTACTGAACTTGATCTATATAGCGTCGCGTTTCGCAAATCAGAAACACTCTTCTTATAAACAAAATACATGTAAATCACACAATTTATCAAGGAAAAATGAGCTTTGTTGTTTTGATACTTTAATTAAATTTGTACATATTGGTGGTTAGTATTAATGTATGTGTTTGTTTAATGGTCGACTCATAGAACCGAAACTTATTTATAAAAACTTATAGAAAGCATGTTAGCTATCATATGTTTTGTCTCTATCCGTCACACGCTATGCGGGTTGGTGATCTCAAACCCGAGCATGTTTGAACAGTTGGAAACATGTTTTCGCTCTACGCGGGATTTTTTAAATTTTAATTATACAAATCAAAATCGAAGACTTAAGGTTGCGTTTTCATTAAAACGGAGAGGAGCTGTTTAGACCTCAATCGACCAATGACAACGCTTTGAAATAGTCAAACAAGGCATTGACATGTTTTTAAACTTTTCGTTATGCGTTCTTCTTCATCGAGTGGATGGTCAACCTGACTAATCCTAGCGTCAGAGTTATTGAGCCGCCAAAGGCCTCTGACACGGCTCATGTAACGACTACTATCCAAAGAAAGTAACCGGGACCGACTATAAGCGTTGTGGTTAGTTGATTGAGCTCCGTACACCTCCACTCCGTTTCAATGAGAACGCATCATAAGATTAGCAGAGATACGATTCTGTCACGCAAGACAGTGTTGGTCCTGTGACGGGACGGTACATGAGCGATGAACTTAAGCGTGTAACTATACCACAGTTCAATATTATTGTTATATAAATTAATTTACTTGTAGGTCCATTAAATAATTTAATTAATTGTATATAGTTTGTGTAAGAAAATATATTTATGAATGTACTGTGTAGTTTAAAAGTGTAAGTAGACTTAGTGAACAGATTGTAAATGCGTTTAAAAACAGATATTTTGTAAGGTTGTAAAAATGTCGTTGAGTAATAAAGAGTATTAAAATCTTATGTTTTTTTGCTCTGTAGTTTTATCCCTGTTATCCTACTAATATTATAAAAGCGAAAGTTTGTGAGGATGGATGTATGTTTGTTATTCTTTCACAAAATACTTCTGGACAGATTTGGATCAAACTTTACAATAATATAGGTTATACATCAGAATAACACATGGGATACAATTTATCCCGAAATTCCCGCGAGGACGGGCACAACGTGGGTAAAACCGCGGGGCGTCACTAGTATTTTGATAACGAGATAAAAGGTAAGTCGGCCCACGAAAATGTATAGCAATTAAGTACTCTGTCACATTATGAAATTTGAATACTCTAATTGACATAAAGGTGGGTGTAGTAGGTGTTACAAAAGTTCAAATATAATAAGGTTCTAAGGAGGTTCTAAGTATACTTGGCATTTACATGTCTACCTATATCAACCTACATAACGTTGTGCCCACCCACACAACCAAACCACAGCACGACCAAACCACGCCACGACAAAACCACGCCACGACCAAACCACACCACGACTAATCCACACACAACAAAAAAGTACAACACTAATAATCACTAACAAATACCAAAGCTCAAATAACTCCCTATTCCTCTTACCATTATCAACTTTCGTTCCACCGAAGACGATATAAGTAAGTAAGTAATAAGCCTGTAATGTCCCACTGTTGGGCAAAGGCCTCTCGTCTCACTGAAGATATCAGTACAGTGAGGAGGTTTCAAGCGTAATCACCACGCTTGCCTAATGCGGATTGGTGATCTCAAACACGAGCCATGTTTGAAAAGTAGGAAACATGTTTTCGCTCGACCTGGGAATTGAACCCGGGACCTCATTCTTGGCAGGCGAGTGCACATACCACTAGACCACCGGGAAAGAACCGAAGACGATATAAATTGCAAAATTCAAACAATTGGACTAATTACAGGATATAATTCAAGTTTCACTTCCCAACGAATTCGTTATAAAACAAACTTTGTACGAGAAACAGATGATTCTGTACGTTTCTATTTGGGAATGGCAATTAAGTATGAAATTGTAATCATTGGTGAAAGCCGTTGGTACAGTCGTAGCGAGAACGCTATATTTTACTAGGAGCGTCCCGCAGTTTTACTCGTGTGGTGCCCGTCCCCGTGGGAATTTCAATTTTAAAAGTAGTATATATCCTCCCCGTTGAATGTGGCTATTCATTACATAAATAATTATTCAAATCGGATTGGTAGTTTCGGAGATTTGCCCTTACAAACAAACGTACAAAGTTAGAAACTTTACTTCTATATATAAGTATAAATGTTATTGAAACAAAAATGTTCATTTACTTATTAATACTTTACGAACTGCCTTAAGAAAATCATTACGATTTTAATGGATGTATTGTGTAAAAAAAATATTGCCATCTCATATTTTCGAATTATTTTCGTTGTTAATGAACTGATTTTTTTGCTTTATGAAATGGAGATACATGAAAATGGTTTTATATCAAACCTATTTAAAAACCCTAATGATGCTTCTCATTAAAAATTTATTGATTGAACAAGATTTCAATCAATCAATGTAAAAAATGAAAATGAATATGTTTGTTTTCCTAGTATTTGCTGACGTTTAATACTTATTTGTTTATCATTATAGATATATTATTATACGATGTAAAATATACGCAAGGAACTTCATAATTTACAATAACTTCATTAAATATTACAGATATGAAATCGAGTAGAAGTAATTTCTAGGCGTCAATTCAGATAGGATAAAAACCTAATGATCCAAACATTATGTGCCTTTCCCTAGCGATAAAACTAACCATTACTTCTATATAATTATGTATTTAAAAAAACCACATCAAAATCCGTTGCGTAGTGCTTTAGATCTAAGCATACAGGAAAGCGTCTTTGTTTTATACTATGTATTCGTAGTGATGTTCTTACATACAAGATGGACAGATACACACCTATCTACACTACATATACTATTTATTGAGGGTCGCAATTTGTACAGGTTAATTAGTAAGGGATCATTCTGTGTTTGCCTTTATCCGAAGTTTAGAATAACGTAGATAGCTCGCTACGTTCAAACAGTAAAACAGCCAATTATGTGATATCTATACTAATATTATAAAGCTGAAGAGTTTGTTTGTTTGTTTGTTTGTTTGTTTGTTTAAACGCGCTAATCTCAGAAACTACTGAACCGATTTGAATAATTCTTTCACTGTTAGATAGTCTATTTATCGAGGAAGGCTATAGGCTACATTTTATCCCGAAATTCCCACGGGAACGGGCACAACGCGGGTAAAACCGCGGGGCGCTGCTAGTATATTATAAAGCTGAAGAGTTTGTTTTGTTTGTTTGTTTGTTTGTTTAAACGCGCTAATCTCAGAAACTACTGAACCGATTTGAATAATTCTTTCACTGTTAGATAGTCTATTTATCGAGGAAGGCTATAGGCTACATTTTATCCCGAAATTCCCACGGGAACGGGCACAACGCGGGTAAAACCGCGGGGCGCTGCTAGTGTGATATATAACACATCCTAAATGAATCGTGTATCAAAAGTGAGTTTTAATTATAAGTATTCGATTTCAGTCGAAGTTTTGTTGGTCAATAAAAAATATAGGTATAATGCCAAAATAGCTCAGATACAGAAATGTAACAAAAATCAATAATGAAGAGACATCATTTAGTGGTTACACTTTCGATATGTAACCACTAAATTATGTCTTACACGTACTCAGAGACGTCAAATGCTTCCTTAGTAGAGATTAACCGCCTTATACATAAACGATATTCAACTTAAACACTGTTTTAAAAAAGGTGTTTTGTCTCTTTCGGTCTTTGGCAAATAGCGGATGTCGGAAAGGGACATACTACTTGATAGCTAAAGTGCTGTTAATAAGCTTTTATGAAAAAGGCCGTAAATGAATAATTTTAACAGTAATGTATGAAAATTACGTCAATTAGGTAACTGCTGATTTCTTGAATATCTCTTAGTGCGGTAGTTAGAGAGTCATTTACAGATTCATTAACAATAATGAAAGTTATAACACCCCTATTTTTGCGGTGGTTAACATCAACACAAGACAAATACAGAATCTTATTTTCAAATTAATAAATCACAAACATTATTAAAAATAGGGCGGTCCTAAAAATATCAAAAGTTTTTTTCATTTAAAACATTATGTTATGACAAATTAATTTTATCCCAACGGCACGTATGAATAAATATTTGTTTGTCGGTCTGTATTGTTCTCGAGAGAGTCGTTAGGCTGTCATCTGTGTAATGTTTTGCATATAAATGAAGACGGGTGTATTTACAAATAAATGCTTATTCTTGGTACATACAAATAAATGATTCTCACGAAAAAGAGGAAAAAGATAGACGGAAGGAAAGTAAAAGGAATCTGTATGTAACTGACAGTTGATTTAGTTTATTTTGGTTTATTGTGAGTGAGAGATGTGAATGCATTGATCGAAAAATATAATTATAACATTAGCAACGACTGCTGCACAAGCGCAGACCTCTTGAAGGCCACGGATGCCGCCATAAGCTTGGCTACCTTCTGGTCTAGGGTCTAAATTATAAATTATAACTTAACTAATCAAATAAAGGCTCATTGAAACGAGAAGAAGAAGAAGAAATAAAACGAAATCTGTACGCACCACAACTTTGGGTTAGTTCTAGAATCGTACTACAATTACCTAGACACTCTAAGACATAAACCCGGGGCCACACCGGCGTTATATATGGTGTCCATTCATCACTGACGCTTCCGGCGTCTTGTCATTTCCAAATCTCGTGACTTCCTCACAAAAGATTACAAGAGACACAATTTACGAATGAAGTATTGATGTTTAGTGTACCCGATGGTTTTTGGCATTTGTTTATGTCTCTCGTCGCATGCCTTTGCCCAGATTTAGGATAGGTTGAAAAAATAATGTAGTAGTAATTGTACTGATATTTTTAATGTGATGCCCTTAGCCCTGCAGTGGGACATTAAATACTTTTTTGTGAGAGCTTTGCCCTGAAGCATGATTAATGATCGCCGTTCTAAGTCAGTGTTTTGAACCCCTACACAAAAAAGCGGTTGTAAGTTCGACGTCGGTGTCTGTCTGTGTGTGTCTGTGGCACTGTAGCTCTCAAGTAATTGACTAGGCTGATTTCGATGCAAATTTTTTCATTTAGAAACCATGTTGTTTTCCTTGCGGTGGTTGTGAGCTACGTTTTGTAAAAATTGGCATAACCGCTTTTACGTAAATCTGAAAGAATGTTAGAAAGATAAAGTTATTGAAAAGGAAAATACGTCCTTTAAGTAAAGAGCGATTGAATAAACATATGTATATTACAAGGTACACTAGTTTTAAGATTGGTAAGTAAAACATTGTCTTTTTAATATGAGTTGAAAAACATGACCTCCCATTTTTTCACGTGACATTTATTTGTTTTTCAGAGGCTCATAAAGATAGCATAACGAGCCATAAATATAACCTTATTACCAAGTACTAACAAAAATGAGTGCCAAAGTAGTGTTCTACAAATATTGTTAACCCTGACGCCAAATGTGTGTTTTCAACCGACATTAAAACCAGTTGCTTCTGGATCTGTGTGATTTTGTATTATGTTTTTAACTTTATCTCCATCGTTTATTTAATACTAGCTGTGCCCCGCGGTCTCACCCGCAGCGCTCCCGTTCCCGTGGGAATTTTGAGATTTTTATTCCAAGCTTTCATTGTTTTTAAAATGTATTCTGCTATTCAGGGTGGAGACAAATCCAACGAAACAAAAACCATGAAAATTGATCCAGCCGGTCTCGAGTTATAAGTGTTGTAACAAACCCGTCTTTGTTTTATATATATGAGATATAAAATTCTCGTGTCACGGGGTGCGTGGTTGAACTCCTCTGAAACGGCTCGACCGATTCTCATGAAATTTTGTGTGCATATCGGGTAGGCCTGAGAATTTTCATCCCGAAATTCCCGCGGGAACGGGTACAACGCGGGTGAAACCGCGGGGCGCAGCTAGTTAAACAATATAAAATAATACTTAATATTTGTTTTTATCTATACTAATATAATAAAGCTGAAGAGTGTTTTTTTGCTTCTACGAGCCCCAATGCAAAATAGTTCGTCTAGTCTGAAATTTTTTACTGTGAGATTTTCTCTAACTTAATTTTTTGTCTATACATATAAAAAGATTAAGCTGTTCTACTATCACATGTCGCGTTACTTATGCCATTTTAAAATTATGTACTAATAAACTATTTTGGCTATTTCAATTTATAGATTTAATCTGTGGACGTCACTGACTACACACGCGCGCTTAGTGGTACCGGTTTTGTCGTAGCTCAGTAACAGCAAGCACGCTCAATCTTGCGGCCCGCATCTTATTTTTATTTAAATAACGTTATTACACTCGAATAATGTTCAAGTGCAAGAGCTGTAACTTGGATTACAATGATGGCGTCCTATGCTCAATATGCTTAGGCCAGTTCGATTTCTCCTGCGCGGGAATTACTGAGATAGGATATCGTCGCATGGGAGAATCCAAAAGGTCTACCTGGAAATGTTCGACCTGCAAGAAAATCGTGCCCACTAGCCCGCAGCCTCCCATTGTGGTCACAGCAGCACCTCTTGCAGACTTGGATACAGTGCTAAAGGAGCTGAAGAAATTGACTCTTCAGGTTGCAGTCTTGCCAGAATTGGATGCGAGTATTAAATCCATAAAGATGGAGCTTACGTCGCTTAAGTCACTTAAGCCAGAGTTAACAGACATAAAAAACTCTATCAACTTCGTCAATGGAAAAATGGAGGACCTAACCGCTAAGATAACAGATCTAGAAAGGGAAGTTCAGTCACTTCTTGGGACAAAGGTAGAAGTAGCACAATTGAGGCAACGGATCCAGGGTTTAGAAGTTCTTCTTCAAGATAATGAGCAGAGGCAGCGACTAAATAATATAGAAATCAAGGGTGTTCCAGTTGGTAACTCAGAGAACTTATTTCATATATTGGAAAAAATCGGCTCGCATATAAGCCACCCCATTCCTAAGGATCAGATCAATTACATTGCCAGAGTTCCAATGCGGAATGATAAAAACAACAAGTCCATCGTAATCTCCATACACAGCAGATACGTCAAGGATGACTTTGTGGCCGCAGCGAAGAAATTTAAGTTAACACCAGCTCATCTAGGACTATCGGGAACTAATAGGATATTTATTAATGAGCACCTCACATTGCAGAATAAATTACTCTTGAACAAAACTAAAGATTTGGCTAAGGAGCGCGGATACACATTCACATGGGTAAAGGGATGCAAGATTTTTGTTCGGAAAAACCCAACTTCACCTATTATTTTAATAAAGTCGGAAGAGGATCTAAAAAAGCTATAATTTTATATTTTATAATTAACATCTCCAAACATCATAATATCCGCGACCCGCGATTGGGCGTCGGTGTCTTAGCGAAGATAAAGATTTATTATTGTTTTTTTTCTGCTTTGTTTATAAATTGCACAATTGCCTGCTTATCACTTTCTTATCAGGTGAGTGAGTTGCTATTTCCGCTTTTCTTAATTTGTCTATATATCTTCTTAAACTATTTTATGAATCGTAACACAACATTAACGTCTTTTTTACTACCCTATTTTTACTATTTATATTTGATTATTTACAATCTTGGTATTATAACGTTTTATTCTACTTCATTATTTTGTATTTATAGATATTCTCATCTAAATAAATACCAAGTAACTGACCGCTCTTGTTATAGGACGGTATTTATGTTTGCAGTAAGCTCACCCACTGTCGCTATGCAGATATTATTATATCACCCGCATTCTTGTATACGGATATATTATCAGCTGTTGTTGTTATTAGTGATTAGTTATACGACTATTGTTACTAACATTTTTTTAATCGGACTGACTCACTGTTGTGTTGAGGATTTTGATATTTTAGTACCCATTTACTATTTACCTTCTTTTTATCTCCTTGAAATTTATTTATTTTTATGTTGTGTCTGGTTCTCAATAACTTTTATAATTTTGTACTTTCATATACTCGTAATACTAATGCTATTCGGTAATTGCTCTTCCTATGTTTAATGTCCCCAATTAATATCTTTTACCAAAATGTTAGAGGACTGAGAACCAAAACAAATATATTTTATAGGAATGTATGCTTGAATTCTTTTGACGTGATTTGCTTGGTAGAAACTTGGCTAAATGAAAATATATTAAATAGTGAATTATTTGATGACAGATATATAGTATTTCGACGTGACCGTAATTATAATAGCACGAAACAAAACAAAGGGGGGGGTGTCTTAGTAGCTGTTCGCCGGGAGTTGGCTGCTGTCTGTCGTGATTGGAATTCGAGTGCGGAGGATATATGGGTCACCCTATCGTTGCGTTACCGTAAGTCTGTTTATAAAATACATATTTGTACGGTATACATATGTGATGAAAATTTAGGTAACTCCATGCAATTGCAACTGTCTAATTTTACAGATAACCTCTGCCAGTTGGTTAATAATAATCCGTTGGACAAGTTTATAATATTAGGAGACTTTAATATGCCCCTATTAACCTGGTCTCAGAGTGACGATGGAGTGTCACTAGCCCCTAGCAACCTACAGGGACCTCAGGTCGACATCTATGATACTTGGCTCACTTGTAGTCTGTTGCAATATAACTCGTTTGTAAACGATAGTTGCGGTCGCATGCTAGATCTTGTTCTCTCAAACAATGATGTGACTGTGCAGACCTGTGATAGCCCCCTAGTACCTGAGGATCTTCATCATCCATCACTGTGTGTATTAGCGGATTTTGTGCATTTACACGCATTGAAACCCTTGCCTTTCACAAAATTCAATTATGGACAGGGTGATTATACGGCTATTAACTCGCAATTAGAAGCGGTGGATTGGGGCGAGAAGCTATCCACAGGCTCACTGGAGGACGCAGTATCGTTCATGTATGATTATTTATACAAGTTACGCGATCTGTATATCCCATCAAAACAGGTAACTGCCTCCGACAAATTCCCGCCGTGGTATAAGCGGCCTCTTATAAAACTATTGAAAGAAAAGTTTAAATTCCATCGTAAGTTTAAAAATTATGGCAATAAGAATGATGAAAATACATTTATAAAGTTAAGAGCCAGGGCGAAATTAATAGAATCGATTATGTATGATGAGTATATGGAAAACATAGAAAACTCAATTAAGCATAACTCTCGCGCCTTTTGGTCATTCGTAAAAATGAAAAAGAATTCCAGCGCTTATCCGGCAGTCATGCAATACGGTTCTATGATTTCAGATAAAGGGGATGTCATATGTGACATGTTTGGACAATATTTTCATTCTAATTTTACTAATAGTAGTTACACGCATAATGATTTACTAAACATTGCTAACACATCATTTCCACATATTTTTAACACTGATATAAGCTCGATCGACATCAGCCAGGGTGAGGTTTTTAGGTTACTTAAGGGTTTGGATCGCTATAAGTCGGCAGGTCCGGACAACATCCCTGCGTGCCTAATCATTCATTGCGCTAAAAGTCTTTCCGCACCGCTTACAATCTTGTTCCAACGCTCGATGAAGGAGGGAGTAGTGCCTTTAATTTGGAAAGCTGCCCTCGTCACACCAGTACACAAAAAAGGTTCACGCTCGAACGTAGAAAACTACAGGCCTATTTCGAAACTATGTCTATTTGCCAAGGTTTTGGAAAGAATTGTTTTTGGTCAATTGTATCCAGCCATAATACAGGACTTATCGCCGCATCAACATGGATTTTTAAGAGGCAGATCCACTACATCCAATCTCTTAGTATGTACGGAATATCTCACTCGTTGCATGTCCGAACCTTGTCAAGTAGACATAGTGTACACTGATTACAGCAAGTGCTTTGATCGCATAGACCATATGGTTCTTCTCATGAAGTTATTTCAATTAGGAATAAGAGGCAATCTTTTCAGATGGTTTGTATCCTATGTTATGAATAGGTGTCAAACAGTGGTACTTAATGGTTACTCCTCTAAACCTATGTGGGTTCCCTCGGGAATCCCCCAGGGATCAATATTAAGTCCATTAATTTTTGCAATTTTTGTAAACGACATATTCTCTTGTTTCATTTTTTCTAAGATACTTCTTTATGCAGATGACATGAAGATTCTTTACAGGATTAATTCAATCAGTGATGCATTAAACCTACAGGAAGATCTAAGTCGTTTTCAAGCATATTGTTTAAGCAATAAATTGGACCTCAATGTATCGAAATGCTATGTATCCTCTTATACACGTAGGCCAGTTTCTATCCTGCATAATTACACTATAAACGGAACACAGTTATCAAGAGTGAATGTCATTAGAGATTTGGGTGTAACGTTCGACAGCAAGCTATTATTTGACAAACACGTTGATGATATCGCCTCCAAAGCTTCACGAGCGCTCGGATTTATCATGCGAATGTCCTCCGATTTCAAGCAGGTTAAGACTTTTAAAATCTTATATTGTGCATATGTGCGCAGCCTTCTTGAATATGCGTCACCAGTATGGAATCCACGTTATCAAGAATATGAGCTCCGGTTGGAGAAAATTCAGCAGAGGTTTCTTCGCTTTGTTCAGTACCGTGCTAAAGTTTACTTGCCCGATTACTTCGCGAGGTGCCGTAAATTTCATTTTCTTCCCTTATCGGAGCGAAGAAGAATTTCAGACATAGGATTCCTACTGGGGATTGCGAACGGCTCGGTGGACTGTCCTGAACTTCTGGCTTTGCTGGGTCTACGCACTTACACCCATTCTATGAGAAGACCTCAAATTCTTAATATCCCGTTAGTTAAATCTAAATATAGGCAAAACTCCTTCATATTGCGGGCTAGCAACTCACTCAACTCACTAGTAAGCGAAGGTATCGATATAGACTTGTTCAATACATCTACTAAAAAGCTTAAGCGGGTAATGTGTAATAACTTTTTCAAAATGTCTAGTTCATAGTAATATTAAGTATACCTTTTATATGTTGTGAATTGTTGTTTTTATTTATTTGATTTATTAGTTCAACTATCTTTTTTCTTTTTGTGTTGTGTTATATCTTTCTTCTAGTTTATTATATAACGTCCACAGTTTTGTTTTAATTTTAGTTATTTATTAGTGAAAATTTGTAATTGGCCTTAAGTTATTATTCTTTATGTATATTTTTTTGTACCTAGCTGTAAGTTTTCTGAATATTTTAAAATAAAATAAAATAAAATAAAATATTCTGTTTTAAATTCGAAGAACTTACAAGCAAAATAGTTCGTCTAATTGTTAATTGATGCAAAAGAGTTCGTCTATCGTTGAGTTAAATAAAATTATTCCTTCTTTATACCATGATGTTCCATAATTAAAAATTTTTAAAGTAATTCTGTGCCATTTGTCACATGAGAGAGTATAAATTCAGAAAATTTCAGTAATTTTCATTAATTTTCAAATAGCAATGGGTCGTGGCAAACCCGTGTGTGAAGAGCTGCGAAAGCGAATAATTTGTGGGGCCGAAGCTGGCAAATCAAGTTACCAAATATCTAAAGACTTGATACTTCCCAGATCTACAGTTCAGTCTATTATTCGCATCACAAGTGCTGCAGAAAACAGAGTTCTGAAGAAAATTATCAAAAATAATCGTCGTGCTCGAGTTGGAGAGCTCACGGTGCAATGGAGGGACATGATTCACAAAGACGTCTCAGTCGATACATGCAAAAGAGTCCTTAAAAGAATGGGTTACGGATTTTACACCGCTAAAGAGAAACCACTGTTGACTGCTGTACAAAAGAAAAAGAGGTTGAAATTTGCTCGTGATCATTTAAATTGGACTTCCGATCAGTGGCGTAGTATCATCTGGAGTGACGAGTCAAAATTTGAAGTGACAGTCGGTGATGAAAGGAAAAAAGTGATTCGGAACAAAAATGAGGCATTTCATACTGATTGTCTCAAACGAAAAGTGAAGTTTCCGGCTTCTCTATTGATATGGGGCTGCATGTCTGCACAAGGTGTTGGTTTTATGCAGTTTGTGGATGGTTCTATCACTGCTGTGAGGTATCAAAACCTTTTGGAAGAGAGTTTACTGCCTTCAATTCCCGCTCTCAAACATCAAGATTCATTCATTTTTCAACAGGATGGTTCTTCATGCCATACTGCAAGGACAAAAAAGATGTGGCTATTGGCAAAAAGCATCCCTACAATCGAATGGCCATCTAACAGCCCGGACTTGTCGCCGATTGAAACCCTATGGTGGAAAATGAAAAAAGTTCTCCGTAAAAATCCATCAAGATCAAAGAGCGACTTAAAGGCTAAACTACTGGCAGTTTGGGAGTCCATAACGCCTGAGGAGTGTGAAGTGTTGGTTGCAACCATGCCTCTTCGCATTAAAGCTGTTATTGAGAGGAAAGGCGACACAACTAAGTGGTGAAGACATGTAGACGAACTATTTTGCGTCAGTAACAAGGGTAGACGAATACTTTTGCTTTTTGTTATTTAGGATATTTTTTATTTTTTTTAATGTAAAATTAAGTCATTAAAGAATTTCAGTTAAGTTAAAATAAACTTTAAAATATTCATTAAATTGTGGTTTACTTTTTATTAAACATTCTTAATTATTTTACCAATATATACTCTATATAGTTTACGCTTTGCACTGCTTTTTATACTAGACGAACTATTTTGCATTGGGGCTCGTAATAACGAGCTAATCTTAGAAACTAATCCGATTTGAAATATTATTTTTTAGGGTTCCGTACCCAAAGGGTAAAAACGGGACACTGTTACTGAAACTTCGCTGTCCGTCCGTCCGTCTATCACTAAGCAGTATCTCATGAACGGTGATAGCTAGACAGTTGAAATTTTCACAGAACTGATGATGTATGTATTTCTATTGCCGCTATAACAACTAATAAAAACAAATTAAAACAAATATTCAAAGGGGCTCCCATACAACAAACGTGATTGTTTGCCGTTTTTTAAAGTAAGGAACCCTCCGTGGCACTTGGCCGGTTTATTTAGGTAATTATTTTTATTGTTCCATATCAGTCGATAAACAACAGAGATAAGTAAAAACCATAACTGAATAACTTTCTACTTCTTTAAAAACCTGTTCAGTAAAACATAATATGTAATAAAATACAAAACAAAAATCCTTCTTTGTTAAAGTTGGTTAAAATCGTTCTCGGCTCAACCTTGCACAGTTTATTGTATTAAGTCTTCGTAATCTAAGCACCTGGATGGATATTGCGATTTTTCGCGATATTCCGCGATATTTCGAGATCCCTTCAATAACATTTTCTCTTAACAAGATTCAAAGAAAAAACTCTAAACGTAGAAATAAAGACGGGATTATTTAGAATTATCCTTTGTGTTTCAAGATTAAATTGAACTAAAGTATTTATTTCTTTTGGTAAGAAAGGATTTGTATACGATTGTACGTAAGTACTGACATATAACTCAAGATCGAATCCTATCTATACTAATATTATAAAGCTGAAGAGTTTGTTTTGTTTGTTTGTTTGTTTGTTTGTTTGTTTGTTTGTTTGTTTGTTTAAATGCGCTAATCTCAGAAACTACTGAACCGATTTGAATAATTCTTTCACTGTTAGATAGTCTATTTATCGAGGAAGGCTATAGGCTACATTTTATCCCGAAATTACCACGGGAACGGGCACAACGCGGGTAAAACCGCGGGGCGCTGCTAGTTTATATTATAAATGCGAAAGTTTGTGAGGATGTATGTTCGCTACTCTTTCTCGCAAAAACTACCGAATGGATTTGGATGAATATTTGTTTCATTTTATTTTTAGTATTTGCAATAGCAATGGCAATAGAATACATCATCTGTGAAAATTTCAACTGTCTAGCTATCACCGTTCTTGAGATACAGCCTGCTGACAGACGGACGGACGGACGGACGGACAGCGAAGTCTCAGTAAAAGGGTCCCGTTTTTACCCTTTGAATACGGAACCCTAAAACACTGATTAAAATCACACAAACACGTTATCACGAAAGGAAATTTAATTTGGCACAGCAATGATAACAGTCCTATATTATAATCAAGAAATACGTTATATGTACTATGTATAGTGTGAATGTATAGTCCATTAAGACGCCGTGGCAGCCTTCAGGCTTTCATTTCCGGAGGAAACTTCCGCTCTAAGAAGGTTGTAGCTAATCCTAGGTACCTATAGGATATCGGATCGGGATGTATGAGAAAATATAAGAATGTTTTTATAAGACTTAATAGCCGTGCCGCGCGGTGTTACCCGCGTTGTACCCGTTTCCGAGGATTTTTGGGGATAAAATGTATCCCGTGTGTTAATCTGATGTATAACCTATATTACTGTAAAATTTCATCCAAATCCTTCCAGTAGTTTTTTCGTAATAGAGTAAGAAACATACATCCATCCTCACAAAATTTCGCATCACTACATAGTATAAAACCAAGTCGCTATTTTTGTCTGTTTATCTGTATGCTTAAATCTTTAAAATTACGCAACGGATTTTGATGCGGTTTTTTGTAATAGGTAGAGTGATTCAAGAGGAAGGTTTTTATGTAAAAAAATTCCCGAAATTCCCACGGGAACGGGCACAACGCGGGTAAAACCGCGGGGCGCTGCTAGTTTATAATATTAGTAGGATCTGTCGACAGGCCTGCAATATCTTGGCAAGGTGTGGGGACAGGAAGGAAGAAACATATTGTGACGTATCTCCTATCGGTCAATATGTATTGTATCTATTATAATTTGGTGTTATAATAGACCTTAGATACAGTTTCAGTTAGCTTTACCGTTTTTTTTAGACAAGGGATGCATATTAGCGCAAAATTCCATCATATTAGTTAAAATTTTAGGATTTGAAAGAGTAAATTTATTGTTACATTCGGAATTTTGTATTTGTCACGTTTAATTTACAGATTCTCATCGACTTAGTAGGTATTACAGTCGTTTCAATGTTACAAAGATCTAAGCACGCTTTTAGGTCCTATCTATACATCTATACATATATATAAAAATCAATGCCACTTTTCGTTTTAATTTTATAACTCAAGAACGGGCTCACCTATCCAAACCAAATGTTTAGCCTATGTTCGGACTATTTAGGAGATGGTTTATGTGAAGTTTGCACAAAATCGGTTGAGCGGTTCTTAAATTCCCACGGGAACTGGCACAACGTGGGTAAAATCGTGGGGCGTAGTTAGTATGCGCATAAAATAATAGCGAACTCATTTGTTAAAGTTGATAGTCAAAGAGATTCCGTTCCGTTAACTAAATACTTTATGGGCAGTCACGGCCGATTGCATTTTGATCAATTTTAAATAAGGAACATGAGAACGAAGACCAATGCGAGCTTCCGTAACTGAATTATTAATGGCTTGAAATTTTAAGGTGTAATAGGTGTCTTACTGTAAGAATGACAAGGTTCTATAGAATTATAAACTGAAATGTAATTATTAATATTAAGTACTTTGTGTTAGTAAGCTTAACATCTATACTGTAGTACCTGTAGTTTAATATAATGAAGTTAATCAGTTCATTTATTTTGTTGGAATTATCGCATATAGGTTATAATAGCCACATAAAAAGAAAATATTGTGTTTATAAAATGTACCCATTCTTAGCTGATTTAAATAAGGTGGTAGTTATAAACGTATTTACTACGGGTTTTTTCGCGGCACACAAGGTTGTTTTACTAAGTAAAAAACACTTGCTTGGAACAAACTTTGAAAATCAACTTCTGTGCCGCGAAAAAACCCCTGGTAATACGTTAATAATTTGTAAAAATCGCGATAGTTTGAAAAAGCCTAAGGTAGTCCTTCTATGAATATTTCAAAGGTGGTTTTGCGCTCGTAATTCAAAAAATTCCGCGAAATAAACAGAGCAACCAAAGTCAAGAAAAGGAAGTTCACATACTAATTAACTGAAGCCAAGCGAGGGCGAAGCACTACTTATTTATTATTTTCAAAACCAACCATGTTTTGTACTCAAATATTGGTAAAACCTAATATAATCACAACAAAAAACCAAGCCCGTATAAAGTTGAGGTCGAATTTCGAATCGCCTCGAGCGAAACCCGACACCCTCACAAATCTATTTGTAAAAATAAACTTTGACAAAGAAACAAAAAAGAAAAAATATAAGAGGTTTTTGGAGAAAAAGGTGTTTGGTTAGGGCATTACAGGCTGAATCACCTGATTGCCCGATAAGTAAGATGATTCCGTGCTCGGAGGGCACGTTAAGCCGTCGGTCCCGGTTACTTTCTACGGATAGTAGTCGTTACATGAGCCATGTCAGTCAGAGGCCTTTGGCGGCTCAATAACTCTGACACCAGGATTGGTCAGTTTGACCATCCACTCGATGAAGAAGTATTTTTGATTTATTGTCCTTGATTTGGGTGTTATATAGAATTATTCTTAGTTCATGTGTTAGGCGTGCGTGAAACGCTCAGATCGCATACGAAACATCGCACTTTGTGCTAAAACGGGGTATAGCTGACGTTGGTAAAATATTTCCGACTCTCAAGTGGTACTGGGCCGGTCACGTGAGTCGAATGGAGCACGATAGATGAGGTAGAATCGCCACGCAATGGGTGCCGGAGGGAGTGAAGTGTAGAGGCAGACCCCGGAAAAGATGGCGCGATTTTGACCGCTTTGACAGGGATTGGTCTAATCTAGCCCGGAACAGGAATGCTTGGAAGCTGTTGAGAGAATCCTTTGCCCAGGAGTTGAACACTATATGTGAATATAAATCAAATATTTTAAGTTAGAGTATGGTAACTTTATGTGATATTCCGAGGAGCCGAATCACTGCATCGAATGAAGTAGAGTCAGGATTTGAATGAATAACAAATAATTTTCACCAACAAAGAATAAATATATTTTTTATTTATAACAATTACTATTCAAAACAAAATCTGCCTAGATTTGAAGTATCTCATTGGTAAAATCACATTTACTTATTTTTATATATTTTTGCCAAAACGGGCAATTTACAACTTTACTTACAAAATTACATTGTTTCAGTTTACACATTTTAAGTAAATTGGATACATACTTTACTTCACGTCCATAGCGTAACAGTAACAAACTGCGACGAAGTGCCACCACACTGAAAAATAAATTCAACTTTAACAGTTCCTTTTTATTTTAAACTGTATAACTCGAGAACGGCTCAACCGATTTTGATGACTTTTTTGCGTCTATATACAAGCGTTACACCTCAGTGTGACCACGCTCCCTGTAAAGGGGCCGAAACGTCAGATAAAAATCCTACTAATATTATAAATGCGAAAGTTTGTATGTATGGATGTATGGATGTTTGTTGCTCTTTCACGCAAAAACTACTGAACGGATTTGGATGAAACTTTACAGTAATATAGGTTATACATCAGAATAACACATGGGATACATTTTATCCCGAAATTCCCGCGGGAACGTGTACAACGCGGGTAACACCGCGGGGCGCGGCTAGTGTAAAATAAAAGCGAAGTGTATCCGTAAACGTAGTTTCAATTCAAAATGAGTAGTGTTCGCTTAAACTTAAGAAACCAGTATTCTCCTTTTATATTATTTGTCTGTGTCATGAATAGGATCCCGAAATTTTCACGGGAACGAGTGCGCTGCGGATGAAACCGCGGGGCGCTGCTAGGAACTAACACGACTTTCTTATGCAACCAATTGTAGACATACCAAACGCATAAGCGTACAGGAACACCATCACCGCGGACGAAGTGAGCCAGTGCAGGTAACTTAGTAGACATGACTCAGCCACCACACATTCGTAGGTTATCAGTATCAAGATAAGGAAAAACAGGAAAATGTTCAAAATGTTCATCACAATTGATACTTCAATTAAAAAGAGGTCGTCCTGTAAAGTAAATGTATCAGCCTGTAATGTCCCACTGTTCAAGGCCTCTCACTGAAGCTATCAGTACAGTGAAATCCTATTCTATCCTACTTCCTACTAATATTATAAATGCGGAGGTTTGTGAGGATGGATGTATGTTTGTTGCTCTTTCACGAAAAAACTACTGGACAGAAATGGATGAAATTTTACAGTAATATAGATTATACATCAGAATAACACATGGGTTACATTTTATCCCAAAATTCCCACGGGAACCGATACAACGTGGGTAACTGGCATGTGCACTCGCCTGCCAAAACTGAATCTCGGATTCAGTCTCCGGCTGATGGAAAACATGGTTCCTCCTTTTTTTAAATGGCTCGGATTTGATATCACCAATCCGCAATAGGCAAGCATGGTGACCCCTTAACGCAAGGCCTTAGTCTTGGCAGGCGATTGCCCATATCACTAGACCGGTGAAACGTTTACTTAATTTAAACGTATTTTTAACTAATTTCAAATAGTATATTACTACTAATTTTTACTAATTTTGTTAGATCATATCGAAGGCCTTAAAAAGGTCTAAAAACTGCAACACCAGGGTTAGCCACTCATCATAAAAAGAGCTAATCTTTTGTTGGTGATTCCGATGCGATGTTAGCGTTTACTCCCACCTGTTCTGTTGAGTAGTTCTGTTGACAGAACTACTGGGACTTTTTTTACCATTAGTTCTGTGACTTAAAAGACTATGCTTTACACCTGACTTTTATCTAGTAAAAAAAAATAACCCTAACCTACCGAATAGTTAGTATTGTCAACAGAACAAGTGAGAATTGTATTCCCAATTGTTTTGTGGACAAAACTAATGGTAAAAAAAGTCCCAGTAGTTATGTCAACAGAACTACTCAACAGAACAGGTGGGAGTAAACTGATGTTAGCAAGTAACATATGAAAATGAATGAATATTGCCTAAACTGTACGTATATTACTTACCAACAAATTCCCCGATAGCAAAAAGAAGCCAGTTATTATAAAAACCAGCGCCATTATGGTTACACCAGTATTAGTGAAAAGATTAAGACTAGACATCACTGTTGAACCTGAAAACAAAACATATAGTCAAGTACTTAGCCTGTAATGTCCCACAGCTGGGCAAAAGTCTTTCATCTCACCGAAGATATCAGTAGAGAGGAAAATAAATAATGAAAAACATATATGAAATTAATTCGAGTCGGTTAGTGGGCAACCTTGGTGTCGGAGTGTTTGTACCGCCAAAGGGCTCTGATATGGTCTAACGATTGCAACAACCGGGACCGACAATTTAACGTGCCCTATGTAGCACGGTAGCGTTCATAAAGATATGTCACTATCGCTCACCCATCCTAGTAGGGCCGAGCTGCACGTGGCTTGACAATAGCAATGAGTTAATATCGCTAAACTAACGCTACGAGCGTCAGGAAAGTAAAAAAGTAACGCGTGACGTGGTTGGACGAATAATATTGTAAAGAGAAAAACTTTGTTTGTTTGGTTGTAATGAATAGGCTCAAAAACTAATGGACCGTTTTGAAAAATTCTTTCACCATTTGAAAGCTACATTATCCACGAGTAACATAGGCTATTTTTCATCCCGAAATTCCCACAGGAATGGACACAACGCGGGTAAAACCGCGGAGCGCTGCTAGTTTACGAATATTCCGTTTATTTCTAGAGAATACGAGTAGATCTTATATATAAAATTCTCGTGTCACAATGTTCGTTCCCGTACTCCTCCGAAACGGCTTGACCGATTCTCATGAAATTTTGTGTGCATATCGGGTACGTCTGAGAATCGGACAACATCTATTTTTCATCCCGAAATTCCCGCGGGAACGGGTACAACGCGGGTGAAACCGCGGGGCGCAGCTAGTAGCTTTATAACATTCCAATAATAAAAACAAAAAAAAAGTATATCTCGCTACGATTTTCATCACATACCTGTAACTGTTGTGTTCGCCATTTTTGCTATCGGTTTGACCGAGTCCAGATCGACATCTGCCAACGATTCTACGACACACAATGCCACTGATCCAGTCATCTTGAAAGCAATAAGGTAATTTGCTCTTAGTAAAGTAATTCAAGCTACGTAGCTTGTAGAATGGTATGGTGAAGTGTATCCGTAAACGTATATATACTTTTTTATATATATATATATACTTGGACAAATCTACACACGGTTAATTAGACCCAAAGTAAGCTCTAAGTTTGTGTTATGGAATCTAGTTCACTACTACTTATACATACACAAATACTTTATAAGCATATTTAATTGACACCCAGACGTCGTCGCCAACAACTATGTCTACACATATTGTTGACTCCGGGCGGGAATCGAACCCGCAACCCACGACACAGTAAGCGCTTTCACTGCCACTGTGCCAACGGGCTTGTCATCATAATTATACAGATTCACTTCACTTATATAAGGAGCCAGTAAAGTAAATTAAGTTCGAGTAGAATTAAGGTCAACGCTGGCGTTTTTAAACCGTCTAAAGGCCTCCGACATGGCCTTACGATTGAACTAATCGGGACCAACTGTTTTAAGAACCCTCTGTGGGTCCTCTGAGGCAGAGTAGTGGTATAATATTAGTATAGATTAAAAAACAATCTTACCACAGAAATAACCGCTATAAACAGCATCCCAATACGTAAAGACCATAACAAAAAACATTTTCCAACTAAAGGCAACAAGTCGCACATTATTATATATTGTTTTATACTTTTTAATTTGAAATAAACATGTTTTTTCAATTTTTATGTAAAATAAAATATATTTTATCTAAAAAATGTTAGGGCTACATTGATAAGTTTATATTCTTATTTGCTATTCAGTCAAAGTCAAAGTCAAGTAGAATGTGTAAAAACCATAAAAACTTATGATACAACCATAGAGGGAGAACTAATTGATACAAGGTATCTTAGGGAGTCCTACTTCCTACTATCTACCTACTATGTATAATACGAGTATTATAAATGCGAAAGTTTGTGAGGATGGATGTATGAATGGATGGATGTATGTTTGTTGCTCTTACTCGCAAAATCTACTGAACGGATTTGGATAAAACTTTACAGTAATGTAGGTTATATATTAGAATAACACATGGGATACATTATATCCCGAAATTCCCGCGGGAACGGGTACAACGCGGGTAACACCGCAGGGCGCGGCTAGTATACTATATTTTATAGACACTGGGCCTTATTCATAAACGCTTACAATTTTTTTCTATAGCAGCATTTTAGCTATTAAATGGCTTGTCACTTTCTGACATACGCTATTTTCCAAAGAGCAAAAGAGACAAAACACTCACTAACAGTGTTTTAGTTAGAGAGCGTTTATGAGTAAGGCAGACTGAGTTTGACTGAGCGATGTTAGTTCATGGCGATTGTATATCAGCGTACTTAGATGTGTGGCTTAAAGCATTTCTATCTGACCGCTATCGGGCTTCGGACACACCAATTTCGTAGGCCATATTTTATGCGTAGCCAGCTACGAATTCGTAGCATTAGTGTGGCAGTTACATGTTCTCAAGAACTTCACGAACCAACAAAACCAGACAAAAATCCGTCAAGCTCACATCACTTTGATCTCACAATCTATTTTTCAAACGCTTCGACTTTCCTGAAACACTTTGTTAGTGTTCAGAAAGCGCCCGTCCAAACCTCGCAACTCCACGCTTATATTTACGAGTATAAGCTTCTACATGCCGCTTCGGTATGCTTAACGGCGTTGCGGCATTGTTCAGGATGCCACGGTGTAGTTACCGATAGTGTACGCTTACGAGTATCGATGTCGAATGATCCTCTGCCGTGGCGTGTCACCAATGTGCGCCAGGCCTATAGGCGCGTTTTGATTGAAGAACAGAGCAGACGCATTATAGTAAGATTTTGACAATGTCATTACCTTGTTTGTCAATTTTAAGGCGTTGTGATTGGTTGATGAGCTCGGCACAGCTTACATTAAACCTCACTAGGCCCGGCAGAGAAAGTCGGTCCATTTCTATCCCGTAGCAATACTCGTACATTACTCCGAACACACATACATATCGCGTTAGACTTATTGAATATACAAACTCTCATCTCCTATTGAAAGCCATTGATGCGAAATGCTTTGTGTTACGATACAGATTCATAACTGGAAATTAACAGACAGATTTCGATGTACAGTCGAGTGAACAAATATGAGGTTGTGGATTGGATAAATTATGTTTAATGAGGTCCTTTATAGTGGTAAAGATTTGGATTGGATAATAACTTATGATGACTTTATTGGAAACAAGAACAATATTTTTTATTTACTCTAAGTAACCTGCCTATCTATACTAATATTATAAACCTGCAGAGTTTGTTTGTTTTTGTCCGATTTGAAAAATTCTTCCAGTGTTGGATAGTTCACTTATCGAGGAAGGCTATAGGCTTCTTTTCATCCAGAAATTCCCACAGGAACGGGCACAGCGTGTGTAAAACCGCGGGGCGCTGCTTGTAAAAATATACAATTCATATAATAAATAATAAATAAAATTATCCTGTAATGTTGGGCAAAGGCCTCTCGTCTCACTGAAGATATCAGTACAGTGAGGAGGTTTCAGGCGTAATCACCACGCTTGCCTAATGCGGGTTGGTGATCTCAAACCCGAGCCATGTTTGAAAAGTAGGAAACATATTTTCGCTCGATCTGGGAATTGAACCCGGGACCTCAGTCTTGGCAGGCGAGTGCACATACCACTAGACCACCGATACCACAATTCATATATTTAATATGAAATTGGACGTGTTTCAATGACAAAGGAATATGAAAGGAATCGGTTTGAAACATGTTTCGAAATCGATATTATTATTATGAATCAGTAATGTTAACATTAAATGAAATACGAATACAGACGTGTATAACGTATAAAGAATTTTGTTATTATATACTAGCTGTACCCTGCGGTTTCACACGTATTTCTTCGGTCACTGCTTAAGTGCTTACCGTTTAAACCTTCCCTGGATTACAATTATTTCAAAACCAGAATCAACTAAATTGGTCCAGCCGTTCTCGTGTTATATCGAGATTAACGAACCACGATTGATTTTTATTATTTAGAAAGATAGAAGTTAAAGAAAATAATAGTATATTGTAAAAACTGCTCTATGTTGTTAGTCATAAGAATCCAATCCGAATAATCTAATCCAGTTGGCACCTCGACCACACAATTCTGCATCTAACCTTATAAAATAATAAGCACTAACATTCCTCAAGTATTTCAACGGACCCCATTCTTAAATAATTGCTTTTCACAAAGATGATTGTGGTAGAAAATTACCTTAAAATTTGAATAGGTATTTGACCTTTCCTTTCAGCCGTTTAGGGTTCGATAGAAAATTCTTGGAATATCGATTATCGTCTTAACTATTCACGTTAAACTACGTGAGGTGACCTTTGACAGTACCTACTTACTATATAATATTATAAAGAGGTAAAATTTTTAAGTTTGTTTATTTGTATGTTGGACCTAATCTCGGGAATTATCAGTCCGATTTGAATAATTATTTTTGTAATAGATAGCCACATTCAACGGGAAGGTTATAGGCTATTTTTCATCCCGAAATTCACATGGAAACGGGCACTACGCGGGTGATACCGCGGGGCGCGGCTAGTAAAATATAAGTGCACAAAATCTGAAAAAATAAAGCGCATTCTACAAATTTCTCACACTAGCGCCATCTATTGCATTGCGGGTGGATTCATCGTGTGGAATGTTATATTAGCCTCAGGTGCCCGCTGTTGGGCAAAGGCCTTCTCCCATTCATTCTATTTTTCTCTATCAAGAGCTTCAAGACACCAACCGAGCATAAATCCGTCGAGCTCATCTCACCATCTCTTTGGACAGCTGCAGCATCGCTGCTGCACAACAGAGATGTAGAGTTTTCGCTTTAGTTTTCGCTTAAGCGATATTGTTCTTTGATTTAGATAGATTATTTCATAAAAAGAAATTAATAAAGATTTTGATCAATCATTATAAAAAAATTTATGACTGTCTCAAATTAAAACATTTACATATTAACAAATACCTACTTGCTGCACAATTTACATTTTCACACCTAAAATCGACTTTGCATAAACGTCTCTTCTAAGCGTCTACCACCCCTTCTACATAACTATGCGTCACTGTCAAGAAGTGATAATACGCTGAAAAAAGAGAAAATAATTATTACCAAATAATAATTCCATTCGTAGACAAAAACCTCTCGTATCACTGCAGATCAGTACAGTGAGGAGGATAAGGCATAATACACTTGCGTAATACGGACTGGTGATTTTAAACTCGAACCATGTTTGAAAAGGAAATAGAAACATGTACCGTTCGACCTGGGCATTGGATCCAAGAATAAGTCTTGGCAGGCCAATGCACATAATTATTATTATCAGCCATTACTGTCCCACTGCAGGGTAGGCCTCCCTGTCTTTCTTCCACGTCTGTCTGTCTAAAGCAATTTCACGCCAATTCTACTATCCTACTAATATTATAAATGCCAAAGTTTGTGAGGATGGATGTATGTTTGTTACTCTTTCGAGCAAAAACTACAGAACGGATTTGGATGAAACTTTACAGTAATATAGGTTATACATCAGAATAACATATGGGATATATTTTATCCCGAAATTCTCACGAGAACGGATCCAAAAGGGAACAACCGCGGAGCGCTGCTAGAAGTTTTAATATATTGGCGGATACATGAGCTATGGGGCTTAAGACTTCACTCAACATCATCTGACTCTGACTAGGGTCAAGCTCTAGTGGAGGGAGCCTCCCAAATCCTAGCTCTCAGTACTACCTATAATCCTATCATTGTCAAGAACCAAACCACTCTTCCATTACATTACATAAAGTTCAGCTTATGTTGGTATTCTGCGGTTCTAAGCATACATGCATTATAAAGCTTAACGTATGCGTGTTGTATTGCTATGCATGCTTTGAACCACTGACAAGAAAGGTTAGTCGAATTAAAAGCATCCCTTACCGATCATTAAAATTAATAGGAATATCATTACAGCAGAACCGGTCAGCCAATGCATACTGCTTAATATGCAGCCGGAGAAGGCCATACACTCGACAGAAATGAGGGATAGAACAATGTACCCTATTACCAAGTTAATAGTGGCGACATTCGTTGTGAGTTCTAACATGTATGTGTCATCCTGTAACGAAAAAAGTTTTTATAACAAATTTTGCTGTCAAACTACTTTTACGGATACACTTAGCTTTTATTTTGCATCTGTATCGTTTCAGCTCCTTGACTGGAACCGTGGTCACAGAAACCGAGGTGCTATGCGTATATACAAGAAAAAGTGAAATAAAAAGTAGATGTTTTTATGAAGCTTTGATTTAAACATCATGTATTACTGTATATGATAGATGCAGTATCAGATAGTTAAATTCCCTATTATACAACCTTTGAGCTTATTTTGGGATTAAGTAGAATCCTTTCATATTAGATGAATTTGGATTTGGAACCAGATTGCGATTAGTAGAAGTGGTAGCGCTGCTGGTTAAAGACCTCTTTTCTCACCGAACATATGAGTACATTGAGAATGAGCATAAGGCATAATCACCACACTAGTCTAAAGCCGGTTGGAGACCACAATCCCCAAGCCATGTTTAAAAAATGGGAAACATCGCTCGACCCGTGAATTGAACTTGGGACCTCAGTCTTGACGAAAGCCCATACCACTAGACCAGAACCAGAATACTAGATATTATATATTTTTCTTACCAATAAATTACCGGTCAAATACGTGAAACCAGTTAAAATGAAGATCAATGACATGAAAGTCACTGCTATTGCGGTGATTTGGTTAAAAGTGCTCATTTTTGGCTTTGAGGGCGCTGCAAAAATGAAAGAAAATTATGACGGCTAATGAAGAATATCAAAAATTCTATCCCATATTTTTCTTTTTTATACATTTTCTCTATCCTATCCTATTCTACCTTCCTATCCTTTCCTATTCTACCTTTCAATCCTTATTTTTTAACTGAGGAAATGCTTTTACGCATCTCCAGTGTTCGGATAAACACCACTTCCTATCCTAACCTATTCTACCATCGGACTATCCCAAAGTCTAATCTATCTTAGTACCAAATTGCAAAAAAATGGCTCAGTGGTTTTTGTACAAATGAATAACAACCTCACAATTAGTAGGTTTAATATATTAATAACAACGCCGCGGTTTTATCTGCGTTGTGCCCGTTCCTTCATTGAACTTTTTCGTTCTTCATGGTCAACCTGACCAATCCTGGTGTCAGAGTTATTGAACCGCCAAAGGCCTCTGACATGGCTCATGTAACGACTACTATCCGTAGAAAGTAACCGGGACCGACGGACGGCTTAACGTGCCCTCCGATGCACGGAATCGTCTTACTTTTCGGGCAATCAGGTGATTCAGCCTGCAATGCCCTAGCCAAACTGAGGGCAGTCTCACATAGAGATTTTAGTGGGATATTGTCCCCACCGGGAATCGAACCCGGAACCCCCGGATCGTGAGCCAAGCGCTCAAACCACAAGACCACGGAGGCTGTTGGTTGAATTGTTGGTTGAACTTACGGGATGGAATGGGTGTGATGGGTGTTTTGGGTTTTTTGGTTGTTTTGGGTTTTTTGGTTGTTTTGGGTTTTTTGGTTGTTTTGGGTTTTTTGGTTGTTTTGGGTTTTTTGGTAGTTTTGGGTTTTTTGGTTGTAATGAGTTTTTTGGTTGTTTTGGGTTTTTTGGTTGTTATGACTTTTTTGGTTGTTTTGGGTTTTTTGGTTGTTATGAGTTTTTTGGTTGTTTTGGGTTTTTTGGTTGTTATGAGTTTTTTGGTTGTTTTGGGTTTTTTGGTTGTAATGAGTTTTTTGGTTGTTTTGGGTTTTTTGGTTGTTATGAGTTTTTTGGTTGTTTTGGGTTTTTTGGTTGTAATGAGTTTTTTGGTTGTTTTGGGTTTTTTGGTTGTTATGAGTTTTTTGGTTGTTTTGGGTTTTTTGGTTGTTATGGGTTTTTTGGTTGTTATGGGTTTTTTGGTTGTTTTGGGTTTTTTGGTTGTTTTCTCTCCTTCGCCTGCTTTTTCAATTGCTGCTTTGGGTTTGGGTTTAATGATAGGTGTGGTTACTTCAGTTGCATTGTCGGCCTCTTTAGAACTCACATTGCCACGAAAGATAGGCGACAAAGTATCTAGACTCGCATTTGATAATGTCTCTATAGACGATAATGTTACTGCACCAACCATCTTAAACAAAAAAAGCGGCGCAGGCCGTGAATTAACACCTGAAATCTTAAGACAAATCTTTGCAAGCACTGTGATTGGTCAGTTCAAAATGGTTAAGGAATTAATAAATGGGTCAATTACTCCGCCATCACTCTTGTACCCGTTCCCTGCAGGGATTTCGGGATAAATGTATTCTGATGTATAACCTATATTACTGTTAAGTTTCATCCAAATCCGTTCAGTAGTTTTTGCGTGAAAGAGCAACAAACATACATCCATCCTCACAAACTTTCGCATTTATAATAATATATAGTAGGAAGTAGGATATGGCGATCTCTGATGTCTAAAAATAGAAACAACTGGAACTTAAAACGTGGCTTTCAGTACTGCTCAGACAAAAATGTCGCTATCAGCAATCCATTCAAGAAGTGGTCGAGTTACGGTGCTTAACAATCGCAGTGAGTTATCATGAACGCAACAATATTATAGTGTAACTTGCAGCGCTTACCAGTTTTACCCACGTGGAGCCCGTCCCCATGGGAATTTCGGGATGCAAATTTCGTCTGAACGCGCTAAAATCTGAATCAGCAAGTCTCATTTCAATAATTCTTTTTGTAATGGATAGCCACATTCTACGGAAAGGTAATATACTATTTTTCATCCCTAAATTCCTAAAAAAAGGGCACAACGCGGGTAAAACCGCAGGGCGCTGCTTGTTAGTATAGATCGGTAGTAAGTACTAGGCACTTTGTCTGCCAATGTTGCCTACTTACCACTGAAATTACAGCGATAAACATCAACCCAATGCGTAAAGAGAAAAAAAAACAACATCGAGAAACAAGTGATAAATTACATACGGCTTCGCACATGGTTACGGAGAAATTTAGTTACATGTTAAATAAAAACGAATAAAAATCATTTTTAGGTTACATACTAAAGCTTAATAATATCTACATTTGCAGTTTTTGACACATTTCACTGTGTCTCAAGTTCGTCAAATTCATAGGACGTCAATGTTGAACTTTAAAAGTCACTGTAGATAAGTCATGGAATATTGAAAGAATGAAATCAAAACGTAGTGATGTCCAAAGCGGTGCGCTTCAATCTGGTACACAGGTTGCTACATGGTTGCTACCTTGGTGAAACCGACTGACGTGCATTTTTGTTCCTGCATTTTGCCGATCTTTTAGACACTTTACTCGTCTGTGGTACTATAGTTCCATTAATTCCAGTAGGTTACAATTAATGACCGTAGCATCTTACATTTTCGTAGACAGCTACGATCCGTAGCGCTACCGTAGGCCGTAGTCAGCGCAGCCCGTAGCATCTACGTAGTACAATACAAACTAAAGGAAACTGGTAACTAATTATTTCGTTATGCTCATAACATGCATTTATAGTACACATTGAATGCATCTTGAAATTGCCTAATTTGTACTATTCATCCAAGGATGCGAATAGAATTCATCAAATTTGTAAACGGTGTCAATCAAAGAAGCTTATAATTATTGAAGCTTATTTTTTAGCTATTTAAAAAATATTCCACATTTCAATATTAAAATAGAACCATAAATTATTTTCATCTCTATTAAACCGACATTGATGATAAAGAGCTGCCTTTTCGGGATAATATCTAGATTATAAGTTCATTAAGCTGACCTCGGCGGGATTTTATTTATAGGATGTTCGGAAAGCGACGAAAATGGAAACCGTCCTAAATATTGATGTCACCCTTAAGGTGCGTTCCGAAGAAGAGGATCGAAGCTGTGAGGAGCCCAGTCGACTCATCATAATGCAATACGACGAGATTTAAACGATTTCAACAATATAAATGCCTCAAAAATCTGTACTTCGCTCTTAGCTCTTCGCTCTTCGCTCTTCGCTCTTAGCTCTTCGCTCTTCGCTCTTAGCTCTTCGCTCTTGAATACTTGTCAGTGAAAATAATATGAAGTTCTAGTTGACAGTTACTTACTGACTACACTTCTCTATTTCATGTTGAATAAGGTAATACCGATCCTAAAATTCTCAAGGAAACGAATACAACGCTTGTAAAACTCCTGAAGTCATCCAACAAAACAATTACAACAAATTACGATTTAATTTTCACTGTCTTTCAAATAAACTGCAATAACGAAACGAATTGTTCTTCTAATTAATCCTAACAATACAATTAGATCTACAAATTGTGCGTAAACTAATTTTAAATGTAAATCGGGAAGCGTCTCTTGAGCGAAATTTCGTCAGATTAATGTCGCGTTCACACTTGAAGATTGCTATTTCGAATTTATGCTGCTTTTGTTCTCGCATTGATTTCGAAGGAATTTCGGGATTCAAAAGTATTCTTTCTAATTAACCGGTTAAGTAATAAGTTTGAATTAATAGCGGTCCTTGCTTTGGATATTGACTTTTACTCGTAGCTACATTTTTATCTGAGTGCTTATGTATGATCGTTTTGGCGAAGAAACTGAATTGTCTGTTTTGTGGGGTTAAGATGTACACTAGAGACAAAATCTCGTCTATCTTTCATATAATCTTTCCATAAAGAAATAGAAGGAGAGAAATAGATGATGATGATGCTTCCTTAGTAGAGATTAAATGAGCGATTTTGATATCTTGTTGGAAAATTACGTCAATTAGTTAAGTGTCGATTTAATGGAGGTTTCTGAGTGCAGCAGTTAAGCAGTTACATCAATTGTTGAAATATTTTGGAGGCCTTTTAGTACTAAAGCTCTAGAGTTGTCAATTAATACCAATGCCACTAATAATTAATCTATCTGTATAAATAAAAATGAATTGCTGCTCGTTAGTCTGCTTAAAACTCGAGAACGGCTGAACTGATTTGGCTAATTTTGGTCTTGAAATATTTATGAAAGTCCAGGGAAGGTTTAAACGATAAGCAGTGAGGCAAAAAATGCGGGTGAAACCGCAGGGCACAGCTAGTTAAAAAATATATACTAATATAATACAGTTGAAGAGTTTGATGGTTTGTTTGTTTGAACGCGCTAATCTCAGAAACTTTCCATCCGATTTGAATAATTATTTATGTACTGGATAAGTCACTTCATCGAGTAGCTTCTTATAGGTTTCTCCCGTTTAGTACCCGTTCCTGTGGGAATCCCACCATGAAATTCCCGCAGGAATGGGTACAACTCGGGTAAACTCGCAAGGTACTGCTAGTAACATTATAAATACGCACATCTACAAAGAAGATATTTTTATAACATTTCAAAATGTGTCCATCTGTCCACGACCTTACCGACTACCCAAGATTATTACGCGAGCGAAATATCAAATTAAATTATTCGTTTGACAATTTTATATTTGGGAACAACAAGGTATCTTGAAATTAAACGTGCCTTTAAGTTGTTTATTTGACATTTTTATCAAACTTTAAGTAAAGTTATTATGTTAGAACTAGCAGCGCCCCGCGGTTTTACCCGCGTTGTGCCCGTTCCCGTGGGAATATGGGGAATTTTTATACATAAAAACCTTCCTCTTGAATTACTCTACCTATTACAAAAAACCGCATCAAAATCCGTTGCGTAATTTTAAAGATTTAAGCATACACACAGACAAACAGAAGACAAACAGACGCGACTTTGTTTTATACTATGTTATGATAATGATGAACAGCTGGAATAATTTTCGTTATACATATGTGACATAACGTAAGCGCAATCTACAAAATGTTCACACTATGGCCTTTGCCACACTTGACGGATCTTCCGTCGCCGATCTTTCGCGACGGAACGCCAATACTTATCTACACTAATACTATAAAGAGGAAAACTTGGTTTGTTTGTAATGAATAAGCTCAAAAACTACTAGACCGTTTTTAAAAATTCTTTCACCATTCGAAAGCAACATTATCCACGAGTGACATAGGCTATTACGACATAGAAAAATATGTGGGAATTTCCCACAGGAATGGACACAACGCGGGTAAACCGCGGGGCGCTGCTAGTTATTGCATATAATTTACGCTGCGACGGAACGACCGATCTTCCGCGTAGTGTGCCCGCTATTTGTAATTTATATTCAATAATATGTATTGGCGTTCTTTCGCGGAAGATCGGCGACAGAAGATCCGTCAAGTGTGACAAAGGCCAAAGGCTTAACACCATCTTTTAGATCGGACTTAGAAAACCGCAGAAAACAGCTATGTATAATATGCAATGGATAAAGGAATTCAAATAAGTTGACCACCGACGACTACATGGCTTTTAATTAACTCTATTTTTTCTTGAAGCCTAATGAATGCGTACTTTTTTGTTGCACTGAACTGCGGAGCAAGAGAAGGCTTAATTCTTCTTTGAGGTTTATTACTTCCTACTTTGCAACCACCTGAGCCCACTGTAGTCACAATACTCTTTTCTGACTCGACGCGAACAAAATTGCCTTAAGTCAGTCTGAAGCTGAAGTTACGAGGCGAACAACGAGCAATTTTGCACATCAAATATCCGCTCGTTGCTCGGTACGAGCGTCGTGTTTCTCTGTACTGCCTGCACTAACGCTCGACGCTCGCTGTGTAACACGTTACATTACGCCTTGTAAAGTCGTTCACCTCAAATAACAAATTAAATTTCTACCAAACAAAAAGTATCTCAGTTCCTTCGATTTTAATTTCACTTCACATGTATTCATAGTTTACATTTCACTCGAAAATCTCACTTCTGAATTCTCAAAACTTAAATTGATTATGTAGATATCAGAATATTATTTTGACCACTATTACGGTGGTAATAGTGGCCCACACTATATAACTATTTGATGCATAAAACCTTAATGAAATACGAATTTTGAACCTTGTCGCTTTAGATCATCTCTTTGATAATCACTGTGTAAAGTCAGTCAGATTACTTTTTCATTCTACGACATGGTACACTAATTCCATTCCTCGTATTTAAAATGAAAACTGAAACATATCTATTTGAAGACTTAGGGTGCTTTCAAATTATGCGTTTCGTTTCGGACCGCTGCGGTGCCTAAGCCGTGCGTTTGTCGTATTGTGAACGTACGATCGTGTGTTTTCATACAAATACGAGCAGTGCGGCAACAGTGCGTACTAAAATTATTTCGCGGTACCGACGCCGCACTGTTGCCGCACTGCTCGATTTGTATGAAAACACACGATCGTACGTTCACAATACGACAAACGCACGGCTTCGGCACCGCAGCGGTCCGACACGAAACGCATAATTTGAAAGCACCCTAAATGAAAGGACATACGTCTCCTTACTTCATTTGTTAAAGAATATTCGTCCTTATCATCTACATCATAAAAACTATATTCAAATAATCAACCTTAAGCCCATAAAAATGTTTGCTTTTAATGAAAGTTGCAACATTATTTCCAATGCAAGTTTCTGAGCTTCAAAGCAGTCATGATAAGACGGAACTTTTAAGTCCTTGTAAAAGTTTCCAGTGGTGCCTAAGTTTAATCACACTTGCAGCAGGAAAACTACTCTCCGACTGATTCTATCTCACTCGTACAACCAATTATTTGGCGAGAGAAAATAATCCGCCAAGAAATAGAAAATAGTGGGAGGTACAATGGATTAGGTTATATGGATGAGGTTTTTGTGAACTTACACCGCAACGGTTCCGTACCCAAACGGTACCCTATTACTGAGACTTCGCTGTCCGTCAGTCTGTCACCAGGCTGTATCTCAAGAATGGTGATAGCTAAACAGTTGAATTTTTCACAGATGACGTATTTCTATTGCCGCTATAACAACAAATACTAAAAATAAAATAAAACAAATATTCAAGGGGGGCTCCCATACAATAAACGTGATTTTTTGCCGTTTTTTAAAGTACGGAACCTTCCGTGCGCGGGCCCGACTCGCACTTGGCCGTTTTAATGTTGAAATTACACTTTATCTATCTTTATCTTATATATAAAATAGGTATTTTTTTAATAGACAATATACAGATTTTTCAATAGTGTTCTGAATATCATCATCTTATATATAAAATTCTCGTGTCACAGTGTTCGTTCGCGTACTCCTCCGAAACGGCTTGACCGATTCTCATGAAATTTTGTGAGCATATTGAGTAGGTCTGAGAATCGGCCAACATCTATTTTTCATCCCGAAATTCCCGCGGGAACGGGTACAACGCGGGTGAAACCGCGGGGCGCAGCTAGTGTACATATATAAATATATATTATGTATATATATTTTTTAACCTATATTGTCCCACTGGTGGGCAAAGGTCTCCCCCAAGCATCGCCAACACTCCCTGTCCTATGCGAGCACCCACCAATATATATGAAGGAATTTATTACACTGGACGTAGGCACTTCCATTAGTTATTATATCAAATGGAAGCCCCACTCGATCTCGATGTTGTTTGAGCGGTTTTATTTTTATTTCAGTTCGTAACACAACATCAATGAGTTTCTGTTTTTTAATCTCACTGTACTATTGGTGGGTCACTGGAGTCTTATAGTGATCACTTTTGATTTTGTCCTGCTGTAGACTTAAAAAGATAACACTACATATTATAAACCAAAGTCCCCGGCCGCGTCTGTCTGTCTGTTCGCGATAAATTGAAATACTTAAAAGATTTTGACGCGGTTTTTTAAATAGATAGAGTGATTCCAGAGGAAGGTTTATATTTATAAAAAATCCCGAATTTCCCACGGGAACAGGCACAACGCGGATAAATACGCGGGGCGCTGCTAGTTAATTATAATAAGGTATCATAAATTAATTATAAAAAACGATACACTTCGCTTTTATTTAACATTTTGCCCGCGTTGTGTCCATTCCTGTGGGAATTTCGGGATGAAAAATAGCCTATGTTACTCGTGAATAAAGTAGCTTTCGAATGGTGAAAGAATTTTTAAAAACGGTCCAGTAGTTTTTGAGCCTATTCATTATAACCAAACAAAGTTTTCCTCTTTATAATATTAGTGTTGATTTTTATCTGACGTTTCGGCCCCTTTACAGGAACCGTCAGTCTTCTGTGACCACGGTTAAGCACTTTTGACCACGGTGAGTAGAGTTCGCTTAAACTTAAGAAACCAGTAAAAAAGAATCTGACGAAATCTTTTCGTAATGTAATTTGATTGGTCAGTTGAGCTCCGCATAGCTCCGCTCCGCATAGCTCCGCTCCGCATCAATGGATATGCACCTTAACTAACAGTATGACGTCACCAAATCAACAACTCCCCAAAAAGTCGTATCTTTTTACAATATCCGTAAGTATTAAAACATGGATAATAGTTCAATAAAAGGTATACTTACAAGATATACCAAGTTGCGAATGGCCGATGAATCTTAATCATATCATTACAAATATCTTTTTACCAGTCAACATACTCGAATTTTCTTACTGTTTTTACGACTATCATAAAGATTGGACCTTCAGACTTGTATGACATTGATTTTTTATTACCTATCTTTCTTTTGTAACGAACCTTTGCAAAGAAATCGAGGTCATATAAATTAAGTACCTTAATCTACTAGTCTACTAATATTATAAAGAGAAAGAGGTAAAATTTTTAAGTTTGTTTGTTTGTATTTTCGAGCTTATCTCGGGAATTACCAGTCCAATTTGATTAATTCTTTTTGTAATAGATAGCCACATTCAAGGGAAAGGTTAAAGGCTATTTTTCATCCCGAAATGCCCATGGGAACGGGCACAACGTTGGTAAAACCGCGGGGCGCTGCTAGTGTAAATATAAAGTTGGGTAAAGCATTCGTTAAACAAAGTCGGAGTAATCATTCATTCATTTGTTTAATCGGACTATCATTCATTAATTAATTTCGCGTAGGTTAGTGGCTAAACCTGGTGTCGGATTTTAAGACCTCTTAAAAGAATTCGACATGGTCTAGACCAGTTTCACTTAGACTAACGTAATGAGACATCACATAGGGCATTTTATCTAAGAGGAAGATTTTTTGTTCATCAAAGTCCTGACTGACTGACTGATAATCAACGCACAGCTTCAACCGCTACACCTAGAAACATGAAATTTGGCAGGAAGGTTCTTCAAGTGACGTAAGTGCACTAAGAAAGGATTTTCGAAAATTCCTACCGGAACTGGCTCGACGCGGGCAAAGCCGCGGGGCGCTGCTAGTAAAGATATATGAAGCTATATTCAAAAGCCTGCCTCAGCGCCCGAGGCTGACAGACAGATATGACAGTTGACATTTGACCCAACTACACAATGTTCGGAAGGTGACGTACAGTTGGAGACAATTCAGTGAGCTGAGTTATCGTTCATTCATTCATTTCGAGTCAGTCAGTGGCCAACCTTGGTGTCGAAGTTTTTAGTCCACGTAAAGGCCTCCGACATGGACTGACGATTGAAACAACCGGGACCGACTGCTTAACGTGCTCTCCGAAGCACGGTAGCGCTTAGATAGACCACTATCGGCCACCCATCCAAGTAAAAAGTAAAGTTATCGTTAATAAGTAAGTCCTTGCAAGTAAATTAATAAATTAATTGCCATTGTGTGTTGTCATTGGTTAGTATATAATTGTGTCCTAATTGCTGATACATTGGACTGTTTATTAATAATTAGTAGTGCCTCTCGGTTTTACCCGCGTAGTGTGTCCTAATTGTTGATATATACGACTGTTTATTAATTATGAGTAGTGCGGTTTTACCCGCGTTGTGCCCGTTTGCGTGTAAATTATAAGATTAAAAACAGCCTATAACCTTCTTGTTGAATGTGGCTATCCATTACAAAAAGGGCTATTCAAATGAGATGGGTAGTTTCCGAGTTCAAGCAAAGAAATAAAAAATATTTTTTCAGCTTATTATCAAACTTTTCAGCTTATTATATTAGTATAGATGACGGTGAAGTTATGACCATGAGCAAATACATACTTACGGGTTGCACATTAACTTCATCTTATTTGAAACCATTCATTCATAACATTATACAAATAATACGCACGGTCACGGAAATGCCAACTACTGTACTTTAAGAGAACATAGCAGATAAAATAAGACGTAGCGACCTAGTAGATACCGGGTGTCCTCGTTTGATTTCGATACAATCAAACAACATTTAAGTTCTTGTTTTTAGCTGCAAGTTGTCTCAGTGGCTGTGAGAGCGCTTACTGTGTCGGGGGTTGCGGATTCGATTCAACGGAGTCAACATTATGTAATGACTCGGATGGGATTAACATGCAAGTAAGTCGCACCGTAATCGTACCGTTAGTCGAGCTTATATCTTATAAAGTGGCCCAAATAAATGACATCCTACTTCCTACTAATATTATAAATGCGAAAGTTTGTGAGGATGGATGTATGTATGGATGTATGTTTGTTGCTCTTTCACGCAAAAACTACTGAACGGATTTGGGTGAAACTTTACAGTAATGTAGGTTATACATCAAAATAACATATGGCTACATTTTATCCCGAAATTCCTGCGGGAACGGGTACAACGCGGGTAACACCGCGGGGCGCAGCTAGTAAATCCATAAATATAAACAATACTAAACAACATCCACAAAGGATCAATGACAAGGACAATAATTATTAACCAGAAAGGATTTGTTAAAAAACATTGATTTCACTAACATTATCTCTTCCAAATTGCATCAGGAACAGTTGACAGTTGGGGTCTAAAGACTCCAACGCCAGGGTTGGCTACTAACCTGTTCAAAAAGGAAGAATGAATAAATTATATAGGGGCAAACACGCTGAAAGAGAGCCTATTCTGCAGTGGGACAATTCAGGCTGAATATAAAATCTCGTTTTTAAAATAAAACAGTTTCTGAAAACATTCTAACAAGGTGCTAACTCGGACTCGAATCCACTACAACACTTCATCCCCCACACTATCATACAAAGACAGATCTCAATCCATCAAAATTAAATTCTACAACAAACTAAAAACTTCCCTACACGTTCGGAAATAAAGTCTAAAATTCAACTGCGTTTATAACAAAAGCCTGCATCGTGTTACATAGGCATCAACTTGATATCTATTGTTAGCGCTAGATTTAATGCCTGGAATCTAGGCTATCTAGATAATGGTTGAAACCTACAGTGTTATGTTAAGACATGTTTTATAAGTCAGGTAGCTCTCT
Source organism: Cyclophora punctaria (assembly GCA_951394245.1). NCBI lineage: Eukaryota > Metazoa > Arthropoda > Insecta > Lepidoptera > Geometridae > Cyclophora > Cyclophora punctaria. The sequence continues at coordinate 5,471,328 of OX596190.1, forward strand.
GATGTAAATGCTATTATGGGCCACCAAAGGGCCAAGCTGCACGTTACTTAACAATCGCAATAAGCTAACATTAGTCAAACTACCTCACGAGCATTATGATACACTAGCTTTTGCCCGCGGCTTCGCTCGCGTGGAATTTAGTCTGCCGCATTAAGTTTCGTAATAAGTTATTTATAAAAACTTTCATCCCCTATTTTATCCTCTTGGGGGTAGAATTTATCAAAATCTTTTCTTAGAGGATGCCCACGTCATAGTAGCTATATGCATGAACAATCTCAGCCCGATCGGTTTCAAATTGACAAAGTTTCATACAAACTTTCAACCCCTATTTTATCTCCTTGGGGGTAGAATTTATCAAAATCCTTTCTTAGAGGATGCCCACGTCATAGTAGCTATATGCATGAACAATCTCAGCCCGATCGGTTTCAAATTGACAAAGTTTCATACAAACTTTCAACCCCTATTTTATCCCCTTGGGGGTAGAATTTATCAAAATCCTTTCTTAGGGGATGCCTACTTCATAGCAGCTATATGCATGCAATGTCTCAGCCCGATCGGTTTAAAATTGACAAAGTTTCATACAAATTTTCATCCCCTATTTTATCCCCTTGGGGGTAGAATTTTCAAAAATCCTTTCTTAGTGTGCACTTACGTCACTTGAAGAACCTTCCTGCCAAATTTCATGCTTCTAGGTGTAGGTTGAGGTCGGTTGAGGCTGTGCGTTGATTATCAGTCAGTCAGGACTTTGAATAGATTATGGTAGGCACCGACATACTTGAAACGAAATCAAGATTTTCCACACATTACAGCTACAGAACTTAAATCTTCTTCTTCTCTTCTTCATCGAGTGGATGGCCATCCTGACCAATCCTGGTGTCAGAGTTATTGAGCCACCAAAGGCCTCTGACATGGCTCAAGTAACGACTACTATCCGTAGAAAGTAACCGGGACCGACGGCTTAACGTGCCCTCCGAAGCACGGAACTTAAAATAAAACAGATGGATTGGAAAATGTTACTGTTTTTATTTATTTACACTCCAGACCATTTCCGTCACAATTTATGTTAAAACGACACTACACCGTATCTCGTACACATTATGGCACATTTTCAAGTGATTACGCTAGCAAGATAATGTTAAAGAAAGATGACTTTTGTTGGGGTGAGAATAGGGGTTGTTTAAGATAGAATGTTTCTAAAGATAGAATGTTTCTAAAGATAGGACTGTCAAGCCCAGGGTATCATTAGTTTTGTTAAGCTCATAGCTCATTATAACCTCTACGATTGTAGCTATAGCTCAGTAGAGATGAAGGTGGAGGCGATTGGAGATTTACTGTCGCACTCAGACACGTCCATTAAAATGACACTTAGCTAATTGATGTTATTTTTCATCTATAGATTCAACTTGACTCATTAAATCTCTACTTAGAAAGCATTTGGTGTCTCTGACTACGGGCGTTAAGTAAGCAGGTCGCAGTTTTGGACCGCGTAAAGGCCTCTGACATGGTCTAACGATTGTAATGATTATGAACTGTACAAACCGTTTACAATTTAACGCATATTTTTTCGTATGTTCATAATCTGTCAATAGTAAACAGTAATATTGTATCTTTCATCAAATAGCACACTTATTAGTCAAATTTCTTATGTCGTAAGCTGATTGTAATATAAAAAAAAATCTAACCTCACGTCGTTTTTATTTTATGAATATATTATTTTGCAGTTCGCAATCTCGTGGATAGATTGTCATTGAAGAGATGCATAAGGTGACAACTTTGTCGATTCGTTTACAAACCTACTCGGACTAACTTACTTTTGTTCACAATCTGTTGACAGTTCATGATCTACTAGTTAGATTAAAAACAAACTGCGTTAACAATTTTCCGGTAACATTATACTCTGTAACTGGTGCGTAACAAATCCGTGCCGAGTTCTACATGTTTTTCAATGAAATAAAGCAGAGTAAGTGTAGTGACGTGTATGTAAATATGTATAAGTAAATTCATTACACTATTTACAGTAGAGCTACCGCGACCCAGTAATGAGGTGTAGCGATAGCAGAAACGTAATCTTATACTTCTAAACTATTATTGTAGGTAAAGTTTCTTACTTTGTTTGTTTGTTTGTAAGGGCTTATCTCAGAACCTACCAATCCGATTTGAATAATTCCTTTTGTAATGGATAGCCACATTCAGCGGGAAGGTTATATGCTAATTTTAATTTCAAATTCCCAAGGGCACGGGTCCAACGTGGGTAAAACCGCGGGGTGCTGCTAGTTAATATATAAAATTAATACTTTACACATATTTTAGCTTACACTTGTACACATTTTAGCTGCGCTTGTGTTTTAAAAATCAATAAAATTTGATATAGCTACTGTTAACTTATACTTGACTCGGCTTAAACATACTTGGAGGGGTGGCATATCTGAGTGCTTCTGTCTTTTAGAGGCCTTATTAAATTGTCGAAAAACTGTTCTGACCTAATGTGAAGCAGTGCTCAGTCATCTTAAGACTTAGCTTAAAAAAACAATTATCAAAATAAAAAAATATTTGGCCTTAAATAACAACGGACAGCTTAGCCAAAAAAAAATGTTGTATCGTATATTTGACCCAGATGCTCACAAATAAATAAATAAATATATATAAATATTCCATACCTCCCTGTCACCGGTATCGGGCCTCAATCTAATATATCTTGTTCTATGTACGAGTATAGTGAACGTGAAATCAATCACATTTATTGTATCGCCATTCGTCCCAGTGACGCAGCTCATGGGTGATTGCCTTTACTTCCCATATCATATATTGAACTTGGGTAAGGTGTATTTCGACTGGTAGAGAATTACTTTTTTTGTTATATTATATTACTCGTGATGGACTTGTAAAGTAAGTGTTTTATATTATTCATTAGCCTGTATTTATTTTATAGAAGCCTGTAATGTCCCACTGCTGGGCAAAGGCCTCTCATCTCACTGAAAATGTACTGAAATTACGTCTGTAAACAAAATTACTACTATGCTACAGTGCAAAGACTATTGTTTTTATAATGTTCAAAATGTGTAACATTCTAAATCATGTTAAGATTGTTAGGCTATTATAGTATATTTTTAACTCTTTTTTATTGACTACTAGCTGCGCCCCGCGGTTTCACCCGCTGTGTGCCGGTTCCCGTGGGAATTTCGGGAATTTTTATACATATAAACCTTCCCCTTGAGTCGCTCTATCTATTTATCGCGAACAGACAGACGTGGCTAGGGACTTTGTTTTATAATAAATAGTGATGTCAATTTGCCTTTTATTGCAAACTAGCTGTGCCCCGCAGCGCATCCGTTCCCGTGGAAATTTCGGGATTTTTATTACATATTATCCTAAACCTGACCAAGATAAATTAAATAAAAAATCGGTCCGTTCTCGAGTCATAAATGGTGTTACTAACACGACTTGCTTTTATATATATACGATAAGTAAGTATGTACCTATATTAAAATAAATAATCATATTTTCGTCAATTGTTTTGCAGTCCGTACCTCCAGATGTCATTACAGTAAGCTGCTCAAGCAGTAGTAACCGCATTAGCAGCGAAACTATCGCCCCACACTAGTTAACATGAAAAATGTTGCCGCCATTTTGAAATGTAAATCGTGATTTTGTTACATCGAAGTTTCTGTAACATCACGGATATGGCAGCTATAGTTTCGTAACTTCAGAACGACTGCACCAAATTGGATGATTATTTTTTTAATGTGTTCCTTATTGTCAGGACAAGGTTTTTATATAAGAAAAATAAGGAATAAATATCTCAAAATTTCTACGGGAACGGGGGCGCTGCGGGTGAAACCGCGGGGCACAGCTAGTATAGTAATAAAGTATATTATACTGATACATTACCCGTCGACCTAGTTGGCGTATAAAGAAAGTCAATAATTAAACCAGAATCTCTGTATACATATATTTCCGTTTTACAGTTCTCCCAGTAATATTTTAGAATTATTTTCCATTCTTGCGCCATAAAACCTGATCGCCGTAAAGCTTCCAGAACAAATCCCAAAACGATATCCTGGCGTGGAAAGGTCTTCTCTGTAAGGACACTTCTCTATCTATATTGTAATAGAAGTCATTTTCTTTTGTCACAGGCTCCCATTTCACTGGTAGAAGTTCATTGGTCTCTACTACTGGTACTCTGGAAAAACACATACCTATAGGTTTATTTTTCCTTTACATGTTTTTAATATTAACTAACTTGAGTCCCGCGGTTTGACCTGCATCGCACCAGTCCCGTGGGAGTTGAGCGATTTTTACTGCTCATTATCCTATTCCTGATTAATAAATGGTTAATAAAGTAAAAAATAATCATAAAAATCGATCTAGCCGTTCTAGAGTTATAAATGGTGTAAATAACACGACTTTCTTTTAAATTGATTAAATATTTTCCCAGATTGCACAAAAACTCTTAAATTTATTTAGTCCTTAATTATATTTCAGAAACATAAAGCTGTTCGTTCATAATTGTATTTTACCTTCCACCAACACAATTTAAAACGAATTTGTTTTTTAAACATACTTATTAAAGCGCTAAATACATTTAAGATGTCTTATGCAATTCGCTCTTAGTGGGGTCCTGGCCATATACTCGTATTTAGTAAAGCGAATAAGTTTTCCTCTTACTAAAATTAGTAAATTTAACATACCCATATTTAGCGAAATTCGTCCATAAAGTTGTCACCTTTTCAATAATATCTTTGTCATCATCAGTCAAATCCTCGAGATTAGCTTGTTTGTATAAATATTCAATTTCAGCAGTATGTGTAGCACCGGAGATATTATACTGATTGAAAATGCCCTTAGTATAAGAAAACATGTAATGGTATATATATATATCTCCAGAATCCAACAGATTTCTAATAGCTCTTTGCACTGGATGGACAAAGGAGAAATCTGAACCAAAGTTCGTTATTTCAGTAGCTAGATTCACGCTTGGATCCTCATCTCCAATATAAAACTCCTTTACTGCTTCCTCCATCTCTTCACTAACGTCAAAAGTAAAGCTCAAAAGATCTTTAAAGGAGTACTTGTTAAAGAAGTCTTCTTCCCGAGCTTCATGTAAGAACAACAACTCTTGGTCAGTATGTCCAATCATTATTGGTATCAGTTTAGTTTTAGGTACTCTAGCTTCGTTGGGATTGATGCTAAGAAATCTTTCTACTCCTTCAAATTCTAGTTCAACGCATGGTTTTGTTAAAGGTTCGTCTATATAGGCTGTGGGACTTCTTATTTGATTGCTAGCTGCTATAGCTAGTCTTACGTCAGCTGTAGAGACGAAAGCAAGCGCTTCGTCAACACTATCAGTGACAAAGCCGAGGATTTCAGCTAATCTCAAGGCTACAGTATTATCTCTTTGAACCATAGTGAGCGCAGAAGTAGCAGGACCACTCTCCATAATAGCTCCATGGAACAGCTTCTCATGAGGAGACAACAGATGCAAATGTATCGACATAGATCCGGCGCTTTCTCCTAACACTGTTACTTTATTAGGATTCCCTCCGAAAGCTGCTATATTATCCTTCACCCATCTCAAAGCCAGCAGCTGATCTTTTAAGCCGATATTGCCGGGAGCATTAGGGCTATCAGTGCACATGAAGCCATATATTCCTAAACGGTAGTTGATGGAAACGTATACCACTCCTTTTTCTACTAAGTAGTCTGGGGATCCCATTTCAATACCACCGCTGCCTTCAATGAAAGCTCCTCCATGGATGTAAAGCATTACTGGAAGAGGATTCCTTGTGGAGGCACTGGAAGGGACGTAGATGTTCAAGGTAAGACACTGGATCTGACCGACTATTTCCTTGGCTTGGGTCGTGTGAGGACATACTATGGACCCGTCGAAAGCATTGAAAGTTTCGTCGAAGCCACCATGAGGTACTGATGGCTGCAAAAAAAAAGGTAGAATAGAACAGATTTTTTTTAATCATCGTACGTTTAGCGTTTATTCAGTCCGTAGGTCCCTATGTAGAATTTTTGTGTATATTTAGTCATAAATTTTCTATTGAGCTCATCTATATCCGCGCTTCTTATTGGCCGTATTAGCTCAAAGTTATCGCCTTGGTTTCGACACACTAAATGTGTGGCTCGGTCTAAACCAGACCAAGACTGATGCACACATTGGTGTGTTGGAGCAAATATAGTTGTGTTGCCGTATGCCAATGTGAAGCGCCGGCATTAAGGCGTCTATTATACCACACAATATTTAGTAAGACTTACTAAGATTCAGCACCGTGTGATAAGAATTAGCCAGTTAGTCAGTCTAATTAGTCTGTAAAAGTCACATTAAATATTGTGTAGTCTAATAAGCCTGAAGTCGTTGACATTGAGCTATTGTACGAGGTACAAGCTGGCGACTTTAATACTAACTTTTAACTTTCTCTCTTTAATTCGCTTACTCGCTTATAAACTCTTGTGTCATCGAAGCTAGAATAATTTGCAGATACGAGTATTATCGTCATCAGTTTTTCAAGAGATGGTTTAACCATATCACGTATTGACTTTTCCAAGTGACATTATCAAGATAAACTAGCATTGACTAACACTACACCAATAGGATAAGATTACTGCAAAGTTAACTACATCGCTTTAAACTTGAGATGCATATCGAGATCTTGATAAGTATTACAATATTTCATGAGAATGGTATGTTCGTGGTTCGATACGATTTATTACACTTTAAAATGATGGTATACATAGGTAATGATGGCAAATAAATCTTCTGCTTACGCCCATACTCCGATACGTCAAATGCTTCCTAAGTAGAGATTTAATTGAATGATTTTGGATGTAGTAATGTATCAAAAATTACGTCAAGTAGCTAAGTATCGATCTAATGGACGTATCTGAGTACGGCAGTTAACAAACAAATAATATGTGGAGTATAAAATAAATAAGTATGTATATATTTATACTCACAGCAAAAGGATGGTCTTCATCAACAACAGCGTACGGGATTCCCAAGAACTTTGAATGCCCTCCATCTTCAGATTTAAAACCCCTAATGAGACCCAAATTGGTCTGAACCAAAGGGTCTACCCTAGGGTCCAATAGCCCAAAGACATTCTGGACCAACAGCAAACTGAATAAGAGAAACATGACTGTTGTACAAGAGATCAGTTCTGCTACTGATCTAACGTTGTCTTTATAATACTGTGACAACTTATCAATTTGGATGTTCAAACGTAATGATTAAAGAGTTATCTTCCGTGTTTTATCTCTAAGATGACATCTGCAGGTGGCCTGCTTACTAAAAGTCTTAGCTTATATAAAGTTACATAATACTGGTTGATAAAAATTGTGTAGATCTGACGAAAATGTTTGAATTGTTAAAGGCCTTAGTGGTCTAGTGGTTGTTAACTCACCTGCCAAGACTGTCCCTGGTTCAATTCCCGGGTCGAGTGAAAACATGGTTACTACTTTTCAAACATGGCTCGAGTTTGAGATCACCAACCTGCATTTTGCAATGGATAACCACATTCAACAGGTTATAGGCTATTTTGTATCCCGAAATTCCCACGGGAACGGGCATAACGCGGGTGAAACCGCGGGGCGCTGCTAGTCTCTACTAAGGATTTGACGTCTCTGAGTACAGACGTAGATATAATAATAAAAGTACAGGCTTTGTAGTAGAAATTATCTTGTCTCAGTCTTGAATGCTTTTTTGTTAAACTGGGTATAACATATTCTTTTAAATACTTTTCCGAATGGCAACCAAAAGTGTTCACACAATCGAGTAACGGAACGTGAGCTTCCGAGGAAGCTGTGAAGTGAACGCATCGGTGACTTGGAGACACACGGCTTGGAAAATCCAGGAACAGAAGATATTTTCTAGATTATAACAGCCCGCGGTGTTACCCATATTGTTCCCGTTCCCGCGGAAATTTTGGGACAAATATATCCCATGAGTTATTCTGATGTATATTTTTTATTGTAAAGTTTCATCCAAATCCGTTCTGTAGTGTTTTCCTGAAAGAGTAACAAACATACATACATCTATCCTCACAAACTTTCGCATTTATAATATTAGTAGTATATCCGTTCAAACCGACTATCGATTCAAACGGACTATAATATAAATATTTCTATTCAGTTTTGGCCCCAAAGTCTTTTGAACGTACCACCCATTGGGAAGAACATTCGCAGAGACGAATGGGCAAGGACCTCTGCTGGTTATTTTTTTTTATAAGGTTTATAATCGAATTTACTATTTATACGTATAGATTACATGTCAAAATCCGATTGTGTTGCAGGTGCAGGAATTTGACGGCAGCCATCTTTGTCTTCAATGTAATTAGTAACACTTTAGCATGCTTTTTCTTTAGGTGCGGGAGTGTAAGCTGAAGAAACCCTTTTTTAATTTAGCATTACTATCCGCCTGTATGTACCTATTCATATTGCGCAAGATGTCCCGATTTCACAGAACACCGCTCATCGAAATACGCGTTTCACTTAACATAACATTCACCTATGTACGTACTCTCTTTAATATTTCACATTTACGCCACTCGTTTGGAAATTTAATCGAGCTGAAATTATTTGGTGGTCGGTGTTATTGTGTTCTACGTATATTTTATGTTGTTTACGTTACGTTACGTTTACGTTATACAGTAGAATTTACACCTACTTATATACAAGAGCATAGGTCATATATTGTTAAAATAAGACAAAGGATACATTCTATCCCGTAATTCCCGCCAACGCGGGTAAGACCGCGGGGTGCTAGTCCAAAATATGAATGTTATATTTTGGCGGCGGACAAAAAATTGTTTTCAAAATACGTTGTTACATAGGTTAGCCTGTACTTTTAATATGGAGGAATCATTTCCGAATATAGTCGTCAAGTAACTAGGGTTCCCACCTATCTTATCATGAGTTTCCATTCATGCGGAGCGGAGCTGTGCAGAACTCATCTACCAATCAAAACGCATTGAAATTGTCAAAGAATTGATTCGTCAAAATCTTTTCACAATGCGTTGTTATTGGTTGACTAGCAGAGCCCCGCGGCTTTGCCCGCGTTGAGCCCGTTCCCGTAGGAATTTTCGAAAATCCTTTCATAGTGTGCACTTACGTCACTTGAAGAACCTCCCTGCCAAATTTCATGTTTCTGGGTGTAGCGGTTGAGGCTGTGCGTTGATAATCAGTCAGTCAGTCAGTCAGTCAGTCAGGACTTTGAATTTTATATATATGTACATAGATTATGTGGCAACCCTAGATAACATGATACGGAGAGACGAAGATGACCCTGCCTCTGACATTACGTGTGAAATGTAAAATAGATACATTATCAATAAGCCAATTGAAATCAGTATCAATACTGATCTCACAAAAACCAGTCATGTTTTTAATATTCAGTTTGTTGTTAGTATCAAATGTTTTAGGACATTTAAATCCTAGGATAGACCCTTTAGTGGAAACTAATTTGGGACTCATTAGAGGTGTGAAATCTGAAGATAGAGGACATTCTATATTTTTGGGAATTCCGTACGCTGTTGTTGATGAAGACAACCCTTTTGCAGTAAGTATTATTTTTAATATGTAGGGGGTTAAACGTGGTGATAATGCCTAATCTTCCTCACTGTACTCATACCTTCAGTGAGATGAGAGGCCTTTGCTTAGTAGTGGGACATTACAGGCTAATGCTTTATTTTTAGGATAGGAGCAAAATGATTGCGAGAGCTATTGAACTATTATAATAAAGTAACTGCCGACTCAGAGACGTCCATTAAATCGATACTAATTGACGTAGTTTTTGATACATTATATGTTAAAATCACTCATTAAATCTGTCCTAAGCAAGCATTTGACATCTCTGAGTACAAGCGTCATAGTTCATGAAGGTTAGTGGCCAAACCTGGTGTCGAAGTTATTAGATAAAAAAAATGAACTATTATGATACTCGTAGAAATCACCGCGGTTTATAGCGGCATTTCTATATACAGAGTGCTACCGTTATACCGCTACTGTGCTTGGGAGATATACACATTCTAAGAATTTCAGTAGGTTAGCTTATAACTGTATACTAAGTGGACTATAACAACGATAAAATGGTTTTTGCTGTCGTTCCAATTTTGGTACATTGGCAAAAAACTATGTTCTTAGACATGCCACTAAGGGCTCAATACTTAAGAGCCATGCCGTAATACTTATCTATATCTTGATAACACATTTCAAGTTTGAAGTGAAGTTACTTTAATCTTATCAAGATAATGAGATCCTCAACGTATAGTATTTGAAGATACCATGCAATGTTTATCATGACGTTACTTGGGAATTTAATATTTTGGAGTTTGAACGGCGTACATAAAAATTATCACTTTCACAGTAGAGATGACCCAATGGGGATGACGCGAGTGACCTTGCGGGAATGACTCAAAATGCATGATTAATCTCTATAAGTAACGTAAAGTATCAGTTTGTAATATCCCACCGCTAGGCAAAGGCCTGGTCTGGTATGTCAGTACAGTACATACAGTGAGAATGATTAGACATAATCACCACGCTCGCCTAATGCGGATTGATCGATCTTAAAAACGACCTAGGAATTTAACCCGGAGTCTTGGCAGGCGAGTGCACAAACTGCTTAGTCCACCGAGGCGGTTTAATGGCGTCTCCATAGGTGTGTTAGAAAATGATAAAGTTATTTATGATGTATTTTATGTTCTTTTCCAGCCATCAGTACCTCATGGAGGCTTCAACGAAACTTTTAATGCCTACGACGGGTCCATAATATGTCTTCAAACCAATATGGACAATCAAGCAGTAGGACAGCTTCAGTGCCTGACCCTCAACGTCTTTGTCCCAAACAGCGCCACCACCAGCAACCCCCTCCCAGTCATGGTTCATATCCATGGAGGAGCATTTAACGTAGGCAGTGGTGGCACCGAAATTGGCTCCCCAGACTATTTAGTAGAAAAAGGCATTGTGTATGTTTCCATCAACTACCGCCTAGGAATCTATGGCTTCTTCTGCACTGATAGCCCGAAAGCTCCAGGAAATATTGGGCTAAAAGACCAGCTGCTTGCTCTAAGATGGGTTAAAAATAATATAGCATCTTTTGGTGGAAATCCTCACAGAATTACAGTTCTAGGTGAAAGCGCTGGATCGATGTCGATACATTTGCATCTGTTATCTCCTCATGAAAAACTGTTCCATGGTGCTATTATGGAGAGTGGGCCAGCTACTACTTCTCTTGCTGTTGTCCAAAAAGATAATACTTTGCCTCTTAGATTAGCTGAAAACCTCGGATATGTGACTGAAAACGTTGAAGAAGCACTTGATTTCATTGCCGCTGCTGATGTAAACCTAGCTACTGCAGCTGGTAATCTTCTTAAAAGTCCTACAATTTATTCAAACGAACCTCTCTTAAAAGCATGCGTCGAACAGGAATTTGATGGCGTAGAAAGATTCGTGACAAAAAACCCGAACGATGCGAAAGTTTCCAAATCTAAACTGATACCAATAATAATTGGCCATGCAAGCCAAGAGTTTTCTTTCTTCCACGGGCCAAAACCTGCAGACTTCTTCGACAACTACTCCTTCAAAGATCTTCTAAGCTTTGGCTATAATATGGAAGGTTTTGATGAAATGGCAAAAGCAGTGAAACAATTTTACATCGGAGATGAGGAACCGAGCACAAATTTTGCAGTTGAAATAACTAATTTTGCTTCCGATTTTGGCTTTAACTACCCAGTACAAAGAGCCATTAAGAATCTTCTAGATTCGGGTGCTGTATCTGTGTATCATTACGTGTTTTCCTATGACAGCGGCAAATCTTATAATTATAATATTACTGGTGCTGGACATGCGTCAGAGGTAGAATATTTCCTTAAAAGACCAAACTCTGATATCCTTACTGATGATGACAAAGATATGATTGCAAAAATGACGACTTTATGGACCAACTTCGCTAAATATGGGTATGATTTCATTATTAGTGCTATAGTTTTAAGTGTGGATAGATTTTTTCTTGACTGTATCAATGATCGTATAGTAGTCGTAGCGTAGTTTGACTAAGCGATGGTAACTCATTGCATTGCCTAACCTAACCTAACCCAACGAAGTAGTTAATATACTACTTCGTTGGGTTGCCGATGGTGACATTGTTATCCAAGCGCTACCGCTTCGGAGGGCATGTTAAATTGTCAGTCTCGGTTGTTTAAATTAGTGAGCTGAAACTCAGCGACCAACGTTACCAACTAATAATATCATACGTAACTTATTTATATGGGTTTCTAATAATTATTAAATGGTGTATACTCATATAGCTTTAGTGGAAAATATTCAAAAGGATTTTTAAAAATATTATATTATTTTTTTCAGAGTCCCAGTTGTGGAAACCAACGATATTCTGCCAGTAAAATGGGAGCCTGTGACAAAGGAAACTGACTTTTATTACAATATAGATAAAGAACTGTCTTTGCTGAGCAGACCGTTCCATGAGAGGATGACATTTTGGGAGGTGTTCTATGAGTTGAATGTAAATCATACTCTATGGTTCGAGGACAGTGAATAATTTAACTTTAGAATTGTTTATTGTCTAGTAGAGAGCGTTTATACCACAGTTTTGTATGCTATTCTGCGCTTGATACATTTGGTATAGTTGTTTTATTTTACGAGCTCCCTAAACCATACTTGTATTTGTAACGAGTATTTTTTATTAATTTAACATAATAATATCTGACTACGAATAGACTTTTGTCCATTTACCAAAGACTATTTAGCCATTTACTCAACATTTACCTACCATGCTACGATTATCGCTACTTCCAAGACAATTTTAACAGTATTTTGACGCGAACTATGTTGCACACTCGACAACTTGTAAGTACATTTACGAGTACTTACAAAAATATGGTTTATATGTTTGGTGAATACCAAATAAAGCATAGCAACGTTAGCAAAGTATATTTATCCTCCGATAACATCAAACATTGAGCACAGCAAAGTAGCATAGCTCTAGTCTATTTCATACATTAAAAATGTATTTAAATGGCATTCTATTTACATTTTATCAAAACTCAACGTATAATAAAACATCTCTTGTAATTTTGTAATAAATCAATTAACTCATGTATTGAACTGTTACTTAAAAAATAAAAATAATAACAATCTTATCATTGTTTTTATCATGAATGTTAAAAGCTCGACCTAGTGTCAGAGTTTGAGACTGATAATATAATATATATATAACATGGCCTGGCGATTGAAACCACTCTGGAACCGAAGGTTTAAACGTGCCCTGAGAATGAAAGCAGCGTTTAGATATATAACTGTTTTCAGCCAAAAAAATATCTTTTTACTCTAATTGTAAAGCATAGGGTTGATAAGCCTGTTCCTCATTTTCGACAGGATATTTCATCAAAATGTTTAGCCCGATCGAGACATATAACTACCCAAGCCATGGAAAGAAAACTTGACGAATATACACGAGATGATGAGAAATCACAATTATAAACGAATACTCTCTCTACACTCTTGTATTTGGTGATCGTGTGGTTTGATGTGAATATGAAGCGGGCATTAGAACCCTAAAACATGTCAAACTCAATAACAGCTCATAAAACCAACGTTATTAGCGGTTAAGTGCACTTTACACGTAACGGAAAATCCAACATCCTAACAGCTGCTACGCTTAACTTTTCTTCTAATCAATATCTTATCATTCACTTCAGAGCGCTTCCATTCATACGTAGTTACAAATAAATCTCCAAACACAACAGTCATGTTGATAATACTTTCTTTACTATTAGTTCAGATTGTTCTTGGGGCCAGAGTGGCGACTAGGATTGACCCTCTGGTGCAGACAAAACTGGGTCTTATTAGGGGTGTGAGCGCTGATGATGGTGATTATGCCAAGTTTTTGGGCATACCGTATGCGGTTGTTGATGAAGAAGATCTGTTTGCGGTAAGTGTGTGTTTGGTAGTTATTACTTTGATAGAAAAACAAAATAAAATTAACTTCGTATAAAGCCAAAGAACTGATTTTAATTTTTCTGACATTCTCTCATTCTCTGGATTAAATACTTTGTTTGTATCTCTGGTTCTTCTAGTAGGAAAACATTTTGTAAATGATGTCCACATTTAAAAGAAACTTAATAGTAATCGTTTTTTCAAAATTAACCCTCTCAAAATAAACAAGAAATATATATTGAAACAAGCCCGGCGTGGAAGAAACCGCTGCGTGCCCCTAGAAGAGTGATTTGATAGTTGTAACAGCCTATTTTATTAAGGCTTAAGCCTTACCTAAATTAATTTTTATTCCAATACTTCCACGGAAAAAAGGCTTAACGCCATTGAAACCAAAGGATGCCTTCATTTTGTAGGTATTGGCCACATCCTATGCACAGTTGACAAGGATGATATTGCCAAATTGCAACATCTCCTAACCCTAACATCTTATCTTCTTGATTAAGTTATCGACAGTCTAAAGTATGAAAAATCTCAAACCAGATGTATGATCTCATTTTTTCGTAAGATTTTCTTAATCTTATCGATCGACATCACAAATGTTTAATACAAGTTTAAGGAGAAATAAACAATCGATAGGTATTCTTAATTTGTTTCTATTAATGACTATTATATCTTACGCCGACGGACAATCGATGATCAGTTCCAGTATGCCCGCTTTATGTTAATGATATGCAACATCAGTCAAGTATTGGCGTTCCATCACAACAATGGCGTCAAGTGTAGCGCTGGTCTCAGTCACTAAACTAGCTGATGTTGATAATTGGACTGTTTCAGCCATCCCAACCTCATGGCGGGTTTAACGAAACGTACAACGCTTTCGACGACTCGGTGGTTTGCCCTCACGGAACCAACACCGGAGACCTTCAGTGCCTCAGGCTGAATGTCTACGTACCCAACAAAGCCACCACTCAGAACCCTCTGCCAGTCATGGTCTTCATACATGGCGGTGGATTCTCTGGAGGTAGTGGCGGTTCCACGGTTCAAGGATATCCCAACTGGATCGTCCAAAAAGACGTGATCTTTATATCCATCAACTACCGCTTAGGTCTTTACGGCTTCCTCTGCACTGACAGCCCGAGAGCACCAGGTAATATTGGACTGAAAGACCAGCTTCTAGCCTTTAGGTGGATAAGAGACAACATAGCAGAATTTGGAGGAAATCCGAATCAAGTTACTGCATTCGGTTCAAGCGCTGGATCCATGTCGATACACATGCATTTGCTGTCTCCTCATGAGAAACTGTTTCATGCAGCTATATTGCAGAGTGGGCCTGCAACTGCTCCACTTTCCATGAATGCGAAAGACAATAGTATTCCGCTTCAAATAGCTGCTAATCTAGGTTATGACACTGAAAGTCTTGACGATGCTCTTGATTTCATCGCCAAGACGGATGTCAGACTTGCTTTAGATGCCACCAACAAGTTGGAGGGCAAAAATGCAGTGTATTCTTCCGAAAGACAAACAAAACCTTGCGTTGAGGAAGAATTTCCTGGCTTAGAAAGATTCATTGCATCAAACCCAAGGGAAGCTAAAATATACCAGTCCAAGTTGATACCAATACTGATTGGACATACAAGCCAAGAAAGTTTGATACAACATAGAAATAGAGATGAAGAGTTTTTTGAAAACTACTCTTTCAAAGATCTAACTAGTTTCGGCTTCGATGTTGAAGATTTTGATGATATGATTAATGCTTTGAAAAGGTTCTATATAGGTGACGAAAATCCTGGTGCGCATTTAGCTAATGAGATTACAAATTTTGCTTCCGATTTCTTTATAATCGCTCAAGTCCAGAAAGCTATTGAAAACTTGCTCGACAATGGAGCAACATTGTACCATTATATGTTTTCCTACATCAGAAGTGATGAGAGAGTACTTGGCAATACATACAACATCTCAGGAGCAGCACATTTGAGTGACATGGGTTTCATTTTTAATCAGACTAATTTGAACTACTCTGAAGACGATATCCTCACCAGTGAACGACTGGTGACAATGTGGACTAACTTCGCTAAATATGGGTATGACTTTACTTTCCATATTTATTTATTCAAATTATTTTTAAAATACTTATCAATAGTTATGTCAATAATATTGCTTCCATTCATAGTAAATACTTGTACCTCAGTCTTTTCTGAAATCTGATCTTTTAATCGTTTTTTGTTCCAGAGTACCAATAGTAGAAACAAATGATCTTTTCCCAGTGGCTTGGCCTCCTGCGACAAAGGAAATTGATCTGTATTTAAACATAGATACGGATCTATCGATTCAAAGTAAACCGTACCATGAGAGAATGGCGTTTTTCGATCTGTTTTATCGGCTGAATGCTGATCGTGCTTTTACCTTTGAGAATACTAGAAAGTCGGTGCGTTTGTAGACTTTGAAGAATTAAAAAGGAATAAAAAAGTACAGTTCAATAAACTACTGACGTTTTATTTTTTACCACGTAAAAACCCGAAGGTGTTGCTCTTGACGTTTTTGAGTTATATACTCGTACTTGTAAATGGTGTAACTAATATGATGAGCGACATTATTTTACTTCATGGAGAAGTAGTAGTAGTAGTATAAGCATGTTATGTCCCACTACTGGGCAATAGCTACTCATCTCACTGAAGATATCAGTACAGTGAGGACGTTGACGCTGTTATCTTTTTGTTGAAGGTTGATAGTAGAAGGATGATCCTTATCTTCAGTAATTACGCCTAATCCTCCTTCACCTTATGTAGAAGATTGACAGCAAATCAAACGTTTGAACCAAGTAGTTTAAGTCAATGCAACTACCATGTTAGTTACTGCTCCGACTTAAACAAGTGCATTCCGGCCTTAAGTAACAGCATTTAACTCTTTATCGAAGCTTTATCTTATCGCACATTAAAAGATTTGAATTTGATTACTCTACTGACTCCATTAACAATCAGAGTCAAAATAATCATTAACGAAAACAGTCATGTTGATAATATTTACTTTACTATTAGTTCAGAATGTTCTTGGAGGCAGAATAGGGTCTAGGAATGACGCCCTAGTGGAGACTAAACTGGGTCTTATTAGAGGGATCCGTGCTGATGAAGGAGACCATGCAAAGTTCTTGGGCATCCCGTATGCGGTTGTTGATGAAGAAGATCCGTTTGGGGTAAGTTCTTGGTAACAAACTTTTTAAACTCACACGATTTGCACTCATTATAACTAAATGAAACGGGTCTGTATCGCGTTAGATAATAAAACGTATTTACTAAAATACGTACCCGACGTTTCGAGCGGATTACACCGCTCGTGGTCACGGGAGAACTGGCTGGAGAGGCGAATATTCACTGCACAATATTGTTTTTTCCAATACCGTATATAAAATCGTATTCTATAGACACCATATTTACTCCTTTGTCGAAAATAGCACAGCAAGTGAGGTCACCGAAGGACACGATCCCTTACCAGACTCCAGGCGTCTATAAAATTGACTGTAGCTGCGGTAGTTCATACATTGGACAGACCAAGCGCACGATAGCGGAGAGGGTCAGAGAACATATCGCAGCGGTCAAAAACCGCCAGGTCGAAAAGTCCGCGATTGCTGACCATTTATTATCATCAGGACCAAACCATTGGATTGAGTTGCATGCGCCGAAAATCCTTTCCACGGAACGACATTACTATTCCAGGATTGTTCGTGAAGCGGTGGAAATCAAAAAACACTTGAATTTCAACCGGGAAAGTGGTTTTAAGCTCTCGTCCATGTGGAATCCGGTAATTAATGGTCGTAGGCAACACAAAAAATTGACCGAAAATTCGGATGTAGTGAGCGCGGTGTGTCGCCAACTTAATGACTAACAATTTGATGATAAACATTAAGTGCGGGTAGTTTGTGCGGGTAATTGGAAAAAACAATATTGTGCAGTGAATATTCGCCTCTCCAGCCAGTTCTCCCGTGACCACGAGCGGTGTAATCCGCTCGAAACGTCGGGTACGTATTTTAGTAAATACGTTTAATTATCTAACGCGATACAGACCCGTTTCATTTAGTTATAAGTACTTGGTAGTAAGTTAAACAAAACAAAAATAATCTATGATAATGTCTATCATAATAAAAAGATCTAAAACTTTTGCATAATTATACACTTTTTTCACATAACCTCAAAATGTATGTGAAAAATTCAAAAAACTAAGTTTTTGGTTTTTTATATTTATATCTTTCACACATTTTTTTTTCACGAAATTTAGTGAAAAATTACCTTTTTATGTCCCAAATACGCTGTAATTTATTTGATTAAAAATATTTATTTTTTCACCTTATTTTGAATTAATATCGAAAAAGTACCCTAATTTTCAATCGAAAATTCACCCGTCAAAATATCAGCTTTTTGTGCGGTGTTTTTTGAAATCTCTACTTTTCCGATGATGAAAAAAAAAAGTTACTATAGTAAATCTTCTCAGAAAATGCAAAAAATCGAAAAAATCTCGAATTTTTTTTTTTTTATGTTGATTTATTTAATGCTAATTACATTGATATCATAGAAAATATCAGGTATAAAATCATAATTAAGTGATTAGAATTGAAGATAAGGTATTGATGAATGATAAGATTAATGTGTTTAAAAATATTGTAATGAATAACGTAATCAGAATAAAGTATCTATTAATAGTACGATTTACATTTATATTTATATACTAGCAGCGCCCCACGGTTTTGCCCTCATTGAGCCCGTTCCCGTAGGAATTTACGAAAATCCTTTCTCAGTGAGCACTTACGTCACATGAAGAATCGAATCTTGCTGCCAAATTTCATGTTTCTAGGTGTAGCGGTTGAGGCTGTGCGTTGATTATCAGTCAGTCAGTCAGGACTTTGAATTTTATATATATATGTCGGGGAAACAGCGATAATTATCCCACTATCGGGGACATGTCACATCAGGATAAGCACGAGCATTATACCGCCAATACAACATCAGATATCTTAGGATTCCTAGGTCTTGATCTTGAAATAATAACTCACAGGACTTCATTACAATGACATTGCTTGTATTTTACACACGATCATCATGGATTACAGATTACAGTTAGGATACGTCTAGATTCAATTAATTGATGGAACCTAAACGACCTCCCTTCACCCCATCAGTCGTCCTGTCCACGCCATAGAATATCTTTTCCCTATTCTATACTCGATTCGCAATACGATCGTGATGTCGTCAACACCTCATCCTTCCAATCTACGTTTCCCATCTGATCCCAATCCAACCGTCTCCATTTCCCTCCAAAACTCTAATAATCAACTCTCATCTGTCATAGTGCGTAACACCACAGACTTAACACAGTCTATTCTCCTACCATAGACTACACCACGAAGGTAGAACTCACGTCACGGAATAACAAAACTACCGATTCCATCAGTCAACTGAATTTACAAACTACTCTTAAACTTCTACAGACTACAAATAATGTAGTGACGTTATAATCCGCTATTTGGTGTGGCGCCACTGATGCCACGCTCCAACATACAGACTAAAAATAATGTAGTGACGTTATAATCCGCTATTTGGTGTGGCGCCACTGATGCCACGCTCCAACACGGCCATCCTGCTAGCACACGTCCTCGTGTGTTAGCTAACCTGCACAGAAATAAGCAACGAGAGTATTTGTTCGCCTCGGCCACTTCTGACCAATCATATTTCTACAAACAGCTCAAATAAAGAAACTTCGTAACTGTATAGTTTTTTTTTCTTTTAAATTACTCGAATAAAACTCTACTTAAATATCAACCAAAGCCATAAAAAATATCAACCAGAGCCATGTACCACTGTCGGTTGTAACAACAAATTAACACAATTTAATTAACCACACAAATCGAAACTTCACTCTAGTAAGCCCCTCTATCGCCACGGCTCTCGAGCCGTCCAGCAATCGCAATTGCTCTCACAGCCGCCGAGTCTACTCCTGGACTCTATGGTTCCTCCAGAACCCGACCTCCGCCAGAGTTGCCTGCTACCGCGTACTCACGGACCACAATGTAGACACCGACCTCTGGTACGGTCAACACAATACGGCCGATAGAGTTCTTACTCGAGTTTCAACCAAAACAAGTTTACTTATCCTCATCAGGATCACTATTAACATCAACTTCGACTGGTACATGACCTACTGGCATCTTTCGTAATCTATCGTGACCAAAACCCTGGGGCCAGTAACAGTGACAGACTCTGGGTCATTATTCACACACAATCAACAATTTAATCACAATTGATTTACTACCGAACTTTTATTCGTGGTCACAACACAAGATTTAGCAAACGCATTTGCCCTTTATGCACTTCCATTTCGGAATGCCGAGTCGTCCCATGACTCTACGGTCTTCGCTACCAGGCAAGGCCCGACCACACTACCCAGGGCTACCGCCTACTGCCTACCCACGGACTACTACAAGTAGTAGACACCGCTTTCTAACGGGCTACAGCTACGGCACCCTGGTGCGGTCTCAGACTGACCCATACGACATAAAACCAGTAACAATCAACCACTTAATTAACCTCACTGTCTCCACTTTCGCCTGAGTCAGCTGTTACCTGACCCACAGGCATCTTCCTAACACGATCAAGTGCATACTTGTAAGTACGTTTAGAGTTCAAAGCTTTCAACGTGTACCGATCACCATCGTTCGGTCACTCCTGACCTAATTAACTCTACTTCAACAAAAGACTTAGTTAAGCTCAAACTATTATTCTTTTCGTATGAACAAATTTAAGTATCTCAATATTCATAATCACATTGCTTATCTAAACATTAGAACTAGAACATCGTCAGGCGCAAGTACCCATTAAAAATCAAATTAATCTCAAATCAAAGTAAAAGTCAAGTGTGTGTGTCTTGTCCAGCTATCCCCGTAGCCCCAGTACGCAGCCATCCCTGTGACTGGCTGTGATCACCCATAAACCTGATCATCCCTGTGATCAGCCACTTTCGTGATCATCCCAGTGATCACCCATAGCCCTGATCATCCCTGTGATCAGCCACTCCTGTGATCATCCCAGTGACCACCCGTGATCATCCCCGTGACCACCGAAATTTACGACTCAAAAGGACACGCACAACTAGTTACCACACAGTCAAAAGTGACTACAGTTCATCATCACAAGGCTCAAAATCACTAACAATGGGTACTTGCCCTTCGGGCATTTTCCTATACCAGTCAATGATACTATATTGTGTACTCGTTCGGTCAACCTGACTATTAAGAAGCTACAGACCATAATTCTTAGCTAATTAAAATTATTATCAATCGGGAATCAAAAATACACAGAAAATATAGTGCCACACAGGCTGATGCCACACAGGCTATTGCCACATAGGCTATTGCCACACAGGCTGGTACCACACAGGCTATTGCCACACAGGCTGGTGCCACACAGGCTATTGCCACACAGGCTGGTGCCACACAGGCTATTGCCACACAGGCTGGTGCCACACAGGCTATTGCCACACAGGCTGGTGCCACACAGGCTATTGCCACACAGGCTATTGTCACACAGGCTATTGCCACACAGACTGGTGCCACACAGGCTAGTGCCATACAGGCTGGTGCCACACAGGCTGATGCCACACAGGCTAGTGCCACACAGGCTGATGCCACACAGGCTAGTGCCACACAGGCTGTCGCCACACAGGCTAGTGCCACACAGGCTTTTCACCAATGGTTAATATTAGCAAAGACCTAACTCACCTGCGCCGTTATCGACACATTCCGACTCTACTATACTGGTAGGTGCCTCCAAACCTACATTCAACTCCAATGGGACGTAACACTTTATTAACTATCAGTTACTAGTTTATCAATAATTAGATTATCTCAAAATCATTAAAATCTCACATGAATCATCAATGCCATGTAACACATGAATATGAATACTAGGTACCACGTCATTTTCAACTTTAACTTCAATAGACTATTAATCTCAAATGCACATTACAATATGAGCCATGAGTGAGTAACATTAAGCTTGTCTAGTCACGTCTAGTCACGGCAACCAGCCGACGAGCAATCACATTGCTCAACAACACACGGTCTCAGCAGACCACTCCACAGTACGGTCAATCCAGACCACGACCATCGCCGAGTTCGAACATTGAACTCAATAAGTCACATAGTCACATGAAACCCTTACTCATACTCTCATATTTTACAACGGGATAAACATCCAAAATACTTTCAATAAGCTTTCTACTTTATCAAGTGTTACGAAGATTCACTACAAAACTCTCAATGTTAACTGACTCAAATATCACAAAATAGCTCACCGGATATTTCCCAACAAACCAATCATTACCGCAATACATCACCAATTTAACATCCAATGTGAATTTGTCGTGATAGATTCTTGAATAATTTGGAATACCGCAATCCCTCATATTCCTCAGGTTACAGGATTGAGAAGAGAACCACGTTCTACTCCGGACGAGGTTTATCAATACTCACAATAATTACCAGCATTGATCCAACATGAAAATAAGAAAACATATTAGAACATATCACATTACATAACAAGATTACACTTGAATCTTTCGGAAGCTCATATTTACCTTCTTAACTCCACAATAGAGTAGAAAACTAACTAACTATACTCACAAAACATTCCAAGTTTTATAACCAATTGCAAAATAAACATTACGTAAAGCGCCATAGTCATCGGGATGATGATTCAGACATATCTCGGAATACTACGAGCTTCATAATCCAGTGGAAGGTACATGAATTTCAATCTCGTCGTCGTCGTCGCCGTCGTCCATTCCAGTAACAAATAACAAATCTTAAATTTCTTTCTCAAATCATAAGAAGCCATTTTTCCATCAACGCCGTAGTTATGTGGACTACATCGTTTATGTTTCGTCCACCCGTGGGAATATAGCATCCAAATTCAAATACCACACCATGGCGATATGATATTCAGCACCAATCTCTCAGTTGCTATGGTGAAATTTATCATTCTCTGCTGGAAACTTAGTGGGCAATAGCGATCCTTATCCTTCTCTGTTGGACGCTCGGTGGGCAATAGCGATCTTTATCCCACTTCTGATGTCGGGGAAACAGCGATAATTATCCCACTATCGGGGACATGTCACATCAGGATAAGCACGAGCATTATACCGCCAATACAACATCAGATATCTTAGGATTCCTAGGTCTTGATCTTGAAATAATAACTCACAGGACTTCATTACAATGACATTGCTTGTATTTTACACACGATCATCATGGATTACAGATTACAGTTAGGATACGTCTAGATTCAATTAATTGATGGAACCTAAACGACCTCCCTTCACCCCATCAGTCGTCCTGTCCACGCCATAGAATATCTTTTCCCTATTCTATACTCGATTCGCAATACGATCGTGATGTCGTCAACACCTCATCCTTCCAATCTACGTTTCCCATCTGATCCCAATCCAACCGTCTCCATTTCCCTCCAAAACTCTAATAATCAACTCTCATCTGTCATAGTGCGTAACACCACAGACTTAACACAGTCTATTCTCCTACCATAGACTACACCACGAAGGTAGAACTCACGTCACGGAATAACAAAACTACCGATTCCATCAGTCAACTGAATTTACAAACTACTCTTAAACTTCTACAGACTACAAATAATGTAGTGACGTTATAATCCGCTATTTGGTGTGGCGCCACTGATGCCACGCTCCAACATACAGACTAAAAATAATGTAGTGACGTTATAATCCGCTATTTGGTGTGGCGCCACTGATGCCACGCTCCAACATATATATAGATAATGAGATTTTCTATGACATAAATGTAATTAGCATTAAATAAATCAACTTTAAAAAAAAATATCGAGTTCGCGTTTTTGTCGATTTTTTGCATTTTCTAAGAAGATTTACTATAGCAAAATTTTTTTACACCATCGGAAAGTAGAGATTTCAAGGAACAGAAAACATACCAACTTTTTGAAAAAGGCTGATATTATGACGGATGAATTTTCGATTGAAAATTAAGGTGCTTTTTCGATATTAATTCAAAATAAGGTGAAAAAATAAATATTTTTAATCAAATAAATAACAGCGTATTTGAGACATAAAAAGGTGAGTTTTCACCAAATTTCGTGAAAAAAAAATTGTGAAAGATAAATATAAAAAACCAAAAACTTGGATTTTTGAATTTTTCACATAAATTTTGAGGTTATGTGAAAAAAGTGTATACACATAAGTTTTAGACCTTTTTATTACTTTTTATTACAATTTACCGTGCCCTCGGAAAATAAACATTATTTTCACTGACGTTGCTCATCTTAAGGTCCAAATTCACCGTTTCTCGAACCATTCAAGTTTTAGGGAACCAATTTGGAAGTTTTGATCTTATTTTAGCTCGTGAACTAGGATTTAGTTGATTGTCTGAGTTTATTTGTAAATGTGCAAAAGTGTTGATCAGCTAAGCCGTTACCTGTATAGGTAACAGATAGTAGGATTTATTATCTACTAGCCACGCCCGGCGTTTCACCTACGTTGTACCCGTTTCCGGGGAAATTTCACGATAAAAAGTTGCTTATGTCCTTTCTCAAGCTCTTTACAAACTGTGTACCAAATTTCATTCAAATAGGTTCAGTAGTTTTGGTCATTAAACTATAACAAATAATAATAATAATTCCCTTATTTCAGCCATCTCAACCTCATGGCGGGTTCGACGAACCATACGATGCTTTCGACGACTCCGTGGTTTGTCTTCAACGATCCAACCTCGGAGACCTTCAGTGCCTCAGGCTAAACGTCTACGTTCCTGACACGGCCACCACTGAGAACCCTGTCCCAGTCATGGTCTTCATACATGGCGGTGCATTCGCTGGAGGTAGCAGCAATTCCGCTAGTATAGGAAATCCAAACTGGATCGTCCAAAGAGACGTAATCTTCATATCCATCAACTACCGCGTAGGTCTTTACGGCTTCCTCTGCACTGACAGCCCGAGAGCACCAGGAAATAATGGACTGAGAGACCAGCTTATAGCCTTAAGGTGGATAAGAGACAACATAGCAGAATTTGGAGGAAATCCAAATCAAGTTACTGCATTTGGTGTAAGTGCTGGATCCATGTCGATACACATGCATTTGCAGTCTCCTCATGAGAAACTGTTTCATGCAGCTATATTGCAGAGTGGGCCTGCAACTGCTCCACTTTCCATGAATGCGAAAAACAATACTATTCCGCTTCTAATAGCTGCTAATCTAGGTTATGAAACTGAAAGTCTTGACGATGCTCTTGATTTCATCGCCAAGACGGATGTCAGACTTTCATTAGAAGCCGTTCAACAGTTGGAGAATAAGAATGACGCGTATCCTATCGAATCACATACAAAACCTTGCGTTGAGGAAGAATTTCCTGGCATAGAAAGATTCATTGCATCAAACCCAAGGGAAGCTAAAATAGACCAGTCCAAGATGATACCAATACTGATTGGATTTACAAGCCAAGAAATGTTGATGCAACATAGCAATAGAGGTGAAGAGTTTTTTGAAAACTATTCTTTCAAAGATCTAGCTAGCTTTGGCTTTCATCTTGAAGATTTTGATGATATGATTAATGCTTTGAAAAGATTCTATATAGGTGACGAAGAGCCTGGTGCGCATTTAGCTAATGAGATAACTGAATTTGCTTCCGACTTCTTTATAAACGCTCCAGTCCAGAAAGCTGTTGAAAACTTGCTCAACGATGGAGCTACGGTGTACCATTATATGTTTTCCTACATCAGAAGTGATGTCAGAGCAATTGGCAATACATACAATATCTCAGGAGCAGGACATGTGAGTGACGCCGGCTTCATTTTCAACCAGACAAATTTAAATTACTCTGAAGATGATATCATCACCAGCCAACGACTGGTGACTATGTGGACTAACTTCGCAAAATATGGGTATGTGTTGCTTATATTTTTATGAATAAGTATTTCGGTACTTCTACATATATGAAAGCGAAATCTACTGTTTCACTGATCACGGAATTAAAAAAAATATGAGTGTTAGAAGCCTAAAATCTTGCATGAGGTTCATCAGAGGGTTTCTTTAGAATGTAGGTGCTTCCCTAAAAGGGGATTTGCGATATTCAACCCCTATAAAAAATCTCGTTCCAGGTTGAACAATCGTCAGACTTTCATTTTCACGTAATAAGTACCTCAGTCTTCTGAAATCTGATCTTTTAAACGTTATTTGTTCCAGAGTACCAATAGTAGAAACAAATGAACTTCTCCCAGTGGCCTGGCCTCCTACGACAAAGGAAATTGATCTGTATTTAAACATAGATACGGATCTATCGATTCAAAGTAGACCGTTCCATGAGAGGATGACATTCTTTGATCTGTTTTATCGGGTGAATTCGGATCGTGCTTTTACTTTTGAAAGTAATTAGAAGTAATACGATGCATTGCCGTCAAAGTGTACATTTGATTAATTAAAAAGCAATTATAAAGAAGATGTGTTTTATTTTTCGTAATGATATTGAAAAACAAGAGAAACTGTAGTTTTGGTATTAAAACTTTTCCTTCAGATATAAGTTAAACCATTTTTTATAAAGCAAGTTTATTTTCAACATCGTTACGTAGAATGAAATAAAGTGTGTGGCCTTGTCTGTTTGAACTTGGTTTCCACTTTTCTACAAAAAACAATTAAAGGTGTTGCTCTTGACGTTTTTGAGTTATATACTCGTACTTGTAAATGGTGTAACTAATATGATGAGCGCCATTATTTTACTTCATGGAGAAGTAGTAGTAGTAGTATAAGCATGTTATGTCCCACTACTGGGCAATAGCTACTCATCTCACTGAAGATATCAGTACAGTGAGGACGTTGACGCTGTTATCTTTTTGTTGAAGGTTGATAGTAGAAGGATGATCTTCATCTTCAGTAATTACGCCTAATCCTCCTTCACCTTATGTAGAAGATTGACAGCAAATCAAACATTTGCACTAAAGTAGGCAACTACCATGTTAGTTACTGCTCCAACTTACACAAGTACATTCCGGCCTTAAGTAACAGCATTTAACTCTTTATCTAAGCTTTATCTTATCGCACATTAAAAGATTTGAATTTGATTACTCTACTGACTCCATTCACAATCAGTGTCAAATTAATCATTAACGAAAACAGTCATGTTGATAATATTTACTTTACTATTAGTTCAGAATGTTCTTGGAGGCAGAATAGGGTCTAGGAATGACGCCCTAGTGGAGACTAAACTGGGTCTTATTAGAGGGATCCGTGCTGATGAAGGAGACCATGCGAAGTTCTTGGGCATCCCGTATGCGGTTGTTGATGAAGAAGATCCGTTTGGGGTAAGCACTTGGTAGTTAGTTAAACAAAACAAAAATAATCTATTATAATGAAACGTTACTTTAATCTACGATTCTACTCACGAGAAAGAGAGCAGTGAGTGCTTCGCTCTTCCGTAATTCGTCTATGATAAAATTAATTACAATAAAGTTATAGAGCTGTTTCTTTTGTCTGTTTGTCACTAGTCATGTCACTGATACCACAGGTGGTGTTGAGTGGAATAGCCGGAAAATTGCAGCACGCTGTTAGTAATAATAGAAACTGTTTTGTTAGTCATAACATCCATATGATCCATACTATCTAATTATCTATTTATAAATTTATCCTGAACTGAAATCTACAAGAGATATGAAGTTCTCTTCTTAGAAATCTTGCACCGGTTAAAGAGATGGGAGAACTGATTTAATTTTTATTCAAAAAAGTAAAAAAAATCTTTGCGTATTTAACATTTTTTGTCAAAATTCCAGACTATGTGACATGGTGTTGGGGTCAACTTGGGGGCTTCCTTGTTTGTCTCTTTCCTCTTTCCTCTCCTGTTCGCTCTATAGTCGCCGTCATGATCGGGCCGATTTCAAAGAAATTCGCCCTATATATAACCACAATATTTTATTCAATTCCCAGAACATCCTTGTGCATAGTAGATAAAAATCATAATTGAGTATTTGATTTTTTTTTTATTCTTCCTTTTAACTTATCTTGTTATCACGACTAAAATTATGATCAAAACTGAAATCAGAATCAAAATCGTTTAATAAATAAAGAAATTATAAACTCTGAAATATTCTCTCCTGTCTGATGCTGTCCCTTCTTGTAAAACGATTTTTTGTATGCGACGTCTATGGCGCTCTAACATTGTGACGTCACACTAGTAGTAGTGCTGTCTCTGCCTAATCAGCAACTTTGACCACCTGTAACTCTCGAAATAATAACGATATAAAAAACGGATTTTGGTTTCTTACACGTGATAACAAGTTAAGTTAATAGGAACAATACAAAAAAACATTCAAGTACTCAATTGCTACACGTCTCAACATCTTATCATCATGATAAAGTTGGATAATATCACAAAACGCAAACTGTTTTTTCTTAGATTACGAAACGAAAGTCTCATTTCTTAATGTAATTATGGATTATGATGATTGATTGCAAATATTTTAGAAGATAAACAATCATTAATGAGAAATACCTACTTACCTGTACGTAATAAGTAAATAAGTTCTTCGTAGTCGTTCGAGTACGCTAGTGGCCAACCCTGGTGCCGGAGTTTTTAGACCGGCCAAAGGTCCTCGACATGGTCGACGATTGCAACAACCGGACCGACAATTTACCGAGCCCCCCGAAGATAAACATTATTTTCACTGACGTTGCTCATCTTAAGGTCCAAATTCACCGTTTCTGGAACCACGATCAACTGAACTCGATCAAGTTTTAGGGAACCAATTTGGAAAGTTTTGATCTTATTTTAGCTGGTGAACTAGGATTTAGTTGATTGACTGAGTTTAGTTGTAAATGTGCAAAAGTGTTGATCAGCTAAGCCGTTACCTGTATAGGTAACAGATAGTAGGATTTATTATGTACTAGCCACGCCCGGCGTTTCACCTACGTTGTACCCGTTTCCGCGGAAATATCACGATAAAAAGTAATAATAATAATTCCCTTATTTCAGCCATCTCAACCTCGTGGCGGGTTCGACGAACCATACGACGCTTTCGACGACACCGTGGTTTGTCCTCAAGGAACCAACTCCGACGGAAACCTTCAGTGCCTCAGGCTGAACGTCTACGTTCCTGACACGGCCACCCCTGAGAACCCTGTCCCAGTCATGGTCTTCTTACATGGCGGTGGATTCAATGGAGGTAACGGCGGTTCCAATAATCTAGGAAATCCAAACTGGTTCGTCCAAAGAGACGTAATCTTCATATCCATCAACTACCGCGTAAGTCTTTACGGCTTCCTCTGCACTGACAGCCCGAAAGCACCAGGAAATAATGGACTGAGAGACCAGCTTATAGCATTCAGATGGATAAGAGACAACATAGCAGAATTTGGAGGAAATCCGAATCAAGTTACTGCATTCGGTTCAAGCGCTGGATCCATGTCGATACACATGCATTTGCTGTCTCCTCATGAGAAACTGTTTCATGCAGCTATATTGCAGAGTGGGCCTGCAACTGCTCCACTTTCCATGAATGCGAAAGACAATACTATTCCGCTTCAAATAGCTGCTAATCTAGGTTATGACACTGAAAGTCTTGACGATGCTCTTGATTTCATTGCCAAGACGGATGTCAGACTTGCATTAGAAGCCACCAGCAAGTTGGAGGGTAAGAATGAAGCGTATTCTTCCGAAAGACAAACAAAGCCTTGCGTCGAGGAAGAATTTCCTGGCATAGAAAGATTCATTGCATCAAACCCAAGGGAAGCTAAAATAGACCAGTCCAAGATGATACCAATACTGATTGGACATACAAGCCAAGAAAGTTTGATACAACATAGAAATAGAGATGAAGAGTTTTTTGAAAACTATTCTTTCAAAGATCTAACTAGTTTCGGCTTCGATGTTGAAGATTTTGATGATATGGCTAATGTTTTGAAAAGGTTCTATATAGGTGACGAAGAGCCTGGTGTGCATTTAGCTAATGAGATAACTGAATTTGCTTCCGACTTCTTTATAAACGCTCCAGTCATGAAAGCTATTGAAAACTTGCTCGACGATGGAGCTACGGTGTACCATTATATGTTTTCCTACATCAGAAGTGATCTCAGAGCAGTTGGCAATGCATACAATATCTCAGGAGCGCAACATGTGAGTGACGTCGGCTTCATTTTCAACCAGACAAATTTAAATTACTCTGAAGATGATATCATCACCAGCCAACGACTGGTGACTATGTGGACTAACTTCGCTAAATATGGGTATGTGTTGCTTATATTTTTATGAATAAATATTTCGGTATTATTTGTTGAAACAGCGTCTTGCGTCGTCAGCGTCTCGCGACAGCGTCTCTCCCCGCACGAGCGCGAGCGCTTAGAGACGCTGTCGCGAGCGCTTCACCCACCTCCTGATGAAGGTCGCCGTATGTGACCGAAACGTGTTGAGGGACAACTCAACAGTAACCTCCGCGTACGTAAGTTCCCGTTTCAACAAATAATAATGACATCAACGTACGTTTCAATTAATAGTAAAAAGTATTTCGGTACTTCTACATATATGAAAGCGAAATCTACTGTTTCACTGATCACGGAATTTAAAAAAATATGAGTGTTAGAAGCCTAAAATCTTGCATGAGGGTCATCAGAGGGTTTCTTTAGAATGTAGGTGCTCCCTAAAAGGGAATTTGCGATATTCAACCCCTCAGTCTTCTGAAATCTGATCTATTAAACGTTATTTGTTCCAGAGTACCAATAGTAGAAACAAATGAACTTCTCCCAGTGGCCTGGCCTCCTGCGACAAAGGAAATTGATCTGTATTTAAACATAGATACGGATCTATCGATTCAAAGTAGACCGTTCCATGAGAGGATGACATTCTTTGATCTGTTTTATCGGGTGAATTCGGATCGTGCTTTTACTTTTGAAAGTAATTAGAAGTAATACGATGCATTGCCGTCAAAGTGTACATTTGATTAATTAAAAAGCAATTATAAAGAAGATGTGTTTTATTTTTCGTAATGATATTGAAAAACAAGTGAAACTGTAGTTTTGGTATTAAAACTTTTCCTTCAGATATAAGTTAAACCATTCTTTATAAAGCAAGTTTATATTCAACATCGTTACGTAGAATGAAATAAAGTGTGTGGCCTTGTCTGTTTGAACTTGGTTTCCACTTTTCTACAAAAAACAATTAAAATTAGCATCTCACTGAAAATATCAGTACAGTGACAGGGATGAGGCGTAACCACGCTTGATTAAAGCGTGTTACAGGAATAACAATATTTTCATCAACGGACCAGAAATCACTAAATTACTTAAAGATCCTTTATCAGAGTCGCTGTTAAATTCACCTTGATGGCTAATTAATGAACACGGCCAGCCGCAGGCGCCTATTTACATGCAAATCATTCACAAATTTTCGCCCCGAGCCCTTTACAAATACTACGGAATGATTGATAGGTTGTCTTCAAAATGAGTTTAAACGGAGTTGATTTTTACAAGCTTTTATTTAACGTGGCTCGTTTGTTAGAGACTAATTTTGAATTGAATTTTAGTAAGTTAAGCTTCGAAAAGTAGAAAAGGCCTCTCATCGCACAGTGACAGTCTCCTTGGTCTTGTGGTTTGAGCGCTCGGCTCACGATCCGGAGGTTGTGGGATAGATTCCCGGTGGGGACAATACCCCGCAAAATCTCTTTGTGAGACTGCCCTCAGTTTGGTTAGGGCATTGCAGGCTGAATCGCCTGATTGCCCGAAAAGTAAGATGATTCCGTGCTTCGGAGGGCACGTAAAGCCGTCGGTCCCGGTTACTTACTACGGATAGTAGTCGTTACATGAGCCATGTCAGAGGCCTTTGGCGGTTCAAAAATTCTGACACCAGGATTGGTCAGGTTGACCATCCACTCGATGAAGAAGAAGTACAGTGAGGAGGCTTAGGCGTAATCATCTCGCTTGCCTAATGCGGGTTGGTGATCTCAAACACGAGCCAGGTTTCACTTACACTTTTGATTCACTTACACAACCATGAAGAAGAGGATTGTATAGTCCACTTGCAAAACTTATAGAAAGAAATCATAACAAGCTTTGTAAAGGTAGTGGCAATGACCTCAAGCTGACATGCTATAGTAATGGCGTGTCAACTTATCATTTAGGCGAATTCATAATGTTACCGGTAATTTTTAGGACCCTATCTACGATCATAGTGCGATATTTATAGTCTTTTATGCGTGTGTTAGTTTTTATTTCACGCGACGTTTTATTAACCTTCGTGAATTCAGTGGAAGATTGATTAAAAATAGAAAATTAAATGTTCAGCTAAAAATACTCTTTTCAATCATATTCATATAATTTATTACATAGTTATATGATTCATTTTAATACAATCTCATATACCAATCTATACTAAGATTATGAAGATGTAAAATTTGTGAGTTTGTATGTTCGAGTTAATCTCTGGAATTACCCGTCCGATTTGAATAATTATTTTTGTAATCGATAGCCACATTAAACAGGACGGTTATAGGCTATTTTCCATCCTGAAATTCCAATGGTAACGAGCACAACGCGGGTAAAACCACGGGGCGCTGCTAGTCGTAAATAAAACAGGAAATCTACTTCAACTAGCCACGTCTGAAAGTAAATATTTAAATCTAATCAATATTGCTTTACATATCAGTGAACCAATTGATATTTTATCTATTTATATATTTATAGCCCATATCAATCTCACACATTGATTAAAAGTCTGGTTTATTTAAAAAGAACTGATAACAATAATATTATTCAATATATGAATTATTCAGTCATTCGTTCATTCATTTCGAGTAGGTTAGTGGCAAACCCTAATGTCGGAGTTTCTAGATCCACAGGACCCAAAACATCTAAAAGCAGCACACAAGTGAAGGACAGGAATTCGTCCGTAATTTCAATTACGGTTATAATTAATGAAGGCCTCCACCGCATCATTAAGAACGTCAAATGTGGACGGACAGTGAATATCAGATCAAAGGAATACATCCCATGTGGCTTTACGAACTCTGATTAAAGGATCAGTGAAAAATAATTGGAATCATTGAGGTGCCTTACTGATTAAGGGCCAATTTCACCGTTTCTCGAACCACGGTCAACTGAACTCAGTTTCAGTATATCAATTTTCAAGTTTGGATCTTAGATTAATACGGGAACTAGATTTTAGTTGCAATAAAATGAGCACTATTTATACGTTTATTAATATAAAGTAAAGAATGTGAGAATTCTGTTGGAAGGTTGACTCCAAAATAGTCATCATTTACTGTACCTAATTTATTTTACTTATGTCATCTAACATAAGTAAAATAAATTAAATAGCCTCCGTGGTTTGAGCGCTCGGCTCACAATCCGGAGATTCCGGGTTCGATTCCCGGCGGGGACAATATCTTACAAAAATCTCTTTGTGAGACTACCCTCAGATTGGTTAGGGCATTGTAAGCTGAATCACCTGATTGCCCGAAAAGTAAGACGACTCCGTGCTTCGGAGGGCACGTTACGCCGTCGGTCCCGGTTAATTTCTACGGATAGAAGTCGTTACATGAGCCATGTCAGAGGCCAGAGGCAGAGGCGGCTCAATAACTCTGACACCAGGATTGGTCAGGTTGACCATCCACTCGATGAAGAAGAAGTATACTAAAACTAGTAAAAACATCTTTCATTCAACTATGCTCAATCTCCAGGTTATTTATTTAATTATTTCATTATATCTAGCAAATGAAATACAGAGCATTGTTGTAAAAACTTTAATAAAAAAAAAATACACTTTACCAACTCGTCCAATGTTCATTACATTAATAACTTTTAAAGTCTCATACATAATCAGCATTCGCCAAAAACTTCAGTGAAACTCGAAGACTGTTTACCACCAAAATAAAATATGCCGATACTGTGAACAAAATAAAAAATATTGTCAAATCAACAAACTACAGAACGCCTCGGTGGTCTAGTGGTATGTGCACTCGCCTGCCAAGACTGAGGTCCCGGGTTCAATTCCCAGGTCGAGCGAAAACATGTTTCCTACTTTTCAAACATGGCTCGGCACAGAGCATAGAAGCACCGCGCTCTCAGAGCGCGGTGCTTCTATGTTCTGTGTGGCTCGGGTTTGAAGTCACCAACTCGCATTAGGCAAGCGTGGTGATTACGCCTGAAACCTCCTCACTGTACTGATATCTTCAGTGAGACGATAGGCCTTTGCCCAACAAGTGGGACATTACAGGCTAATACTTACTTACAACAAACTACAAATATTTCAAAGATGATGGCTAATGGATCTTTATGCCTGGCAAATAAATATCTAGACTATTAGGATAGCAAATGCAGCATAATTGACCGCCAGGTAACTGAACACCATAAACTCATCTAAATCATTTTTAATTGCAACTAAGTTATACGTTACGTTATAATACAGGCAATGGCAGTCTGAAACGTAAGTTTGTTTGTCGTTAACGTGGTTCCTGTAAAGGAGCCGAAACGTCAGATAAAATTGTAAAAGTAAAAGAGAATTGTATCAGTAAACGTAGTTTCAATTCAAAATGATTAGTGTTCGCTTGACCCTGAGAAACCAGTATAATCTAACTAAAACAATTAATGCGTGCTACTTCATTGAAAGTCAAGCTAAGCCAAAAAGAGTACAACTTACACACAACATCAATAATGAGTAAAAAACTTAGAATCCCAGTCGTGGCCAAGCAGTCGTCGTGGACAAAGAAGCAAAAAACTGATAGTGCTATGAATAAGAGCGCGATCACGATGCAGTAGACCAAAGCTCCCCACTGGTACAGTAATATTAGGAACGGGATATTCTGGAAACAGATAACGAATAAGTATGTGTCTAAACACACTATGCCGAAAATACGCGACCGAAGTTCCGTGGCTGATTTAACGTTCTTTTCTTTTTCTTTTTTTAAAATACCCGGACAAATTTACTCACGGTTAATTAGACCCAAACTAAGCTCTTAGCTCGTAATATGGAATCAAACTCACTGTTACTAATACATATACATACACAAATACTTTATAAGAATATATAATTGAGACCCAGACGTCGTCGTCAACAACTATGTCTGCACATATTGTTGACTCCGGGCGGGAATTGAACCCGCAACTCCGGACACAGTAAGCGCTCTCACTCCCACTGTGCCAACGGGCTTGTCAAATTTTACGTTCCAACGCATTCGGCTGATATGACACACGATAAGAGCCAAAATTACGCGGCAGAAATTCAGTTGCGTAATTTTTCGGGGCATTCAGTGTCTCGAGCGTTGTCATGGCGTCGTAACAAAGAGTATTTTTAAAACTCTTATGTCTCTTGTGGTTTATGGCCTGAACTCTTATGCTTGACGCATCGTCGCATGGCTCACCGAACTTCGGTCGCGTATAATGTGTTGCATTGCCGCCGAATTGCTGCCGAACTTACGCCCGACCGAGGTTCGGCTATACGCTATAACGCGGCGTAAGTTAGATATAGTGCGTCATCAGTAATTGATAATACATTGCAGGTGTAATCACGCCGAACTTCGGTCGAGTATTTTCGACATAGTGTGTTAAGACACTAACTGCCTTATTTATAAACGCTCTCGAAAACACTGTTAGTGAGTGTTTTGTTTCTTTTGCTCTTTAGAAAATAGCGTATGTCAGAAAGGGACAAACCATTTGATAGCTAAAATGCTGCTTTTATGAATAAGGCCTAGACTCTAATAACGTCAAACTAAGCGGCAAGTGCTAAGTTACTTCGAGTACTTTAGTAGTCAATCCTCGCTATCAGTTTGACGTCGATGTTTGTGTTTGTTTGTGTGTGTGTGTGTGTGTGTGTCTGTGGCGTCGTAACGTTAAAACGGATGGACCAATTCCGATACGAGATATTGAAATCCAGTTTATAGCTATATTTGGTAAAAAGCCTTCCAGCCGTTAAAGCTTAGTGGTGTTTTTAATTTTTAATTTTACTCTAAAAATATAAAGACGAACCACGAACGTTACAAGATATGAAAAAAGGTAACTCACGCAGAGAGAGCCGACCATGAGCATCAAACTGACTAAACACAGTATTATAGACGCTACGCCTAAGGCCATATGGATGCCCATCTCTGTCGCTTGTCCATAATTGGCCATGAGTGCTTCCATACTCCAAAATCCTTTAGTATGAGACACGTTCGGCGCGAAGAGTAATCCCACGAACTGTTGAATAATATATTTTGTTTAGTTATTGTTTTATAAACGCCTCGGTGGTCTAGTGGCGAGGGCACTCGCCTGCCAAAAGTCTCGGGTTCAATTCCCAGGTCGAGTAATGACCACTCGTAGGGCTACTCTCTGTCTGATAGATCCCTCGTAAACATGAATGAATAAGAGTTTAGAGCTTAGTTTGGTTCCAAAAAACCGTATGTGAATTTGTCCGAGTGTTATATTGTAGTGTTTCTCCTTGGAGGTAGAGAACAAGCCTGGTCTTTTTGAGAGGCTTGCAGGATACAGATTCAACTCGTAGAGGCTCTTTGGAGATGTTTAATGTAATGGATCACAACTGCAGGGACACATTCCCGACCACAACGTGTCCGCGAATTATTCCCCTGAACTAGAGACCATTGTAGAATGAAAGAAAAAGACTGGACTTTGGGAATGAAGTTTGGATAGACTGGAATTGGGTCATTGGAGAGGTCGGCACCTGCCATGAAATGTAAAGAACAAGTTATCGGCCAGCCGTGGCTCGCCGCCCACTGGATCCCCCCCAAAACAGCCGACATAGAGACGGCAAGGGGGAAAC
Source organism: Cyclophora punctaria (assembly GCA_951394245.1). Lineage (NCBI taxonomy): Eukaryota > Metazoa > Arthropoda > Insecta > Lepidoptera > Geometridae > Cyclophora > Cyclophora punctaria. Next base: position 5,508,088 of record OX596190.1, read on the forward strand.
ATCAGTGTGGGCGACTCGAGGGTGTAGAGAGGTGTGCTGCGCTTTCTCTAAACGTTACTCGTGACGTTATAACACTTCCATCCCCAAAATCATACGAGTATATTATTATTATTATTACAATCTACGGTTGCCACACGCATCGACTGCAGTTTGCACCCAAAACGTTTGGATATTGCCTGCAGCTGCAGTCTGCGGTCGCAATCAAGCTGTTATCACAATACTTACAAAAGAAAACACAGATATCATAACAGTCCCAGCTCTTAAGAAACAACAGAAACAGCAACTTATCACGGTGGGAAGTCTGCTCATGACTTTCTCCAGTTTAGCCTCCATATTTCCGTCTTAAACTCCAACTGATAATTTAAAATATATGATTTTTTTGGTTACTTTGTTTGATAATTTACATTATTTATTTACCGAAATCGATGGTCTTGTGACGTTTAGTGACAAAGCTTGACAAAGAATAAAGACTTTACTCATCGTTGTTTATGAAATGCTATTAGTCTAAAGCTGTGTACAGACCGGCCCAACGAACGCCAACGAACGGGTTTCGTTGACCTTCGTTGCTGCAATCTGGACGGTTGAGCGAAATGCTATCCTATCTATCTATCTATCCTATCTATCTAGATCCTCAATTCTCCGTTAGGCATTCGCTAAGCCGTCCAGATTGCAGCAACGAAGGTCTACGAAACCCGTTCGTTGGCGTTCGTTGAGCCGGTCTGTACACAGCTTAAGATCCGAGCCTATATCGACCTTCACCGAGCTGATAATAGAACGAAACATATTTTATCATGAATTTAGTTTATTAGAAAACATATTAAAAATGGGTTTGCTAAAAAAAACCTGGGCAGACATTTTTTGTTTTTAACAGATCATAGAATCACCGCCGCGCCGGTTCGAGTGCGTGATTCTTTTCTCTGTGGTGTCCATTGAAACAAAGCGGAGCTGAGCGGAGCTCAATTGACCAATCACAACGCATTACGAAAAGTTTTGACAATGTAGATGCCTCGTTCTTTTTCTTCATCGAGTGGATGGTCAACCCGACCAATCCTGGTGTCAGAGTTATTGAGCCGCCAAAGGCCTCTGACATGGCTCATGTAACGACTACTATCCGTAGAAAGTAACCGGGACCGACGGCTTAACGTGCCCTCCGAAGCACGGAATCATCTTACTTTTCGGGCAATCAGGTGATTCAGCCTGCAATGCCCTAACCAAACTGAGGACAGTCTCACAAATATTTTTTTGTGAGATATCCCCACCGGGAATCGACCCCGGAACCTCCGGATCGTGAGCCGAGCGCAAAACTACAAAACTACAAAACTACAAAACTCACGACCTCAGTTACACACAGACTTTTCTTGCGTAAATATAAATACGTAATGTGAAACAATTTGTACGAAAGTCCTATTGTTAATGTTAAACATTAATTTAGTCCAAATACATTCAGAGTTAATATCATTTTATCACAATATTATGCGACCATTTAACTCAGGAAAATGTCTAAAAGTTTATTTATCTTTGAACTGAAACACTTATTACTATACAAATCTATAGTAGTTTTATCCCCTGAGTCATATTTGTGTGCATAACTGCACATGCACATTGTCATGGGCCGCGTCAAAATCCTGTTACAATTTTATCTTAACAGCGCCCCGCGGTTTTACCCGCGTTGTGCCCGTTCCCGTGGGAATTTCGGGAATTTTTTTGCATAAAAACCTTCCTCTTGAATCACTCTAGCTATTACAAAAAACCGCATCAAAATCCGTTGCGTAATTTTAATGATTTAAGCATACAGACAAACAGACGCGACTTTGTTTTATACTATGTAGTGAAGTAGCGACAACATAGTAGATCCAAAATCTGGATTTCAAATTATGGATTCGACCTATACAAATCTGAACTATCTGAATCAGAATCCGAATTAAGACTGAAATTCAGCATTTATGATACCAGCCTTAACATCTATACCATCTATACTAATATTATAAACAGGTAAAATTTTTAAGTTTGTTTATTTGTATGTTCGAGCTAATCTCGGGAATTGCCAGTCCGAATTGAATTATTCTTTTTGTAATAGATAGCCACAATTTACGGGAAGGTTATACGCTTCTTTTTATCCCAAAATTCCCACGGGAACGGGTACAAAGCGGGACGCTGCTAGTCACTCATAAAACGAACACGGTCCGATCCGAATAACACCACGGTATATGTTGTTTCTTTATAATTCTGCTAAGTAAATAGAAGCGGTGTTTGTATTTCATTCGAGCGAGATCAAGCCTCCATTTTTGAGGTTATTTTTAGAGTATTACATCTTTTTAATAAACATTTTGTCCTTTCGATAAACCTCACAAAATTGTGTTATTATAGAATATTGTTTGCGTTCTGATAATCTTTTTGTAAAAATATTGTTATGTGCGATATAATATAAGTTTCCTACGTAAAACAGAAACACAAATTATCGATTTTCATTTCAACGAAAACCATTGATCGATTGAATTTTTATTTTTAATCGATGCCTTTTTAGTTCGAAGCTTTAATTCCCCGATGTAACAACTCACCGAAAACCCATTTACCGATATTTATTTCATCGACACTATACTTACTGAGCGACGGTGAAATAAGCATATTATGTTGTAATAGCGTAGCGTAGTTTGTATAAACGGTGTTGGTTCATTGCGATTGTTAAGCAACGTGCAGCTCGGCCTCTAATTGGATGGGTGGCCGATAGTGACTTCAATCTAAGCGGTGCCGTGCTTCGGAGTGTACGTTAAGTAGTCGGTCCCGCTTGTTTCAATCGTCAGACTATATCGGAGTCCGACGAAAGTTTGGGACACCACTTGTGAACTAGCTCACCACAAAAGATACGAACGCCGAAGTATAAGTTATGACCACATTTATTTGTAAGCCTTTAATATTGGAAGAAGGAAATAAAAAGGATTTTCTTCCGTTTAATTTACAAATCTCGTAAAAGAGATAAGGGACAAATAACCGAATGCGAAACCAAATCGGCGAAAAATTGAATTTAGTCGTATCCTTACTTTTTCTTTTATTTTGTGGTTTTTCCCTCTGAGGATGGTCCAAGGTTGACTGAAAAAATAAGGCGCTTGATAAGAGATTTATTAATTAAATAAACCTTTTTATATAATATCACTCTTATTTTAACTTAAGCTTTCTTTAATGATTACTAATAACTAAAATACACAACAGCCTCCGTGGTCTTGTGGTTTGAGCGCTCGACTCACGATCCGGAGGTTCTGTGTTCGATTCCCGGTGGGGACAATATCTTACAAAATCTCTTGGTGAGCTGCCCTCAGTTTGGTTAGGGCATTGCAGGCTGAATCACCTGATTGCCCGAAAAGAAAGATGATTCCGTGCTTCGGAGGGCACGTTAAGCCGTCGGTTCTGGTTACTTTCTACGGATAGTAGTCGTTACATGAGCCATGTCAGAGGCCTTTGGCGGCTCAATAACTCTGACACCAGGATTGGTCAGGTTGACCATCCACTCGATGAAGAAGAAGACTAAAATAAAGATTTGAAATATTTTATATTGTGTCACTTGACTATTAAATACCTCTAATTTGTAGTGAGTACTTTTCAGATTGCTCGCCGCACTAAGTTGCTGACCGTTGGCGATGAGAGACACGAGTTGTAAAATCCATGCATTTCAGGATAAAATTCGGGATAATTTTTCAATTGTTAATAGGTATATATTATTAAAGTGTTTCTCCTCTGAGTTACGGGACAACCCTAAGTTCAATTCTCCGGTTGAAGGACAACATGTTTCATACTTTTAAAACATCGGGTTTAAGATCATCAAACCGCATTAGGCAAGAGTAGTGATTGCGCCTAATCCTTCTCACTATACTGAAAACTTCAGTGAAATGAGAGGCTTTCCCAAGCTATAGGACATTACAGGCTAATGATACTGTAATACTTCTGAAGAAACACCTTTATCGTACCTTTATTTGAAAGACAAAAGAAAACAACATTGTGCAAATAAAAATACATTATCTACTTCACATTGCTTGTCACGCACTGCCTACTAACCGAGGTCGTAATCTCTTAAAATATGGTCGGAAATCGCTTGAACCTCGCCTCCTCATCATCGAACCCTCGTCTGAACACTTTGACAACTCCCCAGAGGAGGTGAGTTCAATTAATTGATAAGAACCTTATCAATATAAACCAATTATCAGGCGCTGCGGCTCTTTGGCATTTGCCTAATTGATGGAATTAACAATCATACTTGACATTTCATGTTGGGTTAGGGGTTGGTTAGCAATACAAATAAGGAATGGGGGTTTTATTTTAAATTGAGGTTGAATGGTTTCAATCGGATTTTATCTATACTAATATCATAAAGAGGTAAAGTTTGTAACTTTGTTTGTAAGGTCTAATCTCAGAAACTACCAGTCCTATATGAATAATTCATTTTGTAACGAATGGACACATTCAACGGAAAGATTACAGGCTATTTTTCATCCCGAAATTCCAACAGAAACGGGCACAACGCGGGTAAAACCACGGGGCGTTACTAATCGAGAATAAAGATAATATAAGATTCTAAGGGATCGTTCTAATATAAGATTTTAAGGCCGCCTTTCCATAGAAACGGAGTGGAGCAGTGCGGAGGCCGATTCACCAATCACAGCGCATTAGGATTGTCAAACAACGCATTGAAATTGTATACAGCTCCGCACCACTTCAGGAAACGCATCCTAAGGGGACATCCCTGTGGCAAAACCATGTTATCAGAGTACAGTCACGAGCATTAATTTGGGACCCACCAAAGGTTGAATATCGTGTATAATTTGGGACCCACCTAAGGTTGAATATCGTGTAGCAAACTTACGCTATTTAGAGCTAATATTTTATCGTAATATCAATGTCATTATTGTTTACCATCGATAACTTTACGTTTCTATCAAACTAAAGTTTCGACCTTATTGCATTATGAATGTTCTAACAACATTTGATGGAAATGGGTCCCAAATTAACGCTCGTGACTGTACGTCGGAGGCCTGTAGGTCGTCTGAAAACTCCGACACCTGGGTTGGCGACTAGCCTAGTCGAAGTTACTTAAGACCTTTGTATATGACAAGCTTTTCAGACCATCCTACTAATATTATAGATGTTTATGAGGATGATATGAGAGTTTATGAGGAGGAGATGATACGAAATACGAGAGTTTATGAGGAGGAGATGATACGAAAGTTTGTGAGGATGTGATGTATGTATGTTTGTTACTCTTTCCCAAAAAAACTACTGAACGGATTTGGATGATACTTTACGGTAATATAGATTATACATCGGAATAACACATGGGATACATTATATCCCGAAATTCCCGCGGGAATTTGTACAACGTGGGTAACACCGCGGGGCGCGGTTAGTTTGATATATATTGAAGAGTCAATTCCATCGATCATGTCACCGTTGCGTGCTGTGAAGGAACTTGAGCAGGGTCTGTCGCTGTTAAATCTGTGTGTTTATGTATTTGTAACTTTGTGATACACGGGACCAAACTGGGTCACGGGTGAAGGAAAAATACTTGTCTATATACTAATATTATAAAGCTGCCGAGTTTATTGGTTTGTTTGACCGCGCTAACCTCAAGAACTTCTGGTCCTATTTGAAAAATTATTTCAGTGCTACATAGTCCACTTATCGAGGAAGGCTATAGGCTTTTTTCATCCCGAAATTCATGTGGGAACGGGCTCAACGCGGGTAACACCTTGGGGCGCAGCTAGTTTTAAATATTTAATCAAAGAGATGATACCACCAACCCGCAGCAGGTAAGCGTGGCGCTTACGCCTAATCCTTTTCCCTGCATCTTCTTCACTCTTCAGTGAGATGAGAGGCCTATGCCCAGCAGTGGGAAATTACAGGCTATTACTTTTGGTACTATATTTTTAATCAAAGTACCACTATCCCCTTGGATTGATGGAACAAGGTGAATTAGGACAACGGGTATAGCCTTCCGAACACGCAGCTCATGAACTCACGCAGTCTAAGCAACGCCTAAGGATTTATTACAACAAAACATCCCCCAAAAATTCCTACTTCTCACCAGCAAAACCACAAAGGTGTTATTACTGTTACACCTACCAAATAAATATTATACCAAGTGAAATCAACCTACGAATAAATATTATATACAAAGAACGGTGGACAATCAGCGTAACAAACAAGGCAAACAATACAGGCTCGATTCCAGTAACAAGCACACCTGTTTTATTAAATTACTCAGGATTGGGGGACCTCGGGCCTACCTCGCCTTTCAGTGCAGCGGTGTAAGTGAAGAACTTATGACAAACCTTTCGGCACAGTGGCTTGAGAGAGAGCTTACTGTGTCGAGAGTTGCGGACTCGATTCAACGGAATCAACATGAGCAGACATAGTCATACTAAATGAAACGGGTCTGTATAGCGTTAGATAATTTAACGTATTTTACTAAAATACGAGTCATAACGGTATGACTCGTATTTTAGTCAGTGGTCACGGGATCACGAGTGGTCATCCCGTAACCACGAGCGGTGAAATTCGCTCGAAACGTCGAGTACGTATTTTATTAAAATACGATAAATTATCTAACGCGATACAGACCCGTTTCATTTAGTATAATGTGTGCAAATCGTGTGAGTTTAAAAAGTATACAGACATATTGGTGACAACGTCTGGGTCAATTATATTCATATAAAGTATTTGTCTATGTATATGTAACTAGCAGCGCCCCACAATTTTACCCGCGTTGTACCTTTCCGTTGAATGTGGCTTTCCAATGCAATTTTTTTTTTAAATCGGACCCGTAGTTCCTGAGATTAGCGCGTTCAAACAAACAAACTCTGCAGCTTAATAATATTAGTATTAGTATAAATTAGTATTGATGTATAGATAGATGTATTTATATTTATACAAGCCGCGCCTTGCGGTGTTACCCGCGGTGAACCCGTTTCCGCGGGAATTTCGGGATAAAATGTATCCCGTGTGTTATTCTGATGTATAACATATATTTCAGTAAAGTTTCATCAATCATCAACCAAGAGTAACAAACGTACATACATACATCCTCACAAACTTTCGCATTTATAATATGAGTAGGAAGTTGTATTCAAAACCCCTTCCAATTAAAGAAATATATCAAAAGTATTTAATAAAGTCTATAACTTGTACCACCCTAATGTAATCGGTTAAGAAAGGCAATAGCCACCCTCGGTACCGGACATTACGTATCTCAAAGTAAATATTGTAGAGAATCTTACGAACACACCTCAAATAGTCTTGAGTTAAAGACCGTTAAAACTTTATTATGGCAAAAATGTTATTGCATTTGTCGTATAGGTCTTTTAAATCATTATTTTATTCTCTTTTTAGTACCTGTTGATACAGCAGCAAAAATATACATCTTATAAATAAAATTCTCGTGTCACAATGCTATTTACCATACTCCTCCGAAACGGCTAGACCGATTTTTAAGAAATGTTATATGCATCGCCCCGCGGTTATTCCCGCGTTGAGCCCGTTCCCGTAGAAATTTTCTAAATTCCTTTCTTAGTGTGCACTTATGTCACTTGAAGAACCTTCCTGCCAAATTTCATGTTTTTAGGTGTAGCGATTGAGGCTGTGCGTTGATTATCAGTCAGTCAGTCAGTCAGTCAGTCAGGACTTTGAATTTTATACATATAGATTCAGTAGGTCGGTAATTGGCTACTTTCTATTTTTCACGCCCCTAAATGTTGAGGAGGTCCACTCCTTAATTTTTATATAGCAAAACAACGTGTGCCGTGTCAGGTAGTAATTGGTAAAAATATCATCTGTCTACCTATCTCGGTTCCTGAGATACAGCCTGATGACAGACAGACGGACGGACGTACAACAGAGTCTTAGTAACAGGATCCCGTTTCCACCCATCTTGCACGGAACCCTACAAAAATCAAAGGACCCAAAATATCTAAAAGCAGCACACAAGTGAAGGACAGGAATTCGTCCGTAATTTCAATTACGGTTATAATGAATGAAGGCCTCTACCGCATCATTAAGTACGTCAAATGTGGACGGACAGTGAATATCAGATCAAAGGAATACATCCCATGTGACTTTACGAACTCTGATTAAAGGATCAGTGAAATTGCATCTTTCATTCAACTATGCTCAATCTCCAGGTTATACCTACCTACAATCCTACTACTATTATCCTACTACTATTATAAAGGCGAAAGTTTGTAAGTATGGATGTATGGATGTTTGTTACTCTTTCACGTAAAAACTACTGAATGGATTTGAATGAAACTTTACCACAATATAGCTTATACATCAGAATAACACATGGGATACATTGTATCCCGAAATTCCCGGGAATGGGTACAACGCGGGTAACACCGCGGAGCGCGGCTAGTGTAATATAATTAACTATTTGATTTTGTCTACAAACAAAAAAACAGAGCATTGATACAAAAACTTTAATAAAAAAATACACTTTACCAACTCGTCCAATGTTCATTACATTAATAACTTTCAGATTCTCATACATAATCAGAATACGAGACAAACTTCATTGAAACTCGAAGACTGTTTACCACCAAAATGAAATATGCTGATACTGTGAACAACATTAAAAATATTCTCAAATCAACAAAACTACAAATATTTCAAAGATGGCTAATGGATTCATTGTTCCTGGCAAATAAATATCTAGACTATTATAATAAAGCTCAGGATTTTGTTGTTGGTTGAATAGTGATTGATTACCTTCAAGCTAATACGACTGCAGAGAATTTGGTGAAAGGCTCACAGTTAGCTGTTATTTTTTCTCAAATGTAATGTAAAATTTTAAAAACCGAAAGTAACAATTAAGTTGTCCTCCGAAGCATGTTGGAGCTCAGAGTCAAGAGACTCAAATTGAACGCGATGGCATAATTAGACATGTTTTACTCGTAGCATGATAGCAAATGCAGCATTATTAACTGCCAGGTAACTGAACACCATCAACTCATCTAAATCATTTTTAATTGCCACTAAGTTATACTTTTGTTTGTTGTTAACGTGGTTCCTGTAAAGGAGCCGAAACGTCAGATAAAATGAAAAGTAAAAGGGAATTGTATCAGTAAACGTAGTTTCAATCCAAAATGATTAGTGTTCGCTTGAACCTAAAAAACTAGCATAATTCTAACTAAAACAATGAATGCGTGCTACTTCATTGAAAGTCAAGCTAAGCCAAAAAGAGTACAACTTACACACAACATCAATAATGAGTAAAAAACTTAGAATCCCAGTCGTGGCCAAACAGTCGTCGTGGCCAAAGAAGCAAAAGACTGATAGTGCTATGAATAAGAGCGCGATCACGATGCAGTAGACCAAAGCTCCCCACTGGTACAGTAATATTAGGAGCGGGATATTCTGGAAACAGATAACGAATAAGTTCCACTCTCATAACGTCAAACCAAGTGGCAAGTGCTAAGTTACTTCGAGTACTTTAGTAGTCAATCCTCGCTATCAGTTTGACGTCGATGTTTGGGTGTGTGTGTGTGTGTGACTGTATCTGTGGCGTCGTAACGCTCAAACGGATGGACCAATTTCGATACAGGTTATTGAAGTCCAGTTTTCCTGCAGTAGTTTTTAGCTATATTTGGTAAAAAGCCTTCCAGCCGTTTAAGCTTAGTGGTGGTTTTAATTTTTAATTTTACTTTAAAAATATAAAGACGAACCACGAACGTAACAAAATATGAAAAAAGGTAACTCACACAGAGAGAGCCGACCATGAGCATCAAACTGATTAAACACAGCATTATAGACGCTACGCCTAAGGCCATATGGATGCCCATCTCTGTCGCTTGTCCATAATTGGTCACGACTGCATCCATACTCCAAAATCCTTTAGTATGAGTCACGTTCGGCGCGAAGAGTAATCCCACGAACTGTTGAATAATATCTTTTGTATATTTATTGTTTTATAAACGCCTCGGTGGTCTAGTGGCGAGGGCACTCGCCTGCCAAAAGTCTCGGGTTCAATTCCAAGGTTCAGTAATGACCACTCGTATTGCCACTCTCTGTCTGATAGATCCCTCGTAAACATGAATTAATTAGAGTTTCATCCCCGAAATCATACGAGTATATAATTATTACTAAAATCTACGGTTGCCACACGCATCGACTGCAGTTTGCACCCAACACGTTCGGATATTGCCTGCAGCTGCAGTCTGCGGTCGCAATCAAACTGTTACCACAATACTTACAAAAGAAAACACAGATATCATAACAGTCCCAGCTCTCAAGAAACAACAGAAACAGCAACTTATCACGGTGGGAAGTCTGCCCATGACGGTCTCCAGTTTAGCCTCCATATTTCCGTCTTAAACTCCAACTGATAATTTAAAATATATGATTTTTTTTGGTTACTTTGTTTGATAATTTACATTATTTATTTACCGTAATCGATGGTCTTGTGACGTTTAGTGACAAAGCTTGACAAAGAAAGAGGACTTTACTCATCATTGTTTATGAAATGCAATTGGAATATTGACAGTGGAATATTGATAAAGATAACTCTTTTGAAAAGTGGGCGCAAACTAGAAACACACACACACACACACATATAACACATATAACTAAGGATCCGTTGAGCTAAGCTGAGCCGTTGAGCTGAGCAAACACAGCTGACCAATCACAACGCATTACGAAAAGTTTTGACAATGTCAATGCCTTGTTTATCATCTTCTATGCGTGGTGATTGGTCGATTAAGCTCCAATGGAAACGCACGCAAAGGACATCATTCACGTTTCATACATTTTTGGACCAAGAAATTAACGTGCCGGCCAGAACAAAAAAATACTATATTCGGATAGAATACCCAATTACTATAACATTTTTTACTATGACGTCCAATCTGTGCGCACAATGGTGACGTCGTAATAAAATATTGAAAAATTTTTTTTTGCTGATACCTAACCTTATACGAAACCAACAATGTTCCACTTAAGAGTAAATTCAAATTAAAAGAAAGACCCATTGACAGTTACATCGAAATCGACGGCCAACTCGGTGTATTTTTTTGTTCTGGCCGGCACTTTTAGTTTTTGGTCCAAAATGAATGATGTCCTTTACTCGTATAAAGAAGTTTTATTTGCGTTTAACAAAATGTACTTAATAACGTCAGTGTGATCTAAAACATTTTCATGACATCATTATATGACTTACTCGTATGTACAGTGAGCAACAAAAGTGGTCTACCATCCCTAGGTTCAAGTACGTGTGTACTTCTAGTAACGATTCAGTTTCAATTACGGTTATTACACAACAAGTGTTGTGTAAAATTGGTAGACACTTTCTTGGTCGACTGTACGTGTTTTACTCACTTGATTTATCTGTTAAAACGAGCTCAACGCGGGTAAAACTGCGGGACGTGGCTAGTCCATGATAAAAGTCTAAAACAGCTACAGAAAGTTCGAAAGTTTCCTTCTATTTGTTCTCTCACTATTTATAGAATGTAGACAGACCACTGAACGTAGTACTAACTATCCTAGAAAACCTAACTAAAAACAAACCACCTCACACTTAAATAGACGTAAATAAACACTGACAAACAAGCCGTTATAAGCTTTATGGGTTGTAAGATAAAGTAGATATTGAAGTGCAGTTTCATCTCAGTTTTGTGTGGACTAGACAATTTTCAAGAGGGTACTCTTGACCGATTTTAATTAGAGAACGCTTTTCAGTTTCTTTGAAAAAGTTGTTGGCTGTAAATAGGGAAATACTTAAATTAGTTGCTTGTGTTGAGTCCTTTGTGGTCTCGCGTTGTTTGTGTATGAGTATTAAATACACCCGGACACTCACGGTTAATTAGACCCAAACTAAGCTCTAAGCTTGTAATATGGAATCTAACTAACTGATACTAGTACATGTATATACACAAATACTTTATAAGAATATATAATTGACACCCAGACGTCGTCGCCAACAAATATACAGCGAAAGAGACAAAACACTTTAAATCAGTGTTTAAGGTGACGTGAGTCCAGCAACTCGCAAAACGCGGTTTTTCCATCCAACTATTTTCATATAAATTGTCACAATTTTGATTCTAAAAAACTATAATATTAAAGTTGAGGATATATTCTAGTGGCAAAGGTATTTCAGTACACGATTAGATTAATTTCCCTCGATAGAAAAAAATCACAAAGTTGCCTCTTTTATTAATTTAAAAATAATTATTTGGCTAAAATAAACAGATTTTTCCCAAAGAAAAACAACTATAATATAGGTCGTAGCATGAGCTAGGGCATTAGGTATTTTTTGTAACCTTTCATTACATTCTTAAACACAATTTCAAAATACCTAATAAATTTCGAGAATTTGCCGTGTTGCGGGTGACGCGGGGCGTGATCAGTCGCGCTCAAGCGCTTGTGGAGGACGGACCTATGCCAAATATTGCTGGAGCGCGGAGATGCAAAATTTAAAACTTTTTTCGCGGTAATAAATTTGAACTATGACGGTTGCGTGAAAATAAGGTTTTAATATAAATAAGAACTGTCTGAATAATAATCCGGTCAATTTAAACCAAAAATTTAGAGTGATGTTACATAAAGTCCCAACAAGCTGAAAATCAGAAAAAAAATTCAAAACATAATTATAAACAATGTCTAAAAGTTCCCCATCATTCCCGTGTATGGAATTTTTTTTATTCAAGGTCAAAGGTAAAAAAAATGAGTTTTTCGCGATTTTCAGCAAAACGGTAAGTTTGATCATAAAAGTACCAGAGAAAATAAAAAAGCTTATAAAATTCTCTATAACTTTAATTCTATCCACTTTTTCCATATTCCAACCGTTATTGAACTACACGCTCCAGAAATGTAAAAATTAAGGACCTCGGGCAGGTAACTATGGAGCCTGCCCCAATGCTCAACAGTGACATGACCTATGTCATTTGAAAGGTATTAAAGAGTTGTACGGTAATGGTTTGGAATATGGAAAAAGTGGATAGAATTAAAGTTATAGAGAATTTTATAAGCTTTTTTATTTTCTCAGGTACTTTTATGATAAATCTTACCGTTTTGCTGAAAATTGCGAAAAACACTTTTTTTTTTGCCTTTGACCTTGAATAAAAAAAATTCCATACACGGGAATGATGGGGAACTTTTAGACATTGTTTATAATTATATTTTGAACAATTTTCCTGATTTTCAGCTTGTTTGGACTTTATGTAACCTCGAATGTCTAAATTGACCGGAGTGTTATAGATTTAGTAGATTATTGCTTTGAAAAAAAAACAAAAAAATATGTTGTGTCACAGTATAAGAATATCAGCAGATCAACTATACAGCTGCAATGTTGGTAGTGGGGATACCTAGGACAAGACTTGTCTCCTCTTGTCGATGCGGAGGTGGGAGTTTGCAACGATGCAGAGAGTGCTACGATAAACAAATGTTTTAAACGATCTATAACGAAACTTAAAGCGGCAAACTAAATTCCACGCGAGCGAAGCCGCGGGCAAAAGCTAGTATTATTATAATTATTAAGTATATTATCACAAACCGGCCGGTGGAAATTTATATTATCTGCCTAGTCCTAAATAAAAGGAGTGAAATAAGAGGTATGATACAATATATTTATTTGTTTTTACTTTTGAAGGTGGCGCCACTGAAACCTAACAATACGTAGATATTCATATTTTTCAGTTATGTGTACTTTACTGTTGTTTGTTAAAACGTGTATGAACACCGCCACTTTAAAATATTTCTGCTCGTAATATTAGACAATAAAAATGATTTCACCCAGGGTTAAGACCGTTATTTTTTTTAAAACCTTTTATCTCTTTTTAGTTATTTTTCCCAAGGCTACCTACAATATAATACCAACCTTCGTAATATCTACGATTAGTTTTGCTTGATAGGCTTTTTTTACTGTAGTCACTACACTGTGGCATCTCAATGAGTGACATATTCAAACTTAGCGCGCAAACTACGCGCGAGCGGGAGATCGCCCGCGGTCGGACCGCAGGCCCCGCACCTTACCCCCTCTGTAGTAGGTAAGAGCTGGACTCACGTCACCTTAAGTTAAATATCGTTTATCAATAAGGCGGATAGTACTCAATATTCGAACCGAGACGGTTGCCATCCGGGTGTCGGGTGGCTCTAATGAGGTAACAACCGTAAGCCTCCAATCTACTCAAACTTATGTTTTGACAAGCCCGTTGGCACAGTGGCAGTGAGAGCGCTGACTGTGTCGGGGGTTGGGGGTTCGATTCTCGCCCGGAGTCAACAACACGGACTTGGATGAAACTTTACAGTAATATAGGTTATACATCTGAATAACACATGGTATACATTTTATCCCGAAATTCCCGCGGGAACGGGTACAACCGCGGGGCGCGACTAGTTTATAAATAATATCATAATACCCGCTTTTTACTACATGCATATGAATACGAGTATATTATATACGGTATTTCAAAAATTACACTTTCTCTGTCTGTCTGTTTGTTCCGAAAAATCCCTGAAATGGCTGGACCGATTTTAATGGGGCTTTACTGGCAGGTAGCTGATGTAATAAGGAGTGACTTAGGCTACTTTTATTTTAGAAAATTCCAAGCGGGCTATGTTGTCACAGCTAATGAATAAAAACGGGTAAGTGCGAGTCCGACGCGCACGAAGGGTTCCGTACTTTCAAAAACAGATACATCATCTGTGAAAATTTTAACTGTCTAGCTATCACCGTTCTTGAGATACAGCCTGGTGACAGACGGACGGACGGACGGACAGCGAAGTCTCAGTAATAGGATCCCGTTTTTATCCTTTGGGTACGGAACCCTAAAAAACAAGGGTTTTATATCCCGTCCCCTGTTATAAGTAACAAAACACCGGTGTCTCTTCGCTGGTAATGAGGTATTATGTCGCCATAATGGTTGTAAGCTTTTAGCTAAATTTTATTGCCTTGCTAAGGACAGGGGTTGACGAAAAACTTTGATGTTAAAGTAAATTTTCTTGTTGGCAAAGTATCAAAGACTCTTGTAATATGAAGTAGTTTTTTGGTAGTTCAAACTAGGCGTTAGTTTTAAAATAATGCATTGTATTATGATAGTGCTACCACAGTATAAATATTAATATATTATACTGTGGTGCTACGGTGCAAGCAACGACGTAAGAAGCAAGCTAATCTATTGAAAAAAGAACATTGAATAGGTATCAGCTTTTACCACATGGGTTCTCGTAGATATAGTGCAGGCTCCAATGAGGTTTTCGTTTGCAAAATATGCAGACCGCATTCTGACTTCTGATAAGTGTTGTAGTAGTCCCAGGCTACAATATGATTGATGTTGCCAGTCTCTATTGTGGTCAATCACCCCCCTCCGCCTTGGAGCTTGGAAAATTGGTGACTGACCACAATAGAGACAGACAACATCAATTATATTATAGCCTGGGACTACTACAACAAATTTTTTTTCCTTAACCTATATCGTCCCACTGCTGGGCAAAGGTCTCCCCCAAACTTTTCCATCTTTCCCTGTCCTTCGCGGTCTCCCACCACTCGCTGTCGAAGGAGACAATGTCGTCCCTCGAGCGCCTCCTCGGCCGCCCGCGGCGCCGCGCTCCTCCCGGGACCCACTGGGTGGTGATGTGGGCCCATCTCTCGGGGTGCATCCGCGACACCTGCCAACAACAACACATATCAGATACTTTAATTTTTCACTGCTGAACAAAAGCCTCTCACCTCACTGATGATATCAGTACAGTGAGGAGGATAATCTTGAATATATAATACTTATCTGATCTTCAGGCTATCTCCCGTCCCTAACATTATAACTGAACAACAACTAACTTATTTTGAAACGAGCACAAATCTGACATGGATTTCTTTAAAACTAACTTTTGTTACAAGTTCAAAGAATAAGTATTCGCTATGCAAGCTGTTTATTCGAGTTGAACTTTGTATTGCCTCCGCAATGCAGATTTTTAAACTAAAACAAAACTTTGTATTGTTTAAACATTATTTTACACAAGATTAGAATAATGTTTTGGTATATGTATAATTCACGAACGTTCTCATAAAAATTTGGTTTATCGCTTGAAAAAGTAACGCCCGTAGTCAGATATGTCAAATGCTTCTTTAGTAAAGATTTAAGAGCCTTATCACACTTGCGATTTACAAGCGTATTGAAAGCGAAACGTACGCGCGGCGTGTTCGTCGCGTTCCCGTAACCAATTCGCCGCGAGTGCGTTGCGATTTTGCCGCGATTGCGTAACGAATACGCTGCGCAGCCGTCAGTAAATCGCTGAGAGTGATCTGAGTCTTGGACAGTCACTTACATAATGGATTCCGACGAGGAAACACTTCTGTTAGCTTTATTGCTTCGAAGAAATAAGATACGGAAACAAAAGCAGAAACGGCGTGTTTGGGAGGATCCATTTTTAAGTAATCGACTGCAAGAGAGCGACTATTATGTGCTGTTTCGTAAACGAATCAAAAATAATCCCAAAAAATTTCGTTCCTATCTGCGCATGTCAAGACTTACATTTTACGAGTTGTTAAATGTGATCCAAAATGATATAAGACGTGAAAACTCGCGTTTAAGATTGTAAAATGGGTAGAAATGAATTTCGATGACGAATGTACGGCATGATGTCTCAACTCTTGACGCGGCGAACTCGCTGCGCAGTCGCGGCGTATTCGTCACGCGGTCGCGGCGTAATCGCGACGCCTTCGCGGCCAATTGGTTACGGGAACGCAACGAACACGCCGCGCGTACGTTTCGCTTTCAATACGCTTGTAAATCGCAAGTGTGATAAGGCTCTTAAGGGTAATTTTAAGATGTAATGTATAAAAAATTACGTCAATTATTGTGAATTGAAACTTCGTTTACGGATACACTTCGCTTTTATTTTAAATTTTTATCTGACGTTTCGGCCCCTTTACAGGAACCGTGTTCACACACTCAATTCAAAATAAGTAGTGTTCGCTTAAAATTAAGAAACCATTACGTCAGTTACTTAAGTATCGAATTAATGGACGTTTCTGAATACGGCAGTAAGTATTCAAACATAAGTATTTGCGACTAGCAGCGCCCCGCGGTTTTACCCGCGTTATACCTGTTCCCATAAGAATTTTGGGATAAAAATACCCTATAACCTTCCCGTTGAATGTGGCTATCAGGTACAAGAAGAATTATTCAAATCGGACTCGTAATTCGTGAGATTAACTCGAACATACAAACAAACAAACTTACAAATGTTACCTCTTTATAATATTAGTAAAGATATAGAAAGGCGCCGGAACTATTCAATTAATATCCAAAGTCAATAGAACTTCAAAGTCCAACCCATAAAACTACCTGAAACCAGAAACGCCTCATTATAAACTACATCCGTGGTCAATATCAAAGAAAATACAACATCAAACGATTCTTTTCAATCGTTTGAGGCGACGGAAATCTTATAAGATCAATGGTATTCGACGGGATATAGGATTTGAACCTGAGAGACTGAGAAAAAAGAACTGTTGCTGCGCTATTCAATTGTTAGGGTTTCAAATATCATATTGCAAATAATAAATACAAGCTTCGGTAGGTATATCATAACCTTCTTGGACTGCATCTACATATCTCCTAACAACTGGATACCTACGTGACTGCGAAATGCTACAGGGCTACTGGTAACTCGGCGTATTCCCGCCGGGATCAGATAGGGGGCATATATGCAACAAATTTACCCCCCCCCCCTCCCCCCACTTTGTATGGCCGGAAGTGAATGTATTTCAAAATATTTGGAAGTTAGCTGTTTTTGGAAAAATACCCAAATTTAGAGGTCTGGAAAAATTTAGGTATTCAATGTAAAGTGATTATTTTTTTATTTATAAAAGACCTTCTTTACAGGCACTGAAATACGTACACGTAACTAGAAAATTCCTACACGATCGGTAACCACCAACGAGCAAAACCAATAAATAGCTACCCAGAGATTACAAACCATAATATTTAGATGATATTAGATTAATGATAAGAGTCAGTTCTCACTAACGTAAAAGTCGAAGCGATGTGCCAATTTACCAAAAGTAACTTACCAAATCTTACTTATGATAACGAAAGTAAGTTCGATTAAGTAAGGGGCTAACCCTTGGCCTTAAGGTCTCCGACAGGGTGTAACGACTTAAAAAACAACAGGGACCGACAATTTAACGTAACCTCCCCAAAAACCTATATAGAGAGTTGTACAATGTACACTAATTATGACAGAAGTCAAAGCTCACTGCACTGCCATATCTGCTACCTACTAGTAGATGCTCACTTAGGGCGCTTTCAAATTATGCGTTTCGTGTTGGACCGCTGCGGTGCCGAAGCGGTGCGTTTGTCGTATTGTGTACGTACGATCGTGTGTTTTCATACAAATCGAGCAGCTCGGCAACAGTGCGGCATCGGTACCGCGAAATAATTTTATTACGCACTGTTGCCGAGTGGTTGCCGAGCTGCTCGATTTGTATGAAAACACACGATCGTACGTACACAATACGACAAACGCACCGCTTCGGCACCGCAGCGGTCCGACACGAAACGCATAATTTGAAAGCGCCCTTAATGTCGTGTAGATATGCTTATTTTCAAATGACAAACGTGTTGATCTCCAAGTGCCCAACATGCAAGTTCATGCTCTGTGTGTGTTTGATACTGACCTATAGTAAATGGACTGGCTGCAGTCATAATAATGTTATGTCTATTTGAGTGTCGCCATTTTGGCGCTGTAGGCAGATACGAATTTCCATGGAACTAAAATTAGTGATGTTCATAAGTCGACAAATATATCGATGATTATAAATAACACTACCTACCGTAACTCTAAAAAATTGCCAAAGAAAAAACTGTTTTGTCAAAACGGGGTAGCTTATTATTATTATGTTATTTTTATACAATGTATATCTCTCCCAAGGGAGGTTATGTAGAGAGCACGGGCCGAAGCCAAGTGCCATAATTATAAATTGAGAAACTTGCGGACAAGTCTGCAAGTATTGAGGATGACGGATTTTTGTAATAGTTTATATACATTGGGGTTCATATTGAGTGTTTCTAGGCTGCTGTGTAGGGTCTTGGGTATGACGCCTGTGCTGGAGATAACAATAGGGATGGTGCGGACTTGATTTACGTCTATTAATATTATTAATTAGCCATAAATGTCCCACTGCAGGGCAAAGGCCTCCCTACCCTCCTTCCACTGATCTCTATCCTGAGCTATTGTAGGCCAGTTATGTTGGCGGGACGAACTAGACCAACACAATAATAACAGACAAAATAAAAAACAAAAATACTTTCACATTTTTATTGTAAAAAATATTTATTATATAAAATATATCAAAATGTTTGGAACAGAGATAATCTGTTTCCTTCGGGGTCCAGTTTAAGGCATTCATATTTTGTAACCACACGTTTCTTAGCGTCAACTCGGAAGGAAATCTGCAAAAATATAATTGATAACTTATACATAACATAAATAAGATGTACAATTATGTACATGCTTAGTAATGAGACACACCAAAAGATTTATTACTAAAACCACGACTATTTTTCTGCATACGTATTATAAGACTCGAATTTCAGTCGTCGAATCGACCTCGCATAGCGTGTGAGGCTGACCCAGGCTTTTTTTTTAATTTTTCACAATGCCGAAATACGGGTTTATAACAATTACTTCCAATTAGCCTGAGCTTATACTAAGTACCTATGTCAACTTTTTTTATCGATATATTCTTATTTTATCGATAAGAATTTGTCAATCCCTAGTGCATAAACAAAACTAATTTTTACATCAATTCTCACGAAATTCATCATTATATCATCATTATTTTGTTAAGATATCATTGCAAACAATTTTCAGATAGTAATCATTGCTATAAACACAATTTCAAGACAAATTTGCATAAAAACAACAATAAAATACACGTACCTGTGAAATGACGTTTTACTCCCTTTTCTGTAGCGAGCTTTACAAAACACACATTTTATCATGTTTATTTAGCTCAACTTTCACAATTAAATATGAAATCTCACTTTAATTACCACGAAATAAAATTATATTACACAAAAAACTCGCCGTCGCCGCTGTTACCATCTCATACGGGGGCCATTTGCTTGCAATGTACGTCAAAATTAGTTCTCGGGAAACTCATAGGGGCGCTTCAAATTGCCACACATATTAGCTGTCATTTGTATGGTGCAGCCAGTCCATATACAGTATGTATACTACAGGTCAGTGCTTACCAAGGATACTACTCTGCTCTATAGTCCTGACACTTAGATTAGCTTTACCTCTGTGCTAGTATGAATATACCTTAAGGTATTTCAATTATAGAATTTTGGCAGATACCGCAATATATCAAAACGATGTCACGTCGCGTGACATTCCGTGGATTGGGGAGAACGAAGAACCTTCAATACAAAAGGTTTTTTGTACAAAATAAAGTTAATTTAATGGAATCATGACACTGGTGGACCTTTCGCCTACTTACTTACTTATTGGCCTCTAATGTCTCACTGCTGGGCAAAGGCCTCTCATCTCATTGAAGATATCAGTACAGTGAGGAGGATTAGGCGTAGTCACCACGCTTGCCTAATGCGGGATGGTGATCTCAAACTCGAGCCATGTTTGAAAAGAAGGAAACATGTTTTTCGCTCGACCCGGGACCTGTCTTGGCACATACCACTAGACCGGTTAAGGTTACAGGTTATTTTTTATCCCGTAAATTTTAAAGGAACGGGTACAACGCGGGTAAAACCGCGGGGCACTGGTAGTTTTATTTAAATGTGCTTTAAAATAAGAAAAAACTAACAACAACTGCGATTTCACACGCGTTGTACTAATGTGTTTAACGTAGGTATCAATAAATAACTTCGCCATCTTTACGTCGTAGCTCTACCACAAAAATAAGTTTAGTTGTTAGCATTTATATTATTCGAAGTCGATTCAAAATACCAATAGTTATTACAAATGGCTTCCAAACTGTTCTAAAGCCTTGAAAGGCACTTTGTGTCGGTCAAAAGCTTTAAGCTCAACTCGGTACTTTGTAAGCACTATATTCATCAAAAACTTTAACCAGGGATAGTTCAGTAACGCCAAGTTTCATTAAGTGAAAACTTACACTTACTTAGTTAATGAAAGTCTTGCCATTTGTCGCAGTTAATTAAGAAATTCGGTTTAATATTGAACGTCTAGCCGTCTAGAGTCGAGTTTATTAACTGCAGGATGTAGTCTCATCCCTAGCCTAGGAGAAAACGTATAGACGAACGTTCATATAAATCCTACTACTTAATATTATAAATGCGAAAGTTCCTACTAATTATAAATTGGAAAGTTTGTGAGGATGGATGTATGGATGTATGTTTGTTGCTCTTTCACGAAATAACTACTGGACGGATTTGGATGAAACTTTACAGTAATATAGGTTATACATCAGAATAACACATGGGATACATTTTATCCCGAAATTCCCGCAGGAACCGATACAACGCGGGTAACACCGCGGGGCGTGGCTAGTGTTTGAATAAAGAAGAGGTTGTAACGCTTGTAGCCTAGTTTAGATAAGCGATGATAACTCTTTGCTATTGTTATGCAACGTGCAGCTCGGCCCCTACGTGGATGGGTGGCCGATAGTGGCATTTCTATCTGAGGACTACCGTGCTTCAGAGTGTGCGCTAAATTGTTAGTCCTGGTTGTTTCAATCGTTGGAGGAGGTCTTAAGGCGGTCTCAAAACTCAGACACCAGGGTGAGCCTCCAACTGAGACAAACTTACTTACTTACTGCCATGGATGCACCGTGGCGGTATCTGAACCATTGTTCCTCTTTTTTCTCCAAATGATGTTCAGGGACGAACTGAAATACTCGTATATGAATACTTAAAGTATAAAATACAGATAATAGACTATGAATTGATTGTCATTTGTCTTTGCAGTTTCCCAGGTGGGTGGGCTGTCTGTAATCAGCACTTAGTCTATGTAACACCGTAAATAACTGCAACAGTAATTTAGAAACTTAGTTCAATGCATTCTGTATACAATATTAAAGATATAACCAGTAATCTATACTTATATTATAAAGCTGCAGAGTTTGTTCGTTTGAAGGCGCAAATTTCAGGAACTACTGGTCCGATTTGGAAAATTCTTATTGTAATGGATAGCCACATTCAACGGGAAGGTTATAAACTACTTTTCATCCCGACACTCTAACGGGATCGGGCACGACGCAGGTAAAACCGTGGGACGCTGCTAGTTTCAAAATAATGCTTTTTAAAACGAGTTCACCCTTTCACAGCAACCCGTCCGTTTGTTTTAAAAGTGGCTACCAATTTTAAACCCTCATTTTATGTCAAACATATCAATGTTTAACTTATAAAACGGATACGTAGGAGTCACACGTGTACAGCGACTTGAAGTATCAAAGTCCTGTCAAAACCACCTCTATAAGACATCGTAGGCGTTAACTTGAACTTTGAAAACGTTTCGTTTGATAACAGTTCGCGAAGAAATCAATCGGTTTGATGTATTTTATTGGCATTATCAATTACTAGATGATATATACTGCTTTTGTGTGTATACTCGTATACTTAGAACTAAAACATACGAAGAGGTTTCTATGTCTTTGGTGTATACTTAACACTAAGGGCGACTTGCTCAAAAACTCTTAAATCGATTTAGTACATAAATAATATGTTAAAGAAACAAAAGCCATTCAAAATTATATTCTACTAGCTGTGCCCCGCGGTTTCACCCACAGCGCACCCGTTCCCGTAGGAAATACGGGATAAATAGTACCCTATATCCGTCTCCTGGTTCTAAGCTACCTCCCCACCAATTTTCAGCCAAATCGGTTTAGCAGTTCTCGAGTTATAAATAGTGTAACTAACACGACTTTCTTTTATATATATAGATATTGCACAAAATAGAACACTATTTAAAACGATCGTCATTTGTTTATTAAACTAAATATTTACGCAATGTTTGTGCAAGTCGCCTTACGAAATAGAGAAGCTTAACAGTAAGTACTTCGCTCCTTGTGTCTCGTGTTTAACACTGTATGTATATGATGAAAAAGTCGGAAAGGAGAGATATCACTTTGGTACAAATACTTTTTACACTTTTTATTACAATTCTATTGGAATGATTTCGTCTTATAGTAATTGGTATAGTCTTTAGGCTCAAACTTCAGGGCAAAGGCTTCCTGAGTCACTGATAATATCAGTGAAGTACATATAACCCTGCAAAACCTCAATTAATTACTTTCCTTTCAATGTATTAAGTCATCAATTCACAATTTGAAGAACTATCTCGATTTTATTATAAAATGTTTTTATAATAAACCCATAAGAAATCCGACATGAATTTGTAATAAATAATATCTGCAATAAAACTAATATCCATTTGAACTAAGTATACCTAGTCCTATTTTCATTAAATCAATGTCCCACCTGTGCCCGAAAGTACAGCTATAATCGTAATATTTATATTTTACGAGTCTCCTACATTTCGACCCCACTTGCTCCAATTTACTTTTATCTCCAAGTATTTTAACCCATTTAAACGTTGATAATGGTAATGAGAATTTGTTATTTTTCTATTTAAATTATAATATAAAATTTTTCTGTAACTGATCTGAATTTATGAATTATTGAAATAGGTCATGTAATAAAGCATTTTACTCCCACAGCTACGGCGTAGTAGGCCTACGCTTCGTAGCATTTATTACCACAGCCTACGGCGCAATCTTTTCGTAGCGAAACCTAAGTCGTAGTATTTTCGGAGCTATTCAAATATTGGAAATTATAACGATTATTTACGTTCGTAAATTGATAATTGAAAATTACGTTGTTTTAAGACGAATTGTATGGTATTTGTTCTCTGTTTCAATCTCGGGTTCAGCTTAATATAACTACATAACGTTGGCTTTACTACGTGCAACCAGACTATTGGATTTATATGGCAGTGCACTAGGATAAGCTTCGTCAGTTTTGTTAGTGCATTCCGTTTCAATTCAAGCTTTTGAATCTAAAATACTATTAAACAAGTTTTGCATTTGTTGATAAGTATTTTAGATTAAAAATGATACTTAATATGAGGATAAGAGTCAAAATAGTTCACAACTTTAAGTTTCATATAAACATCAAAGCTAAAGCACCGAATCCATAAAAGGAGAAAGTTTCCAATTCATCGAAACATTTTTTTTAAACAAATATGTTCTTATATGAGCTATATTAATCAAATATGTTTTAATTTTCTGCAGTACTTAACAAACTGAAATCCTGACGCTTTGATATCATCATATTTTGTAAAAGCGAGTAAAACCGTGGGGCATATTTGTATAAACGGCGAACTAACTCAAAACTTCGACAATCACTCTCAACGGACTAACAAACTAAATAATATAGTAAATAGACGACAAATAGACGCCAATATTCTTTACGACAAGTTGTTCTGAACTATTAATTCAATTAATCCGGTGAAGATCCTGGAAATCCCACGAGACTTCTCTCTAAGTGAATAAAAGTATTGTTTGAGATTTATTTGATTTAATGGTTTGATCTTAGGAAGTTTGTTCAGTGATTCTGTTAGGTGGATTGGTTTGTTTAAGACTTCTTTAGATGATACTAGCAGCGCCCCGCGGTTTTTCCCGCGTTGTGCCCGTTCTCATGGGAATTTCGGAATGAAAAATAGCCTATTCCCGGTGAATGTGGCTATCTATTACAAAAAGAATTATTCAAATCGGACTGGTGATTCCCGAGATTAGCTCGAACATACAAACAAACAAACTTACAAATTTTACCTCTTTATATTAATTAGTATATTAGTATACATTGTATCGATACCTACAATGTTTTGTAGTTGTAGCTCGTATAACCTATTGTTACTTCCTCCACACTGTACTGATATCTTCAGTGAGATGAGAGGCCTATGCCCAGCAGTGGGACATTGCAGGCTAATACTTTATTTTATAACCGACTTCAAAAATGGAGGAGGTTCTCAATTCGACTGTATGTTTTTTATAATTCCCATGTTCTGTAATAAATGTGAAAGTATAGATGAATTTATTTTGTCATCATTTCACGGTAAAACCACATCTAATTTTAATGAAATTATGTCAAAAACTTCAAACTACATAGATTTACATATAGAAGTGGTAACTTGGTGGTACCCACATACTTATTATATTAAATCTAAGTAGGACCCCCTCTCGATGCAGTGACAGCGATTATTTTTAAAGCAGAAAAAATAGTATAAGCACAGTAACGTACATAATTTAATCAAGACTTCTTTTACTCTAGCTATCGTTCAACTGAAGGAAAGAGCAAAAGTCGTGTCGTACGAACAGCTGAAGAGAATGGCAGATGATAGAGGAAAGTGGAAGGAACTCCATCGACAAGAGCCCAGCTCTTAAGTTTAGAAGAAGAAAGATCGTTCAACTGTTATTTCCCTCACCTCCGAAAAAGTCGTCGAAAATATACAGAGTCTATTAAAAAAGTAATTATAAATATAATTGAATTATTAATAACTGGCGGTGAAGGTTGAATATGGTAATTACCCGTTAACAGCCGATAAATTGTTAATTAAAGGTTTGTCGTTCTCGGCTTAATAACTAGAGTTATTACTTATTATAACCGAGTTTTCTTGAATTTTGTTATAAAGGATATTGTTTTTTGTTAGTTGACTGATAAAGCTGGAGAGTTTTATTCTTGTTTGTTAAGGTTCCGTACTCAAAGGGTAAATACGAGACCCTATTACTGAGACTTCGCTGTCCGTCCGCCCGTCCGCCCGTCCGTCCGTCCGTCTGTCACCAGGCTGTATCTCAAGAACGGTGATAGCTAGACAGTTGAAATTTTCACAGATGATGTATTTCTACTACCGCTATAACAACAAATACTTAAAATAAAATAAAACAAATATTCAAAAATAAAATACAACAAACGTAATTTTTTTTTGTAATTGATGGATGTTCAACTGTGGAAAACAAATGAAGTTTCAACGGAAAGGTTATAGGCCATCTTTCATCCCGAAATTCCCACAGGAATAGGCACAAGCAAATAGCTGTACTATCCGTGTGACTGTACCACGGAGTAGTTATTAGTTATAGTGCTCTTTCCCTTGGGAATTTCTGGATATCCTTAGTACATAAATCATCTCCAATGTGATCAAATCATTTGCATTTTTTAAAGAATATTTTGAGTCCAACCTACAGAGATTAGCGATTTTAAACAAACAAACTTCGGTTATTAGTTGAATAATAAAAAACGTATATCTATCCGGGTTTGATGCAAGTAAATTAGTTAAGACTAACAAACTACATACTTTTCAAACATGACTCGGCTCTGACATCACCGACCTGCATTTGGCAAGCGTGGTGATTACGCCTAATCCTCTTCACTGTACTGATATCTTCAGTGAGATGAGAGGCCACATTCAAAGGCAGATTATAGGCTATTCACATCCCGAATGTTTCACATGGAAACGGGTACTGCGCGGGTAAAACTGTGGGTCGCTGCTATTAATTGAGTAATAGTCAAGCGGTAGTGCGACTAACTCCTCCTGATGTAAACTGTTAACTAAATCGTGTTAGTAGTTAAGCAACATGGATGTTACTAGCCACAAGTATGGTTTTACTTGTTATTGTTTGAGTTGGGTTAGTTCTAAGTAAAAAGTAAAGTATAGTATTAGCCTGTTATGTTGACACTGAAGATCAGTACAGTGAGGATATAAGGGATAATCACCACGCTTGCCAAATGCGGATTGGTGATCTTAAACTTGAGCCATTTGAAAGTAGAAAACATGTTTTCGCTCGACCCGGGAATTGAATCCGGGACCTCAGTCTTGGTAGACGAGTGCACATACCACTAGAACACCGAAGCATTCACCGATGCAAAAAAATATTGAAAATTCCAAAACCCCAAAAAAAACTAAAAATTATAGACTTATAGCTACGCCTGTAGGTAGTAAGTATAACAACGAATTATATTTAATATATACTAAGTTATAATTTAATATTATAAAGAGGTAAAATTTGTAAGTTTGTTTGTTTATATGTTCGAGCTAATCTCGGAAATTACCAGCCCGATTCGAATAATTATTTTTGCAATGGATAGACATTCAACGGGAAGGTTATAGGCTATTTTTCATCGCGAAATTCTCACAGGTACGGGCACTACGCGGGTAAAACCACGGGGCGCTGCTAGTACAAAATATAACTTCATCTTCCTTCAGAGTTCTGACACGAACTTCAACACAAGCATTACTACTACGATATCACAAGCCCACGTTCGTCTCTAAACTAATTAGTGCAATTAATTAACCATATCAAAGTATCATAAAGCTAGTTATGCTTGTACGTGAACACGGCATGCGTGATTTGGCTGTCTTGTACTGTGAGGGAGGAAAATGTGAAGACAAATTAGAATAAAGATTGTTTGCAAACTTTTTAAACTCACACGATTTGCACTCATTATAACTAAATGAAACGGGTCTGTATCGCGTTAGATAATTAAACGTATTTACTAAAATACGTACCCGACGTTTCGAGCGGATTACACCGCTCGTGGTAGAGTTAATGAATATTCATCTAGTGCTCTAACAGTACACAAAGTTGTAAATCAAGTTTGATAGCCACCACATCTGGTTTTAAACGTGGTACTAAAAATGTTACAATAAAGTTAAGGCCAGGGTTGCGGTTTGTTGCCAAACATATTTTCAGGAAAGGTTTACGTTTTTAGTACTTACTTATTTGTTGAGGCCTAGATCTATTTGGATAGGTACCCTTTAAACCCCCTATGAATAGTAGAAAGATGGATTTTTTGGTCCTTATCAGTAAAAATTGGCAGCGCGGGAAAGATGCGGAGCAGCATAAAATTCTACAGTATAGACAGTGGAATGCATGAACCCATAGCAGGCATCTGTAGCACACATCCGTAGCACGCATCCGTAGTGCGCATTCGTAGCATACATCCAAAGCAGGCATTCGTAGCCCGGATCCAAAGCTCGAATCCGTAGCAAGAAATCGTAGTAAGGATCAAAAGCAGAAAGTCGTAGCATACAAATTTCTTCGTAGCATAGCTGAGTTCGTTTTAATTAGTACCATGTCATGAGTTATCCAATGGATATGATTGATAGTTATTAAACTTAGCAAAGCAATTAATTAGCTCGTAGTAGCTCACATAAACCTTAAGTAGGTAAGTGAAGTTCGGGTGCAACAGTACCTATAGATTTTACATGAGATCCTGCTTAAAGTATCCAATTATTTACTCCTACAGAGTAATAATACAAAACAACACCTTTTCACGTCGAAAGCATCAAATCTGGATCGAAATAAAAAAACAATATCACAAAGTAATTCATCTGAAACTTTTTGAACGAGCGTAATGAACTGTGAAAAGTTATAGTAACTTTTCATTTCACCTATTTTGTTCTACAAAGTTTTCTGTCTCGCTCGCACCGGATATTTGGGGGCGCGCCGACTACCGGTTTCGGTGCCATTTGAATTTAGAACAAAGGAAATCGGCGCCCTCTACCGGCGGCTGCAGGAAACTGAAAAAGTTAACGGAGCTATTATGAAATGTTATCAATGTTTTATTTGAATTGGTATCTTTAGTGTATGAAAATTAAATATATTGTTGCAAATAACACAGATATATTGTTGCAAATAACACAGATAAGGGTTAAAGTAGAAGTTTGAATATGACAATATGACATGTATCACCATTTTAATCTACCTGTAATGTACAGTCAGGTTGAAACTAAATTTCCCATCGACATTTTGGATGGGTAGTGTTCGCTTAAAAATAAGAGACCTACATTCTAGTAATTACTTAAAAAAGACCTTATTAAGATTATTTTTTGTTCGTGTAATTGCTTAATTTTATGTGGTGTTTTTATTTCTTTTATTGGTTTTATATAAACTAAGTTTTTGCATGTCGGACAGTCGGCGAAACCTGTAATGATACATTAAATATATTTGAGTCAAATAAACCTACTTAGTACTTACTAAAACTTGATATGATACCTAACGTTAGACTCCAGAATACCTCCCCTTCAATATACCAGCACGTCAAAGTTCCCGTATTGTTACACAGCGGGCTTCACACTAGAAAGCTCTCGAATGAAAGCAAACTTCAGATTTCATAGTTTAATGCGATTGTAAGATTGTTGTATTTTAGTTTTGTTGTAAAGCTTGTGTCAGCTGTTAGCGTGGGGGATGTTTCTCATGTCCTATTTATCTATACTAATATTATAAAGAGGTAAAATTTGTAAGTTTGTTTCTTTATGTATGTATGTTCGGGGTAATCTCAGGAAGTATCAGTCCGATTTGAATAATTCTTTTTGTAATGGATTTCAACGTTCAACGTTCAACGGACATTCAACGGGAAGGTTATAGGCTACTTTTCATCCCGAAATTCCCACGGGAACGGGTACAACGCGGGTAAAACCGCGGGGCGCTGCTAGTTGTAAATACAAGAGTAGTTAAGCGTAATTACAGAGACATTATACAGCGCGTCCATACTATTTTACAAAACATATAAGTAAAACTTAGTTGTAGCGCTCGTGGCGTAGTTTGACCAAACGCTGTCGGTTCATTGCGATTGTTAAGCAACGTGCAGCTTGCCCCCTACTTGGATAGGTGGCCGATAGTGGCATTTCTAACTGAGCGCTAACGTGCTTCGAGGACACATAAAGCAGTCTGTCCCGGTTGTTTCAATCGCTAGACTATATCAAAGGTCTTTAGGCGGAAAAATAATAAAAAGCAATTCGTCGTCTTAGTGCTTTATTGTTCTATGTACCAAATTTTTCAAAAATGAACTTTAAATGAAACTTTGTTAAGACTTAAATTTCGATCCTACTGGTTAAGGAAGATTTAATACTTTTCTTCGTAAAAACAACAAAAAAATCATTTAATTGGAGAAGGCTCAGCTTGTGTTGCTCAGAGTATGCTACTCTGGGCAGCCTTCTTCTATTAAGTACTAACGTGGCGTAGGTCAGTACTTCGATTCCAACACACTAGACCGGAGGCAAAGCTTAAAAGTAAATTTGCTTACTAAAAATACCTAATTAAATATTTACTTTAACAATACGGAAAGTATTCGGAACAGCGAGTCTCTTTGTGAAAGCCAATTAGCAAAGCATTCAGCAAAAATAAAAATGCGAGTTTGTACAGTCGGTGCTACAAGTCATATGGTTTTTTTCACAGCGTAAACCATAATTACAGAAGGTTTCATGAAGTAAGTGTAACAGCACTAAAGTTCGTATGACTGTTTTTTTCCATTATAATAAAATATAATAACACTATGTTTCCATCCACTGGTGAACGGCAGAATAGGTTTACAATGGGGAATCGAAGATCTAAAAAATAAAACTGTTTAATAAGACATGTTAAGTGGGTATAACTAACCTTATGATAACAAACACTAAAATGTATTTATTATATTTACTTTACCATAATCTCTATCTCGAAACTGCTAACATCTTGACGACATTCCAATTTACGAAATATTATTTTAATAAACTAAACACTTTTGCACCCACCAGTACGTCGCGCCTACCAGGACAGCGGAACAAAAGCTGTATTTTTGCAAGTACCCCAGTTTTGTAGGGAAGTGGATAATTATGCAACCGCGCCACAAGGCTCGCGGTAAAACGTGCTGATTGTGACTGTACTACGTTTTACACAACTTTAGTACAAAGAGGTTTAACTTGTTTCTGTTTAAGATTTGTTTATCATGTTGTTTCAATGAAACGTTAGAAGTTGTTCAAATAGTACATTACAATAGTACATCAGTACATTAGTATATTAGCCTCTATTGTCCCACTGAGGGGCAAAGGCTTCTAATCTCACTGAAAATATCAGTACAGTGAGGAGGATAAGGCATAATTAAAACGCTTGCCAAATGCGGGCTGGTGATTTAACTTAAGCCATGTTTGAAAAGAAAACATGTTTTTGCTCGACCCGGGACCTCAGTCTTGGTAGGTGAGTGCACATACCACTAGACCATGGAGGCGTTAAAGATATAGCCATTACACTCACTGCCGTACGTCCATTTAAATTGGTGTATTTTTTCATACATTTCATGTTAAATCACTCATTAAATCTCTAAGCATTTGACGTCTCTGAGTAAGAGGGTAAAACATTTTATAATCTGACTAGTAATTCCATTGATTGGCACATACAAACAAACGAACTTCAGCTTTAGCTGCATAG
Source organism: Cyclophora punctaria (assembly GCA_951394245.1). NCBI lineage: Eukaryota > Metazoa > Arthropoda > Insecta > Lepidoptera > Geometridae > Cyclophora > Cyclophora punctaria. The sequence continues at coordinate 5,539,286 of OX596190.1, forward strand.
ATTAACAGGTTAGAAACAATAGGTGATATTAGTAGGAAAATAAAACCAAATTCCTCTGTAAATACGATGTATATTGAAGTAATAGCAACATAATGTACTTAATGTCGACCCTAGTTTTTACAAATTAACATAATATTATGATCAGGCGCGACCAATACAAATCGATTTAACTTAATATATAAAAAAAATATTTACATTTGGAAGATACGTAGATCGGCTTTACAAAAACACTCTTTTTCTTTCTTCTGTGACAATTGGTGGTCATAATAGTCATGACCAGCCATGACCAGTCATGACCAATCATGATAATCGAAGGTCATTAAAATCGTCTTTAAAAAAATACTGTTTAATTTATGACAGATTATAAGCATTGTCAACATATTCATGACATATACATGACCATCATTATTTTTTTAAAAATAGTCATGACTACGTAATTCGGTTGTAATGATAAATCCGATTCGACAAATAAAATGACTTCTTTGTACAGACTTTGCTTATCAAATTAACATATATTTAAGGCAAGATTAGTGTTATTTTGTTTCTGACTCTTGACCATTTTAGTCATGACCACTACAAATGACCGTGACCACACTTGACTTTTAAATGACATAATTTTTCACTCTTCATCTCAATCCATACAATATAAATGCAAGAATGACAGATACTAATATGAATTTTAAATAACAAATAAACTTTGACCAGAAAATACAGAAAAGTAGAAGCTTCTGATTTTTAGTATCGTGAGTTTTGACCATTTTAGTCATGACTACTAATCCAAATGACCATGACCACACTTGACTCGAAAATGGCGTAATTTTTCAATCTTCTTCTCAATCCATAAAATATAAATGCAAGAATGATAGACACTTGAATTTTGTATAAGAAATAAACTTTGGGCAGAAAAATATACAAACTGTTAAACAAAATTAGTAGCTTATAAATGTAGGTATGGTATAGTTTTGTTGGTAACTTACGAGACGCGTTATACATATGAAAATATACAGAATATCGACACAAATCAGATATTCAGCACAAATCATAATCAAATATATAATCCGAGCTAAGATGTAATTTATCATTAAAATCATATTTTATGACATGGATTAATTCGTCTGTAAATTTCAATATACTAAATACGATAAAGTCACATATTTATTACATATGATATATTCACACTATTTAAAATGTAACCCTTTAGCTCAAACACCAAATTAGGAAGTATTTTCATACATTTTTCATAACTTGTCAGAATTATATGGGGTGTATGTATGATGACTGCCTAAATGCGTTCGAGTAATCAGACATGTACGATAATAAATCAGTTATGTATGTACCATAACTACAGATCAATCTAAAATGCCAAATACTTTGCCTTCATGACATTTAGCGTGTTTATTAGCTAACAAATACTTAGTCTAATAAATTCGCCGTGTGTAATCATATTCACTAGCTAAAGCACGCTCGGGTAATAGAAAGAATTCCGTTCAATGACCTTTATCTATATTTGTCTCTATCACTCGTATTGCTGTTTCACGCCAACGCATTGCGAGTGAGACAGTAATATTATTGTCATCGAGTTTGAAGAATTCACAGAGGGAGCAACATATAGCTGTCTATATTGTATGTTTCGAGCACGGTAGTAACAGAAGGCCGTTTGTAAGACAATGAACTATGAATAAGAAGTAAAGTGAAATTGTCTTGAAACAGTAAGTTTTTCAAAACTGAGTACATCGTAATTTGATTTTTATATCTTCCTTGCGACAATGACTAAATTTCATCATGTAAACGCTGATTGCGTATACTTATCTCTCTCTTGCATCTATTTATTCGCCATTGGAATACAAGAGACAGATGTACCATATGATTTGCTGCTAATATCATTACCTCATACACTCTTTCACTTTATGTATTATTGAATCTCAATGATTATTGTGTACGAGTGATAAAGATAAATAGATATAGGTCAATGACCGGAATTCTTCCTGTTTTGCGACCGCGCTTTAACAATTTACACTGAACGAGTTGGAAGATATCGTAATCGGTGGTTAGTTATGAGTTAATTAACTGAGACTTTAAGGTTCACGCACACACAATAATTGTATCTCGGTATTAATAAAAGCATAAAAAGTAAACTAACATGGTCGCCTCCCACCAAAGACAATTTCTTCTATAGATGAAAAAGGTTATGGTTAATTATGAGATTTTCAACCAAGGATAATTCCTTATTTTCTACAGGTTTAGTAATGGGAAAAGAAAATAGTGAAATACTCAACCTTTATCCTCTATAGAAAGTTATTTTTGGTTAGAAAATCAGCCATATTTAATTAAAATTTTAGAACTGGTAAGAAGAATATTGTTATATTTTTAACATGACAACACAATATGTGTCACATGTTTTTTTTAATACATGGCAAAGTCTTGTACTTGAATAACCATAAAATTAGTATAAAACTTCAATCCCCCACTTCTGTATCACACTTTTGTCTCTTAGCTTCACTCGGTAAAGAACTCACATCTGTTGAATTAAATTCCCATTTCCTCTTGACAGTTTTCGCGGGTTTTTCTACACTTTTTTCGTCTAAAGTTTGTGTACTACTGCAAGATTCATCACATACACTAGACACACTATTTGAAGCACTTTTTATGATTAATAAGTCTTTTTCTATTTCGGTTAATTCTTTAGGCTTTGGCGGACGACCTACCGGTTTTTTAGGCTTGTTTTTGCTTGTCGAAGGCGAATCTTCGTTATTTTTACGTTTTTTGTAAGTCCTTTTAGCTATTGGTTTGCCGTCTTTGGCTTTCTTAGATTGAGATTCATCCTGTAAGATAAAATTAGTGTTATTAGACATACACCTACAATAATTTATTGTATAGGTCCTCCCAGTACTGATATCTTCAGTGAGATGAGAGGCCTTTGCCCAGCAGTGGGACATTACAGGCTAATAACTTTTATAGAATGATTCCGTAGAAGCATAGTGTCTAAGCTAAGGATTTTAAACAACATTTACGGGTAAAATTCGCTTTAATTTTGCATTTTTATCTGTTTACTTCATGTAAACATGAATCACCAGTTTGTTACATTATTTTCTATAAAGTCAAATATTTGTGAATTACTTTACGAATATTATTTTTTTAAAAGAGGGACCACGGTTCCTTTAAAAGGTCGGAAACGTCAGATACAACAGTAATAAAAGCGAAGTGTATCAGTAAACTTCACTCAAGTTTCACTCAAGAAACATCTATAAATTAGTATGAGTACCTGTTTCGGCTTAGCTCCTATATACCCAGAACACCGCTTAGCGCCGCACAAACATCGCTTCTTCTCAATACCGGCGCATTCTAGATTATAGTTGAAGGTCACTTCACTGTTCTATAAGAAAAATAATTTGAATTAATCCTTCTTGCTATACTGATTATTTTCACACAGACACACCTCAATTTTCTCGCAAAATATTGCAACTGAGGATGAAGGAATTACATTAACATAATTGAAAGCAGTGTATCCCTAAAAAATAAAAAGGCAATTAACCCGGCGTCATTGTTGCCGGGTATCTAATACCCGACGCATTTTAAAACTGTCATAATTTTAAAACAAAATGCGCGCGTCTTTTGTCCGTTACAGTAGCTGCGCTTGTTGACCTCTGTTCGCGTATTCTCTTCTCTAATTAGTGTTGCTGTGGCTACTTCGTAGTGTAGACGTGTGTAAAGAGCGCGCGGGTAAGTTATACCCGGCCACAATGGCCACGTAACATTTATAAAGACAGCGTGTTTGTTGTTTTTTATTGTTTATTGATAAATTGCATATCGTTTTTCACCGTTTTATGAACCATGTCTTACGAAAGCGAACAACGTCGAATCTTAGCCTTGTTTGAACAAGCTGACGCCAGTGAAAATGAACAGTGCAGTTCAGACGACGAGGGTGAAATCGACCATATTTCAGAGCGAAGTTGCGTTGATCTCGATAGCGAATAAGTCGGTATATTATTAGTAAATAAGCTTTGTTTTATATAGTTCATGATTTCATGATAATGTTCTAAAAAAAATTTTATGTTTTGTCTCTAAATGTCTATTATGTTATGTTTTCGAATAAATGTTGTAAGTTATGTTCTAAAAAAATTATCGCAGAATAAAAAGATTTAATTTGATGAGTAATATGCTCATTTTATGATAAATAAATGTTTGATTTTTATTAATAATGTATTTAACTACCTATTTCCCTATTACAGAAACTAATATTGACATAAGCTTGATTCAGTGTACAATAATGTACATGGGTAAAATATACCCGGCCACAACGGCCAAGTTCTGTTTAGTAGCCACAATGACGCCGGGTTAAGTTCGAGCAGGTTAGTGGCCATCTCAGATGTCAACGTTATTGACCGCTTTAAGACCTTCGACATGGTCTAAATTTAAAGGAATCGCGACTCGGAATCTCGTATAGAATACTAGCAGTGCCCCGCGGTTTTACCCGCGTTGTGCCCTTTCCCGTAGGAATTTCGGGAATTTTTATACATATAAACCTGCCTCTTGAATCACTCTATCTATAAAAAAAACCGCGTCAAAATCCGTTGCGTAGTTTTAAAGATATAAGCAAACATAGGGACAGACAGACAGCGGAAAGCGACTTTGTTTTATACTGTAGTGATCAGATGTTATACACTATTACATCCTAGAAATAATTGCATCATTCTGATTCGTTTAGCAGAGTTCCACAAAAGGTTATTGCTGTAGAATACAATATTATCAATACTTACAGCTGGTATATCGTCTATTGCAAACAGTCCAACTCTAACGTCGCCTAAAACGGTCCATTTCTGAGTCTCACAGTTCGGCTCACAACAATGGTTCATGAATCTGAAAGTAAAAACAAAGAATTTCGGGATAAAAAGTATTTCTCTTCCTCATAAATATTGCTATCACATACAAAATCTTTGAAATCAATTGATAGTTCCGAAGATAAGCTCCTACATACAAACAAACTTACTTGTTTGTATGTAGATGTAAGTCATACCTGGCAGAATTCCCTTTAGGGCCGGCGTCTATCATCCTCTCCTTATCCAACGTCAAAAAATAGAAGTTCTCGTCTCGGATCTCGTGTTTTCTCCTCATTCTCCTCTTAAATTCTTCTTCGTCTATTAACTCGCCAACGTATTCTATTACAAATTGACCTGTGGAATGGTGAATGATTAATATATTGTAGTTTCTTAGCTATTAGACATTAGGCCATAATTTCAATTCAAATAAACGCAGAATTATAGCGGCTGGAAATACAGATTAAGGGCTTTAATCATAAACGCTTACCAGCAGCATTTTAGCCATCCAATGGTTTGCCCCTTTCTGACATACGCTATTTTCCAAAGAGCAAAAGAGACAAAACACTCACTAACAGTGTTTTAGTTAGCGAGTGTTTATGAATAAGGCAGTAAGTGTTTAAAAAACATGAAAATTCATGCTATTTAAAATAGTTTATTATTAGGCAATATATAGACTATTATAAAAGTATTTATTCTCACCAGCTTTAATATCGTCTAAAGTCTTCAGCCCCCAGCCTCTATGCGGCGTCCTGTAGGGTGTCAGCCGCGGGTACAGCCGTTTTTCAAACGCACGATTGTTGCATCGCTCACCGGCCCGACACCATGGCCCGCATTCTGTTAGCAACATTCTGGGAAGAAAAAATGTTATGTTTAGTCTGAGCGAACTAAGTGAATATTTTGCGAGTATCGTTAAGGACATAACTATGTAATCGATCTCTAACATAGTGTTTTCGACGCTTGAAGAAATGCATTATAAATATAAATATACCCAGACAAATTCACTCACGGTTAATTAGACCCAAACTAAGCTGTATAAATAAGCTTATATTATAGAATCTTAACTGATACTACTACATCTACATACACAAATACTTTATAAGAATATATAATTGACAACCAGACGTCGTCGTCAACAACTATGTCTTCACATATTGTTGACTCCAGGCGGGAATCGAAGCCGCAACCCAGTAAGCGCTCTCACTGCCACTGTGCCAACGGCCTTATCGAGTTGAAATATGTCCAATTTACAAAAATTATGAATAGTACCTATTAAGACACTGTGAATAAGGCCCGCATGGGTCCGGCTGCGTCGGGTCGCACTCGCACTGCGTCACTCCCGACGTATCATCCACTCGCTTCCCCGACACTGCACCGCAAGGCTTATTGCATTTCAGCTTGACGTAGTGTGGTGGTAGCAAAGACGAGGCGATGTCAAGTGATTCTTCTTCGTTTGGCTGTGCTTCTGAGGGAAATACTCTTATATTAATGGGAAATCGTTAACGTATTAACTTTATGAATTTGAGTTTGAAAAAATACACCCTACACAGCAAAAACCACAGGCACGAACTTATAACACTTATAACACTCATCTTTTGTCGTCGGGGGTGAAAAAGGACAAGGCACAATAAACATATATTTATATACAAGCAGCGCCCCGCGGTTTTACCCGCATTGTGCCCGTTCTTGTGAGAGTTTCGACATGAATAATAGCCTTCCTGTTGAATGTGGCTATCTATTACAATTATTATTATTCAAATCGGACAGGTAATTCCCGAGATAAACTCGAACATACAAACAAAACTTACACATGCCATCTGTTTATTTTATAGATATTATAAGGTAAAAACTCATAGTCGAACACTTACTCTTCAGTATCTCAAACGCTCGCTGCGCGTGTACCATCGCCGTTGTGAACGCCGCGTCTATTTTAGACTTTTGGCTTGATATCCGACCGGAGTCCCCTGTTAAGAAACAAATTAATGTTCATCCATTCATTTCGACAAGGTAAGAGAGTTTTTAGACCGCCTCAAGACCTCCGACATGGTCTGACGATTGAAACAACCAAGACAGACAGCTAAACGTGCACCGAAGCACGGTAGCACTCAGATAGAAATGCCACCCGTGGAAATTTCGGGATGAAAAATAGCCTTTAACCTTCCTGTTGAATGTAGCTATCCATTACAAAAATAATTATTGAAATCGGATTAGTAGTCTCTGATATTAGCGCGTTCAAACAAACAAATATAACACTGGAAGTATTTTCAGAACCTACTAACAGTCGAGTTATTAGGTAACCCACTTTTAAAGTTAGAAAGTGAACACAAACCTTCCTGGTACGGGAACACCCGTCCTCTATTGACCCAGTAATGGTCATATTGTCCAAAGAAGCGAACCACAAACTCGCCCAAACTGTGCTTCACTGCCATAATGTTTTCTGGAATCTCGCACGGATGAAGTATGATGCCGGGCCACCATCTGTAATAGATATATACTTTAAGTAGAATTTAGAAAATAATCTATATTAAGGTATAGTCAACTATGCACAATACCGATGTCGCAAAACGAAAAAGCGTAGAAGGCTTAGACCTACTAGGAAAATTAAATAATTTAAGACATTAACTGACGAATTAAAATGTCGAGACAAAATATTTCAGATTTATTAATTAAACTTGCTTTATCATTACATAGTATAAAACAAAGTCGCGTCTGTTTGTCGTTTGTCTGTTTGTCTGTATGCTTAAATCTTTAAAATTACGCAACGGATTTTGATGCGGTTTTTGTAATAGGTAGAGTGATTCAAGAGGAAGGTTTTTATGTTAAAAAAAATCCCGAAATTCCCACGGGAACAGGCACAACGCGGGTAAAACCGCGGGGCGCTGCTAGTTATAAATACCTATTTATAAAGAGACAATAGTTAAATAGTTAAAATGATTCTTTCAGAATCACATGACAAAACATTTGAAATCAGATTCACATTCTGTGACCCAATACGTCATAAATATTTTAAGAAGAGTGTACACCATATTTATTCGAAGTCGGAATCATTGAGATACTACTGACAAATCACACTCACCGATAATGCCCAAGTTTCACCCAAACCATTTCCCCGTAGAGCGGCAATCTGCCCGTTTCACAGTCCTCGCACATGTAGTTACCTAAAATTGAAAATTCCCAAGTCAAACATTGCCATTAAGGCTTACTGTCTGCACTTACTGGCATATGCATATGCCAAATAGCATGCTAGTTACTGGTCCATTATACAGGCATGTGTATTCTCTTTGTATGCTACTTTTTGAGATAAAGCAAATAGTGACATGAAATGAATGAAAATAATTGTATGAATAAAACAAAAAATCATTTGCTTTCAACACTATTATTATATATGGCAACATTATTTTAAGTTTTGACATTACAAATGTCAGATCATTGCATGGAATTTTCAGTTATTTTATTATAGATAAATTTTAAATTGAACTAAAGTAAGTTATAGTAAGATAACTTACCTTCCGGCGGTTTGATGTTAAGGCACTCAGCGTGAAACGAAGTAGGACAATATTCGCAGCAAATCAGAGACCCGCCGAGCGCGCAAATAAAGCACCAACCAGTGTTCACATGACAAGGGACTTTGCCCGGCCTGGAGAGAAAATAGAAGTTAATGAGGGTCAGTTTTCTATGAACATTACTAACAATACAGTCCTTGATTATGTTAGCCTAGGGGTTAAGTCATATTGATGGCGATTTTTTCAAGACAGGTAATTTTAAAGGTTCCGCTGCATTTTATTGCGTAGTCCGCTGGCCAATGAACACATTCGTAGCACGAGGCTACGCGCTGCCGTAGCTAACGTCACAGTGTGCTACGAGAACGCTACTTATATTCGTACGCGACTGAACACCATGCATAGAGGAAATTGACTTAACGAAAATATGCCTTAACCCTTAGGCTTTAAAACTCAAACTTACCTAAGCTGATAATGTCTTGGGCATATAATTTGTGAAGCCGATAAGATCACTGTCCCAGCAGGCAAGCATTTGGTAAAGGAATGATATGTAGCTGGACATCTAACACATCTCGCTAGCTTATCACCGGAGAATCTAGTTTTACAGCCTCTAGGATCGTCACAGACGCAAGTATGACAGACATGTCTAGGACATGTTAATGCTTCGAAATATTCGTTAATTTTCTTATTAGTTTTAGAAGGTTCTCCGCTATTGAAGTGTGTCTGAGGCCAATGGTCTAAGCACTTCAAATGATAGTACTTTTGACAATGAGCAACGTGACATTTCTGTCTAACTGTCACGTCATTTTTAGTGACAGCAGATTTGCAGACAAAACAGACAGGGGTGTCGTATTTCTGACAGTTGTGACACTTAAAATCGTTAATGTCAATCGGTACTGATCTAGGTTTCAGTTTTATGTCGACTATTTCGCATTTTCCAGCGACTGTGTCTGACCAGTCGACGCCTTCGTCGCTCGAATATGAGTCGTATTGTAGTTCAGTAGAGTTCATTATCTCTTGCATTTTAGTTGCTAGTTGCGCTTCTATGGTTTCGGCATCGAAAGTGCATATTTCAAGGTTTTCTTCTATGGGAACTTCTTCAATTTCTTGCGCCTTATCTTCGTGAGTTTCAGAGCCTTCGATACTCTTTTGTTTCCTGCCCAATTTTTTCTTTTTCTTCCTACCTCTACTAGTTGGTAAAGGTTGTTCTACAACTTCGCTCACTTTCTTTACGCAGTCAACATGGAACATACCATTACACCCTTTACATTTGTATAAATTGTCTGTATTCTCGCATACTTCACACACCTTCTCTCTAATCAGACCTTTGAACACGTTTGGCTTAGGTTTAGTTAGCTCCGTGAAATATAATTCTATTTCGTCCATGATTTGAACTTCATTAGGTATGTAATCTGATATTTCTGTTATCGTATCAGTTATTGTTTCGTCTGTCTCGTTCACTTCGGTCGTATTTTCCGATTTGACAACGGTTTTCTCTGGATCTGACTTTGAAACTATGGTTATAGGAGTTTTCTTGGTTTTGAATATCTCAAACACTTCTAATTCTTCTTCGACGTCTGAGTATTCTTCGTTGTAATAAGGCTGTATCGTTTTTCTCTTAGGTTTCTCTTTGACCGAGGTTTCTTCAAGTTTTTCTGCAGGTTTGTCTGCCTTGGGTTTCCGTTTGACTTTTTTAGGCAAAGGATCTTGATTCAAACCTTTTACTAGATTAGATTGTTCGATTTCATCATTCTTTTTGTACTCAGACTTATTATTTTCTTCATAAAGCCACGTTTTATATAAGTAATCCACTATTTCTTCCTGTGATAGTTGTGGATTTTCATCCATTATAGCATCTTGTCTCAATTCTAAAAACTTAAGGAAATCAGGATGTTCTAATCCATTTTCTACTTTCCTATCATTTCTTCTCCTTCTCAGTTTATTCAGCAAAGGCTCGTCGTCTGAGTTAATAGATATAATGGACACGGCATCTTCATTTTCTTTCTTTAACTCTAATTCCGGTGACTTAAGTCCATTAAGTTGATTGTCTTTCAAAACTTTCGATCTAAGTTTTCGTAAAGGTACTTCACTATCTTCCGAGTTTACTGATTCAATATCATCTTGTATCTCATTTGTTTCCTGTTTCAAGATAGTTTTCTCTTTACTAACTTTCGGAGATTGAGTTTTGGAACGACGCGATCTTTTAGGCGTTGTTTCTTTAGGAACTGTATCCTTTAGTGTTTCCTTAACACTTGTATCTTTTTCTTCTTTTATAGTGATGTCAGGTTCAATAGTTTCAGCCTTGACGTCTGGTTCCTCGGTCAAATCAATTGTCAAAGAAGTTCTAGGAGATGTACTGCCATTAATAGTCACGACCTCATCTTTAATATCCAAAGTAGATTCTATATCACTTCTGCTACTATGTGCAACACTACTATCAGTCATAGAATTACCACTATCAAAATCAATTTTCTTCTTATTATAATTCTCTCGGAAATAATTTTCAATACGATTCTTGGGCTGAGATTTCTTTGATTTCTTACTAGTAGGAGTTTCTTGTTTAATCCCTTTAATCAAATTTGAGTGATGAACATCATCCGATTTTTTCGCATCAGATTTAAGGCTTTCCTCATACAACCAGGTTTTATTCAAATACGCGACTATTTCGTCTTGTGTTAACTCTGGGTGTTCGTCCATTAGATGATCCTGTCTTAATTCTAAGTATTTCAGGAATTCAGGGTTTTCTAAAGCATTTTCATAGTGTGGTTTCGACCTTAGACTTCTCCTAGGTTGATGTTTATTAGTATTTGATAAAGATATTTCGCTATCTTCAGAATTTACTGAAACAGCATCAATATCAAAGTCATCGTCGTCAATATCTGGAGTTTCTGTGAATTGTCTATCGAGTGGATAATGGTAGCCATTTTGTTTTGTCTCTGGTATAGATGTCTCAGCCGAATTGTTGTCTATGGGTACTATTTTCGGTATTCTCATTGAAAGTTTATGATTTAGTATGCTATGTTTGAATGGCGAATCTTGTTGGGTTGGTGGTGGATCATTAGATTTAGTTTTATTTCTTTTAAGAGATAGTTTAGACGGTTTTGGGCTACTTTTGTTAGATTTACTGCTAACTGATTCTATACTAGATTTTCTTGCAATATTTTCATTGAATATTTTATTTTGTTCAAGAGGTATAATAACAACTTTAGGTTCTGATTTAGACCTGTCTATTATAGAATTTTCTTTAATATTGACGTTGGATTTCCTTTTACTATCTACATTTCTAGGACTTATATCGCCATTTTGAATTGTCTTTGATGTCATAACTATAGGAGAATCTATGCTTATTTCGTGATTATATTGTTCGTTCATCTTTTTAATTGAATTTCTAGTTCTTCGAGTATTTTGTGTACTGTCATGGTTAACTTTGGCATTGATTTCTGGGGTTAAATTCTTGTTATTGTTAGGTTTTATTCCCTCGGGTTTAATAGAAGATTTAACAGTATCTTTAATAGGACTAGTTTTGCTTATTTCTTCTTCAATTTTAGCGCAAACTTTAACTATCATTGCTTCGTCTTTCTTATCTGTTATACTGTTTTCGATTGTCTGCATGTGTTTGCGAAAATCCTCCGTAATGTCTTCGTCTAAAGATTCATATTCCGGTGACGGTTCATCGTCGGATTCTTCCGTTTCATAGTCTGATTTATCTTCCGTCAAATCAACTTTTTTATTTATTTGATCTTTGTCCCCATTTGTGGGTTTATTCACTTCCTTATTGTTAAAAATAGCTTCTAAGCGAAGCCTTTCTTTATTATCTGTCTGTCTGTTTGCATCACTTTTAACGTCTTCTGTGTATTTGGTGTTGGAAATGTTAATTTTGATATTTTTTGTAGATTTTTTGGCTTCTGGAACCGATTCAGAATTATAAGCTGAATCTTCGAAATGTTTGTTTATATCCTTGACTAACATCGGTCCCAGTTGCTCAAAATTTTTCTTTTGTACTTCATTTTTATTTACATTCATATTTTCTCCTTCATTACCATTTTTGATGTTTCCATCTTTATCAAAATTGTCATCACCATTCACATGTAAAATAGATTCGGAGTCACCACTAACATTTAGAAGAGCATTCTCTTCCTCCATAGTCAAATCATTATCTTCATTCAATGTACTGTCATTTTTACTGTCATCAACTGACATATGACTGTCATCTTTAAAATCTTCATTATCTTCCAAATCTTTATTATTTACGTCAGATATAGGGTCCCTAAGATTGTCATGCTTTTTATTAGAACCTCTACTATCAGTTTTAGGGTCACTAATACTGTTCAATTTTACAATATTTTGATCACATTGTTTAGTTTGGTCATGACTATTATCAAGAATTTGACCATCTCTATCGGAACCAGCCTTATTGGGTGAAACTTCTTTGTAATCTAGAGTATCTTTCATTTGTATACTTTCAGATTTATTTTGATCATTTTCATCGGAAGCTAAGTCTAAATTATTTGTTTCAAGGTCACTATTAGTAACTATATTACTATCTTTATCAGATTCAGGCACTTTTGATATTGTTTCTATATCATTTGAGCTATTATGATCATTTAAAAGAATATCTTCATTGATTTTTTCGTTTTTTTCTTCCAAAAGAAGCTTTTCACTTAACTCTTCTTCATTTTCCTCATTAAGAATAGCTTCTTCTTTGATTTTAAGCGTCCCATCTGTTATCAAGTTTTCTCTATCAAGAATTTTGTATACTTCTACTCTATCTTCAATAGTATTAGATTGTTCTATTGAATTCTCTTTGTCGTGTGTACTGTTCACGACTTTATCGATTGTACTTTGATCGATATTACTGTCACTACTTACTTCATGATTATCATTAGATTTATCCACAATTTCAGTACTTGTATCTAAATTAATATCATCAACAGTTTGTTCAGGATCAGCTGACATGTTATTTTGATCTGTACCGTTTTCGTGCTCCATCAATTCTAACTTAACGTCAATATTACTGTAATCTATTTCACTTGTATTAGATCTGTTATGTTCTGGTTCAATATTAGACCCTTGAGAAGTATTATTAATAAGAGTTTCTATTGAAGGTTTAATATCTTCGTCAAAAGGTTGTGTGTAAGTTGGAGACTCGGCTCCATAATTAGTCTGCGGTTCCACCTTAGGCTCATTAGATCTTCTAAGCGAATAAGACTTGACATAATCATTAATAGGCCGATTTTTCTTCTTATTCCTACTTCTAGTAGTTTTCTCTACTTTAGGAACAATAAGCGGAGTTTTTTGGTTTTGATTCTTTTCTGGTGTTTTCGATTTAGCTTTCTGCAGCCACCTGTCCATGTGCGACTGTCTCTGTATGTTTGTCATACCTGTTTTCGCCGCCATATTGTCTAAACAAGCGGTAACTACGTCTGAAACGTCTAAAGACTTATTCCTTGATCTATTTCTGAGTCTTCCTACATCATCGCTAGTGGTATCTTCTTCAGAGAACAAGGAATCGTAAAGGCTTTCGCTTAGTGATACGTCACTATCAGTTCTTGAGACTTTTCCACTTCTTAATTGCTTCTTAGATGCCCTAGATCTTAGTATCATATCGTTTAGTATATCTATGCGAAGTCTTTTAGGTTCCTTCAAGAGTGTTTCTGCCTCGTCAACTGAGGTCTTCCAAAGGGATTGTTTTTTCTCCGATATGAAAAAGGCGGCGTATAAGCGAGGGTCCCTTTTCTTCTCCTGAAAATAAGGTTTTAATAAGATTATTCTCTTTTTAAATATAACAAGGTAAAAAAAACATAAATTGATATCTTGACTAATATTATGTTTTTAGAACACGCCAATTAGACCTAGAGCCCGTGAACCCCAGACTTTCGTCATTTTATAAAAGCTGAAAGTTTGTCAGCGCATGCTCCCACACACAGGTAAGAACGATGGACTATTATGAAGTTTGGGTTATGGTGGCTTTGGCAGGTATACGGTACTAAAGGTGTGTAAAATACCGATCTAAATTCATCAAATAATTAAGTGTCATTTGTGACATGACATATGTCATTTGAAAGCTCTTGAAGAGTTGTACAAGTCACCCTTTGACGGTGATATCGAAATCGACGGCCAACTTGGTGTTTTCGACCATTGAAGATTGGAGTTGACCATGCTATGGACGCTGATCCTAATGCTCAACAGTGACATGACCTATATCATTTGAAAGCTCTTGACAAGTTGTATAAGTCACCCTTTGACGGTGATATCGAAATCGACGGCCAACTTGGTGTTTTCGACCATTGAAGATTGGAGTTGACCTATGCTATGGACGCTGATCCTAAGTGACATGACCTATGTCATTTGAAAGCTCTTGACAAGTTGTACAAGTCACCCTTTGACGGTGACATCGAAATCGACGGCCAACTTGGTGTTTTCGACCACCGAAGATTGGAGTTGGCCTATGCCATGGACGCTGATCCTAATGCTCAACAGTGACATGACCTATGTCATTTGAAAGCTCTTGAGGAGTTGTACAAGTCACCCTTTGACGGTGATATCGAAATCGATGGCCAACTTGGTGTTTTCGACCATTGACATTTAGTACCGTATACCTGCCAAAGCCACCATAACCCAAACTTCATAATAGTCCATCGTTCTTACCTGTGTGTGGGAGCATGCGCTGACAAACTTTCAGCTTTTATAAAATAACGAAGGTCTGGGGTTCGCGGGCTCTTGGTCCAAATCACCAGACCGATTTGAATATTTATTATTGTATTGGATAACTAATACTAAAATTCCCACGGGAACAGGTACTTTTCGCGGGTAAAACCGCGAGGCACTGCTATAGATCTTATATAGATACCTCAGTCGTAAAGTTCTCTCTAGCGTTTTCAAACTCCTGCAGCCCAAAGTACTCTCTCAGCATGTTGTCCACGATCCAGCTCCGACGGCCGTTGTCACCGAAGAAAGTCACATGGATCACATTGTGCTCGACACGGCCAAACACTGGAAATAATAATATATTAAGGATAAGAATTACAAACCATCCTACTAATATTATAAATGCGAAAGTTTGTGAAGATGTATGTATGTTTGTTACTCTTTTACGCAAAAACTACTGAACGGATTTGGATGAAACTTCACAGTAATATTAGGTTATTCATCAGAATAACACATGTATCTCGCATTTTATACCGAAATTCCCGCGGGAACGGGTACAACACGTGCAACACCGCGGGACGCGGCAAGTAATGTAAGTACATTAATTTAATAATAACTAATTTGTATAAAATAAAGTGTATTAGCCTGTTATCTCCCACAGCTGGCCAAAGGCCTCTTTTCATGCCAAAAATTTCACATGAACAAGTACAATGCGAGTAAAACCGCGGTGCACTGCTAGTGACATTATAATTATGATTAAAATGTAACAAAGCGACAAGTAGTTCACACATTATTATATTTACATTACTGTGTGATATTAGTAACAACATTAGATAAAAAATATGTTTTACATTACCAAGTCAGCTTTGATAAATATATGATAGTGATTACAATAAGTACTAGCAGCGCCCCGCGGTTTTACCCGCGTTGTGCCCGTTCCCGTGGGAATTTCGGGAATTTTTATATAGGTATGTAAACCTTCCTCTTGAATCACTATATCTATTAAAAAAACCGCGTTAAAATCAGTGCTGTATTTGAGTTTATCGCGAACAGACAGAGAGACAGACACAGCCGAGGACCTTGTTTTATAATATGTAGCGATAGTGATGTTACTTATGCGAATTCCGTTTCATTATATAATTAGTGTATTTAACTGCTAAGCGCCTTTTAAGCTCCGATGTAAAGATGGGTTTTACACAACATCCCTCTATGTATGCGCTATGTATACATGTATTAATTTGTTAATATATCTATACTAATATTAAAAAGAGGTAAAATTTGTAAGTTTGTTTGTTTGTTTGTATGTTCGAGGTAATCTCAGGAATTAACAGTCCGATTTGAATAATAATTTTTGTAATAGATAGCCACATTCAACGGGAAGGTTATAGGCTATTTTTCATCCCTAAATTCCCACGGGAACGGGCACAACGCGGGTAAAACCGCGGGGTTCTCCTAGAAATATTATTAAGAGGTAAGTTTTAATTTTGTTTGTTTGTATGTGCGGGCTAATCTTGGGAATTACCAGTCCAATTTGAATAATTATTTTTGTATTGGGTATTAGCTATGTTCAATAGGAATTTCATCCCCAAACTCCAACAGGCACGAAAACCCTAGGGTGCTTATATTTAAATTGTGAATACAAAATTAGTACTTAATAGTTTAACGGCAACATGTTCAAAATACATTTATATAAGTACATGTTCAAAATGTTAATATGAAAAAAATATTGTAATTGTATGTTATTATTGCTGTTCATTTCGTTCAATAATTTAGCTGTCGCTAATCATTGTATAAATCAATTATAGAAATTGCTTTCTTGGCAAAGTTATAAAATCTCAAATTAAGTATGTATATAGTTACTCCACTTAATATTAAAGATTTCATGATATTTATCATTATTGAGTAAATGTGTGCCCACTTTCATTATCTAGGCAGGTTTAAAGGTGTCTTTCCACCGCACCTCAATGTTGCTATGCTATGTTTGATATAATTGGTGGATATCAACATAGCATTGTAGCATTGCATAGCTCTGGATAGGTACCCTATATTTGCAACTATAATGAAAGTCAATGTGAAATTTTGTAAGGTTGAATAGTTTTCCCACTACTGGACAAAGACCTCTCATCTCACTGAAGATATCAGTACAGTGAGAACTCCTCATTCTTAGTGTCTAAGTAAGAAAATAAGTATGAGGAGTTCTCACTAAAATTAATTATTTAATATTTTATTATTATAATTCAGGTTAATATATTATACTTACACTTCTTTCTAACAAACATTCCGGTCATAGGATCCCTAGTGACAATACAGGGCCAAAAGGGAAAAGTCCCCATCCGGGCCCAAGCCAAGTCCCCAACTTGTAAAGGGCATAGAGCCTCAATCTCAAATAACTCATTCTTTGATAAAGCCTTACTATGCTTATCCTTTTTCCTCTTACCATCAAAATCCAACATTTTCACAACAGATGTATTATCAAACCCATTCTGTGGTTTATACTTCTTCTCAGCGCTAACAGACTCGTTAAACTTCTCAACGGATCTGTTGAATTTCTCAATGGATCTGTTCAACTTATCTGCAGATCTCGTTTTAGATTCTGATCTTGGTTTCGGTTCAACGGATCGTTTCGAAGCACTTTTTGGTGAAGTAAATAGGTTTTTTATCAATACTATGTTGTCCTCTTCTTCTTTAGTCTGTATTAGATCTTTTCTAATGTAAACTTTAGATTTTTTAGGTGAAGAACTTTGGTTTTCAGCGTGGAAACGGCTCAGTGATATGTTTTCCTGGTAAATGTGATCTATTTGATTGTTTAATGTTGTTTCTAGAGCCCGTTTCGGTGTTTCTGATTTGTATGGAGTGTTCATAGCATGCATTTTGTACACCGGAGACTGTGGTTTTATTGGTGTGTTCTCAGTTCCAGGAGACTTTATGTCAAGTGGAGGTTTTCTGTCTAAGCCTTCGTCAGACTTGAGTTTCCTGGCCCGGCCATACCTGCTAAGGTTGGAACCTTCGGTGTGAGTGACAGGAGATGTCACTCTAGCTGTCAAGTTGGTCTCCAACTCCCGTTCCACTATAGACCTCTTTTTAGGTCTCTTAACCCCAGAAGAGCTCTCAACCTTAATAAAATCGTCAGAACTCATGTTTTCCTCAGATTCTTCCATTTATTCTATTAAAAAACTGGTGTAAACAGTATTGACGCGCGTCAAGAGACCGTCATATCACAAAAATTGTAATTTTATTTAAAAAATCATGATTTTAAAGTTTAATATATTTTGTAATATGACCCCAGCGGTCTATTTATAGTTCCCGACAGTCGAAACCGAGATAACTTGGTATTCTGAAACAAAAGAATCAAAATGAAGTTTCGTTTTTCAAGGCAAATAGGTTAATGCAATATTTGTTTGTAAAATCATGTTCTAATATGTGAATATATTAAATTCATGAATTAGAATCGTGAATTGACGACTCACCGTCACCGTACGTATACTGGTAGCGTCACAAAGCGTAATTTGCACCCGACAAATCCATTCATATGATGTCTGCTTGTTACAATAGCCAGCAACTGTGAATCGAAAACTTGGAATCCTTTTTCACGATGCAGTTCTAAATATCTCACAACATCCAAACTCACTTTCAGGAACACAATATTATTCGGGTTCTCGAATATTAGCCCAAAACACCAGCGTCACAGTATCGCCCGAACAAAGTCCCAATTTGCAGCGAGAATGATCTCCTTGCTAAAGTCAAACACGCGCCATTATTAATTTCTCACGATAAACCAACTGGCAGATACAAAACACTATCCCATTTTGATTATTCTGAAACTAAACAATATTAAAATCGAAATCAGATGTAATATCACTGGGAAATAACAAATATTTCCCGGTTTTTTAAATTATTTTTAAAGTTCGCCTACAGACGCTCACTCAGTGTGCCGCGAAAACACACAGATGCAATTTTGACGTTTGTGTGCGACAATCACCACAGAGTTTCGTGTAAACACACGCACATCTACACATGTAAATACGCACACCGATCAATGGTTTCCGAGAATGAACTGCTTTATCGATGGATGAACAATATTCGAAATTGAGTCGTTTTTAGGGATCCTTAAATACAAATGGTGAGGGATAGCTAAAATTAATTAATAACCCTTTCGTTAGAGTATGCCCGGCAGTTATCACCTCACCTCATAGCATCATCCAAAAGTCAACAAAGTACTGAAAAAAAAAATTATAGACTCACAACCACAGTCACAATAAACAATATTCAATTTATTTAGTTATTTGATGTACCATGAATCAGATGGAATTTTCAAAATTATAAAATATACAATAGTTAAAATTTTGACATTTATTTTACTTTTCGCTATAAAACGACATATAATATTTTTTCAACCTTGTATTTTATAGTGTTACTATCTAATGGAGTCACGGGACAAGCCGGTCTTTTTGAGAGGCTTGCGAGGGAATACAGATTTAACTCGTAGAGCCCTTTGTAGGTGTTCATGTAATGGATTACATTACAATTGCAGGGACCCATTCCAACGGAATTTTACGCCTCTGAAAGAAAAAAATGTTTGTCTAATTTTAACTTTGTAATATTACATGTTTTTATTTAATTCAACAAATACAAAAGTAATTAAGAACTCTGTAATAACTGCGATACAAAATTAAAATTATTTATTTATCTTTCCTGTCACTTGCTCTCACCTCGCTTATTGTGATTTCAATGTACGGGTTGAATGTAGCCCATTGCATAGCCAAAGAAACTTAAATCATAATTTTATACGGAACCCAATTAATAATTTGTATTCTTCATAAATTAGTGCACACCATATTAACTAGGTGGCGCAAATTTCTCAAAGGGAAAGGCTGTCAAATTATCATATTAATTTAGTTGTCAAAGTCATACGTTTCCTTGATACTGACTTAATGTTGACGTTTGACATTTATGATATTTTTGAAATTGACAGACAAGTAATATGGGACAGATGTAGGTATGGGTCGTTACGTGATTTTTGCGAAACGTAACGTAACTAGTTATTGTGAAGGCGTAACCTGTTTTGAAAACTAGTTATAACTAATAACTAGTTATTTGTCAAATTCTATTCAGTGATTCAACATGGTGTTACTGAAGTTTTTGCGAAACGAAAATATAACTGGTTACCTACGTAATCGTTACTGTCACAAGCTTCAGGTTTTTTGAACGAATTAGTTTTTGTAGCTAGTGTAGCTACCATAAGCAGTTACATCATTAACGTTATAATGTATCTGAGCTGGACGACGAAGGCCCAGTATTTCACTTATGTGAAATAAGTAATAAGTCCTAAGTAATACGTATGAAAATTATACGCATCATTTTGGTAGTTGGCGACTTGGTGTGTGCATGTTAGAATTTCATCGTGTCATCACTCGTGATTTCGGGAAGTCTCGGCTCGCTTTGCCGGTCCGTACCTACAAAGAAGTAGGCACAGAGCAGTAACAGTAACTATTACGCGCGAAAGAGACGACATACGCTCGCAACTAGTTTTGTTTCGTGTCTCGCTTTTCATTCGATCACTGCATTGATAATGTAACTGGTTACTAAAATAACATGTTTATGTGTGGCTCGAAACTAGTTATTCGGTTACATGCCCCATAACTAGTTATTGTAACTAGTGACGTGAAATAACGTCCATACCTAGACAGATGACACCCATGACAACTAATGACAAGACAAGATAATAAAGTGTTAATTGGTGATAATAAATTCCAACCAAAAAGTTAAGTTATCGCCAATTCCATTTTGTTTGTTATAAAATTTAATATTTATACTTTAAACCAAATAATAAACAATGGCTACCGTAGCAAAAGTGAAAGACACTAAATCTGAACCAATGGTAGCGTACAGTGAAGCTGCTCTCCGGAATAATGCAGTTGTTGTCGAATACTGTAGAACTTCTATGGCTGCACTTTCCGGGTCTACTGCAGGTAAGACACAAGAGGTTATTAAACATTTGTCGCGTTCCGTTCGTAGTGTTACCCGCTTTGTACCTGTCCTCGTGGAAACGGGCATTCTAAAGAGCTCAGGACTTGAGCTAGAACCTCCGGGACGGGTACTAAGCGGCTAACACTACGGAGCACAGCTAGATTTCGTCGTGAGTCTTCCTATAACAATATGTATTTCAAGGTAAACCTATCCTCCCCAGGGTCAAATTCAAGTGGGTTAATCATTCACAAACTAATCCAAAAAAATCCTTCCAACCACAATCCCTGCCACTGACTCATGTCTACATTCTTCTAATGCTTAACTATATGGTACCTTCTATTTTCCAGGAGTACTTGGACTAACCGGCCTCTATGGATTTGCCTTCTATGTGTTCGCAGTTGTTAGTCTATGGGTAATGTTCATGATCAAAACTGGTCCTAACTGGAGTAAATACTATGTTTCAAGGCAGAGTCTACTAACTAATGGATTCTTTGGAGCTCTCTTCACTTATGTGTTATTCTGGACCTTTATATACGGGATGGTACATGTGTATTAGTAGTTGTTTAATTGATAATTTATTTATTTCAATATTGTGTATTTGGTTTACTGTATAAACTTGGTATGTTAAAGACTATTTTATTTTGTTTTAATTTTGTTTAGTTAACTAAGTTAATGAAGGTATCATCATAAGTAAATTGCAATATCTTTAGACATAGTTAATTTCTTAACATTATTGCAATATGTATCCGTAATGCCATTCAGCACTAAATTCATACCGTCATGCAAATGGCATTTGTCATTTCGATACTTTGTATAATAATCGTAATAAAATAGTATAATAATCATTATTGTGATTATACAGTTTGTTGTGAGCAATAAAGTTGAGGCTACATGAGTATGTTGCACACATTTATCTGTTTTAAGACCTCTTCAGACATATTATGCAGTATTGGCTGCTGCAGTGGGTTGATATAACTAAGTGGGTGGGTATGTGGGTATTCCTAGCAGCGCCCCAAGGTTTTACCTGCTTTGTGTCTGTTCCCGTGGGTATTTCGGAATGGAAAATAACCTTCCCATTTATTGTGGCTATCCATTACGAAAATAAATACTTATTCATTGTATTGTTCAAACAAAGGAAAATACAAACTCTTCAGCTTTATTATATTAGTACTAGCTGCGTCCCGCGCTTTCACCCGCGTTGTACCCGTTCCCGCGGGAATTTCGGGATGAAAAATACATGTTGTCCGATTCTCAGGCCTTGATATGTACACAAAATTTCATGAGAATCGGTCGAGCCGTTTCAGAGGAGTTCAATTACGCACCCCGTGACACGAGAATTTTATATATTAGATAAATTTGCTAGGCAAGCATGGTGATTACACCTAGTCCTCCTCTACCATACTGATATCTTCAGTGAGATGAGAGGCTTTGGCCCAGCAGTGGGACATAACAGCCTAATACTACTATACATCACTTCCCACCACAGTAGTGAGTACTGCATATGTGTAAATAGGCCTTTACTGTCACATAGCTATAAATGTTTTGTAGGCATTCAAGACATTCTGCATTTATATTAAGAACCTACATATTATTATTATATTGATGAAGCTTTTCATTTATTGTTATAAGGATTTATTTGTATGGTAATAAATATGGTATGTTATAAGTAACTGTTTGTTGTTTATTATAATATAGGTACCTGGACAAATTCACACAAGGTTAATTAGACCCAAAGTAAGCTCTAAGCTTGTATTATGGAATCTAACTACATGATACATACACAAATTAATTGACACCCAGACGTCGTAGCCAACAACTATGTCTTCACATATTGTTGACTCCGGGCGGAAAACGAACTCGCAACCCGCGACACAGTAAGCGCTCTCACTGGTCATTGGTCAACATTGGTCCTCAACTTGTGACATAAAAAAATAGAGTACCTATATATTAATTTTATAAAGGGGAAGATTGTTTCCTGCTCACCAAATAAATGGGCAAAAAATTTCCGCAAAAATCTGGGTTTATAACGTAAAACAGTGTTATATGTAGTGTTATAAACTAGATCAGAAGAGGCTTTTTAAAATAATATTCCACACGGTTTTCAAGTCAAGTCAAATATCTTTATTCAGTTTTGAATCTACCACCCATTCGGAAGAACATCAGCAGAGAAGAATGGGCAAGAAACTCTGCTGTGTTTAACAATCAATTTATTACGACATTAATTATTACGAATTTAACGACAAAAATATACGACCAAAGAAGCTACTGCACCAACGGACGAAATGCGAATATCAAGAACAAAAATAATAATGAGCAAGACACGATTGTGAACACGTCCAGCACGCCTGAATGCCCCGAGAGAAGTGTGTGCTGCCTCCCGGCCGCCACTGTACCCTCCACTCTGTTATCGGTCGATGTGACGTCATCGTGACACGCCACTAGGCCTCGCCTCTGAGCCGTTTATTTCTAACACGGCCTCTCCTGACGGTGCGGCGTCCTCGACCGCTTGACTTTGGATGGGCAACTCCTCGGTATCCATGCTGCCAATAATATCGTCATCTGCAACACACAATGTCTTAGCGACAGTTCAAAATGTAAAGAACAAGATGTAAAGAACTTCATAACAATCAAATAGACCCGCATCACAACTGTAAGCGTGCACTCAAACAGCTGCAATCGACTCTAAATACTGTCAGAAGAACCTTACTGACAAGTTGTTAGTTCAAATAGAGTTAAAACGATAAGTTTTTTTTTCTTTTTTTTTTAAAGAATTCTCATGCAACGCCTAAGCCTATACGAGGCTCTGCCAGTACGCCATAGGTAGCTGCCCATCGGGCAAGCGCGCGTCACTGATGAGGATAGTCCTCACTCGCGAGAAACACGTCTTATAGCCGCCAGATGGCGAGCATGCGACACTGAGGATAAACCTCCCTCGAGATATACTGCACACGCCATAGGTTGCTGCCAATCAGGCAAGTGCACGTGGCATCCCGAGAACCCCCCCTTCGAGATATACTGCACACGCCATAGGTTGCTGCCAATCAGGCAAGCGCACGTGGCATCTCGAGAACTCCCCTTCGAGATATACTGCACACGCCATAGGTTGCTGCCAATCAGGCAAGCGCACGTGGCATCTCGAGAACCCCCTCAAAGTAAGCAGCACAAACTTCAGGGATCCATTCTCCACGCCACGGGATCATGTACCCAGCTGCGGCCTGCGGCCTGCGGCTGCGGCCTACGGCCTGCGGCTAAGCCCTGCGGCTGCGGCCTGCTGCGGCGGCCTGCGGCTACAGGCTGCGGCCTGCTGCTGCGGCCTGCGGCCTGCTGCGGCGGCCTGCGGCTGCGGCCTGCTGTGGCGGCCTGCGGTTGCGGCCTGCTGCAGCGGCCTGCGGCTGCGGCCTGCGGCTACGGCCTGCGGCCTGCTGCGGCGGCCTGCGGCTACAGGCTGCGGCCTGCTGCTGCGGCCTGCGGCGGCTGCGGCCTGCTGCGGCGGCCTGCTGCGGCGGCCTGCGGCTGCGGCCTGCGGCTAAGCTCTGCGGCTGCAGCTGTAGAGTTGACTTCCCGTAGGATCCAGCCAGAAGTTGCAGCTCGTACCGGTGATGGGGCAACACGCGGACGACCTTGCACGGCCCGCGCATCCCGGAGTTCAGCTTGCCTGTGCTGTCAGCAGCTGTAGGGTTGACAAGCGAGTAGTCGCCTGCTTCGTAATATTCAACGTTGGTTGAATCTTCCACAACGAATCAGCCCATTGAGCGCCCTTGTTATTCACGCTCACACTCTATACGCAGTATGTTGAGAACCGTTCGACAATACCACTCGACCTGCCCGTTCTCTCGGTGCATTTCCGGAGCGATGTAATGTGTGTCGCAGCCTAGCTCCGTCACCCAATCTCGGAATGACGTACTTTCAACATCCTACCACGGCTCGGCCTTACCTGACCATTGCCGATCAACCCACCTAGATATTCTAGCCCAGTATCTAAAAACTTAATTTTTTTTCAAAGTTTATAGAAAAACCAGCAGCAGACAAAGCTTGTAAAACCGCAAAAGAATTACACATAATTAGCACATCATCAATGTATATCAGTACTTTCCCAGTAGCCACCAGGTGCCTGTCAATAGCGTCTTGACACTAGCAACGTCTAAAGTTGAAAACTAATAAGGGAAACATCGGAACCGGTGTCGATCAAAACGTAGACAGGAACATTCCGAATAACTGCAGACACCACGCTGTTTCGCCTGGAGGCGCTTCCAAGCAAAAATGCACACTGCTTGGAACACTGTCACCATTCCGCTTTTGACTGTACACGTTCCCCAACGAAGCAACCATCAACAGTGTGCCCGCCGTTATTGCAAGATGTACAGATCCCACCAGCATTGGCCTTGGGATCAAATTTCGAATATTGGGGCCCAGCAAACTGAGAAGCCGGTCCCGACTGAGGTCCATCGGAACCAACGGAGATCCGTCCCTTCGGACAACCTGCCTATCTGTGACCAACATTCTCACAACTATAGCAAACCAACAGATTGCTACACTTTGCTGCCGTTCGTTTATGTGAATCGAAACTGCTCCGCGGAACTCGGACTGGGTTAACAGGTGGCGAGTTCCTAGATTTGACGTAAACTAACAGAAATTCCACCAAACCGCTCGACTGCAACTTCGAGTTGGACGTCGCGGCTCTAGTCTGCGGATCGGAGACACCTCGTATGACGATGGCAGTCTTGAGCTCATCCGAAAGACCCCCAACTATTTCAAGTCGCATCAGAGACTTAAGCGCAAACTCTGCCCACGTCGCAAACTTGTTTGAACCGGTTTGAACCTGACTTCCCACAATATGGTCGCAAAATCAATCTCGTGTGGACACAACGATCGCAAATCAGCCCTGAAACTGGTTCATGTTCCATCATTGGTCACCCAACCACAAAGCCACAATCTGACGTCTCCGCGCAAACAACCACCAATGCACCCCTAACACTCCTGGTTGCCCCAGCCATTCAATTCACGTCCGCGACCCACCCCGGCACACAACGCATCGAAATTATGCATACTAGGGTCGAAATTTGAAACGTAGGAATGCCCGGATCTCCCCAAACCAATGACGACAATGCATCCGCAATCCTACTGGCAACGTCCATTCCCTGGAACACACCGACGGACTCTCCGGCGGCCCCAGTCTCAACGCCGGAGGCAGGTCCCCCAGCAACAGTCGAAGCAAGTGTCAGCGTCACACCATCACCGCTCAATTGAGATGGAGAAGAATTCGACAACGCGCTTGAGGGTAACCGCTGTTCCAATGCGCTCAGACGATCGAGTATTATGTCAAAAGGGTCGCTTCTACCCTGGTAATGAAGACAATCACTAGACTTGTCAAGAGAACGGTCACGAGAACGGTCACGTCTCCTAAATACGTCATGTACATGCCTACGAGCAGATTAGTTACTCCCGGACCTTTCGCGGCGCCTATTGTGTGAATCACGAAGGCTTTCTTGATATCTATCACGACTATCATGGTTACTTCTAGAGCTAGTACTACGATCACGAGACCTACGAGGGTCCTCCCTAGGAGTGCGAGCGCGATCCGACATACCTAAACCAGTACTAAACACTGACCGGTATCAAGAAATGTTAAATACGAATGTAGAAACGAGGTATTTATTCAAATAACAAAACCGTTAACCGTTTGAATTTATTGTTTCGCAAATAACATTAAAATCAAAACAATTTATCAACCGAAATCAAATTTACACGGAACTGATAAGATGGCGAACGAATAAGATCGCGTGAATTTAAACGAATCCCACTTCTGATGTTATAAACTAGATCAGAAGAGGCTTTTTAAAATAATATTCCACACGGTTTTCAAGTCAAGTCAAATATCTTTATTCAGTTTTGAATCTATCACCCATTCGGAAGAACATCAGCAGAGAAGAATGGGCAAGAAACTCTGCTGTGTTTAACAATCAATTTATTACGACATTAATTATTACGAATTTAACGACAAAAATATACGACCAAAGAAGCTACTGCACCAACGGACGAAATGCGAATATCAAGAACAAAAATAATAATGAGCAAGACACGATTGTGAACACGTCCAGCACGCCTGAATGCCCCGAGAGAAGTGTGTGCTGCCTCCCGGCCGCCACTGTACCCTCCACTCTGTTATCGGTCGATGTGACGTCATCGTGACACGCCACTAGGCCTCGCCTCTGAGCCGTTTATTTCTAACAGTAGTATAATCTACACTAATATTATAAAGAGGAAAACTTTGTTTGTTTAGTTGTAATGAATAGGCTCAAAAACTACTGGACCGGTTTTAAAAATTCTTTCTCCATTCGAAAACTACATTATCCACGAGTAACATAGGCTATTTTTCATCCCGAAATTCCCACGAGAACGGGTACAGCGCGGGTAAAACCGCGGGGCGCAGCTAGTCGTATATATAGTTTTAAAACAGTTGTCAGAGCTTTTATGTATATAGCGGTAATACTAATTGATTGACTGACATCTTTATTTTTCCCATTACAGACAAACAATTTAATTTCTATTAATTATATTCCCAATTTAGATCAATTGAATTCCTTATGAGAACATCAATCAATCTTTATTTATCAGAAGATATCAGCCAATGAACTTTAGACGTAGTACAAATAGGTATTTAGTTCCCAGAAATTCTAAACGTTTAAGTCTACGTAACTACAGCAGTTTGTTAAGTTTGTTCTATTTCTGTCAGTCAGTCATGTTTGACTTGGTAATTACTCAACAGTTAGGTAGGTATCTTGTATACCTAGGCATAGATAGGTTAGGTACATTAGGCAGTGCCTACACCTTCTTAATACCTAATGCTGCAGTCATTCTAGAACTAGACTCTATCTGTTCCGCGCGGTGGTTTCACCTGCTAGTGTGAAAATTTTGAAAATCGCGTTTACGTTACTTTCCCAGATTAAATGGCGACCCCACTGCCCATACATTTTGTTATTCAGGAAAACATCTTAATAAAATTAATGTAAATAAGTTCTTTCTAAGAACTCCTTAGTACCTACTTAAACGCAGGTCTAAGTAACCGGCATAACCTGCAATATTATACCTAAAGAGGTACTTACATACAACCGTAATCATAAACGCTTACAACATTCTACCTCTTCGTTCAACAATACACAACATTGTTGATCGAAGTACTACCTATCAAATTTTTGTCCCTTTCGGACACACGCTATTTTCCGAAGAGCAAAGGAGACAAAATACTCGTTAACAGTGCTTTAGCGATAGAGCGTTTATAAATAGGGTTGATCTTAAATGTACCTAATCTAAGTAAGACCAGCATAATCTTCGAATAAGATCTACATTAAAACTATTTTCTGAACTCTTAAAGAAACATTCTGTTGGAAACATTCTTTGATACCCCTCGCCCGCATCCGCATAGCTCTACGAATTAGGTTAAGCTTTGGATCTGGGAATGGAAATCTATACTTATATAATAAAGCTGAATAGCATTGAATGCTGAAAATTCAACTCAATGCTCAATGCAAAAAAAGCATTGAGTTTTGAACTCAATGCTGATTAGTTTGTTTTTTTTTGTTTCTTTGAGCACTGAGGTTACCGTGCTTCTACCAGTCCGATTTGAATAATTCTATTTGTAACGGATAGTCATATTCAACGGGAAGGTAAGAAGCTGTATTTCATTCCACAATTCCTACGGTATCGGATTTGACTCGGGTAAAACCTCGGGGCGCTGCTAGTACGTTGATAAAACCATTATTGACAGTATCTGGTAAGAATCGGAGGAGAGAAATAATAATCCTATCGGTGAGGGTAGTTAGGTCTTATCAGCCAGTCTTTTATATAGATACCTTCACCACTGTAGTATTGGGTACTGGGTAGGTACTTAAGGGATAGCTCATGCGATATGTTCTCGAGGATGATAATAAAAAATAGTAGAGCTTAAGTAAAGTATACTAAAATATTAGTCTGTAATGTCTCACAACTGGGCAAAGGCCTCTCATATCACTGAATATATCAGTACAGTAAGGAGGATTAGGCCTAATCACCACTTTTGCCAAATTCGAGTTGGTGATCTCAAACCCGCGCCATGTTTGAAAAGTAGGAAACATGTTGCTGCAAAGATTGTTTTTATGAAATCTCGGAAACTACCAATCCGATTTGAATAGTTATTTTTGTAATGGATAGCCACATTCAACGGGAAGGTTAAGTATAGGCTATTTTTAACCGACTTCCAAAAAAAGGAGGAGGTTCTCAATTTGGATGTTTGTATTTTTTTTATTTATGTTCGGGCATAACTCCATCAAATATAAACAGATTTGCAAAAAAAAATAAAGATAATTCGATGGCCGTAGGTTCAATTGGTGTAACTGACAAAAGTCGTGAAATGACTTGAGTATATAGGTTTTCTTAGATTTTTCCGCTCTTTCGAATGGTATAGTCAAAATAAATCTAGCTTTAAAAAAAATGCAGATACATCACATTTTTTGGGTGTGCACTTTTCAGATTTTCTACAAAGTTATGGTGCAAGTGACATGTTACTTATATATACAAATGAAATTGGTGTAAAGTTAGAGTAAAACGCGAAAAAAATTAACCTACACTTACACCAAAATGACTTATCCATACAATCATAGGGCATTTCTCTCTAAATAACAGCGATGAATAATGCCCACAATGCTCTTTACATCAGAATGAATTAGTTAATTTTATTTTTTAACGTCTGCCGCATGCCAGAAGAGCTGTGGGCCAGAACAGCCACTGAGTGGCAGCCAGATCCGGCGAGCAGGCGACGCGGCAGACCGAGGCGCAGGTGGCGGGACGATCTCGATGCATACCAGACCAACTGGAGAGAAGTGGCCCTGAACAGGGATACATGGAAGGAATGGGGAGAGGCCTTTGCCCAGCATTGGGACACAAACGGCTGTTAATAATAATATTTTTTAACAAGTCTTACACCACTTTGACTATTTATTTCTTTTAAAAATGTTCATCAAATTGATGTAACCAACAACCAAATAAACTAGGGTAAAATAGGTGGGTGTAACAAACAAGAGGATAGAAACACATTGGTGTTACTGACATTAATTTATAAAAATATGGTATATAGCGTCTTTATTCTTATATAAGCCGAAAGCCCGCAGAATTCTAAGCATTTTTGTCAAACCAGATCATAAAAAAGATTCATACATCAAAAGTTATGTAAGATTTAGTACTAAAAAAAACTTTAAATGCTTCTCCTGAACAATCGTTCATTGTCAATTACACCAATTGAACCTACGGCCATCGATATGTGTCTGCAACGCGTTTGACAATAGAATTCGAATTACTTACCTTATTACTTACAAAGTAGACCGACCTTGTGCTATCGCTACGTACACCAGTAAAACGAGCTGCATGAATGTAGATTGTAGAGTTACTTTTTATCCTGAATTTCTAAGAGAAACGGGTACACTGCGGGTAAACAGCGAACAGATTAAGGTCAAGACACAAGTTAAGACAAAGATTTTATCTTCGTTTTTCTCTTATCTCTCGCTCTATTTCTATATGAAGAAACGATATAACAATAGAAGTGATATTGTCTTTGGAGTGCATCATAGGTACTTTTCCATTGAGCGGAGCGGTGCTTTGCGCAGCTCGACTGACCAATCACAACGCATTACGAAAATATTTTGACAACCCAATGTGTTGTTTGAAAATTTCAATGCGCTGTGATTGGTCGGTTAAGCTCCGTATAGCTCCGCTCCTTTTCAAATGGAAACGCACTCTTTACACCCTAATAACGCTACGAACTCTATACCTACTCTAAACCTACTGAATCACCGACCCTTGTTCGTGTACAAAACAAGTTATGTCATTGTCCTCCACTGGAGGTAATTAAGGGGTGCACATCACTTGTTTCGAAGTCAATGACCGATAATAACAAGGTAAACATTCCAGTACAGATCTAACCACTTCATCTAACTAAACTAACATGAAATGACATTAACTCTATATCATCTATGCTTCCACTAGAGTTAAGGCTATGCTACACTAGGTATTTAGGGCCTTATTCATAAACGCTTATGTCACTTTCCGACATACGCTATTTCCCAAAGAGCGAAAGAGACAAAACACTTTAAAACACTGTTTAAGTTAAATATCGTTTATGAATAAGGTGGTTAGTATTTACATACACAGTCAACGTATAATCTATTTATTACGTCTAATATGAGACGATATAAAGTCTATATCTTTTGGATTGGCACAAAATGTGGACCAATGTCGTCATTTTTCCAGCCGAAGACGATTGCTCCTGAAGAGGAAAAAGGTTTAGTAATTTTATTTCATTATTACCCTATCTCTAAACCTTTTTCCTCTTCAGAAGCAATCGTCTTCGGCTGGAAAAATGACGACATTGGTCCACATTTTGTGCCAATCCAAAAGAAATAGAGTGTAGTAAAACAACTCATATTAATGCAATGCAATGCGTAACATAGCGAAGGTACTCCGTATTCTTACTCTTCATAATTTTCTTCTTACAATCATGTTATCTACGTCGCATAGCATAGCTCCACTAGAAACCCATACTTACGTTAAAATCAATTAGTGCTCCATACTCGGGTGGCACAATTGTTTGCAACGTTTCGCTAATATTGGGAGACCACTTGTGCGCGCGGACGGCGGGAATTTAAAGGAATTCGACGTTACAAAATGATTGTGGGATAGCAAACTGCATTTACGTGGGATAATGATTTGGTGCATTTGGGAACATTTTACTTTAAAGGTATTTTTCCTTTACTAAAAATGGTACTTAGAACCAACTTTTAAACGATTTCTATACCTAAGCATAGAACCAACTTTTAAACGATTTCTATAAGCATAGAACCCACTTTTAATAGATTTCTGAAGACCAGGAGGTGATACGTAATTAGTGTATATTTTTATATTATTACTGCTTATCTTATTTCTAAACATTCGCATGTGCACGGATTATATGCTCTGATTTTTGAGGAAATCTATACTAATAAGTATAAAAATGCTGAAGTTTGATTTTTTCTTTTTCTATGCGTTTGAGCGCGCTAATCTTAGAAACTACAAATCTATTTTGAATAATTATTTTTGTAATGGATAGCCACATTCAACAGGAAAGCTATTTTTCATCTCAAACCTCCCACGGGAACGGCCACAACGCGGGTAAGACCTTAGGGCGCCGCTAGCTTAAGGATAAAAGAAGGTTATCTAATGCCTATGCCCTATTCTTTTCTATCCTTTATCACTAGGTAATAGTTATCCCTTTTTCTCCTATAGCCCCGTGGCATTCGCATTTGTAAGGGAATGTGTCATGTTATGACCACAGGATCACGTATCACGTGACATTAATATTAATTTTGGTAGTGGCGTAGCGAAGCAGTAAATTAAATATATGATATGACACACGTAGTGCGGGTGGCAACGTCTCAGTGTGTCACCTTTCATAGGCATACATACGCAGCCTGCATCCGCACGGCGTAGTTTGACTAAGCGATGTTAGTTCATTGCGATTGTTAAGCAACGTGCAGCTCGACCCCTACTTGGATGGGTGGCTGATAGTGGCATTTCTTTCTGAGCGCTATAGGGCTTCAGAAGGCTTGTTAAATTGTCGATCCCGGTGAATTCAATCTTTAGACCATTTCGGAGGCCTTCAGGCGGTCTAAAAACTTCCGACACCAGGGTTGGCCCCTAACCTACTCGAACTTTGTCCCGGTATATTATATTATATTAATTATCTACTTTTCCCACTAGATAATTATAACTTCAATCAATGAATCATGATTAATTTCTGTCCGCTCTCTATCTTCATTATCAAAGTGTGTGTGTGTTTGTGTATGTGTGTATATCTTCTCCCTACGACACTTACCTACACAGGAAACTGGACAAATTGACAAGTTCCTGTATGAAGTCGGCTAGCGTTTAGTGTACGACATCCGACGTAAGTAAGTTAAATATGATCTACTAGGATTTATGATGGTTTAATACCCATCTTTTAAAATTTTACTTTCTACTAAAAATTATGTTTTTTTAGGGTTAAGTTAGTAACACCGTTAGTTAAGAAAAACGGAACTCTTGACCACTTGTGCGTCTGTCTGTCCAACACACAATTTATTCCTTAACTGCAGCTGTACCATTCGAAATCTATTGAAGATATCTTGTAGAAGCTTATTAAGAGAGTATTACCTACAAATTACAGACAAATTATTCTTAACATTATAACTGTAGCAAAAAAAACCGACAAAACGATCTTACAAAATAATAGATACAGAAATAATTATAACTAAATGAAACGGGTCTGTATCGCAGCAGTTCTCCCGTGACCACGAGCGGTGTAATCCGCTCGAAACGTCGGGTACGTATTTTAGTAAATACGTTTAATTATCTAACGCGATACAGACCCGTTTCATTTAGTATAATGAGTGCAAATCGTGTGAGTATAAAAAGTTTGTACAGAAATAATGTTATAATTCGAGCTCTCGAAGCACTTAGTACGGACGGACGGACAGATTTACTGCGGTCACAGACGACGCACATTTTATGTCGACTCATTTTATATAGCGAGAAGTGGACGAATTCAGGATGGAAGATCAGGGCAACAAGCCCATTTGCCTATTTAAATTATCCAATGGTTAAGACATAAAAGATTAAGAAAGTACCTCATAACTGTTTGTATGTTCTAAATATGAGTATTTTAGGAAGATATTCCCTAATTAAAAACACTAGTTAATTAAGCAGTGTCAATTAACACTACTATAGGTACTCAATAAAATATTCATCTAGTATCATTATTGATGGTTATTAGTAAGGGATTAGGCAGGTACTAGTAACTGAAACGCTTTGACGGCGTAGCTATCAGAACTACCACCCAATTAACCCAAATAATTACATGAACACATCTGTCATTCATCACTTTTCATTCCCCCTCTTTCACCCCTTTTGCCCCTTGCTCACCAAGTCCGTCCCTGTTAAAACCATGTTCAACTGGATTTATATCTTGGGACCACTATCGGATGTTAGGGATCCGTTGAAACACTACACTGGTCTTAAATATATGCCCTGTTAACAACATCCAATGGTTTTTATTAGCCCCTTTTTGTACTAATTTTAAAGTGTGGACGAACTCGTAAATTTTATACTGTGTTCCGTAGTTTTTTGATCGGATTAGGATGTGGTTTGGGATTTATGTTCTTTGATAACTTATCTGAAATATGGACTGCAAATCTTTATTTTATTTTATAGCTTTTGGTAGACTTATTTTTTTGTAGCTTTTGGTAGAATTATTTTGTAGCTTTTGGTAGATTTATTTTTTACCCTAATTTGCAAAATGTTCCCCAATTTGTTGAACTCGTTAATGTAAAAAAAAACAATCACTGTCTTTATATTGCATTAACTTATTATAATCTTTTTTGATACCTAACTTATGAATACAAAGTCAATTATTGCCATGATAGGAGATCATCGAACTTTGCATAGCATTGAGCCACGCATATATCCTGTGAAAATTCACCCTTATAATTTTATGGCAGAATATCACGTTTGAGGTCACAAATTGTTTGCTATTTATCGTGTTTCAGTCCTAAATGTAAATGTTCTGTTAGCTCAAATACATCGGTTCATATTATTGTTTCATAAGTGATGTGTGATAGGGTATGTTTTGGTAAATTAATACGAGGACGTTTACCATAGCTAATATGATTATCGATATATATAGCTTCATCGAGAGAACATTATGATGAATATTATTTAAACAATAGAAGCAACCCGCAGTTTTACCCGAGTAGTTTCCGTTCCCGAGGGAATTTCTGAATGAAAATTAGCCTTTAACCTCCCCGTTGAATGTCGCTATCCGGTACAAAAAGGATTATTAAAATTGGTTAGGTAGTTTCTGAGATTCTATTTCACCTACCTAATCAAACTTTTAATTCTTTTAACCTTTCTTTTGCGTTTCGTCGCTAATGGTTTCTTCAACTTACGCTCACACACCAGTTTACGCTAACACACCAGTAATCGTTAACCCAAAATATCAGTCTCCACAGACGCAAAAAAATAAAAATCGTGGTTACCTACTGGTAGTCCGAACAACTATAACAAGACTGTCTTTTAAATTTTTAAACCACGCTTTGTATTAAACAGAAATTCAATACGTAATCTTTTGCCATAGAATGTTCAAATTACAGGTATTTAACCTTTTTGGTTATGGTTTGAATTTAACGAACGTATGTTAACCCACCCATAACCCACCGTTTGATACAACCCAACTGTAAAGTACTCCGCAAAACTGTAGGTAACTTCGCCACTTCATAACACATCGACTCTGTGACATCGACACCCATAACATAGACGGCTGGAAATTCCTTTATTTTATATCTATCTGAAGTGAAAATCGAATTGATTTGGGTTAGACACTGATCCCTTTTCACGCGAGCCATCAATGCCACGCCTGCATAATCTATTCCCTTTGTTAGATGTTCTAGAGTAATATATTGATAAGTTTAAGCTGAGTTTTGGGCTGAGTAACACGTATTGGGTAATAGCATGTTCTGATAGGTACTAGCAGCGCGACGCGGTTTTGCCCACGTTGTGCCCGTTTCCGTGGAAATTTTCATACAAATAAACATTCCTCTTGAAATTCTCGGTCTATTTAAAAAAAACCGCGTTCAAATCCGTCGTGTAGTTTTATATTTTTTAAATATCTAAGCATACAAGGGACAGACACACAGACAGACAGCGGAAAGCGACTTTGTTTTATACTATGTAGTGATTACGAAAGATTTACTAACAGAAACGAGATATAGCAATTTTAATAGACTTGGCAACAAATTAAGTTTTTTTAATGTGGGGCAAATCTTAGATACGAATTTTTACTAATATAATAATGTTGAAGAGTATACTTATTTTTTATTGTTTTTTATTTGTTTGAACACGCTTAACTCAGGAACTACCAATCAGATTTGAAATCGTCACATTTAACGGATAAATTATAGGCTTTTTTCATCCCGAAATTCCTACGGGAACGGGCACAACGCGGGTAAAACCGCGGGGAGCTGTAATGAAAAATAAATCATCAAATTTCGTCGTGACGCAGCGTGCAAATTCGCTCAAAGTCAACGACTCTTTAACGTAAGGGAGAAGTAATAAAATAACATATTTCCAGCTTCACAAGCTCCCTCATTTATTATTTACCTAGTATGTAGAAAATGCCTGCAAAACGTTCATTTTTAAAACTAGAACCACCAACTTATCTCATAACTCTCTTAACACAACTGACGGAAGGTCTCAAAGGATGGAAAATAGCTTGTTTTCATTCCAAAGGGTTCATTATACGAGTTTTAACGACACCTTAAATCTGGGGCATGCTTAAATATTGATAAAGTTGGTGGTCGTATACAGAAAGCAGGAAGCCCAGCAACTCCTGTCAGTGAGCCGCTGACAGAGGAGTGGTTCCTTAGGTATTAGGAGTTTTAGTAAGTATTTCCCGGCCCATTATAACCCTATTACGGTGATCATGTCAGGAATAACATATGGGATACATTTTATCCCAAAATTCCCGCGGGAACGGGAACAATAAAGGTAACACCGTAGGGCGCGACTTGTGGACTATAAACCGAATAATACAACTGTATTTAATGCTACATAGATAAGAATCCCGGTCAGTCTATCGAATTAGTTCTATTGCAAATAAACCTTGATTTCAAAGTGTTCACTGTTGCACTTCACTGGTTAGATAAGTACCTACGTAAGTAGCGTTGGTGATAATTAAGTGATAACCTAATAGTGGGTACACACGTACGTACTTGCTCGATAAACTTGCTCGATCTCGAGCAAGTACGAACGTGTGTACCATGCAAGTCTCAAAACAAATGCTCGAAGCCAACCAAAATGTTCGATTCGAACAAGATTGAAACGAGAGTTTCAACGCACATTAAACATGTTCTTCGAGCAAGCTTTTACGTGTAGACGCAGGATCGAGCATGTTTGTAGATAGTCATGCTCGGATGAAACATGCTCGTCGCGCATGTACGTACGTGTGTACCCACTCTAAGGGTTCATTTCCATTAGGACTACGCTTGTGGCTACACTATTCTATGCAAGGCAAAATACCGCATTCAGAGACGTAAAATAAATGGACATTTAACTAATAATTAAATTAAATCACTCATTAAATCTCTTCTAAGAAAGCATTTGACGTCTCGGGCGTAGATGGTTTGAATTTTAGCTCTCGTAAGAATATAAAATAACTTACTAACTAAATACATAATTAAGATAGTGGCTCATGTTTCTCAAGAGAGTAACTTGATTCATGTCATGGACTTGTTTTCGGTTAGAATAAGTACACATGCGATAGAATACACAGAAGATGTCACTCAATTAAATGTGACATCTTATGTTAAGACAGTAACCGAAGTAAATTTCAACAAGCCCATCGCTTTACAGTACCGCTTAGCGAACGCAGTAGTGCAATTGGAGCACACCAATCTACCTAATAATAGATTTTGGTTCATATTTTTGTAATGCGAACAAATTGTTCTGTTTATTGTTCACTTGATAACCTAAATATCTGATGACAGTTGTGGGCCCAATTTTTCGATAAGTATAAGAATGAGAATTAGTAGAAGTATGGGCCACGAAATGTTACTAATATTAAAAATGCGAATGTTTGTAAGGATGTATATTTGTTACTTTTTAACCGGGAATCCACTAGAGGCAGCCTTGGGTCAAGCAGCCTCAGCTTGAAACAAACTGCCTACAATAAGTGCCAAACATACATTCGTGTCGCGGCGCGCCTCAGCTGGAGGCAGCGTCGCCACTCGCGCGACCTCGGGGCGAGGCAGCCAGCTCAACCCAGGGCTGCCTCTAGTGGACAAACGGCTTTTGACGCAAAATCTACTGTATAGATTAAACTGGCCGAATAAAGGGGATACATTTTATTCCGAAATTCTCTCGAACGGGTACAACGCAGGCAAGACCGCGGGGCGCTTCTAGTAACGAATAAATGGAGGTACATTTTTATTAACCCAGTTAATTATAAAGCCTTAACATCTTGTTCCTTAATATACATGTTAATTAATCAACGGATAAAAACCAGGTAGGTATTTAACATTTTGCTTGGAAAAAGTAAATTATAAGGGGAAGGAAATCTCGAAGCTTCGAGAGATCTACTTCATATAAGTAGATGGGTTTTGTATTTCTTATATTTTCTCCTATTTGAAATACCAGCTGCGCCCGCGGTGTTACCCGCGTTGTAACCGTTCCCGCGGTAATTTTGAGATAAAATGTATCCCATATGTTATTTTGATGTAGAACCTATATTACTGTAAAGTTTCAATAAAATCCGTTCAGCAGTTTTTGCGTGAAAGAGTAACAAACATACGTATGTACATACATACATCGTCACAATCATTCGCATTTATAATATTAGTAAGACTTATAGGGTCATTTCGCCAGTTCGCGTCCATTTAGTGCAGTTGGCAAGTTTGGAGGAGAAGATAAAAATGTTCCAGCCCTAGTTTCAATGAAAAATTTATGTAATGTGTTCATTATATAGTCTACTATAAGGTTCGCTTTCAGTTTTGTTCGAAACTACTTGTGTTTTTTGTATAAATAGAAAAACTTCAAAAATAGGCGTTTTACCCACTTTGCGTCCAAAAAATCCAAATTGCGTCCACCCATAGACCATTTTGCGTCCACCAGCTAAGAAAAGAAATGTAGGAGTGATAATGTAAAGAAAAATTGTATTTTAACAGATTCTTTATTCAAGAATATTTCGTTATTTCATCATAGTCAATTTTAAAAGAAGCTAGATTTTTATTGCTGGTTATTTTTGATGTGCAAGGCTAGGTATTGGTGGATGGTTTTGGTGCAGAATGTATTTCGGCTGTTACTGTTTGAACCTGCACAGTCGAACCGAAGTTAGCTTCATCATTTATGTTTTCATTTTCTATGTATAATGAAGAGATGGTGATTTCTTTAGTTGAATCCAATTCTAAATTAGTACTATTTCGTTTTATTGATAGTTCTGAGACCTCTCAGATCCAGTTTCGATAGAAATTTCTGCAAAGAAAACTTCAGCAGGGAGAGTGTAGTTTTAACTCATAGTGTTAAATAAAAAAATAATGCATATTAAGTAAATTATAATATAGGTACATACTTAAGTTAAAAAATATATTTATGCTATTATTTGAATTAAATGAAAAAATGGACGCAATTTGGTACAATACTATTTCCTTGTAGGTATAGTTTGCGTCCACATGTGATGAACGATTTTTATTTTGAATTATCTTTTTCTACAATCATAATAACGTGGACGCAAATTGCACATTACGATTGCATGATAATAATTCATAAATAAAAAATAAAAACAAATTACCTTTTTTAATTTTATCACATAAAAATAAAAACAAACTAAATGATAAATAGACGAGTTCGCGTCCATTGTGGTCGCAAAGTGGAAGTTTTATAAATTCGGTGTAGTAATTCGCGTCCACCTTATTTTAATTGTTAACTTTAAAAAAAACAAGCAAATACATAATTAATATTACGCCTTTTTTCATGCTTTATGTCTAGAAACAGCTGTGTATTCTAAAATACGCATAAAACAATTAAATACTTACCATCGCACGCGCCCCTGTTCACTATTTTTTTGCCGACATTTCGCGCGTTCCCGCTTCTTTGTTGAAAAACGGAAACTAACTATTTTTTCTAGACATGATTGGTAGGCTCACAGAACTTTTGTCTATGTCTATGTGCCTCTTATACGATTAGGTATTAGCGGTAACGACTTTTCGGTGATTTAGTGTGTTAATGTACCTATTTTCGAGAATTTTTATAGTGAGGTCCGAAAAATGGACGCGAATAGGGCGATGGACGCGAACAGGCGAAATGACCCTATAAGGTTTGTTATTAAGTAGATTTCTTTCAGTTCTTTATGGGACTATTAAGGAACCCAAATAGTCCTAGAAACTAGACTGTCACGGATAATTGAACTAAAATTTCCTAAACATGATTTTGTTGAAAAGATCTCAAGAGCTGCCGACAAAACATTAAGGGGTCAATGTTGCCCTATTTTACGTTTTAATGCCTTGTTTTTTTGCGTTAATGTGTGTTAACGGCTTATGGTGCGTACACACTGTCAAACCATTCCTTCAGTCTATAGTTTGATGACAGAACAATAATGTCGTTTCAAATAAAATAATCATTTATTGCCACAATTACAAGACAACACGAGAATTAAAATAAAATAAAAAATAATGCAGAAAAAGGACACGTCTCAGCTGATGCTGTACAGAGGCTGAGGTATCGGTACAGCGCTGGTTTTCGAACGCTCGTACATACGAGTATAATTACACTAACCTAACCAATATTATAAATGCGAATGTAACTCTGTCTGTCTGTCTGTTACGCTTTCACACCAAAACTACTGAACCGATTTGAATGAAATTTAGTACACAGTTAGTCCAGAGCCTGAGAAAGGACATAGGCTATTTATGGCGAAATTCTATTGGGAAAGGGTACAACGCGGGTAACTGTAAACGGGTAAATGTAACTGTAAACACTAATGTAGACGGGACTTAAGGGCGTGATACCCGTATATTGGCGACGACGTCTGGGTGTCAATTATATATTCTAACAAAGTTTAAAATAATAATTTTATTTATTTTATTAATAGTATCAGTTAACTATGTAGTTAGATTCCATATTACAAACTTAGAGCTTAGTTTGGGTCTAGTTAGCCGTGTGTGAATTCGTCCGGGTATGTATACACAGACCGGGCTCTGTGGTAGACTCAATTTCATCATTTACTTTCAATAGCAGATTGAACGTGTAACCCGACCTTTAGCAACTATCAGACAGACGGTATTCGGTTCAAGGGACATGTGTAATGGGGCACGTAGCACAGACCGCAACAAAACCACTTACATGAGTGTTTTCAAGAAATATCCGGAAAAAATAACACCCTTTCAACGTTTAACCTACTAAATGAAATTGAGAGTTTTTTCTTTTAATGAAATTGGTTGACTTTCTTGATATTTAGAGTGGGTTGTTTTAAACGGTTGGTTAACGTCACATACGTGCGTTAAAAAGTTCAGAGTGAATTTTAAACGGTTGGTTAACGTAACATACGTGCGTTAAAAAGTTTACAGTGAGTTTTAAACGGTTGGTTAACGTAACATACCGTCGTTAAAAAGTTTACTTTTTTTTACGCTGATAAAGGTTTGTTAAATACAAAGCTTTGTTTAATAATTTAATGTCTATTAAAGTTATTAGCGCGGGCAGTAGAAAGCCTTGATTTTTTATATTTTCTTTCTTTTGAGACTGACATTTTGTGTGTTAACATTTTTATGTAAAAATACCCGCGTTAGCGCTAACCATGTAAGCCCGTTAGCGCCAGTTTGTGCGAACGCTTACTGTGTCGCGGGTTGCGGGTTCGATTCTCACCCAGAGACAAACATAAATGCAGACATTGTTGGCGACCGGATCTGAATGTATATTATATTTATTTCTTATTTTTTGTGTATTGTGTTTATAAGTACCCATATATGTAGTAGTAGTATCAGTTATATTATTTACTAGCAGCGCCCCGCGGTTTTACCCGCGTTGTGCCCGTTCCCGTGGGAACTTCGGGATAAAATGTAGCCTATAGCCTTCCTCGATAAATAGACTATCTAACAGTGAAAGAATTATTCAAATCGGTTCAGTAGTTTCTGAGATTAGCGCGTTTAAACAAACAAACAAACAAACAAAACAAACTCTTCAGCTTTATAATATTAGTATAGATTTTATTTTATTTATAGCAAGCAATCTATAGCCCTTGGTATTAGGTACTATTCGTTAGCCTTTTTAACCGACTTCAAAAACCGAAGGAGGAGGTTCTCAATTCGGTGGGTATACTTTTTCAATAAACAACATCTAAAAATAGTTTAAAGAACATAAACTATATTGCACAAAATACAATAAGTAAGCTCGTGTAGATTGTAGGCGTTTGACCTAAAATACGTCGCGTGCTCTTTGCAATAAGGGCTACAATCGTTTGCACATTACACGTAATAGTGAAGTAAAAGCTAGGGCACTACTGTGAAAACTAGACTTTGTTATTTGTATAGCTTATTTTATTGAATAAAGCTTCACTACATAGTATAAAACAAAGTCGCTATTTTTGTCTGTTTGTCTGTATGCTTAAATCTTTAAAATTACGCAACGGATTTTGATGCGGTTTTTTGTAATAGGTAGAGTGATTCAAGAGGAAGGTTTTTATGTATAAAAATTCCCGATATTCCCACGGGAACGGGCACAACGCGGGTAAAACCGCGGGGCGCTGCTAGTTGTATATACAGGTTAGTCTGTAATGCATAGACATAGTAACCTCTTTTGGACCAAGAGCCCGTGAACCCCAGACCTTCGTTATTTTATAAAAGCTGAAAGTTTGTCAGCGCATGCTCCCAACACAGGTAAGAACGATGGACTATTATGAAGTTTGGGTTATCGTGGCTTTGGCAGGTATACGGTACTAAAGGTCAATGGTCGAAAACACCAAGTTGGCCATCGATTTCGATATCACCGTCAAAGGGTGACTTGTACAACTCCTCAAGAGCTTTCAAATGACATAGGTCATGTCACTGTTGAGCATTAGGATCAGCGTCCATGGCATAGGCCAACTCCAATCTTCGGTGGTCGAAAACACCAAGTTGGCCGTCGATTTCGATGTCACCGTCAAAGGGTGACTTGTACAACTTGTCAAGAGCTTTCAAATGACATAGGTCATGTCACTTAGGATCAGCGTCCATAGCATAGGTCAACTCCAATCTTCAATGGTCGAAAACACCAAGTTAGCCGTCGATTTCGATATCACCGTCAAAGGGTGACTTGTACAACTTGTCAAGAGCTTTCAAATGATATAGGTCATGTCACTGTTGAGCATTAGGATCAGCGTCCATAGCATAGGTCAACTCCAATCTTCAATGGTCGAAAACACCAAGTTGGCCGTCGATTTCGATATCACCGTCAAAGGGTGACTTGTACAACTCTTAAAGAGCTTTCAAATGACATATGTCATGTCACAAATCACACTTTATTATTTGATGAATTTAGATCGGTATTTTACACACCTTTAGTACCGTTTACCTGCCAAAGCCACTGTAACCCAAACTTCATAATTGTCCATCGTTCTTAC
Source organism: Cyclophora punctaria (assembly GCA_951394245.1). Classification (NCBI taxonomy): domain Eukaryota; kingdom Metazoa; phylum Arthropoda; class Insecta; order Lepidoptera; family Geometridae; genus Cyclophora; species Cyclophora punctaria. Next base: position 5,582,395 of record OX596190.1, read on the forward strand.
CTGTGTTGGGAGCATGCGCTGACAAACTTTCAGCTTTTATAAAATAACGAAGGTCTGGGGTTCACGGGCTCTAGGTCTATTTGCTTTCATTCTAGATCTATGGGTGTTGTAATGCAACACAAAATGTTTTATGGGTGCTATAATTTTTTCAAAGACTTTATATTCAAACAATGTTTTACAAAATAAAAGAACCTTTCAGCAAAATCCTATCCTACTAATATTAATCATATTTTTTGGACTTATAATGAAAAAGTAAGGATGAATAGACCTTTGGATTTGTTTCTCTTTAACACAAAAACTACAGAACAGATTTAAACGAAAATTGATACGGAGATAAATTAAACTCTGGACCGGGACAAAGACTACTATATCTCCTGAAATTCCCACAGGAACTGGTCATAAAGAGTCAAACTTCGAACGCTGCTATTAAACAATACAATTTTAAAATGAAAAATACTGTATGACTGAGGATCGCATTCGAATGCGTCACGCGTGAAATCCTAATTGAAAGGGAAATATGCAGAGACACTTTCACGTTTAATTTGTATGGAAGCAAACATTTGTAGAGAGCCGTCGAGTTCAATCGAACGGATGCATCGCATATGCCAAAATGCATTGTTTAAGTCTCGTACTATTTCAGTGTTGTTTTATATACAACTAGCTGCGCCCCATGGTTTCACCCGCTTTGTACCCGTTCCCGCGGGAATTTAGGGATGAAAAATTGATGTTGTCCGATTCTCAGGCCTACCCGATATGTACACAAAATTTCATGAGAATCGGTCGAGCTGTTTCAGAGGAGTACAATTACGCACCCGTGACACGAGAATTTTATATATTAGATTTCCAGGGAAATTTGACATAATACCAGGTTGTAATGAGACCTGCCATCTTTTGTAAATCGGCTAATTTTCGTGTTCTGTAGTATTTATGAAATCGATTTGTACATGACGGTGTTATCAAGTCACATACATTTAAGAAATGGAACATACAGTCGAAATGAGAATATTCAGTTTCAGTTTTTGAAATCAGTTAAAAATAATTAGCCATACAAGGTTGCCTTAGTATTATTTAGAACTCTAGTACTATGGAAAATCCTCCTTACTGTTCTGATATCTTTAATGGGCTAAGAGGTCTTTGCCCAGAAGTGGGACATTACAGGCTAATACTTTATCTTACATTTACTTTACAATGGAAAATTGGAAAATACACACAATCATAGTTTTCAGTGTAGCACTAGGTACAGAGTATTGTAGTTATCACTATCAAAGGACCTATAACACTACGAACTATTGAATTCTTCTTTCAATAAAAGCGTTTCTATAAAAAGCGTTATTGGAGAAATACGAATACAAATAACTTTTATTAAATTGTATTGAAACTACGGATTTTTACTTATTGTTGGTAGACTTATAAGCAGAGTTTAATATTTAATACTAGCAGTGCCCCCCCCCCTTTTACCCTCATTGTGACCGTTTCCATGGGAATTTCGGGATGAAAAAATAGCCTATAACCTTTCCGTTGAATGTGACTATCTATTACAAAAAGAATTATTTAAATCGGACTGGTAATTCCCGAGATTAGCTCGAACATACAAACAAACTTTACCTCTCTATAATATGAGTATAGATAAATGTTTGTCATAAAGTTGGAAGCTCTTGTCAGAGCAGAGTAAAAGAAGTGGGGGGAGGCTTTAGCCCAACAGTGGGGCATTTAGGGCTTAAATCTATACAATTATAATAAGCCCAAAGACATAGATTTTTGCTTATTGTTAGTTATCACAATCATCTCAGAGGCTTTTTTATGGATAGCCACATTCAATGGAAAGATGATAGGCTATTTTTTAATCTGAAATTCCCACGGGAAAAGCGCAATGTGGGAAAACCGCTGCTAGTGTAATATAATTCTAAAGAATTTCAAATAAAGTTTAACCGGATGGAACAAAATGGAAATTCCAATTCAGTGAAGTATTTTCGCTAGTCTATCTTGCAGCGTAGCATTCTAACATTGTCGTAGCATCTCGTAGTCGCTACGGAATATCGTAGCGGGTTCTAGCGTAGCAGGAATTAAGATGCAACTGTAGGTTGAATTAAATGTGTTTCACAGAGAAATTAAGGGAAGGTTTAAAATATTTTACCAAGGGTTGAATTATTTGTGAAATAACAGTAAAAACTATAAAATAGTGTTAGTCGATTCATATATTTTGCAAATTACAAGATAACACTTACCACCCGTAATCAGAGACCTCAAATTTCATAAATAAATTTGACAAGTATGATTAAGAATGAAAAATAACGTCAATTAGTTAAGTGTCTATTTAATGGACTGCTCTGAGTGCAACAGACAAAGTAGATAAACAAACGTCTTTACATAAAATATCCTTAGAGCTATTCTAAGCCTGAGGTTTTAAACCACAAACTAAAATGAAAAAAATCTAGGTACTCTACAGACTAGGTTTATAGACCAGATGTCATATCACCAAAATAAAACCAAAAAGGTTTTAGAAACTAGGAAATGTCTAGATTTTATTGCGTATGTTACAGTTTATAGCGTGTACCACTTTATTTGTATCATTTTTATCTCCAACTTACATGTCGCATAAATTCTTATAGTCTAAGATCGAGAGTAGCCAGATCCACGTCATTTTAGTGAAGGTGAAAGCCATAACATATTAAGCTATTTTATGAGTTTCATGTGACCGAGTTTGAATTTACAGAGGTTGAGTTTGACAATGACAATATTTATAACTACACCTAATTATTAGACAGTTTTAGTGTGATTATTTAGCCATTAAATATATTTATTTATTTATTTATAAATAATAATATAAAAGTGTAAATGTGTATACTACTAAATTTAAATTTAAAAGAGAGTTTTTCATAGATAGCGGGTATTACTGTAACACAATTGTTTATTTACATTGTGGACTACAACTCACTCTACTAATTCTGTATAATGTAGGCATCGTTGAGATTGTGTGAATTTGCGAGCTAGCGAGTTCAAAATAAATTAATCTAAACATCACCTTAGGCTTGTTCAGATGGCTGAATTATGACGCGCGTTTTTAAATCGCGCGCTTAGACATCCTAATATATACCTAGCAACCGTTCACATGCGCGCGCGTCGCGTCAGCGAGCGTCAACGCGGCGCTCAAAGAAAAAGTTTCTAGACGCAGACAATCGCGCGTTGACGCGCGTTACATGTGAACATAGCCTCAATCGTTTATCACCCTATTACAATGACATACGTCTGGTGACTTCCAGATCTTGTACTATAACACATCTGACCAAGATGAGTATATTCTCAGTCTTTTTCCAGTAAAAACGACTTTGACCTTTAAAACAACTGAGACTAAGTTCAGAATCCTGTAAAGTGTCCATCTATAAAATGACAGATAACTCCTTATTGCATATTTACGACGAGTTTTTAACTTTTTTTTAAGTATCATCGGATCCGATTGATGTCTGGATTAGATTTCGATGTTATCGACTTTATGGCGTTAGAGATAAAGATTATTTTTAATGGCACGTCATAATTTACTTCGTACTTACAGTAAATTTCAGACTATTAAAACATTAATAAAAATTATTAGGTCATTATTTCTTATGACTCAATTACTAACATTAATTTTACTAGCAAGACTTTTGTTATTACTTACATTACTGCGTTTGTCTATTGCGGTCATCGAACTCGGCAATCGACTTCGGTCACCGAACGTCATCTTTACAGTAGAATACCGCCGACTACACTATCCGGTGACACCTGCTTTCGTTTGCCGATTGCGGTCGACAGCCGTTCTGTACCGCCGACTACTGTTGCCGACACCAAATGTTGCATACAGTGAACGTCTGAATGTTAAGAATGAAGTTTAAATGAACAGTAAGGGTGCGTTTTAATTGAAACGAAGTGGAGCTGTGTGACGCATTGAAATTGTCAAACAACGCATTGACATTGTCAAAAACGTTTCGTAACGCGTTGTAATTGGTGGATTAAACTCTGCAAGATTTTGATATATCTTATATATAAAATTCTCGTGTCACAGTGTTCGTTCGCGTACTCCTCCGAAACGGCTTGACCGATTCTCATGAAATTTTGTGAGCATATTGAGTAGGTCTGAGAATCGGCCAACATCTATTTTTCATCCCGAAATTCCCGCGGGAACGGGTACAACGCGGGTGAAACCGCGGGGCGCAGCTATTATATATAATATATATATATATGTCGGAGATGGACGTTTTGACGGCGCCTAACCTCATCGGATGAAAACAACACGTGCAACGATTAACCCCACCACTTCGATCCTATATAAGGCGATGTGAACAGAAACACGTCTCACTCGTTCGGCGTCGGTTGCCCGGTGCACACGTTATGATTGTTATGAAATAAACCCGTGTATAAAAGATTAAGCTGACAGCAGAGTTTCTTGCCCATTCTTCTCTGCTGATGCTCTTCCGAATGGGTGGTAAATTCAAACCTGAATAAAGATAGTTGACTTTGACTGATTTGGTGTTTTCAATATAATGGCGGACGCCATTCCGACATCAGAAGTGGGATCAAGATCGCTATTGCCCACCGAGCGTCCAGCAGAGAATGATCAAGATCGCTATTGCCCACCGAGCGTCCAGCAGAGAATGATCAAGATCGCTATTGCCCACCGAGCGTCCAGCAGAGAATGATCAAGATCGCTATTGCCCACCGAGCGTCCAGCAGAGAATGATCAAGATCGCTATTGCCCACCGAGCGTCCAGCAGAGAATGATCAAGATCGCTATTTTGCCCACTGAGCCACCAGTAGAGAATGTTTGAATTGGTCAATGATTTGGTAATAAAACTTGGAATGTTCTGTGAGTATAGTTAGTTAGTACTCTATTCTATTGTGGAGTTAAGAAGGTAATTATGAGTCAAGTGTAATCTTGTGATGTAATGTGATATGTTCTAATATGTTTTCTTACTTTCATGTTGGTTCAATGCTGGTAATTATTGTGAGCATTGATGAACCTCGTCCAGGGAAGAACGTGGTTCTCTTCTCAATCCTGTTACCTGAGGAATATGAGGGATTGCGGTATTCCAAATTATTCAAGAATCTATCACGACAAATTCACATTGGATGTTAAATCGGTGATGTATTGCGGTAATGATTGGTTTGTTGGGAAATATCCGGTGAGCTATTTTGTGATATTTGAGTCAGTTAACATTGAGTTTTGTAGTGAATCTTCGTACCACTTGATAAAGTAGAAAGCTTTGAACTCTAAACGTACTTACAAGTATGCACATGATCGCGTTAGGAAGATGCCTGTGGGGCGGGTAACAGCTGACTCAGACGAAGGTGGAGACAGTGCGGTTGATTAAGCTGTTGATTGTTACTGGGTTTTTATGTCGGTGGGTCAGTCTGAGACCGCACCAGGGTGCCGTAGCTGTAGCCCGTTAGAAATCGGTGTCTACTACTTGTAGTAGTCCGTGGGTACGCAGTAGGCGGTAGCCCTGGGTAGTGTGGTCGGGTCTTGCCTGGTAGCGAAGACCGTAGAGTCATGGGACGACTCGGCATTCCGAAATGGAAGTGCATAAAGGGCAAATGCGTTTGCTAAATCTTGTGTTGTGACCACGAATAAGGGCTCAGTAGTAAATCAATTGTGATTAAATTGTTAATTGTGTGTGAATAATGAACCAGAGTCTGTCACTGTTACTGGCCTCAGGGTTTTGGTAGATGAAACGTTATCATAATTTACTTTGTGATTTCTTACGCTATTTGATCATATTATTAATCTGAATTTGAGTTGTTAGTAATCATGAGTAAGGTCCTTTAATTAATAAATTGAGAGCCAATGAAGGCTAGATCCCCAAGATTGGCCATGAATAAGAGGTATGGCCGAGCGGAATTGTTCTCTCGTGATTTTTGGTTGCAGATTAACACACGAGGACGTGTGCTAGCAGGATGGCCGTGTCGGAGATGGACGTTTTGACGGCGCCTAACCTCATCGGATGAAAACAACACGTGCAACGATTAACCCCACCACTTCGATCCTATATAAGGCGATGTGAACAGAAACACGTCTCACTCGTTCGGCGTCGGTTGCCCGGTGCACACGTTATGATTGTTATGAAATAAACCCGTGTATAAAAGATTAAGCTGACAGCAGAGTTTCTTGCCCATTCTTCTCTGCTGATGCTCTTCCGAATGGGTGGTAAATTCAAACCTGAATAAAGATAGTTGACTTTGACTGATTTGGTGTTTTCAATATAATGGCGGACGCCATTCCGACATATATATATCCCATGTAAATTAAGTTTTAGTAGGTTAGTGGTTAACTATAGTGTATGAGTTTAGGTAGGTAGTTAAGAGGTAGTTAAGACCACCTAAAATTCTTCAACATCGTATTACCATAAAACCAACTGGACCCAAAATGTTTAACATGCCCTCCGAAGCACAGTAGCGCTCAGATAGTAACGCCACTATCGGCCACCCATCCAAGTAGTGGCTGAGCTGTACGTTGCTTAACTACACCACGAAAGTTATTTAGAACATGGTTAGTTTATTATTATTTACTTCCTTAGTTTATTTATTATTCAAACAACATATTTACCAAATACTTTACAATCCTTTCAAAAACGGTTTAGCAATCTATAAACATGACAGAATGTGTTTTCTTATACTTCTTATTTCATTCCATTTAATATATTAACCTGTCGAGACTATTACACAAACAACTATTAATATAAACAGACGCACAAGACATTAATATTTTAACGTGAACATTTCCGAAATTTATCACCTTTTCTTTGATTTGTTAAACATTTTTTGATTTGTTTGTCAACAATTTCATTTGTTTAGTGGGAGGTGTTTAGTGTGAAAAAGATTAGACGGAATATTGACGTTGTACACTTGTTTTAATGTTTGACAGTGATTAGATGCATGCAGCATGGCTGATTGATTGATGATTGACACCATGTTTATGAACGACTAAATAGTTGGATTCCTTTTTCAAAAAAACACATGAGCATAAAAAAAGCGTTTCCATAGCCCGATTCATCAATCACAGCGCATAGTGATTGTCAAATAACGCATTGACTTTGCGGAATGCATTGTGATTGGTCAGTTGATCTCGCACAGCTCCGCTCCGCTTCAATGGGAACGCAGTCTTATGTTTCGACCTTGTCGAGTCGAGATTGGGCGAGTTGGTGACATGCTACTTAGCGAGTTGCTAGTGCTACTTGGAGACCGTCCAACAACATCTAATCGACGTTGACGCCTAAAATTATAATATATATGTACTAGCAGACCTAGCAAACGTTATAATTTATTTAAAAAAAATTAGGGGTGGACCACACTTAATATTTAGTGGTATGAAAAATATATAGTAGCTGATTCTCAAAACAACTGCATATGCATAAAAATCGATCGAGCCGTTTCGGAGGAGTATGGCAAAAAAAAAATTATAGGTACAAAGATTATGTAACTTCAAAAAACGCTTATCCTACGGCTATCGCTGCACCGTAGTATTCACCCATCCCAAAAACTATAGATGAAAATTTCACAGCAACTCCTAAAAAATACAATTTCAGTCTCTACACAATTTAAGTGAAACACACAAGTGAATATTGGTGTGTAAATAAAACTGCACGATCCAACGAGTTGTTTTTTACGGTCCGATATTAACGTGCCGTGTAGCTCAGGAGCCGGCGCACAATTTGCTAAGTGCTGTTTAGTACAGCTGCCATTCAGACGTCGATGTTTGATGCCAATCAAGGTGCTTGTAGATCAGGTGTGAGCAACGTTTGGTAGTTTTATGTTTATTTTATTTTCTATTGTAATGATTATATGAGTGATTGAATTGAAAATACGTTTACGGATACACTTCGCTTTTACACACATTTTTATCTATCTTATAAAATTTCAGGTATTTGTACAACATTTTGAAAAATATTTAAAGCTTTACAACTTTTAATGAATTTCATTGTAGAACTACCTACTAAAACTTACTAAAAACTTGAATGGTTTAAGTGTATCCGTCCATGCAAAACAAAAAATAAATCTTGTAATAGTGAACAACAATATTGATGATTTAGCCTCGACGCCTTGATGGTCTAGTGGTATGTATACTCGCGTGCCAAGGCTGAGGTCACGGGTTCAATTCCCGGGTCAAGCGAAACATGTTGCCAAATTCTCAAACATGTTTTTTCGTGAAAGAGTAACAGACATACATATGACATACATCCACAAAAACTTTCGCATTTCTAATATTAGTATTATTATATTAGTAGGATTTCACACTCAAATATTAAGTAAATGTTGCGCACCCCTGTCTATATCGAGACGAGCCTCTAAACCCTCCCCGACGAGTCTAAAGAATCATAGTAAAAAGCAATCGTTTGATTATTTTCATTGTTCACATTAACAAGAACGAAATCGATATCATTTTAACTGTTAATGAAACGTGTTTTGCAAATAAAGTTTAATAGAATAGTATTAATATTTTATGAACAAAATAGCATTGTATTTAGTTCCAAATGAGTATTTGTAATCGTAAATGTTAAGCAACGTTCATCTCCGACACAACATAGATGGGTATCAGTTGTAGATAACGAGTTTCGTGGTTTTAGCTTCAATTTGTTAATCCTTATTGTTTCAAGTGATAGACTACTTTCCCGTAGCTGTCACCGGCACCGTGGCATTCCCAAACCATAGTTTTCCCGAAGCATGTTTCACCGACGCATGTTTTACCGAAGCATGTTTCACGGAAACTTACTTTACCTTACTGACTTTTACTTTACAAGTTTCATATAAGCTAAGTAGGTTTTTAATTTAAATACCTATTTGCCCCATTCCCTCCTCTTTAAATGTTAATATTCCTAAAGACAACAGATTTATGGTTGGATTCATCCGGCGATTACTTTTAAATATTAATTTTAAAAGTCACCGAAGTGGAAGTCGGGATATTTATTACAAAGAAAAAGCTTTTTAGGACGTTTCAACCCATATTACCCTTTTTATCCCAAAGTTATATACATTTTATATTGATATCTATTGACCTTGAAGAGATGGCGTGGTGATCTTGTCCGCTTTGACAGGGATTGGTCTAATCTAGTCCAGAACAGGGATGCTTGGAAGGTGTTGAGGGAGACCTTTACTCAGGAGTGGGACATTAAAAGGTTAGTAAAAAAATAAAAGAAATTGGTACTATATTAATAGTGGCCATTAAAGCGAAGCAGAGATCATTCGACCAATCAGAACGCATAGAAATTGTCAAACTAAGCATTCAAATTGTGAATTGTGATTGGTCGATTCAAAGCTCTATAAAAACTCGATCGCTGAAGTTATTGAACAACAACGCCGAACAATCTACTACGGTCACCGAATATGGACATCTTCATACTATACTCTCCGCCGCAGGGCCGGAACGAGTACAGCGCGGGTCAAACCGCGGGGCTTTGCTAGTATTTTTCTATATTTCATAATATAACACCATTATATTTACGAAACCAATTTTCACTTCATAAAAAAATATAACACTTTAATCACATCACAAAATGAGACGTAACGGAATACGAGACAATAAAATCTTTGTTTTAAAATATAAAAAATATTTAATTTTAAAAGAATATCATTTGTGAGAACTTTCGTAAAGTAATAAAAAACTGCTGCCAATAAACTCAACGAAAATAATTCGCCTGAATTTCGACAACAAAATCATGTTACATGTAGGATTAGAAAAATGTAACAGACGCTTATGCAGATAATTTTAGTGATAGCACTTTATATATTGTCTTTACTACTCGTAGCATTCCTTGCATGCGGTTATAACTCCAGTCACAGATATTATTATTTTTATTGCTAAAGTTTAGATAGATTGAAGCTTGAAGCTAGAAGTTGACCCTTGAGGTTATAATTTTGCAAAAATAGGATATATTATACACCTGGAACAATACAATTTACTAATTTACTACAGGAACGATTACAACTTGGGCTACTTTTTACTACATAAATACATTACTATGATTGGATTGCACTGAATAGGAATACATGGACAAGTCTACATCGGACTCACCGACAAGAGCCTTGCTTTTAAATTTATGATGATGATGATTAGATGTTGTCTTGCCTAAGAATATATTATCAACTACACAGGTCTGGTCATTCAAAAGCGAAGTACTTGCTATTTTTTACAATGCACTGTCATTTATTTTGCGTGATACATTTTTTTTTCATCTATCCTTTTTCACTTGTTCTATAGTTAGGACCTCCAACTTAATATGTGAAGTTTTTCTACTTGATAACCACAATTTCAAAGTTCATAGTAATAAGTAAAGCAATTGAAGATAATGTAACATCATTTGTTTGCCAAACTTTTTATTATTGAAAAAAATATTTAAAAAAATAACTTCTCTACTTTTTATAACTTAACCTATTCGCAATTGGATATCTTGTTCAAATTCATCCATTTCTATCTCGAACTAACAATCAACTAAACCCGGTTTTTAGTGTATCATTTTGAAGTGTTGATCTCAAATTAGGTCGTGAGCGAGATAAAGATGAACGAGTTTAGTTGTAACGGTGAAATTTGATGTAGATTTGACTATAGGGGCAGGTCTACATTACAAAGTAAGATAAAGTATTAGCCTTTAATGTCCCACTGCTGGGCAAAGGCCTCTCATCTCACTGAAGATATCAGTACAGTGAGGAGAATTACCGTTCCTGAGGGATTTTTAGCGGTGAAAAATAGCCTATAACCTCGCCATTGAATGTCTAGTACAAAAATAATTATTCAAATCTGACTGGTAATTCCCGAGATTAGCTCGAACATATAAACTTAAAAAAATTACCTCTTTATAATATTAATATAGATTTCTCTCTTCCTTCCTCAATATACTTAATGAAAGTAAATCCATCTATAAGGATTCTAAAGCTCTTGAAGGAGTATTGCCCACGCTTAGCGGTCAGTTCCCAACTGATTGTTCACTTAGCACTGATGGAAGTGATGAAACGAATGTCTATTTAATATATTTTAGAGTTTCGCCTTATTTATAAATCTAGTAACGCCGTGCTGGTTTATCTACGCGTTAAGAGCCACGCGTTCCAGTGGAATTTCGGTTTAAAGAAGCTATTATGAGCCTTCGTTGTGAATGTAAGTACATATCTAATCCTACTAATATTATAAATGCGATTGTGAGGATAGATGTATGGGTGGATGTATGTAAGAATGTTTATTACTCCTTCGCGAAAAAGCTACTGGACGGGTTTGGATGAAACTTTACAGTAATATCGGTACCCGTAATATAGGTACCGATCCGTACCCACACTATGTGTGACTTGTGCTTAGCCGCGCAAGGATGAAGTAAACTATCACTGAAGGCTAAAAATATATATAACAATACAATGAGTTATCAATAATGAAGTGTTTACTATTATTAGTATTTATTTAATAAGATATAATTTAATTTCGTTAAAATAATTAAACATATTAAACAACCATCTTGAAGTAATTGTTGTTCCACGAATACAAATAGTAACGTGTACTTGGAACAGCCTACGCATTTTCATCTTTGTATTTTAATTAAGGAAGAAATAGCATTATTTAAGGGTCAGTTACCTTTGTATTAAATGTACCTTGGAATTTTTAAGAGACTTCTAGACCAAGACGTACTGAAAAATATGAATTTTACTCGACCTAACCCCACCATCACCACCATGTGCACAATCTATGTATGTATAGTAATATTATAAAGCTGAATAGCTTGATTTTTGTAAGGACATATCTCAGGAACTACCAATCGGATTTTAATAATTATTTTTATAATGAATAGCCACATCCAAAAAGGTCATAAGCTAATTTATAATCTCGAAATCTTTACAAAAACGGGCACAACGCTAGTATAACCGTGGGGCACTGGTAGTAAATTTACGAATACTTTGTGTCATGTCGGACACAGCCAGGAAGAGAGAGAGAGAAAGAAAGACTCAACTGAGAAGAGTGAGATGATTTGCTCAACTGTGAAATATTACATTTACATTCTTTTTACTTTTTGCTCGACTGTGCAAGGAGCAGTAATGTGTTCATCAGCACATCATGATATAGTATTTGGGTATTAACATTTTTACTTCTGCTTTTGCTCATATTATATAATTTTATACCGAAGCTTTCATAGAACGATGGTTTATTACTGCGAAATATTTTTGGTTCGACGTTTTTAGACATGAAACATCTTAATTTCGATACCTTGTTTCACCTAAGTACTTCACTTATAGATGGAGTCAAAATGTCTAGGAAGTTTTTACAGATTAATAACAATAAAAGTCTCCTAATAAGTATTACAATTACTTGGTCCAAAACGACACTTGAAATGTAAAACAGATCTTAATTAAAATTCTCAAGGATCTCATTACGGTTTCATTGCCATTTTAATGTTTGCACCTTAAAAAGTTCAAATGTTTTTATTAAGGAAATTCGGGCGATAAAAATTGGTTTCAGTAGTTAGGTATAGCAACAGATGTACCCATGGTAAACTGAGCGAAGTAAACTTATATTCATACTAGCAGTAACCTGTGTTTAAACCGCTTTGTGCTCGTTCCTGTGGGACTTTCTGGATAAAAATAAGCCTATACTTATATCCAATTATATCCAATACAAAAAATTAACCAAGGAATGAACACAACGAGGATAACTATGTATGCATACCTACTATGTGTACTAAACGTTATACTATGTATGTAAACGGGCTAGTTTGGAAATTTATTTAATTTTGATGGCTGAAACACAATATTATTTAACAATTAGACCAGCCCGGCAAGCATACAACTGAAGATAAAAGAATTTCTCTTCGTTTTATCTCTACTTATTAGACTTTCTCTATATCTACATGCAACGTCAAAATTTCTAGTTTTTACTCTCGAGCGAAGACTAAATGATCTTTACGTACAGTTTTTCTACAAACGGCAACATATCTACTTGCATCAAAAACGATGCACCGACGCATTGTAAGGAATAAAGTTTATTCATGTGTGGCGCTTGTGTGAAACTTGTTCAATATCAACAACTCTATAGAAAAGCTTTAAATAAAATACACGAAACTGCAGCACAAGATGAAAATACCACCCGTACGAACTTTATGCAATCAGGGTTCCTGTGATAAAATATTATGCATGTAAAGAGTAGCGTATTCCCAACACGTAGGTTACTGTGGAATATACAATATTGTAGCAATATAGGGTTCCTAACCTTTACACTTTGTGTGGTGATTTTTCATATAAAGATTAAGTTTCTTAGGGTGCTTTCAAATTATGCGTTTCGTGTCGGACCGCTGCGGTGCCGGAGCGGTGCGTTTGTCGTATTGTGAACGTACGATCGTGTGTTTTCATACAAATCGAGCAGTCCGGCAACAGTGCGGCGTCGGTACCGCGAACGCACGATAACGCCGCACTATTGCCGAGCTGCTCGATTTGTATGAAAACACACGATCGTACGTTCACAATACGACAAACGCACCGCTTCGGCACCGCAGCGGTCCGACACGAAACGCATAATTTGAAAGCACCCTTATAGTCGAAGTTCCTTAGTTTATGCCACGAAAGATAGCGACAAACAAATTGTTTGAAAAAAGAGAATTATATGTAGTGAGTCTAGCCTAAATATAATGTAACCTAAAGTTTTTAGACAACCTAAAGCTCTAACATGGTCTCACGATAGAAACACCGGGGCCAACTATTTAACGTGTTTACCAAATTATAATGAGAGAGCTTATGTTCAATGGTGTAAGGTCGCAAGAAATTATTAACAAACTCTTCAGTTTTATTATATGAGTATAGATGACAGACAGTCATGTAACTTTGAAGGCCGAAACTGCGTTAAGCGTGTGCCCGCCGCGTGCGCTCGTCGCGAGAGGTTTCATACAAAAGTGAACCGTCGCGTGCGCCCGTCGCGTGCGCCCGTCGCATGCGCCCGTCGCGTGCGCCCATCGCGTGCGCCTGCGACGGTTCATTTTTGTATAAAACCGCGACAGGCGCATGCTTAACGCAGCTACGGCCCTTAATGCTGTTTCGGACACTTCAGCTTGAGGGCAGTACAATAAGAACATGGTAAGTAACGTTTCTACTTTCAATAAAATGTCATTTAATTCATAAACCTCGTAGACATGTTTACAACCAAATTTTTATTTCCATTCACTGAAGTGAACCCATAAACAGTAAACTTATCTAAAAAGCCATTAGACAAACATATTTTCTTAACTAATCAATATATCTCAATAAGAAAATACTCAAACAATATTTATACCCAATAACAATGCAGACAATTATTAAAAATGTTTAAAGAAAAATGCTCTTTATTTCAAGGGTAGTTTTGTATAAATTGGTGTGACAATTTCAAGATATCGCGGTAAAGACGAGTTTGTTTATGAGTCTGAAGCATAAACAATGATTTGACGATGTTTTTATATCTCTTTCTTTATTAGAATTTGTTTTAGAGTTTAACAAAGATTTAAGGGAGTTTACATTAGGGTTCCGTAGAATATTGTTAACACCTACACCTTGGTTGTAAATAAATAAATAAATAATAAATATACGCGGAATTCACACACTGTTAATTAGACCCAAACTAAGCTCTAAGCTTGTAATAGGAATCTAACTAACTGATACGACTACATATACGTACACAAATACTTTATAAGAATATATAATTGAATCCCAGACGTCGTCGCCAACAACTATGTCTTCACATATTGTTGACTTCGGGCGGGAATAGAACACGCGACCCCCGACACAGTAAGCGCTCTCACTGCTACTGTGCCAACGGGCTTGTCGAATATTCACGTTATACAAAGTTCTTCAAAGAAAAGTACCCCTAACGCTCGTACTCAGAGACATCAACTGCTTGCCATGGTCAATTTTCCAGCCGAAGACGATTCCTGCTGAAGAGATGATTTTCTTCTAGCTTCCTTGCTTCCCCATCGCAGACCCCTTTATCTCTACATAGTATAAAACAAAGTCGCTTTCCGCTGCCTGTCTGTCCTTATGTATGCTTAGATCTTTAAACCTACGCAACAGATTTTAATGCGGTTTTTTTAAATAGATAGAGTGATTCAAGAGGAAGGTTTATATGTATAAAACATCTCGAAATTCACACGGGAACGGGCACAACGCGGGTAAAACCGCGGGGCGCTGCTAGTCACAATATAAAAAAGTTGCCTTTGGTAGGAAAATCAGTCATGATTGTTGAACTTTAATTCTCGCAAGTAATTTTGTTTGTTCTGTAATAAATTCTACAGTTTTAACAATCAAATAAAAAACGAATGTTCAAAGTGTAATACTAAAGTCCGGCTTTTTGTCCTTCACGCGGTATCTCCCATTTCATTCGATAATCTCAAAGACATCCATCGTAAATGATTTTCAATCAAGTGAGGAGTCGTCTGCGGCGGCCGATGGAGTTTTCACGACGCTCTTCAAACACTCGCTAGTGAAGGGAAAAACAGTTATTTGTCGATAAAATAGGACATTAAAACGTAATGGGTGTCTAGGAATTTTTGATTAGTTTTATAGGGATCGGAAGAATTAAGATTAGTTTTCAATTATTTTATCGTTTACTGTTTCATCTATACCTACTTATTTTATCAACGCAAAGATTTGTTCCTGCTCAACAAAATGTACAGATAATTATTACATCAAATATAAAAATGAAAATCTAGTCAACATTTATATTGACAGCCTAAAATAAGAGATTCAACAATTCTATTCGATGTTTGATTTAAATGAAGTGGGTACCAAAAGTAGCATGGCACTGGTGAATGGGCATCGTCAAGAGTAAAGAGTCCCAATCAATAATGTTAAAAATAAACAAACACAAATTCGATGAACATTTAAAAATATCGATATAAAACCAATCTATTAAAGGTCCATCCCTAACGTAATGTAACGCCCGTCTTTTGTAGTAGATAACAGCGAGCAGCGAACATGACACAAAGGGGTCTTTTTAAAATGTACACTTTAGTGTGTGTTCTTCATCGGTTATGAGCTACCCTTTATAATACACCAACTAGCTGCGTGCGACGGTTTCGGCTACGTTGTTCCCGATTTGTATTTAGTAGAATAGTAACTAAAGAGTTATTATATTACTAGCAGCTGTGCTCCGCGGTTTCACCTGCAGTGCTCCCGTTTCCGTGGAAATTTCTGGATTTTATTACTTATTATCATATTACTGACCAAGATAAATAAAATCCCATCAAAAAAAGACTCATCAAAATCGGTCGTTCCGTTCTCGAGTTATAAAAGATGTAACTAACACTCTCTCTCTTTGATATATATGTACGAGTATGTATATCGATTATAGCAGAAGTGCTTCTTATGCATGCGATCGGCGATCCAGTCGCTTTCAGAATCTAATTGCAGCTTCAAAATATTCCTCTCTATACTTAAAACACTGAAAGTGGCGATAGAGTCAGTATCCGAAAGCTACATACAGCGATACCGTAAATAAGCCCAGACAAATTAACACGGTTGATTAGACTCAAACTAAGCTCTAAGCTTATATTATGAAATAATGGATTTCATTCTACTGTGGTTTTCTTTTAATTTTTACCATTTTTGGAGCCAATTGCACTAGTCTATACATATGATATACACAAATACTTAACCCAGACGTCGGCGTCGTCGCCAACTGCACTTACTTTTTTGTCGATTCGTCGATTTAGGCTCCGCACAGCTCCGCTCCGGTTCAATGGAAACGCCCCCTTATCTATAATATAAAAATGAATCGCTGGATTTGTTGCTAAGCGCATAACTTCAGAACGACTGCACCAAACTGGATGATTCTTTTTTTAATGTGTTCCTTATTGTCAGGACAAGGTTTTTATATTAGAAAAATAAGGAATAAAAATCTCAAAATTCCCACGGGAACGGGGGCGCTGCGGGTGAAACCGCGGTGCACAACTAGTATAATATATATAACCCCCAATAACCCCTTTTGTCTTTGGTATATTAACCTTGTGTCTTCAATATTATAAACGTGTAAACATTCATGTTGTATTGAGTTCGCCAATTTGTTCGATCTGAACGAACGTTTTATGAACCAAAATCTCGTTGCAAACATTGAATTTGACCTATTTCACCCGTAGAATGCAATAAACATAAAATAGACAAACCAGTGTCTATAAATTAAAGCCGCACTGACAAATAAGCACTTACTGGTTTGAATTAAAAATAAAAACGAGCGCGCACTTGTCCGAATGTTTAAATTATGAATTGTAAATCTGAAGAATTACAGTCATTAAAATCTATCTATGTATATAAAAGAAAGTCGTGTTAGTTACACTATTTATAACTCGAGAACGGCTGAACAGATTTTGGCTGAAAATTAGTGAGGAGGTAGCTTAGAACTACGAGACGGATATGGGATATTTATCCCGTATTTCCTACAGGAACGGGTGCGCTGTGGGTGAAACCGCGGGGCACAGCTAGTAAACAATAAAAACTGCATCGGAATCGTAAAGGTAGTTTTTAAGACAATTCCGGACTAACAAAGTTGTTTACATACAAACGGGTCAAATACAAAACTTCCCTTTATGCAGTCTGTTTAGTTTAGTCTTCCTAATTATTGATTTTAATGTATACTATTTTCATTATAAAGACAGTTGTTTAAATATTTTTTTTGTTCAAATCTATATTTAAAAAAAACATAGACAAGAATTATCTTTGGAAAAAAAATAGTAAATAGTCGCATAAACCGTATTACATCTATGCGTTTCTCTCTCAACTTCTCTATATCATTGTAGGTCAATACAAACTATTCCATTAGTCGAAAACCGACAAGGGTATGATTTGACGTAACATCTGACGTTTGTTAACACCTGCCTAAAAGATTGATGGATCCCAAAGATATTTATATGTCGGAGCGTGGCATCAGTGGCGCCACACCAGATAGCGGTTTATAACGTCACTACATTATTTTTAGTCTGTAGAAGTTTAAGAGTAGTTTGTAAATTCAGTTGACTGATGGAATCGGTAGTGTTGTTATTCCGTGACGTGAGCTCTATCTTCGTGGTGTAGTCTGTGGTATGAGAATAGACTATGTTAAGTCTGTGGTGTTACGCACTATGACAGATGACAGTTGTTCGATAGAGGGATGTGAGTTTGTTTGGTGGTCTGTGGCAGTGAGTGAGTGAGTCTATGATATGAAAAGATGAGACATTAGAGTTTTGGAGGGAAATGGAGACGGTTGGATTGTGATTAGATGGGAAACGTAGATTGGAAGGATGAGGTGTTGACGACATCACGATCGTATTGCGAATCGAGTATAGAATAGGGAAAAGATATTCTATGGCGTGGACAGGACGACTGATGGGGTGAAGGGAGGTCGTTTAGGTTCCATCAATTAATTGAATCTAGACGTATCCTAACTGTAATCTGTAATCCATGATGATCGTGTGTAAAATACAAGCAATGTCATTGTAATGAAGTCCTGTGAGTTATTATTTCAAGACCAAGACCTAGGAATCATAAGATATCTGATGTTGTATTGGCGGTATAATGCTCGTGCTTATCCTGATGTGACATGTCCCCAATAGTGGGATAATTATCGCTGTTTCCCCGACATCAGAAGTGGGATTAAGATCGCTATTGCCCACCGAGCGTTCAGCAGAGAATGATAAAGATCGCTATTGCCCACCGAGCGTCCAGCAGAGAATGATAAGGATCGCTATTGCCCACTGAGCTTCCAGCAGAGAATGATAAATTTCACCATAGCAACTGAGAGATTGGTGCTGAATATCATATCGCCATGGTGTGGTATTTGGAATTTGGATTGTTTATTCCCACGGGTGGACGAAACATAAACGATGTAGTCCACATAACTACGGCGTTGATGGAAAAATGGCTTCTTATGATTTGAGAAAGAAATTTAAGATTTGTTATTTGTTACTGGAATGGACGACGGCGACGACGACGACGGGATTGAAATTCATGTACCTTCCACTGGATTATGAAGCTCGTGGTATTCAGAGATATGTCTGAATCATCATCGCAACGACTATGGTGCTTTACGTAATGTTTATTTTGCAATTGGTTATAAAACTTGGAATGTTCTGTGAGTATAGTTAGTTAGTTTTCTACTCTATTGTGGAGTTAAGAAGGTAATTATGAGCTTCCGAAAGAGTCAAGTTTAATCTTGTACGTAATGTGATATGTTCTAATATGTTTTCTTATTTTCATGTTGGATCAATGCTGGTAATTATTGCGAGCGTTGATGAACCTCGTCTAGGGAGGAGCGTGGTTCTCTTCTCGGTCCTGTTACCTGAGGAATATGAGGGATTGCGGTATTCCAAATTATTCAAGAATCTATCACGACAAATTCACATTGGATGTTAAATTGGTGATGTACCTATTGCGGTAATGATTGGTTTGTTGGGTGAGCCGGTGAGCTATTTTGTGATATTTGAGTCAGTTAACATTGAGAGTTTTGTAGTGAATCTTCGTACCACTTGATAAAGTAGAAAGCTTATTGAAATTATTTTGGATGTTTATTCCGTTGTAAAATATGAGAGTATGAGTAGGGGTTTCATGTGACTATGTGACTTATTGAGTTCAATGTTCGAACTCGGCGATGGTCGTGGTCTGGATTGACCGTACTGTGGAGTGGTCTGCTGAGACCGTGTGTTGTTGAGCAATGTGATTGCTCGTCGGCTAGTTGCCGTGACTAGACGTGACTAGACCAGCTTACTGTTACTTACTCATGGCTCATATTGTAAGGTGCATTTGAGATTAATAGTCTATTGAAGTTAAAGTTGAAAATGACGTGGTACCTAGTATTCATGTGTTACATAGCATTGAAGATTCCCGATTGATAATAATTGAAATTAACTTTTGATTGAAATCAAGAATTTAAGGAAGAATAGTCAGGTTGACCGAGCGAGTGCAAATTACTGTGGCCGCGAGGTTTAGAGGAGAACGAGTACACAATATAGTGTCATTGACTGGTATAGGAAAATGCCTGAAGGGCAAGTACCCATTGTTAGTAATTCTGAGCCTTGTGATGATGAACTGTAGTCACTTTTGACTGTGTGGTATAGTTGTGCGTGTCCTCTTGAGTCTGGGATGATCACGGGAGTGACTGATCACAGGGATGATCAGGGTTATGGGTGATCACTGGGATGATCACGGGAGTGACTGATCACAGGGATGATCAGGTTTATGGGTGATCACTGGGATGATCACAGCCAGTCACAGGGATGACTGCGTATTAGGGCTACGGGGATAGCCGGACAATAGAGACACACACACTTGACCTTTACTTTGATTTGAGATTAATTTGATTTTTAATGGGTACTTGTGCCTGACGATGTTCTAGTATTATGTTGAGATAAGCAATGTGATTATGAATATTGAGGTAGTTAATTTGTTCATTGGAAAAGAATAATAGTTTGAGCTTTACTAAGTCTTTCGTTGAAGTAGTTATTTAGGTCAGGAGTGACCGAACGATGGTGATCGTTACACGTTGAAAAGCTTTGAACTCTAAACGTACTTACAAGTATACACATGATCGTGTTAGGAAGATGCCTGTGGGGCGGGTAACAGCTGACTCAGACGAAGGTGGAGACAGTGAGGTTGATTAAGTTGTTGATTGTTACTGGGTTTTTATGTCGTTAGGTCAGTCTGAGACCGCACCAGGGTGCCGTAGCTGTAGCCCGTTAGAAATCGGTGTCTACTACTTGTAGTAGTCCGTGGGTAGGCAGTAGGCGGTAGCCCTGGGTAGTGTGGTCGGGTCTTGCCTGGTAGCGAAGACCGTAGAGTCATGGGACGACTCGGCATTCCGAAATGGAAGTGCATAAAGGGCAAATGCGTTTGCTAAATCTTGTTGTGACCACGAATAAGGGCTCAGTAGCAAATCAATTGTGATTAAATTGTTAATTGTTTGTGAATAATGAACCAGAGTCTGTCACTGTTACTGGCCTCAGGGTTTTGGTAGAAACGTTATCATAATTTACTTTGTGATTTCTTACGCAAGATGCCAGTAGGTCATGTACCAGTCGAAGTTGATGTTAATAGTGATTCTGATAAGGATGAGTAAACTTGTTTTGGTGGAAACTCGAGTAAGGACTCTATCGGCCGTATTGTGTTGGACCGTACCAGAGGTTGTCGTGTAGCCGTAGCTCAGTAGAAATCGGTGTCTACATTGTAGTCCGTGAGTACGCGGTAGCAGGCAACTCTGGCGGAGGTCGGGTTCTGGAGGAACCATAGAGTCCAGGAGTAGACTCGGCAGTCACAGGGTGATGCACATGGGCGATCCACTTGATGGATATGCATAGTGAGAGCAATTGCGATTGCTGGTCGGCCGGAGAGCCGTGGCGATAGAGGGCTTACTAGTGTGAAGTTTCGATTTGTGTGGTTAATTAAATTGTGTTAATTTGTTGTTACAAGCGACAGTGGTACATGGCTCTGGTTGATATTTTCTTATGGCTCTTTTATTCGAGTAATTTAAAAGAAAAAAACTATACAGTTACGAAGTTTCTTTATTTGAGTTGTGTGTAGAAATATGATTGGTCAGAAGTGGCCGAGGCGAACAAATACTCTCGTTGGTTATTTCTGTGCAGGTTAGCCAACACACGAGGACGTGTGCTAGCAGGATGGCCGTGTCGGAGCGTGGCATCAGTGGCGCCACACCAGATAGCGGTTTATAACGTCACTACATTATTTTTAGTCTGTAGAAGTTTAAGAGTAGTTTGTAAATTCAGTTGACTGATGGAATCGGTAGTGTTGTTATTCCGTGACGTGAGCTCTATCTTCGTGGTGTAGTCTGTGGTATGAGAATAGACTATGTTAAGTCTGTGGTGTTACGCACTATGACAGATGACAGTTGTTCGATAGAGGGATGTGAGTTTGTTTGGTGGTCTGTGGCAGTGAGTGAGTGAGTCTATGATATGAAAAGATGAGACATTAGAGTTTTGGAGGGAAATGGAGACGGTTGGATTGTGATTAGATGGGAAACGTAGATTGGAAGGATGAGGTGTTGACGACATCACGATCGTATTGCGAATCGAGTATAGAATAGGGAAAAGATATTCTATGGCGTGGACAGGACGACTGATGGGGTGAAGGGAGGTCGTTTAGGTTCCATCAATTAATTGAATCTAGACGTATCCTAACTGTAATCTGTAATCCATGATGATCGTGTGTAAAATACAAGCAATGTCATTGTAATGAAGTCCTGTGAGTTATTATTTCAAGACCAAGACCTAGGAATCATAAGATATCTGATGTTGTATTGGCGGTATAATGCTCGTGCTTATCCTGATGTGACATGTCCCCAATAGTGGGATAATTATCGCTGTTTCCCCGACATATAAATAAACAAGATACGGTACCTTCAAACGTTGAAGGCAAAAATTTACTTGCGGTTTTCATCGTACAGACATATTCGGAGTTATTCAACAGGAAGATTTGTGCCTACTTTTCATGCCATAATTCCCACAGGAACGGGTAAAACGCGGGTAAGTCCGCGGAGCACTGCTAGTTCTAAATAATGAACATTATATAATGCCTTGGCAAAAGGTAGGGATCGCCCATTTATATAAGAGTACAATACACGTAAGAGGCTTCACTCAATTACTTTCCAAGTGAGTCAATGGACTCAGTTTATTAAAATCACTGAATCAAGTACATGCCATATCTTCCTCATTATAATACTACTCGTAAATTCCTAACATTGTAGTGTTTAGTGCTGGGATTAGTAAGTAATGTTTGTTTTCGGATAGGAATGTTTAGTTTCGGGAGTGCGAGGCAAAGATAGACGATAGATCTCGTGCCTGTTGTTTTTCGCTGTCAACTTATAAAACGGTTGCAGTTATGATGTATTGCCTGTGAACTTGCCAAATCTGTACAGCAAGTTTTATATTGGGGTGGTATGTATGTATGCACCTGATAATGAGAGATCCCTGGCCTGGCCTGGCCGAATTCGACATCTGTGAAGGTATAATGATTTGAAATTATGGTCCACATTTTGCTACCACTAAAATCGTTTTTAGCCCAATTCAGAGAAGGAGGAGGTTTCTTAATTCGACTTCTAGCTGCGAGTTGACCAATTAAAATAAAGATAATTTGACATAATGTGAGGTGGAGACAGTAAATGCAAACGAGCCTTTGGTTCCTTTATTTATATACTAGTTAGTTGTCCTCGTTTTACCCGCGTTGTGCCCGTTCCCGTTGAAATTTCGGGATAAAAAAATACTCTATAACCTGCCCGTTGAATGTGGCTATCCATTACAAAAATAATTATTCAAATCGGATTGGTAGTTTCTGAGATTAGTCGTTATAAACAAAGTTAGAAACTTTACTTCTTTATAATATTAGTATAGATTATTTTAGGTAGAAGGATCTTAGTATGTCTATGTATATTTTAATGAATGTTCTGTGGTCATACCCTTTCTGTTCATTTGTGAGTAAATAAAAACATTTATACCAATCAAAAACCCTCGGTATCTCGTCGAACTTCTGTGATAATAATATTTTTACTTGTGTTCCTAATTTCAATCTAATCTACATATAATACAGCGTAAAAGAACAATATACAAACAGCCATTCATCATCGCAAACTTCCGCGTTTGTAATCCGATATTAGGACAGATAAACAAACCAGAAAGAACGTAATTTGAAAGAAATGCTAAGGTTCATTCGTATTGGTTTAACGCCAGTACTCAGAGACGTCAAATGCTTCCTAAGAGATTAAGAGCTAATTGCACAAGAAATCTTAAATCTATTCAGCGCTTAAATATGTTTTAAAAACAAATGACATTCGTTTTAAATTGTGTTCTATTTGGTGGAAGGTAAAATACAATTTTGAAGGAACGGCTTTTGTTTCTTAAATATATTTAAGGACTAAATAGATTTCAGAGTTTATGTGCAATCAGCCCTTAGTGAGTAATTTTGACATGTAATATATGAACAATTACGTCAATTAATTTAGTGACGATTTAACGCCTCGGTGGTCTAGTGGTATGTGCACTCGCCTGCCAAAACTGAGGTCCCGGGTTCAATTCCCAGGTCGAGCGAAAACATGTTTCCTGCTTTTCAAACATGGCTCAGGTTTGAGATCACCAACTCGCATTAGGCACGCGTGGTGATTACGCCTGAAACCTCCTCACTGTACTGATATCTTCAGTGAGACGAGAGGCCTCTTTGCCCAACAAGTGGGACATTACAGGCTAATACTTACTTTACTTTACTTTAATGGACGTCTTTGAATGCGGCAGTAATTCTATAGTCGCAAGGTGAGAAGGATAGCAAGTCCTTGTCGAGTATTTTAGTCCCATAAAGTCCCATACAACATTGCTTTTCAAAAATGAATATCGTGCGAGTTTTGAGAGGATATTAGTCCATCACATCGGAGGAGTGCGCAAACAACTTTATGCACTAAAAGTGAGTCACATTTGAATTATATGAAGTGAAATTATATTAAAAAATACTATTAATACATAGTATAAAACAAAGTCGCGTCTGTTTGTCTGTATGCTTAAATCTTTAAAATTACGCAACGGATTTTGATGCGGTTTTTTGTAATAGGTAGAGTGATTCAAGAGGAAGGTTTTTATGTAAAAAAATTCCCGAAATTCCCACGGGAATGGGCACAACGCAGGTAAAACCGCGGAGCGCTGCTAGTTATCTATGCACCACATCTAAGAAACTCTAAATCAACATAAAGATTTAAAATAAAACTCGAACACGACGTTTATTAGGTCCCGTGATTCATTGAGTCCGTTCTTATTTATAGTTTCCCATGAATTGTAACACGTTGACTCGAGAATACTAAACTTCTGTGTTCATTCATAAAACATTGATAAATGTGTAGGTGTCAGTCCTTTAATATCTTTGGTGAGATGAGAGGCCTTTGCCCAACTGTGGGACATAATATGCTGATACTTTAATTATGTAGGCACATCAGTTTAGGCCCATCTCGTAGCCAGATTTGGTAGCTAGCTACGGAATGAGAAAAGTGTTTTCCCATCTTGTAGCTAGCTACTAAATGGGAGCGATCTATTCGGTAGGTTAGGGTTATTTTTTTTTTACTAGTTAAAATCCTAAATCTTGGACTTTCGAATTCCTATTTCGTAGCCAGCTTCGAATCGGGATTATTTCTCCCATTTGGAAGCTAGCTACCAAATCTGGCTACGAGATGGGCCTAAACCGGCACATCGACGATAAATTAATTAATTTAATATTAAATGCAAATTTTTAGCAGAATAAAAAGTAGACCATAACCTTTTGGGCTATCTACTGCAAAAAGGATTATTCAACTCAAACTGCTAGTTTCACAGATTTTCGTGTTCAAACTAGAAATATACAAACTCTTCAGTTTTATTCTATTTACTATAGATTCCATATACTTATACTAAACTAGCAGCGCCCCGCGGTTTTACCCGCGTTGTGCCCGTTCCCGTGGGAATTTCGGGATAAAATGTAGCCTATAGCCTTCCTCGATAAATAGACTATCTAACAGTGAAAGAATTATTCAAATCGGTTCAGTAGTTTCTGAGATTAGCGCGTTTAAACAAACAAACAAACAAACAAAACAAACTCTTCAGCTTTATAATATTAGTATAGATAACAGAACTAAAGAATAAAACCTTTCTTGTTTGGTACCCACCAGTATAAAATTCTATATTAACTTTAGTCTTTGTTTCGATTAACGAAGGGTGTTAATCAGGTAGGCTATGGCTCTCAAAATCTAGTTGTCCGCCAAACATAAACTTTCTCACCCCAATGAGGGTTGAAGTAAAATAAATATTCCGCCCTCGAAACTAAATTAATTTATTCCAAACTTGTCTTATCAATTAAAACTCCTGCTGTTAATTAAAAACACTTAATAACTTGTCAACTACGATCATCCGACTGAACGTATTTTGGGTAAGTTTTTAATTTAGGATGGGTTGCTTCAGTTTACGATCACGCACCGGTAATCGTTAACAAAAAAATCAGTCTCAACAGACTTAAGAAAATGATAAATCGTGGCTTTCTACTGGCTTTCCCAATAACTTTAACAGACTGTCCCAATAAATTTAGGTTATGAAATAACGGTTTATATTTATAACTAGCAGCACCCCGTGGTTTTACCCGCCTTGTGCCCGTTCCCGTGGGAATTTCGGGAATTTTTATACCTATAAACCTTCCTCTTGAAACACTCTATCTATTTAAAAAAAAGCGTCAAAATCCATGCAGTAATATTTGAGTTTATCGCGAACAGACAGACGCGGCCGGGGACTTTGTTTTATAATATGTAGTGATAGTGATTAACAGAAATAACAGCTAGAACTTCCCACCGTTACGAGTACGACGCAGGTAAACCAGCGAAGCATTGCTAGTTTTACAATTACCTCAAAATAAAATAAAGGACATTAGGGTCACCAGGATTACCGTAAGCTCTTGATCCACCGGGGCCAATAAAGAGATATTTCCCTTCCCTATTATTGTGCTAAAAAGCTTTGATTGAGAGAAATGGCCGCAAACAAATACGGTGACCTTTGAACTAGTGATGGGACGTTGTCGACATTTATATAAACATTGAGTAAATCGAATACAGAGTGAGAAAGTAATGCCAACTGTAGGAAAAGTACTCTAAATATTGAAAAAAAAACCGACCGAATTGAGAACCTCCTCCTCCGGTGTTTGAAGTCGGTTAATAGCAATAGCTTGCCAACAGGTCAAGGAAAATAAGTTATTTTCATTTTTAAAGGTCAACAAAGCATTCAAAGATAAATTAAAATAGTAAAACAATAATCATTGGAGCTAGGGACCGCCATGTTCACTCTTTTGTTTGTATTTTCAGCAATCACAACGAAACCACAATTCAAAGATTTTCCGCCTACATAAAAACCAACTACCACCATAATGCCATTCACACTACTCCAATAAATTATCACAAAACCATGCTAATCGCCACCCTCCTCACAAAGCTCAACCAAACTCATTAGTGAGATATTCACAAACGTCAGAATAAGAGCAAAGTATTGATGGATGACTCCAAGTTATGACGTTTTCTTTCTGCTTCCACGAATAGTAATTGGAAAACAATGGACTAGTATTCTTTGTCGGAAAATGTGGAGTTCGAAACCATTAATTAAGAAAAAATAAAAAGTTTTCTAGCAATCTTCTTCTTCATCGAGTGGATGGTCAACCTGACCAATCCTGGTGTCAGAGTTATTGAGCCGCCAAAGGCCTCTGACATGACTGAGGTTTTCAATATTTAAAAAAGGAATCTATTTGTGATAATGTAATTTAGTAGATAGAATAAAACAATTGAATAAGGAATTTAGTGCTGGCTGAATAATGTAGAGTATTGTTTTAGTTAATTCTTAAACTGAGCATTATAATTGTTTTAAAGAGGTTAATTGTTTCGTTGCTGTATTCTTTTTGATGCTCGTAATTTCGTATATTTCATTGTCTTTTACAAGAATTGGTATTGATTGACTAGCAGTGAGACGATATACCTAAGTTATGAAAAAAATACTTTTTATATTAAACCCGGAAAAACTTTTTTAATATCGATATTAACATCTTCGCACATCACTAAACACGCTTTGTTTTAAGCGAATCGTAGATATCTAATGTCCGTAACCTGGTTTGGCGCCAAAATGTGTAAAAAATCCAGGAATCCAGTAATGAAATACCGAGTGACATTTTATTATATCCACTGGCATGTAAAATACTTTTTATGTCATTTTTATTCAACATTTTTTGGAAAAGTTTCATGTTCTCGGTAATTTATCGGGCTGGTCGTTGAATACAATGGGAAGATTATTTTGAGTTGATTCAATGTAAATATTTACGTACCTATTTAGGTAGACCTTGAGAATTTAAATAAATTAGAGAAAGTAGCGGCTACGTGTTTTCAATCTACCTTAAAATATGGCTCGGGTTTGACATCACCAATAGTAGTTTAGAACCAGGAGATGGATATAGGATACTATTTATCCCGTATTTCTTACGGGAACTGGTGCGCTGTGGGTGAAGCCGTGGGGCACAGCTAGTTTAAGTATATTAGAGTTAGGGTAAGAATGAAATAAAATTACTAAACCTTTTTCCTCTTCAGGAGCAATCGTCTTCGGCTGGAAAATTGACGACATTTAACCACATTTTGTGCCAATCCAAAAAAAATTGAGTATAGGTACATATCATTATATCGAAGAGTGAATTGAAAAAAAGGGTTGTACTCCGGAAGTGCCGGCAGAAGTGAAAACTTGAATATTAACGTCAAAACGTCTTACGAATTTTCGATCAGGTCACGTGACCTGACGCGAGTTTAACATTTATTACCCATCAAAAAACCACAACACCGCTAAAGAAGTTTTCAATTCAAAAAGTTGATATTTATTTATATGTATTTTTTATACTGATTGTGAACACTTTACAAACTTCGTTTCTACTACGAAAAGACCCGTGCGAGAACGTTTACTAAGATGAATGTAAGTTGAATGATTGTATCTATATCACAGGGACATCGATTCATCGGATCACACTCGATCATGTTTTATTCATCTTGTGTCTGTCGGTTACTGTTTAGCAGTCCATCGACTCTGTACATTGAAGTATTACTTATTACCAATATATTGTTGAAGATCTAAACAATTCGCTAAGATTTGTTTTCCAAAAGGAGTTAAGGTTATATGAATTCAGTAGCCGCGTTTTGTCCGCGTTGTACCCGTTACTGTGGTAATTTTGGGATAAAATGTATTCCATGTGTTATTCTGATGTATAACCTACATTACTGTAAAGTTTTATCCAAATCCGTTCAGTAGTTTATGCGTGAAAGAGTAACAAACATACATACATCCATCTTCACGAACTTTCGCATTTATAATATTAGTAGGAAGTAGGATAGGATGCTACACCATCACTCACTATTAACTCAGTTGAAATTCAAAATTCGCCTGAACTCATTCACTCAACATTCGAACATTCCAAATTCAAATTGCCCGTAGTGATGTGACGCATGCATCTGTCAAACTGTTGACATTGCGGTAGACTCGTTCGGGCATCAATCAGTCCCTGACATTTCATTAATGAAATATGTCATCGATTTCAGACGCTTGTTTTGGAATGCGGTGAATGGAGTCTAGTTGTAATGATAATGGAACTATAATTCCATTATGGGTTAATGATTTCAATTAATGGGATAGACGTAAATTAATAATATCAACAGGCAGGTAATAGAAAGCGCAGCAATAAGCCTAATTGACATACCATTTACGGATATTCCAGTATGATGTTTCCTGTCTTTTTCTCAACGTTCTAGATATGAATATTTTTTACTTTTCAAACTCACTCATTAAATCTCTGTTAACGAAGCATTTGATGTCTCTGAGTACGGGCGTTAGAGGCTAACTAAGTCTTATTATAAAGAGACTTTACTTTCCTTCCTTCCACGTCTCTCTAAGGCACTGCTTATATAAACTGAAAATAAGAAAGTATCCTCTTACAATCCACGTACGTTGAAGTAAATACCGTAACTACGGGTATTCACGGCCTCCGGTAGAGCGGGAACGAAATATGAGGAATGTACTCCGATATACATGAATGAGCAGGAAACATGGAATATTATCCAAATATTATATTCGTATCGTAGCTTTGAAACATGTTACTTTCGAAAAAAGTATGAAAACAGTTTTAATCGAATATTTGTGTTTGTCAATGTTTCTTAAAAAATACAAGGTTGAACGCATGAGCGTTGTTCTAAAGCGCAAGACAAGCCGGGTGCTAGTCACGTGACGTTGTATTCCTTGTATTTGTATGAAAGCCGTCACTAGCCTTTTGTTGCCCCGTTGCGGACCCGATCCCTGAATATGTGTGTCTTGCACTTAAGGGTAATTTAGAGCTTTGTCAACACTCGTGTAAATACTTATAGGATGTTCTACTATATTCTCTTTTAACTATGGTTTAAAATTGTTCGAAAAACTTGACGTTTTAAAAAAAATTACATAAATCTATTCTACTAATCTATGGTGTAAGAACTAATTTTCTATGTTGTTTTTATCACAAAATTTGCTAACGATCGACGCGTTTTAACTCTTTATGGATTTGTTGACAGCCTGCACTACAGTCCTGACTACAGAAACGTCTGATCTCGCGTCCAATATTATGAGTACTTATTCTGTTTATTGGCACAATAAAGTTGTAAATAACTTCACACATAATTCTGCTCTTTATTTTAAACGTAGAACACCACAGCACTAAAGTTTTTCTTGTCAAAACAATAGTTTTGATTTTGGAACTAAGACTTTTATTTCTGTATCAGTTGTCAGCGTTAAACAATTTGATCTGTCATTTTTGACAGGTTTATTTTGACGCTGTCAATTAGAATGAGCGCGAATGATATCGAGGTCGCAATGTGTTTGGCATTTATTTACTTTGCAGAAGTTATTGCTGAAATATTGTAGCAAAAGTATTGAGCATGTTATTGAGTTCGCCTGATTGATGTTTGATTACATCTAAACTTTGCAACTAGCGTCTATTTTTTAAGTTGTACTATAAACAGTGATTGGTCATATTTACTGTCATATTACAGCTTTGACTTTAATTATTAATTGAACAAAGAAACTGTCATTAATGTTTGAATTATATTCAAATTATTCTTCTTAATTCATGTTGCTGTTCATTCATGAGACGAAACAGTAGTTTAAACCAATCAGCACATCAGTTCCGTGCTTCGGAGGGCACGTTAAACCGTCGGTCCCGGTTACTTTCTACGGATAGTAGTCGTTACATGAGCCATGTCAGAGGCCTTTGGCGGGTCAATAACTCTGACACCAGGATTCAAGCACATCAGTGTAAAAAAAACAAGTCACAAAACACCTCTAAACATTCTAACAAACTCTCAATTTTTTATAATACGAATAACAGCTAAGTAAACAAGCTATTCCCGAACTTCCTTACTTCAAAACCATCTTAATCCATATTGGGGTCCATAAAAAAGTTCTTAAAAAAGCGTTATTTTTACGCGGAATCCATGCAAATATAACTGCTCGTAAACTTGGAGAGGCTATAAATTTTCTACATGATCGAGATGTAGTTTTTTAGGTTTTAATATGTGGTTTTCAGCTATTTGAGATGGGTTGACAGTAAAATCGTAGTAAGTGTTGAAGATCTTTGTTTGAAATTAAATCGTCGAGAACTTTGACTGAGGATAAATATAGACTTGTAAACTGAGCTTTGTCTTGGTCGTTGACCTCTGAAGGGAAATATTTAGCTGGTGATAACGTACAGCTTATTTATTTCTTAAAATAATTTTCATTAACTTGAATAGAAACAATGTTTTGGTAGTAACTTTATTACTAGCTTTAACCATACAAATATCTCAGCTATAATTAACTACTAGTAGCGTTCCATGGTTTTACTTGCAATGAGACAGCTTCAGGGAATTCCGGTATAAAAATTAGCTCAACCTGAAAATTTACTAATTAACGTATTATTTATATATTACATGTGAAACGTCACTCATTAACCTCTCTATAGGGATCATTAGTGACTCTGAGTGCGTTAGTTAGAGTTATTCACTTATCGGCTTTCATTGGTTTTAATAATTAGGTTGGTATACTTTGTTTTAATTTTTAAAATAAAATGAGCAATAATATCATTATTAATTTAAAATATGTATTATCATGAATATTTTAAATACAATTATTGGTAAAGTACTTACCCATATTTCCATAATTGAGTCGATTAAAATGTAAATATGATTTCTTTTTTCGATACAATGATGTTAATATGAGTTTCAAGAATAAATTATTTAATTTAACTGGATTTGATTACTTTTAAAAAGGCAAAAGCCATATTTACTTTGTTCAATGAACTCGTAATTTAGTATTTATTTATTTACTTACTTTATTTGGTATCAAATCTCCTTTGAAAGTTCAGTCACCGATCCCAGCGCATTTTTTCATATATGCACTCTACATAATCTATGTTAAATTTGGATACAATCGTTTTGATATGATATCATCTACTTACCACGAGAACGTGCACTACGCGGGTAAAAGCACAGGCTTTGAGATGCAACCTAGATTTAGAAATAAACTTGTTTACACTGTTTCCTAGTTTGTAAGAGTTGTATTTTGTTTTGTGTAATAATATAAATAAATAAATAAACTGTGGAGGTCTGCTAGCTCTTTAACAAATCGATATGGGAAAATCAAACAAGAAAAATATTATTGTAAACATACATTTATTCAACGTTGCACAATAGAAGGCGTATAGAATACATGATTATAGTACCTAACTTGTAAGTTAGGTACCTTTTACTTTATTATAAATTCTACATTTACTACTTCATCAGAGCCTCGGAATTTGGCACAAACATTGTTTTTACAGTTAGTCTCACTAACTACGCTACAAAAATATAAATGCATAAAAATACATATCTTTTAATACATTTTTAATGATAAATTAAGTAATTTTTTTATAGCTATGCAAAGAAATATGCTGTTTTAGTGATTTCGACGGTCAGGAGTTTAATATAAGGGCCGACACTGTGTTAAGCGTGCGCACCCCGCTTGTGGCTTCATACAAAAGTGAACCGTCGCGGGCGCCCGTCCCGTGCGGTTTCATACAAAAGTGAACCGCCGCGTGCGCACGCTAAACGCAGTGTTGGCCCTAAGAGTTGTTATTTTTTGGAAAATGGAGTATTCTATTACTCTTGGCAATTCGTTTACTTCAGATCGTTAAGTCTACAATTTGGTCTAGAATACCATTGAAATTAAACGTGTAATAACTACTGACCGTCAGGAAAGGTAAGATAATATAACCTTGCCCTTGCCTAATACTTATACATATGTACGTATAAAATACATAGAACTTAGTTCCTTTACGCTTTAAGCATTATATAGCACAAATAATGATTGGATCACTCATATTGTGATCCAATCACTCATATTAGTGATAGTATAATTTTTATTTATCGGATCGTATGGGTATATTTCCTTAAGATACTATGCTAAGGGTAGTGTCCACCAATCGAGTCAAATGTATAGCATAGCATCGCGGGTTACTGATCGAAAGCTAAGTTATGTTTAAGCTTAACTTAGCTCACATAGTTGATATAAGTAGTTTTTCATAATTTAGTATATTAGTCCGCTTTTTGTAGTATGTTCAAACTATTTTGAAAAAATTAGGATATTTATGCGAGCTAAGCTATGCAATGTGTTAAGTACATGTTAAGTACCCACATTATATCCAAGCTAAGCTTTAAGGCTAATAAATAAATACTAATATTAAAATAACCCAATAAATATAGCTTGGAGTGTCTCATAACTAAGGTCAATAAAAGCCTTTATTTTTTGAAAATTTGTGAAAAGTGGCGTATTTTCATGATATTGTTTTGTTCCGACGCCCTAAATGGTGGATTTTGGCTCGAGTCCAAAGTACGTGAACCAATATAAAAGTTTTAATTTGAAACCATATTTGAAAGCGAATCACTTTGAAAATGGTTTTGAAACAAAATTTTGTTTTGAAAAATAGAGAACTATGAAATGGGTTTGGATTAGATTTGGCGCCAAAAATTGTAGTTTCGTTATAGAGCGATGAGTTAAAAATACATAGGAATGGGCCTGAAAAACCTTGGAATATAAACCTGCATATCAATGGACTACTTCTATCCGATGTATATACTAGCCGAGTTTTCCGAGTTAACCGAGTTTTCAGTCATCAGATCGGATACACTTTTTGAATCACTTTAAAATCATCACATACTATAATATTTTTATATTTAACAAAAATAATGTTTAGCTCTTAGATTAAATAATATCAAAAGATAGAATTTAAATCTTTTACGGAACTGCAGTAACTCTGGTTGTTTGTAAAGTGAAAAGAAATTAACTTAACATTTTCTTATCAAACATGAAGTACAAAACACCACTTGTTTGATCGAGTGTTGTCTTTATGGCAATTTATACTAATACTAGCAGCGCCCCGCGGTTTTACCCGCGTTGTGCCCGTTCCCGTGGGAATTTCGGGATAAAATGTAGCCTATAGCCTTCCTCGATAAATAGACTATCTAACAGTGAAAGAATTATTCAAATCGGTTCAGTAGTTTCTGAGATTAGCGCGTTTAAACAAACAAACAAACAAACAAACAAAACAAACTCTTTAGCTTTATAATATTAGTATAGATTATAAAGCTGCAGAGTTAGTTAGTTTGTTTGTTTCAACGAGCTAGTCCTTGAAACTACCAGTCCGATTCGAATAATTCGTTTTTGTAATGGATAGCCACGTTCAACGGAAAGGTTATGGGCTATTTTTCATACAGAAATTCCTACGGGAACGGACACAATGCGGGTCAAACCGCGGGGCGCTGCTAGTTTTGGAATGATGGTGATTCGATTCAGATTTAAAATTCGATCGCGTTAGATTGTGACTCATAAAATTGTAAAAGTAGATTCGCTTTCAAACACATTTACAACTCACACAAAACTTTCTTTGCTAGTATAATCATATATAAATATATTTTTATTCTCTCTACTATTCGGTACGAATACAAATTTATTCTTCCCTTCATCGCTTACCTCTAAAGTTATGGAATACACATTATTTGTTTTAACATCTAAGTTTAATATTTGTATCTGTTTATTGTTCTCTGCTGTATCATTAATTACTACGTCATCAAAGTTATCTTCTATAACATCAATAGTGTCATCTGGGACCTCGTTCAGAGCAGCAATGATCTTCATACTGTTTCTCCTAGTGTTTTCCACATTGACAATTTCACCTACTTTAATATTCTGTGCTTTATCTAGAATTTTCTTGCTTTCTCTGTTCAGTATGTTTTTTTGTGAAGAAGCCCTGTTACTATACCTTCTCCAAAAGGAGTCAGATGTGTTTTGACTGCTAGAGAACCCAGTTGAAGTGGTCGTGTTAAACGTGTCACGTCTCTGCATATTTTCCCTCAAATTCCTACTATACCTCATCAATTTATTAATCTTCAATAACTTTATGAAACCTTCTCTAAATTTTGACGACATCAAATTGTATAATATAGGGTTGATCGCCGAATTTAAATACAACATGACTCTACAAAAATATAAAAGTATATAGTAACCATCTATACCTAATGACATTATTGTCTCCGGAGGAAATACTATGATCCATAATGTTAATGCTTTGAATGGAAGAAGGCAGATGAAGAAGGATAGAACAACTGTTCCTAACATGAGGATGACTTGCTTTCTATATCTGATGACGTGTCCACTAGAGTTGGTATTCTTGCTGTTCTGCGCAATGATGACTGGGTTTTCCATTAAATTCTTGGCTATGACGCTGTATAGAACGAGTAGGACTCCTAAAGGGATGATGAAGAAGACGGCAATAGTGAGTATGAAGAAGAGAGCAGACCAGAAGGTGTCTGCTTGAGTGAGACAGACTGGGACCAAGGAGCCGTCTTCATATTCTTCGTAGGTGAACGTTGCTACGCCGAGAATGGGGCTGGAAAGAGAAAACATGAAAATTATGATACATTCATAGTTCGATAACAAAATCAACGGGATGCACTCTAGGGGTGCCGGCAGAAGTGAATAGTTGAATATTAACGTCAAACTTTCAATCAGGTTTCGTCAAATTTTCGATCAGGGCACGTGTCGAGAGTTAACTTTTTTTTAACCATCACAAAAAAGTGCACAACGACGCTAAAGAAGTTTTCGCTTCAAATATCCTTGACGGTGAGTTGTTTTACCTTGTTGGACAAACACTATTATACTCACGTTCTTAAGAACTACTTCGTAAAAGTTGAAGAAATGCTTTGTGTGTGACGCTAGTTTTGCTATTCACGAGTAAATCTATCTATACTACGGAAGAGCGAAGCACTTACTGCGTTTCGTGATCTATACCATAGACTGACAACCCGCATTTGGGAAGCATGGTGATTATGCCTAATCCTCTTCACTGTACTGATATCTTCAGTGAAATGAGAAGCTTTTGCCCGGCAGTGGGACATTACAGGCTAATACTTACTACTTACCTCTTCTTATCAAGCTTTAACTTAGTTTATCAAGTTAGTATTTCAACCAGTTATATTTCCCAATTGTTATTCTTACAGAAAGGAGATCCCGTCACAATACAAATATTTTTACGAGCCAGAGAACTGCCAAGTAGCTCTATTGGAATTTTATACGTCTCTTATACAACTTTAATGACCCAAGTCATTTGCAGTATACTTAACTTAGTACTTAAAGTAATACTATGTTATTGTAAGTTTAAGTAAATTACGATGGGAAGTTACGTAATGAATGTGACGTTGAGTATACTTACTTTGTAGTAGACATTGATTGTAAAAAATAGATTTGGCATACTACCTAGTTAAGTCTTCTTCATCGAGTGGATGGTCAACCTGACCAATCCTGGTGTCAGAGTAATTGAGTTATACATATTCCACCATCGTTCCAATAGATGGCGCTAGTATAATTTTTTTGTAGATCGCGCTAACATTGTTATCTCAAAATTAGTGGGGTCACGTTAAACAGGAAAAAATCTCCTGAGTATCTCTATACTAGACTGTTCTGCTTTGACTTGAACAAAAAATTTCTCATATTATGTGTGGGCCCTTTTGACGGAAGAAAAAATTTTTAAAAAAAGGAATCCGGTGAAATGGCCCGCGGGTCCATTTTCGGTCCGCCGGAAACCTCTTATAGATATCCTAAAATAATTAACCCATATTTTTCTGTATTTGGCGATCAACAAGTAAACCCATGAGAAGCAACTAGTAACGTCTGGTCTCACGATAATTTAATCCATTTCGTACACATTACAATATAAGATTTTATTATCAGTTTTAGTACTGTAAGTCCGTAATATCGAGCACAGGGCTGCCTCATTAAAGTTATTACAATATTCTTAATATGAAAAGGAAATAAGAAACGATAAAATTAATTAATTCATACTTTAAAGATTATCTGAGTGACCAAAAACGTGCATTGATTAACCATAAAATGAAAACATTAAAAATATCTTTGTAAACAACTTGTTTTATAGTAATAAATTTAATAATGTGGAGCAAACTTAAGATGTTTTAATTACGTATGTGGCGATAAAAAACATAACTTGTACTTTTAATATTTTAAGTTATCTTTACATGATAATCAACCACTTAGGTCTGGTGACCAAGAAAATAAAATTTAATATCGTAATATTTAAAATCACTATCACAACATAGTATAAAACAAAGTCCCCGTCGCGTCTGTCTGTAC
This sequence comes from Cyclophora punctaria, assembly GCA_951394245.1. NCBI lineage: Eukaryota > Metazoa > Arthropoda > Insecta > Lepidoptera > Geometridae > Cyclophora > Cyclophora punctaria. The sequence continues at coordinate 5,619,582 of OX596190.1, forward strand.
GCGATAAACTCAAATACTACAGCACGGATTTTCACGAGGTTTTCACCAATCGATAGAATGATTCTTCCGGAAGGTATATATGTATAAAAATCCCGAAATTTCCACGGGAACGGGCACAACGCGGGCAAAACCGCGGGACGCTGCGAATATGCTGCTGCTGACTGCTACTGTTTAATATATAATCTATTGCCAACTCGAGGGCGCAAAGAACTGAAAGATTTAATAAGGTTTAGAAAGAGTTGCCCCTGGAAAGAGTGACGTGGAAAGAATTTTGGGAGACTTTTTCCCAGCAGTGGAACAGCGAGGATGTACAAAAAATAAATTCGTCACTACCTAACATTACAATTACCATTGCATAATGACATTTCGCTGTTTAATCTGATCTTTTTTTATTAAAATACAAAACCAAATTATGACTAGTGTAATGTCATAATCGGTAACTCATCCAAATCTACGCTGCACGTTGCTTAACAATCGCAATAAGCTAACATCGCTTAGTCAAACTACGCTACTGTGTAATGAAGGCTAAAAGTGGGCTAGGTATAAATTAAATCCACGATATTATCAATGTTTAACATTATTGAATTAAGAATAAGTATAATTTGTTATTTAAGTTAAGATGATTCCGTGCTTCGGAGGGCACGCTAAGCCGCCGGTACCGGTTACTTTCTAGGGATAGTAGTCGTTACATGAGCCATGTCAGAGGCCTTTGGCGGCTCAATAACTCTACACCAGGATTGGTCAGGGTGACCATCCACTCGGAGAAGAAGTTATTTAATCATTATTTGTTGGGGCAGCCCTGTCTCTCTAATATGTCTTGGTTAATTTTACGAGTTCATTTTTATTCCCCAAATTAAGGACACTGTGTTTAAGATTGGGCTAATAATAATATCTTTATAATACACTAGCAGCGCCTCGCGGTTTTACCCGCATTGTGCTCTTTACCGTGGGAATTTTGGGATAAAAAATAGGCCATAACCTTCACGTTGAATATGTTAATTCGTTACAAAAATAATTATTCAAATCGGTCAAGTAGTTTTTGAGTTTATTCATTACAAACATACACACAAAAATACAAATTTTTACTCTTTATAATAGTGTGTAGATTTGCCCATTTACAAGCCATCCATTTTACTTATGATATCTATAGGTACTAATATTATAAAGAGATAAAATTTGTAAGTTTAAGTGTTTGTTCGTTTATATGCTCCAACTAATCTCGGGAATTACCAGTCCCATTTGAATAATTATTTTTGCAATAGATAGTCACATTCAACTGGGAAGGTTATAGGCTATTTTTCATCCCGAAATTCCCATGGGAACGGGCATAATGCGGGTAAAACCGCGGGGCTCGGCTAGTATACTATAATCACGTTCTTATACCATTGTGAAAAAGTGTATAAACGTTTAAGACGTCGACTGTACAGCAATATGGCGCCACCGGTAAATAAAATACCTATTGACAGCGGCCACTAACAAACGATGAGACACCTTCGAGCCCACACAGCCATCAAAGAGCCCGCCATGACTCGAGCTTTGTTTGCACACAATAGGTTATAACTCTGACTTGTAATAACTTAGCTTGCATGGGATGGGATGCTAATCTGAAGGACATAGTGCGGTGAATTGGGCAGTAGGACGATTACACCTTTTAAGTAGTCGTTCTGATGTTTTTGGGTGATTTTCGGTATGTAAAGTAAATTGGGCTGTAATTGAAGGATGGAAAGAGGATCCCAAGAATGGGTCATTGACGTTGAATTGAATTGACACTCATTGAAGATTTTAGGACATTAAGATGGAGTAGATGAAATCATTTTGGTGTAAGAATAAGACAGATCTCAAAAATCTTTCGGGTCTGAGTTTCTTTACAAGTGTAAGATTAGGATTTAAAAATCTAGGTCAATGTAGTTTAAATCAGTTCCTTAAGAGGCTGGTTAGAGAAAAAAATTAAAGAAACTTAGGATGATTTAAAACTTCAAAATAAGTATAACTATAAAATGAATACAAAGTATTCAATTCAAAATCCACCTACATGAAGCTTATATGTCTTCTCAGACTGGTATTGTCAAGCGACGCCGACATCTAAGAATAAGAAAAAGAATAAAGAAATTAAATGCCATAAATAGAAATAACATAGTTACAGAAAGAAGAAATACAAGGCACTTGGCAAAAGGCTCCAACTCAGCTGTTGCTCTACTGGACAGAGTCATCTAGGCGCTGGTTTTCAGTCGCCACCTGCTCTATGAGGTGGAGGGCGGGATTCACTTAGATTTCTTTCTTAGAAAAATCAAATTGAAATTTTCTATGACTCTCATATTACTTTCTACCTTTATTTACGTAAGTCGCTGTCACTGGATGCTATCACCGGGATATTGCAGGGCTCTAATGTGACATGCCCTCAGCCCTTTATTCAAACGTTCTGCACCAACAGTTATAAAGTATTGTTCAACGAACAAAGACGTACATAATTTCCCGTTTTTAGGGTTCCGTACCCAAAGGGTACAAACGGGACCCTATTACTGATTTAAATAGGTAATTAAGTGTTCAACATTTGTATCATTTAATAACTAAAAAGATTGTGTCCTTATCCAAAATGAACATCCGACTTACTACATACCTTTACACTGTGACCACACAGTTATAACAAGCCACAGTACCTATACCGTAGGACAGTAAATAAACTCTCAACAGCCGTTGGTAATGAATGGAATCGCTTCCCACATGTAGTTTAGCTATCGGGGAATTAATAGCAGCAATATGTTAATTGAATACACGGCGCAATTAATTTGAATTAGGGGCAAAACTGTTTTCAATTAGGTAAGTGCTTAGTGGTTAGTAAGTGGCCGTGTTATGTAAAATATTGGGTGTAAATAAAGTAACTCCTGGATTCCTGGATCCCCTTTTTTGGGTAGGGGTTTTGGGATAGATGTTAGTGCCACAGGTGGTCTAAGTGACGTAACAGGTAAGAAGTATGTACATTATCTTTAAACCTCATTTTTATTGTACTGCTACTCCTTTCGAGGTATTGACGTAACTGACGCGTTTACACTCGCACCTACTACCTTGAGTGATAATTTCTGTCCTTATACACTCTATGGGCAGAAATACAGAGTTATGTATAAGGCGATATTTTACAAAAAATTGCCAACCTACGTGCCTCATATTCATGTGATATATTATTACCAGGAAACTGCATTATCACCTATTGCTAAGAACCTGCGAACAAACATTTGCTCAAAACAAAAGGTTCAGAGCAAATGCGGTATCGTTCAAATAGAAATGCCTCTAACGGCCACCCATCCAAGTAGCCGAGCTGCATATGGCTTAACAATAGCAATGAGTTTACATCGCTTAGCTAAACTACGCCACGAGCGCTGATAAGGTAATGATGAATAATTCGTTCCGAGCCGTTCACTAAACGAACACGCCGATAACTGAACGCTCGCTCAAGTTTCATTAACCACAAGAACAATTGCTCGCTTAGAACCAACTTAGAACACTAGACAAAACCGCGGCTTAACAATAACTATGGCGTAAGAAAAAGAAGGTAATATTTGTCAAAGTTTATCAACCTTATGTAAATGGTTGCATTCCAAAGAACCGAAAGGTTAGAAATATTCCAACTATTTCTATAAATAAACCGCTTGAGTAGCAGATATTGCACATAATCTTATGTTCTAAATCTGGTGTCATTCCGTGTATGGTGCCATCATTTTTAGACTTAGAACTTTGACCTGCTAACAAATCTATTGATTTATGATGGGATAGAGTGTTAGTCCTTGGGTTTCAGTTAAGTTTATAGTTAAGAAAAATGGGCTACTTAAAGAGTAAGTTATAGTGAAAGTTATTAAAACTCATACTTTGAGAAGTGTTGGCTTATAAATGATGACAAACATTTTGGGAACATTCTGGACAAATCTTGACTCAATACCGTATGAACGTAAGGACACCATATTGCAGTGACAAAGATGGCGACTAGCACGTTAAAACAATGACAAAAAGTTATATTAGAGACCGTAATTATAGTTTAATGCCCGTACTCAGAGACGTCAAATTTTTCCTTAGTAGATAATTAATGAGTGATTTAGACATAAATAGTGTATGATTTTTTTAATGACAAATTACGTCATTGATTTAAGAGTCAATTTAATGAACGTCTCTGAGTGCGAAAGTAAGACCTAAATGTTCTGTTCTTTTCCAAAATAGTCACTATCTATTGCTGTCGCTGCACTATCACTACATAGTATAAAACAAAGTCGCTATTTTTGTCTGTTTGTTTGTCTGTTTGTCTGTATGCTTAAATCTTTAAAATTACGCAACGGATTTTGATGCGGTTTTTTGTAATAGGTAGAGTGATTCAAGAGGAAGGTTTTTATGTAAAAAAATTCCCACGGGAACGGGCACAACGCGGGTAAAACCGCGGGGCGCTGCTAGTGTTTTATATAAGGTTTCTTATCAACTGAATATCATATTATGAGTGACTTGCAGTAGGCAAGCGTGGTGATTACGCCTAACCCTCCTCACTGTACTAAATCTTCAGTGAGATGAGAGATCTGTGCCCGGTAGTGGGACATTACAGGCTAATACTTTACTTTACTTTTATGAGTGACTCATCGCATTTATCCATTAAGCCCGTCACAGACTTAGCTATAATATATATTAATATTTTTATAGCTAGGCATATTATCACAGAATATTATATTGTATATTATAGCTGAGTGTGCGGTCACGCGAAAATTAGTATAGAAAATATATATCTAGTAATATGCCTAGCTATAAAAATATTAATATATATTATAGCTAAGTCTGTGACGGGCTTTAGTCAATTACAGAAAGCGTTCAATAGTATTATAGAATCTACATACATACGTATGTAGTTGCCTGTTTTGATAAGCAATTATGAGTTCAACGTACGTGTCATTTAATAACAATATTATAGAATCTCTCAGCTGTTTTGGGGTCTATCAGGAAAAAGATATAAAAAACAATTGAAACAAATATCCCAGAATGTTCCAGTAAATCACAATAGGCCAATCCTTTAGAGACTATAAAAATAATATTTTTCTAGCGAAAGTGTACCTACATTACGATGCTATCTTTGCACGTCTTCAAGTAGTTTCAATTACGCTCACTTTCAGGAGATGTAGTAAAATATTTTTATATTTACGAGGGTTGTAAAACATCTTTCAGAAGCGTTTGGGGCGTAGTTTGATTAAGCGATGTTAGCTCATTGCGATTGTTAAGCAACGTACCGCTCGACCACTACTTGAATGGGTGGTCGATAGTGGCATTTCTATCTGAGCGCTCACGGGCTTCGGAGGGCACGTACCGTTAAGCAGTCAGTCCGGTTGTAGCAATCGTTAGACCGTGTCGAAAGCCTTTGGGCGGTCTAAGCACTCGGACATCAGGGTTAGCCACTAACCTACACGACATGAATGAATGAAGTAGAATGTTCGAGAAAATAAGGGTTGGTTTGGTTATTATTAAATAGAAGGGAAATTAATAGCAAATATTTAGCCACGGTGAAGGCGAACGAGGACCAACGATATAAATAAAGAACATTCAAACATTTTATAGTTAGTTTGTGGTTCATTAAAAATATCTGTAAAGCACTTTTTTTTTTCAATGAACGTCGTTTTTACATTGATTTTGTGGTTTTTTTAATTAACTGTCACCGTCGCTCGCCTGTGGCACCTTGGTACCTCTTTAGGAACTCGCAAAAAGTTTTGATACAAACACATATTTTGAGATTTTGATAATCTGAAAATATAAATACAACAAAACAACATTATAATAGACACATGTATAATATTTTATTCACGATATCAACCAAGTATATTTAATTTAAATATTTACACATAAATATGATTCCTAACCTAAATATAATAATTTGTCATTCATTTGTTAACAAATATACATTTTAAGGAAAACAATATTTGTACTTTGTTAAGCGTCGTTGCTATTGCGCTAGTTTACAAGCTGTCATCTGGCGAGTTCATAAGTCATTTGTCAAACGTTAGCTTAACGTAAACTGGTGCAATATTAACGAGAATATAATATTTAAGTAAATTTTAGTATTATTAAAACAATTATGATAATAATACTGGTTGTTTATTATAGAGAGAACTTTGAAGATTTTGTTTCGGATAGAATTCAAAAAGTATTCTTTTAAATGGGATGTGATAAAATTAAACACAAAAGAACCATTGTATTTCATAAATCTGATAATCCGGAAATACTTAACCAAGACTAGCAAAACCTCTACAATTAAAAAACTCACACAAAACTTTCAGGCAAATTTATATCTAGACTACTCGCTTTCTGAAATGCAATCACACAGTCCACCCTTACTTTTTGATAGGCTACCTTCTTCCCATCTCCATCTACACTCTTAGCTTTAGCACTATTGATGAGAACACTCCGCCTCAACGAGCCTTGTCCTTTCGAAACACCCCCTAATCTATCGGAATGATCCATTTCACTTATTCTATTATCCAATACTTCTATATTACCTTCACTGTTCATTCTATTTATAACAGGCTTGCTGTTTGAACAGACTGGCGCAGACTGCTGTCTGACAAAGGTTTTGTTAGTGAACAGTCTGTCGAATAGACTTCTTGTCTCTGCCTCGTCTTTGCTACCATCGTCTACCTCACTTTTGTCTATGCTAGTTCTGTGACTGAATAGTTTTTTAAGACTGTTTGTGGTTCGAGTCAAACTGCTACTTGTAGTCGAACCGTTGGTTATGGTCCTTTGCACTCGTCTGCTTGAGTTATCTTTCTTCTTATAACAAATGCAAACTTTACAGAATCCTATACGGAATTTTGAAGACATTAAATTGTAGAGAATCGGATTTATAGCCGAATTGATGTAGAGCATAACTCTTGAAAAATAAAGTATGTTGTACCATTTTTCTGGTGTTATATCTTCGTACAACTCCTGAGGAGCTACGATAATCCATAGCGTTAGAGCTCTATAAGGCATTAGACAGAGAAAGAAGCAGAGAACAACAGTTCCTAGCATTAAAATTACTTGCTTTCTCGCTCTAGCATTGTAGGGGTCAAACGTTTTGTTCATGACCACTTTTGAGGCTGCTGTGATAAGATTCTTAGCGATAACAGTGTAGAGAACTATGAGAATAATTAAAGGGAGTAAATAGAGAAGTATTATGATCATGACGAAGAAGGTTATTTGCCAGAAGGTGACCGCTTGAGTGAGGCACTGCGAGTATGAAGATCCATCCTCTCTGGTGATTGTTTGATGCTCAGCAATTGCCAGGATGGGACTGGAAGAAATAAAATATTGATTTAGCTTTGTGTGGAAAAGTTAGAGAGTATTTGGGTGAGTGGTACCAATATTATTTATACTCGTGGGTATTACTATGTTTACTTTTCAGTTTAGTTCTATGGATGATTTTTAAGGGCACTTCAATTTAAGCATGTTAATCACCGTAGTGGTACGCTGTACGTATGCTTAAATTGAACAAACCCTTTAAAGTAGTTGGTTTGATAAATTAAACTTCTTAGTGAGGTAATTTTGAGTAAATTGATGTATATTTTTAATGAAATTATATCTATTTAGAAACTTTTTACAGCACTCAGAGAGACTTACATTAAATCGACACTTCATTATTTGACGTAAGTTTTCATACATTACATGTCAAAACCAGTCATTGAATCTCTAAGGAAGCATCTGACGTCTCTGAGTGAATAAATAATGTTGATACCACTCCAACATAAACAAGAACTTCTAAATACACAATTATATACACATCTACACATCTATCTATAGTGAGTGACTGATTGAGTCCATTTCATATTATTTACACAATGTGCAGAGACAGGTATTAATTTACACATTAATTAATTATTATAGGGTCAATACTGCGTTAAGCGTGCGCCCGTCGGTTCACTTTTGACTGACACCGCACGCGACGGGCGCACGCGACGGCTCACTTTTGAAACCACACGCGGTGCGCTTTCGCGGCGTGCGCACGCCGCGGGCGCCCGCGACTTGTCTCTTTTGTATAGAACCGCGGCGTGCGCACGCTTAACGCAGTGTCGGCCCTACAGGGTATTATTTATTTTTATTATACAAGTGACAATTAAAAATCTTGTGAATTCAATATTACGTGAAATATGACTATATTTTAGGTAATATTGAAGAAGAAGAAGATTCAATGAAATATGAATAATTTTCAGGTACCTATATCTGTGCTTAAACTCGCTTCTTTGCATAAATGTAAAATGCCAACGATAATCAAGTCTTTAAAATACACTAAATAATTCATAAACTATTAAAACAGTGGAAAATATATAAAGAATAAACAGATACAATTGACACTGCAATAAAATGTAAATCTGTGTCGTGTTTGAAAAGCATGAGAAGCAAAAATAACAGAAGCAACATTAAAACTAACTGCTGTTTTCGGAGTCGACAATTGAGACTATTATCGAGGTAATATTTCTTAAATTATATTAAAAAAAAGAACTATTAGAGATGTCAATTAAATTGATAATTAACTAATTGATATAATTTTTCATATATTACATGTCAAAAATCACTATTAAGCTTTCCCAAGAAATCAATTTACGTCTCTAAATTGTTGGTAGTAAAGTTACTGTTGTGTTAGTGACAACTAGATAGATAGATAGATAGATATCTGAAGAGTCAATTGACAAATATTCTTGGGTGATGACTGATGAAACATTATTAAAAAATCTCAATGATAAATTCAGTAAGATGAAAGGCCTTTGCCCAGCAGTGGGATATTACAGGCTAAGGGTGCCATTGTAGCGGTCGCAACTGTGCGGAGCTCAACTGACCAATCACAATGCATTGTGACAATGTCAATTTATTGTTTGACACTCCCAATGCGCTCGGATTGGTAAATCGCGCTCCATATCGAACCTCTTATTTTTATTGTCATCACGGTGTTGCCTCTATCCTTTTCCCTACTCATATAACAAAAGCTTCCACTACACTAAGAACTGCTTGCTATGACAAAATACTTTACATCTTATTACTACTTTAAACAATAAAGCGAGGAACTGTGTCGCTATGAAATTTAAACTTTAACAAAAGCGTACGGTCTTTCAATAAGCGTTGGGTAATGCGACAAGGTTCTCTGTTTCAAATAAAAGAGCTCTTTTATCGTATGCACGATTTGTTAAGGGATCTTGTCAATTTACATAGTTTGTGATAATAACGGGTTCCTATTCTTTGTTATTGCGTCTGTTGTAACGGAACTATGGGATTTGCATTTGGTCAAAGTGTTTCGATGAATATTATATTTAGTTGAGCTTTGTTTGGTTTGGAAAGAATACTTATTTTAAGTTCAAACTGTAGACTTCTTTTGATAGACGAGTCATTTCTATCAGTGTGATTAAAATGAGATATCTTAAGGGTGCCTGTCCAGTCCATTGATGCGGAGCGAGGCTGCGGAGCGGAGAAACGGACAAATATTAACCAATAGGATTGCATAAAATATCTGACCGGAGATTTTATGCAATCCTATTGGTTAATAAGGCACCCTAATAGTTTAAGATCGAGACCATATGAATTTTATTTGATTTTGTTTTTATTTGTTTTATACTACAATACTTTTGTTTTATGTATTGTTTATTGAGTTTGTACATTAAGGCGAGTAGGTAGTTTAGATTATAAGATAGTGTAAGTAGTATTCTATAGAAGAAACCAACCGTGACGGGGCCGGCGACTTCAAAAGATCGTAATTCTAAGTCCTAAAGTGCGTTTCTATTAAAATGGAGTTCAATTGACCAATGACAATGTATTACGAAATGAATTTGACAATGTCAATGCGTTGTTTGACAATGGACACGCACCTTAAGACTCGCAGCTTGTTTACTTGCGCAACTTAACCATTTTTATATCGCAATTTAGACAAATAAGTAGTAACAACTTACAACTTTATCTCAACTTTTATCGTCTCCAACAATAGGCCGCCTACACACTTGTAAATCATTAACTTTCCGATCCGATATACATTCGATTATCCCATAAAAGGTAGTCCGCGTCCAAATAAACAATATCGGTGGACTAAATCGCCTCGATGGGACGTATTTATTGGTTCAGTTTGAACTAATACCGTATAGTTTTGCTATTTGCCAATGAAAGTGGGACGAGTTTTTGGTTAAAGTTCCGTTTAGACTAATCATTGTAAAGGTGTGTTTTCATTGAGGAATTTATTGTACAGTTTTGTAATTTTATTTCAATTAACAAATTAAGTGGTGTGAAGCTAAGAGCGTATTTCACAAGAAATCTTAAATCTATTTAGCTCTAAAATAGGTATGTTTAAAAACAAATGACGTTCGTTTTAAATTGTGTTCTATTTGGTGGAAGGTAAAATACAATTTTGAATGAACCGCTTTTGTTTCTATACTATATATTTTGTTAAGTAGATATTAGGTATATATTTTGTTTCATATTTAAGGACTAAATAGATTTATGAGTTATACAAGAATATGGTGTTGCGGACTACCACGGTTAAACGACGACGACGATTAGCATTTTTGTATTAAGAATATCGGACATTTACTTTGTACTCCCCATTACAATATTTATGCGTACATAACTAGGTATGTTAGTCTCATCTTTATAATAACTTCAATAATTCATCTCTAAGTCGTTGTGTAATCGCCCTAACGTTGTTTGTCGGCGATCGTTTGCCCATCGCCGCCCACGGGAGTTGTTCCTAATGGGACATGATTTGCTTTACCGATTGTGACATTTTTGGCACAAACTTATTTTTATCACTTACGCGATATAAGAATAGACGGATCTTGTTATAGTTATTGCTGTTTCGTGTTTTGAATTTGTTTTTGGTTGTCATTTTATTTTTTATGTTTTTTAAATAAATTAAATAGCTTTTCTAGTCGAAAAGTTTTTTGCAATCTGACAAGATTTTCTAATGTTTTTCCAAACAAAATCTATACATATAAATAAAAAATCAAAGATGTTTTTAAAATTGTTGTACGTGCATAGCTTCCAAATTGGTAGAAAGACAGAGGAAGTTTTAAGTTTTTTTGTAGTTAAAAAAATTCAAAAAAGCAAATATTAAAAAAAAGGGGCGTTACAAAATGTTAATCCAAAGTCAAATATTTTTGCCCCAAAGAAGCTCTTTAGAAGAGCCAGTATTAAAGTAAAGCAATTTAAAGAAGGTATCTATCACATTTTGATTCATCTACGTTTCTATCGTCGCAAATAAGAACATTTACATTCAATTATATTATAATTGGTGTTTTTATGGATGCTTCAATTTTATGGTTTTATTTTTATTGGCGACAAGATTTAGTGTTAGTACTTCATTACAATTTATTGAATATCGGAGGATCTATAAGGGCCGATACTGCGTTAAGCGTGCGCATGCCGCGGTTTTGATACAAAAGAAAACCGTCGCGGGCGCCCGCGGTGTGCGCACGCCGCGTGTAGCTTCATACAAAAGTGAACCGTCGCGTGCGGTGTCATACAAAAGTGAACCGCCGCGCACGCTTAACGCAGTGTTGGCCCTTATTGGTACGTAACATTTTAATGTAATATTCTAGGACCTCTTTTTCTGCGAAAACCTTTTGCCGTTGTTTAGTTTAGGTATAGTATCATATCACTACATATTATAAAACAAAGTCCCCGGCCGCGTCTGTCTGCCTGTTCGCGATAAACTCAAATACTACTGCACGGATTTTGACGTGGTTTTTTTAAATAGATAGAGTGATTCAAGAGGAAGGTTTATATGTATAAAATTTCCCGAAATTCTCACGGGAACAGGCACAACGCGGGTAAAACCGCGGGGCGCTGCTAGTAGTATACGTATCACATAGTGTGAATATAAAATGTAAAATTTCAATAAAAGTATTGTATTGTATTGGCCTCTGGGACGTGCGATATACCCGATAACCGACATGAAGGGACGGGCTGTTCCAATGTATATTTTAAGCTATTGCATAGCTTCTATCGCGGGCCTTGAGCGCGGGGACCGAATCCAGAAATTCCGTAACGAAAAAACCTCACGCTCCCCACTAACGCCATCTAGTGATACAAAAAATAACTATGCAATAGCTTTACCGCGGCAGTCCCCGAGTGCCACACGTCTTTTTTAATTTTAACTTTGCGTAATTTTTCGTTTAAAACTATTCTTAAGTACCTATTAAATGGTTTTAAGTTTTTATTTTATTTTTTATGTGTAAAAATAATGAAAACTTTAATGTTTTTGTTTTATCATCATTCCGACTATGTTTTTTTATTTTTGAAAAGTAAAAAACTGTAACGTTTTTGTTTTAATACCCTAATTTAGACTACGTTTTTCATCCTTGTTGTTACAATCGCATAAGTAGAATCATATCGAAAATATTTACTTAAGTCCTTTACAAGAGAGCGGCCTTGCAAAGCTCTTAAGTCGATACTTGCTTTTATCTAAGGATTAAATTTAAATACTCTCCAATTAATAACTCCTTATGGATATTATTTTAAGACTGCATCCTTCCCTTCCTTCTGTTAGAACTTAGAAGGCTTTTATTTAAATTAATCGTCGATTATATTTGGAACAAAGGAACTTAGAAAGTCCAATAACCTCAGTGAAATAAAAACAAAACACTGTGATAAATGTTATGTGACACGATTTTGATCTCTTCTAACAAAAGTACAATGAGGGAACTTGTCCCTTAAACACCTTAACCCATATGCGCCTGCCGTACTCATTTGGGTACGGTCAAAAATCTACCCCCAATTTTGAAAGTAAATAAGTTTAGTGGTCGTCGAAGCTTTTATTGTAAAGACTAGTTGTGTGTAATTAATTAAAAACCCATAATAAAGATTTATATCGTACGGTTTTTATTTTATTGAGCTTTTATTTGAGTGTTTTGGAAGCATCATCATCATAAAAATGTAAGTACTTTTTTTTTCCTATTTACTTGGGTATTTTTTAAATTATTTTATATAATCATAACAAATATATTACAGAGTTCATAATATAACTAAAAAAAGTCACAGTATACATATATATAGAAAGTTATGTACATATTTACGTTGGTGTACCCATTTGAGTACAACGGGCATATAGCGTACCAAAATAACGTGATTTTTTACAGTACCTAAAATGGCTAATAAGTCCCTTCCTTCACCTGTATAGCCTCCTGAAGCCTCCTGAAGACTAACATAGTTCAATCCAGGACTATGTTAGTCTTCCGAAGGCTATAGAAGCTATAATGAGAGAAGATGACTCCGACTTGGAAGTCAACTTAGTGGCCATACCTCCTGAACCCAGTGTATTGACTGACGTAGAAGAAGGGGATGACGATAATACCGTTTCCAACGTAATACCGAGAGATACTCCTGGACGTGTCGAGGTTTTTACTAATAGAGATGACGATGATTGGAGCAGCAGCGACGAAGAAACTGTGCTGATTATGATTATCGATTTGATACGGCAAATGAATTCGTGCGTTGGTTAGACAACAGCGTCTGTACTATGGGCACCAACTACGACACTGTTCTTCTTTTGGGAAAAGTAAAACGGTGGAACTCGGTGGAGAAAAGAAAAACAGACATCAATATCCCAAATCTATTTGTGACCTATAATAAGGGCATGGGAGGAGTCGATCAAGCTGATCAATCGATATCTTTATATCGTACTGCAATACGCGGGAAGAAATGGTGGTGGGTGTTATTCACTTATTTTCTGGACCTGACTTTGAGCAATGCATGGCGTTTACAAATGCTGGATTGTGAGGTAAAGATGGATTACCTACAATTTCACCGTAGCATCGCTAGACACTATCTACGGCAAAATATGGAGACACCTGCTAGGCCATCAGCCTCTGTGGTCCCGTCACTGCAGTTTGATGGTTGTGGTCATTACCCGGAAAAGTTGACAAAGCAGTTGCGGTGTGCCGTTTGCCATCTTAGAGCTCGTTGACAATGCAAAGTGTCAAAAAACCTTATGTATTAAGAGGCCATGTTTTGAAATTTTTCATAGTGAATGAGCCCAGTGTACCCATTTGAGTACGGCATTTTTTTTATTACTAAATTTTAAAAAAATTAAAAATATCCTTGCTTTTTTATTAAAACTCCTTATTATCCCCTACTATACACAGTTTATTTAATTTTCCTATGACCACTTTAGGTTTGGGCACAAATGGGTTAAGGTGAAAATTGCTATAGGACGAAGTATACCTGTAACTAACGCCCGTACTCAGAGACGTCAAGTACTTCCTAAGTAGATAATTAATGAGTGATGTGTGAAATTATATGGGACATTGACGTAATTTTTCACACATCGATGCTTAACTAAGTATCGATCTACTTAACTAAGTATCGATTAATGGACGTCTCTGAGTACGGCAGTTAATCTATAACAACCTACACTTTACGATTTGCAATGTACGCACTAATAAGTAAATTCTTCCAAACACCGTAACTAATAAACTACCCTAACTGTACATATTTACAATCGCCACGTCAAATTATCTTATATCTACGGTACCTATATACAATAAGGAAAAATCTATTTACAAAGAAAAACAATAGATAAACCACATAACATTAAATAAGCTCTTAAAATTAATAGTGCGTTACGAAAAGCAGTGAAACACACACAAACAGACAAATAAAGCATTTTACATTATAGTTGTAACATATATTAATATATAAAGCGTTTACCTTGCTGTAAAAAGGTCGTGAACATCTGAAATGTCAAGGATTTCAATGTTTTTGTTAGTTTGGTTCACTCGGCGGCAGGCGAGCAACATTTTGCGCAGATTTATTTGTATATTTTTCTTTTTTACCGAAGATAGGTTGGTACCTTCATAGATACTATGTTACATTATTGTTCATTAGATAATTTTCAAATCCTTTGGGAAAATATCTTATATAAAATATGAATACCTTTATGAATACAATTATACCATTTCAATAGGGAACTAAACAATGAGATACCAGTTAGGCAATAGAAACAATACCTTAAGTATGTGTATAGTTCTGTGAGTTCTGTGACAGTACTTATTGTGTATCAAAATTTTAAAAAAAACCACTCAAGACAGTGGCTACCTTAAATCGTCTTTAAATACCAGCTATTTCAATGAAACTTTCAATCAAATGAAAACAAAAAACAGAAATACTCGTTCACAAAGAAAATCCAATATGGCGGAGGAAGTATTAGAAACAGCGCCATCTTTTGTTTGGTTAAGGAAACAATAAGAAATGGCTGTCGCTTCAACGACTCCAATAACGGTGTATTAAAAATTCTTCAGAGAGCTGTAGTTTAGTTTACATTCTAGGGTAGATTTATAGACTAGGTATTTGGTTTGAGGCTAGGACTTGTTTTATTTGTTTACTAAACTTCTTACTGTATAGGTACCACTTCATATGTATATGTGGTAGTAACCAAGCCTGGTGTTATAGTTTTTAGATTGCTAAAAGGCTTCCGAAATATGACATTTTACAGGAATCTTCAGTAACAGAGATCTACATATTTTGGAAATTCACTCGAACGTGGAGAGCGAACGTCTCACACTTACAATTTTTTTCACAATTCGGTAACTAGCAGCTGTAGTCTCACTCAATCTCATCTATAATCTAATCTCATAGAATTCAATGGTTTATTAAAATACTAGCCGCGCCCCGCGGTGCTACCCGCATTGTACCAAAGCCCGCGAGAATTTCGAGATAAAATGTATCCGATGTGTTATTCTGATGTGTACCTATATTGCTGTAAAGTTTCATCCAAATCCGTTCTGTATAGACCTAGAGCCCGTGAACCCCAGACCTTCGTTATTTTATAAAAGCGGAAAGTTTGTCAGCGCATGCTCCCACACACAGGTAAGAACGATGGACTATTATGAAGTTTGGGTTACCGTGGCTTTGGCAGGTAAACGGTACTAAAGGTGTGTAAAATACCGATCTAAATTCATCAAATAATAAAGTGTGATTTGTGACATGACATATGTCATTTGAAAGCTCTTGAAGAGTTGTACAAGTCACCCTTTGACGGTGATATCGAAATCAACGGCCAACTTGGTGTTTTCGACCATTGAAGATTGGAGTTGACCTATGCTATGGACGCTGATCTTAATGCTCAACAGTGACATGACCCATATCATTTGAAACCTCTTGACAAGTTGTACAAGTCACCCTTTGACGGTGATATCGAAATCGACGGCCAACTTGGTGTTTTCGACCATTGAAGATTGGAGTTGACCTATGCTATGGACGCTGATCCTAAGTGACATGACCTATGTCATTTGAAAGCTTTTGACAAGTTGTACAAGGCACCCTTTGACGGTGACATCGAAATCAACGGCCAACTTGGTGTTTTCGACCACCGAAGATTGGAGTTGGCCTATGCCATGGACGCTGATCTTAATGCTCAACAGTGACATGACCCATATCATTTGAAACCTCTTGACAAGTTGTACAAGTCACCCTTTGACGGTGATATCGAAATCGACGGCCAACTTGGTGTTTTCGACCATTGAAGATTGGAGTTGACCTATGCTATGGACGCTGATCCTAAGTGACATGACCTATGTCATTTGAAAGCTTTTGACAAGTTGTACAAGGCACCCTTTGACGGTGATATCGAAATCGATGGCCAACTTGGTGTTTTCGACCATTGACCTTTAGTACCGTATACCTGCCAAAGCCACGATAACCCAAACTTCATAATAGTCCATCGTTCTTACCTGTGTTGGGAGCATGCGCTGACAAACTTTCAGCTTTTATAAAATAACGAAGGTCTGGGGTTCACGGGCTCTTGGTCCAGTAGTTTTTGCATGAAAGAGTAAAACATACATCCATCCTCACAAACTTTCGCATTTTTAATATTAGTAGGATTTATGTGACATATTTATTTCCAAAGTAACACGATAAATCGTAACGCGCTAGCTAAACTATGCTATACCTTTTAACAATGGGATTTTATCATCTAGATACAATCAAAGTATCCTAATTTTATTCTTTGTGAAGCATAAAGCACACCCCTGTGAAAGCTGTTTTTTGGCTATCTGTCATCTGACGCTGTGAAGGCCGAACATAAACTCTTTGGTGGACTGATGGTATACGCTATAAAGTATGGGCTCTTATCTCGTAGTCACTGAATAGATACATCACAAGGATAACAGCCTCCGTGGTCTTGTGGTTTGAGCACCCGGCTCACGACCCGGAGGTTCCGGGTTCGATTCCCGGTGGGGATACCTCACAAAAATCACTTTGTGAGACTGTCCTCAGTTTGGTTAGGGCATTGCAGGCTGAATCACCTGATTGCCCGAAAAGTAAGATGATTCCGTGCTTCGGAGGGCACGTTAAGCCGTCGCTCCCGGTTACTTTCTACGGATAGTAGTCGTTACACGAGCCATGTCAGAGGCCTTTGGCGGCTCAATAACTCTGACACCAGGATTGGTCAGGTTGACCTCCACTCGATGAAGAAGAACAAGGATACATACAGTTACAACAAAGAACCGTTCGTGGTGTAGATCAACTAAGCGATGTTAGATAATTGCGATTGTTAAGCAACGGGCCGCTCGGTCTCTACTTGGGTGGGTGACCGATAGTAGCGTGCTTCGAAGGGCGTTAAGCAGTCGGTCCCGGTTGTTTCAATCGTCAGACTATGTCGGAGGCCTTTAGGCGGTCTAAAAACTCCGACACCAGGGTTGGCAACTAACCTGTTGACTGTATGTAGCTATCCATTACAAAAATAATTATTAAAATCGGATTGGTAGTTTCTGAGATTAGCGCGTTCAAACAAACAAACAAAACGAACTCTTCAGCTTTATTTTACTGACTAGCCGCTCCCCGCGGTGTTACCCGCGTTGTACCCGTTCCCGCAGGAATTTCGGGATAAAATGTGTCCCATATGTTATTCTGATGTATAACCTACGTTACTGTAAAGTTTCATCCAAATCCGTCCTGTAATTTTTGCGTGAAAGAGCAACAAACATCCATCCTCACAAACTTTCGCATTTATAATATTAGTAGGATTTTCTAAACTAAACTTTTTTAGAACAAAATCTACTTTTCCCAATTCCTTAATAAAGTACAAAATGCAAGAAACTGAAAAATATCCTCTCGCTGAAGACCCAGTTTCAGAGAGGCTATAAACTGCAAACCTTCTTGCAAGTAATGTAACGTCATTTAGATCCTTATTGCTTCGTAATAAAGCTTAGTTTACAAAGCTAGGTCACTGTTTCTGCTTGGTTTATGTGAAAAGTACTAGATTTAAGGACTACTAGTTTGTGAACCGTTTTGGCGGAATGAGGAACTAACTTTATTTAGAACTTTGGACCCTATAAAATACCTATAAAATTGGGGTGTTCTAAATTTGGCTTGTATTTAAGAGAACAAACCCACTACAGTCCAAACAGTCTTAAAGAGGAATTATTCGATGTGAACCAAACTGTATTTTATCAGTATATTGTTTACTAGCAGCGCCTCGCGGTTTTACCCGCGTTGTGCCCTTTCCCGCTGCTAGTACTGAGTAAAGCAGTAGTTTAGTAAAGTAGTAAGTCAGGATATGATACTTGAAAAAATGTAGGACATTTTTTCGTAATATATGAAAGACCCTAAACTCCATGCGTCACATATCAGATATATGAAACTATAAACCAGAGCATTTTGGATAAGGTTCCTTTCACATGATAACTTTATTACTTCTTAGATGAAAGGAGTTGTTTACTCCTTAAACGGTGTATAACTCACTTTATATAACCCTGGCGGAATATTTCATAAAGAATATTTGTATACCGGATGGTATTAAGCGCTAATGTGACAATCGTAAGATATATTTTAACTTAAACACTGTTATAAAGTGTTTTGTCTCTTTTACTCTTCGGAAAGTAGTGTATGTTGGAAAGGGACAAACCATTTGGTAGCTAAAAACATTTGACAAACCACTTGACAGTTAATTTTATGAATAAAGCCCTAAGTATTTAAAATGCTGTCTTATCCTCTAGCAGAAGGCCCCTAATTAAGGATGCCTTTCCACTAGATCTATTCTATGCTACGTCGCTAAGCTATATTTGGTATCCACCAATCACATCACCGCGTAGCATCACGTAGCCATAGCATTACTTTGGTGAACGGCACTCTACTTTTGGATTACATAAATATAGGTATACAAAATATAATTTTCATGAATATGTTATAGATATTTTTTTATTTACCGTTGGATATTCCTCAATAAATAATATCATCCAAAGACCATCCGCTCTTTAGCTTAGACGCGAAGTAAGTATATATACTTAGTAGGTATACTCGTAAAATACTAAGTACTTATCATACTTAGATATCAAAATATAACGACATCTTAACAAGAAATATGGTTATGAGTTCATCCATAATAGATCCTGTGAATGTTCAGTGCTTGTTTACTGCGGCTTAGTGGAGTTTACCTTCGAGCACCTAGTTTGTATCAACCTCATGTATAGTAGCTTTATCTCACGAGCGCACTTGCCACCTTATTAATAAACGCTGTGTAACTAAAACACTGTCATAATGTGTTTTGTTTCTTTTGCTCTTCGGAAAATTGCGTATGTCAGAAAGTGACAAACCATTTGATAGATAGAATGTCGTTAATAATGTGTTGTTAATTAGCCCTTGAGGTTTACTTGTTTAGGTAAATGTACATGTCATTGTCTTAGTGTGCATTATGGTCCGCGTTAAAATTGTCTTTGACTTCAAAATCTTATAATTAAAAAATAAAAATGTATTTGGGCGACTTCCTGACTTATTTTAAAGTTGAATAAATTGGAGACCTTTAAAAACTTTAAGTTAGACCACTCTACATTAAAATAAACATTAAAAACAAATTCAAAGGTCGGTTGAACGACGTATATAATACACAGTCAATTTCACAACTCCCCTCTTTTTGCTTCTGGCATCAAATACGACTGCAAACACAGATAACGACTTAATTAAAGTAAACAGAATGGCGCCAAATTCTCTAAAAATAAATAATTCGAATACACAAAACGATAACTTCCCCAAACGACTTTGCTTCCAAAAAATACGAACAGAAAATCAACGACAGCAAAAATAATTTACTATCACAAAACACATTTGGAAAACAAGACAACATTTCCATTTTTCCGTGTACTCCATCCGAAGGTCGTCAAATGCAGACAATGGCGGAAAAAATAAAAAAATAGGTGAAAATCTTAGACATATCAAACAAATGGATTCGTCACAACTGCAAGAAAAAGAAAATTCGTCCTGCGGAATTGCTAAGGTATAGGTAGAAATTATGTCCAAAAAATATTGTAAAAAAAAATATTGCCTATGATTGTAAAATTACCTGATTTAAAAAAAGTTGTAAAATCTGTGTACAGAATTGAAAGTGATTCAGTCATTCTGTGACCACGAGTGGTGTATGTAATCCGCTTAAAATGTCGGATACACATTTTAATATTTTAAATACGTAATATATTCTATAGTGATACAGTCCGGTTTTATTTAGTATAATTAGTAGAAATCGTGAGTTCAAACAGTATATTAATTTCAATTTAACTATTACTAGAAAAGGATAAACTGAAATTATAAAAATAGAAGTAAATTTTACATGTGTAAACCTCACCAATATTTACGTAGACTTATATACTCTCATTACCCGATCACTGAAATTTTCAATATCAAATTTCGATCATGATGTAAAATCTTATCCAAATCTCAGCTGCCTACTCCTGCCTTCTCCTTTCCACCAACAACTCTTCGGTAAAATATGATGAAAAAGGACGAAAAGTCGCACTTTACATTCAGTACAAAGTACGAACGGAAGGCGAGATAAATGAAGCTATTTATTCCAAACTCTATGACTCGCGGGAGAATTATAGTGTGAAGTCATTGTGCTGTAGTGGAAATTCGTTTGTTTACTACAATACAAATTGTTCTGTGAATAGAAAGTTTTCCATGAAAAGAGACCAGTGACAAACTCCCTCGGAAAAAAACCGCAGGGCGCTGCTAGTCATAAATAAAATTACCGATTGTAATGTAATTTGTTGATAATTGAACAAAACCACAGTGGTTATGTGGTTATGGTATGTTTTTATATTAAATAAATAAATATACCCGGACAAATTCACACACGGTTAATTAGACCCAAAGTAAGCTCTAAGCTTGTGTTATGGAATCTAACTAACTCGTACTACTACATATACATACACAAATATTTTTATAAGAATATATAATTGACACCCAGACGTCGTCGCCAACAACTATGTCTGCACATATTGTTGACTCCGGGCGGGAATCGAACCCGCAACCCCCTTCACAGTAAGCGCTCTCACTGCCACTGTGCCAAGGGGCTTGCCAAATATTGTAACTACTAGTCAGCTCGAAGCTTTTAAATTAGCTCAATCCAAATATCAACTTGTAAACTAACTCAACATAAACGACGTGACTGCTGCAGATCTAAAAAAATGTTGATGTATGTCTATAAAAAAGTAAATCATGTAACATCCTACTAGACACATAAAGACTGAAAGACAGAAAAACTTTCAACATAAAAACTTGACAATAATTTAATCCAACCTAACTTATTACCATCACAAAACATTTTGTTCGACGAATAAGTGTTATAAAAGTGTAAAATAAAAAGTTGACAAAGTTTTTCTGGAGGTGTACTCGTATTCTGTGAACGAAGCTCGTGACGTAAATCCACTGAGCGATGACAGTGCTTGTTGAATGCTAAACAAAGAGTAGTATTCTTTATACTAACTACCGCATTCAAAGATATCAATAGACGTAATTCTTCGTTCACTACATGTCAAAAATCAGTCTCAATCACAGAGCATAGAAGCACCGCCGGACCGGCCGCTACGCGCGGTGCTTCTATGCTCTGTGGTCTCAATTAAAACAGCTTCAAGTCCTCTAAGTTTTTTGTGACATTACTATGTGACTACTGCGATGAAATTAATCGTAAGACAATGTCCCAGTACTTTGTCTAAAATTAATCTAAAGCTAAATTAAAAGCTGTTCTATTTTATGCCCAAGGCCTTTTATACTGTTTATAAACATGTCGTTTTATTAAGAGCAATTTCAAAGTGAACACTCCCACGCTACGGTACCAGGGTATCATAATGTAAAGGAAATATAAGATAGACAATAGTGCGGTTCATTTGCTTCAGTAATAAGGTGCTCAAAGAAACTCGGTACTGTTTTAGCCTCATTTGGTAGTTTCAAATTTCTACTACACATATGATTTAAGTTTACTTAATATATGCTTGAGTTTGTGATACCCTTTGTAGGTTTGAACTATATGTTTTAGAGAAATATCTACAAACAAATTAGGTATAATAATTATACTTGATGTTCGAAACAAAGAAATATATCAATCCTATCCTATCCTACTTAATATTATAAATGCGAAAGTTTGTGAGGAAGGAGGTATGTATGTATGGATGTATGTTTATTGCTCTTTCATGTAAAAACTACTGAACGGATTTAGATGAAACTTTACAGTAATATAGGTTATACATCAGAATAACACATGGGATACATTTTATCCCGAAATTCCCGCGGGAACGGGTACAACGCGGGTGAAACCGCGGGGCGCTGCTAGTAATAATATAATTATAATATTCTAATCATTGGAGTTTAAAATCGTTTGTGGTGTACAAAGAAACTGTTGTGGCGAACTAATAGACTATTAAAGGGAAAACAATAGCGATTCCATTTTATATTAGTCGATAAAAATATATTTATTAAATTTTCAGTAAAATACAATGTTTCTTCGGCTAAAACATAATACTAGTATAATGCTTAGCTCTATGATTTTGTAAAGATGTCCGACAAAGATCACTTATATCTTTTAGATAAATAGTAACCTGTTATTTCTTACCATATTGTCAAATAAAACCAGTACAAATCAGGCCAAAATTTCGCCAAAAAGAAAATCACACAATATCGCCTTTGTACGGCCATATTGGCCAATTTATTCACTCTCAAATTCGACTCTGTGCCTCAAATTAGAAGCTTTCTGAAGCAAAAGCGGAAAACCCGCGTCCAAAGTCAATTTTGGACGTATATGTTGTCAATTTTCAAAAAAAGCTCACTCGTTTCACACGACTAAGCGTCACACACAACATTTTGCATTTTAATTTATGGAGTATATTTATGTATATTTTTATAATAGCTGAATGGGGAAAAACCTCTTAAAAGTAATATATTTAATCTTATAAATTATCATAAAAAAAAAACTATTCATATATTTTTTCATTTTAGCAGCTTCTATGCTACGCATTCTGTAGCACTTACGCTACGGTACTACGCCGTAGCTTACAGTCGCTACGAAGTTCACACCTTAGAAAGTGCCTGTTACTTTACAACCCGTCTAGGGGACCAATGTATATACATATATACCAAATAACATAATACATAAAACTTTACTATCACTAGTTAGGCAGAATTCAGTAGCAGAAATAGCATGTACTTAGTACTCTTAAGAGCAAGGTTTGTAATGATAAATTATTGTAATAATTATCATTGATAATTCGAACCCTTTCCAAATTTGACAGTGGTCAACAGCAAATTACATACCACCAACTGAACATACCAACTCCACCACTCAATTCTGCCAATAGAAACAATATTATATAGCCTATTTCAACTGTATTTCAAACTACCCTTTCAACTCACCTAGTGAACAGAGCAGCAAAGAACCACACGAGCGCGCATATCAAAGTGGCTCTGGTCTTAGTGCAGACGTACCCTGCCCTCAAAGGCTCGCAGATCGCGTAGTACCTCTCGAAGCTGATGGCGAGGATGGTCAGGACTGACGCGTGGGTGACTGTCAGCTCTACGAAGGGTACTGCTAGACCTGGGGACAAAGGGTTTGAGATTAGTAAGGTAGTAGCTGCATAATTCAGTTTCACTCGCGCTGTATTTGTACCCATTGAAATATTGATAAAGACCCCCTTTTCTTTTTAACCTATACCCCACATTAAGTGTTACCTATACTATATATAACCTTTTTGTTGAATATGGTCATTAAATACAATATGATTATTTTCGAATATTATAGTTGCCTATACTGACCAATTAAAAAAAACACCCTGTATAATGAGTTAATTTCCGACCAGTGCTAGTCAAAGTTTATTTGCTACATTGAGGGCTATTCTTTAAGAGGGTAGAGATGGGTAGTGTCACACCCCTTGTCAGCTTGATTGATAGAATATGTGACAGCCATCAATCAAGGGTGCGTAACAGATTCTTCGTCGGTGAATTTAGTCAAAAATGTCCTGGTTTTTCTCTGTTATGTAATAAATAGATGTACTTTATTCCACCCTCTACAAAATAAAAATGAATAGCTGAACGTGTTACTAAGCGCATAACTTCAGAACGGCAGTACCAAATTGGATGATTCTTTTTTTATGTGTTCCTTATTGCCAGGACAAGGTTTTTATATACTTAAAACTGACTAGGGTCTGCGCTTACGACTAAGTGTTCATTTTCCTGGATCGAAGTTTGAGTCTTACACCCTCACAAAATCTACCTTTTCATAATATAGTAGAGATAAATTACGCATTAACGTTCCACAATCACAATAAACAGTACAAGAAACAAACCATCCTTCCATTAGTTAATTCAAACAAATCGCCACATCTTACATAATAGTACGTTTGATAACATCAGTTAAGTCAAACTTAAAACAACAAAGTGCTCACAGAAAGCTCAAATTTCATAGCAAATACTCGTTTTGTACAGAATGCATTTAAATGTCAATATCGACGCCATTTTGTGACGTCATCGTGGAGTCAGCCAATCGCGTCGATTGAATATGACGCGTGTCTTTTTCCGGTTGAAAGCTTGGTTGTTGATGTTAATTTTTATACAATAAGCTTTTGTTAATCGACTTTCAAAGATTCTGAATTTAAGTGTTTAATTAACGTGGTATTGTTAGATATCCGCCAATTAAGTATACGAATAACGAACGATAATAATTCCATGGTCGTTTTAAGTGATTCCTAGAGAATAACTGAATCCGGTTGTTATACCTACGTTGTAAAACGTTTTATTGTA
This sequence comes from Cyclophora punctaria, assembly GCA_951394245.1. Classification (NCBI taxonomy): domain Eukaryota; kingdom Metazoa; phylum Arthropoda; class Insecta; order Lepidoptera; family Geometridae; genus Cyclophora; species Cyclophora punctaria. The sequence goes on from OX596190.1 coordinate 5,644,602, forward strand.
TACTCTTAGTTTTCTCTTGTAGTGATCACGCCTAATCCTCCTCACTGAACTGTACTGATATCTTCGGTGAGATGACAGGCCTTTGCCCAGCTGTGGGCTATTTCATGATAATACTTTTTTTCTCTTAGTTATATATTTTAGGGTCATATATTTTTCACGATTGTATAAGTATAGACTAGTAATATCTTATTGCAGGACAAAGGTCTTAGAAATCAGTACAATGATGAATACTGTTACACAATTTTAACACATATTTATAATGTAAGTTTAAAGGTAATGTGTCGGTTGTTAACCCCGTGTACGTTTTATGAATGTCTGACGTCGACTTTCATAGATAAGCCACGAACTTGTCACATTGACATGTATAACTTTTTAAATACATTCATTATTTAAAAGTGCTTTTAATTGCTTAAAACACCTGTTACCTTAGAAAGAAACAGTGCAAGACTAAGAACTAGGAAAAACTAGGAAGACTAAGTTAAAAGGCTAAGAAACCATTTATTTAACTATAACCTTATATTACAATAGCAGCGCCCCGCGGTTTTACCCGCGTTGTGTCCATTCCTGTGGGAATTTCGGGATGAAAAATAGCCCATGTTACTCGTAGATAATGTAGCTTTCGATTGGTGAAAGAATCTTTAAAAACGGTCCAGTAGTTTATGAGCCTATTCATTACAAACAAACAAAGTTTTCCTCTTTATAATATTATAAATGTAGATAGTGTAGATACGCATTACATTATCACAAATCAACTCTAAATGATTATTCTATAGATACCTATAAATGTCATTTTCATCATATAGACTTTATGAACCTCTTTTGCATAAAAACTCATTAAAATCCTGTCATCCATCTGACAGATGTCACATCAAGACTTTTGGCGGTAAATCTCACAAACGTCACTCGTGAATAAAAAGGTTTGTAACCACAGACAATCTGTCTGAAAACTATTTCAACACAAAAAGGTCAAAAAACAATTTTATCTGATAGTAATGTCGTAAATCTTTGAAAAACCTCGCTTTGCGTAGATAATGTTTCTATAAAACACTGGACGAGTATGCGGGCTAGATTTATATGTGACCTCCTTCGTAAAGACTTATGACGATATTACGGCTTTGAAAATAGAATTCAGTGTTATTGTTTTTTTTTTGAGAGTTTATGGTGACATTTCTTTTGTCTATGATTAAAAAAATACCAAGGGCTTCGTAATCCTGACGTGATATTTTTTTCTCTCTTTCTTTTATCTCAATATATATCGAAGGGAACTTATCGTGTGTAGTTTTATGTTAATTTTATTTAAATAGCATATTTTTGATTCTATTTTCAAAGAGCTTACTGCAAAATTTACTTTTATTTGAATACAAAATCCGACTTCACTTGGGATGAGCTGGGATTTTGTACTGTTCTACAAAAATAGAAAAAAAATCAAGAAGAAATACTGAATATATAATAAATACTCAAATAATGTATATAAATGTATGTATTACAGTTGGTTAATACATCCTCTAAACAATGTATTTTAAACCAACAGCGCTTTTTGATGCTCATTAGGAAGGGTCTACTTCTACTTACATATGTACATACATAGCTTAAAAATGTCGTTTCGAGCTCTACTCTCAGGTCGTTCAAAGTGCCGTAAGAGGTTTAAAAGCGCTTTAAAAAGCTCAAGTTTTTCCCGTGTTATGTCGGTTGCTCCGGAAATTTTGAAATAAGAAATAGCCTTTAATTGAATGTATGTATCTACTATACTAATATTATAAAGAGGTAAAATTTGTATGTTTGTTTGTTTGTTCGAGCTAATCTCAAAAATTACCAGCCCGATTTGAATAATTCTTTTTGCAATGGATAGCTACATTCAACGGGAAGGTTATAGGTTATTTTTCATCCCGAAATTCTTACGGGTACGGGCACTACGCGAGTAACACCGCGGGGCGCTGCTTGTCCAATATAAAAACAATAATTCGAATAAAACTGGTTGTTCCTGTCATTAGTGCGTTGAAACAAACAATAATCAAACTTTAGCTTTAATAAATAGTATAGATAGCTATTTTATACTTTTCAGGAGTTGTTCAGTATCTAACCCTTTGCTTAGGTATAAGAAACGTGAAATAACAAGTCATATCGAAGTTGAAATTTAGAATTTCTTCTCTTTTCTCTAAAATCACAAAGAAATGTAAATCAGAGGTATTTTACTTCCTAGAATGTTCGACGCTAACCTGACACCCACGCCTTTGACTAGAAATTAGCATCAATTTACAAATAAGCCACCCTTTGACGGTTTATGTACAAACTTTTTAGGGTTTTTTATTTCTTAGATAATGTTCACTGGTCGTGTTAGTTCCAAATTTAAAACAGGTAATTTATATGTGAATTAGTTGTGAGAAACTTTTGAAGCATATTAGAATACAATTTTTATCTAGAGATTGAATTCTATGATTTTATTTATAACTAGCAGCGCCTCGTGGTTTTACATGTATTGTGCCCGTTCCCGTGAGAATTTTGGGATGAAAAATAGCCTATGACTTTACCATTGAATAAGGTTATCCGTCACAAAAATAATTATTGAAATCGGATTGGTAGTTTTTGAGATTGGCGCGTTCAAACAAAAAAGATTAAATCTTTAACTTTGTGTATGTATGTATATGAAAATACACGGAACAGCGAAGCACTAACTGCGTTACACTTCTTTATTTCATGCGAATACAGATAAATTTCAGATGAAAGCGAAACTACCACAAAGCACAGAGGCTTTTCTAATACAATCAATACTAACCTAAAACTTAAACACTTATTTAAAACCAAATTAGTCCAACCAAGTAAAACTCATTCAGTTTCTTATTAAAATGTAAACTTTCGTCTAATTAGGTCGTTTACACACAAATAAATTTCGATCAACTCTAAATAGGCGCTATTAAACGCACTTGTATAAATACATAAAATAGGCCTTACAATTGAGCTTCTGTTTTGAATATCGATCCTTAAAACGTGGTAATAAAGTGCACAATCGCGTAAACAATAACTTTATTGCTATACTCTGTTGCTCTAATTAAGTGCAATAAAGTAAGCGTGTGTATTCACAATGGAGGTATGGAATTAGCGACTTGCTTCGACATTTGCGTTTATGAATTGCTCTTTCTCTTGTATAGCTTGATTAACAAATTGTTCATAACGATTTTCTCGAACTAAAAGATTATTCCCTTTGGTTTTTTTATTACAAAATACTAGTCAGTACTTTGTCACTATAGGAACATAAATTAAAAATAAGTTTTAATATTGTGTTCGAATGATGGCTGTAATTATTAGTTTAAGTATAGTAGAGTTTTTAAGTTTATTTCATAGCTTCTTAACCATTTGAAACAATTTTCAATGTCTTGTTACAAAAATGAACAAGTCAGTGATTATTAAACAAAACATAAATACACCTATACACAGTATAGATAAAGCCAAAAGGTACAACGCTACAATATAATAAAAAAACGCTTCAAGAATGCGAAAATCTGCCTTTTACCGTTTAATAAACCTGCAGTATGAACGCGCCCTTACCGCAGTAATATAAAACAGTTTCTCTGAATCTCGTGAAGATCATCAAACGCCGCATTATTTCGAGCATCCATTAATATTACTCTCGACTTTATACGTTTTTCGTTTAGGGTTCCGCAAGCAGTTGTTGCTTAACGGAACCCTATTGCAAAAATGTGTTTCTCTACGCGGACCTCAAGATTCTCAAGTCGATGTTTATTTTAATAATAAAAATTTAAACATCATCATTGAATTTAAAAAATATACATATATATTGCTTCATAATGAATTTTGAAAAAAGAAAACTCAACATTATATTTAACAGAGGAACAAAAAATTCTGTTGCATAGTATTACCATAAAGTCTAGAAATGTTGCCAAACCAACTGCGAATGCAACATATTCAATTGTATTAGGGAACTGCGAACGTGCCAAAAGCCAGTAATTTATCTACAAGTACATTCAGTACATTAAAACTTTGAACACTATAGTACTTTAGTGGTTGTAAAATTTAATAATTCTCATAGACATTATTTCAAACACGTTTAATTAGGCCCAAACTAAGATAAAAGCTTGCATTATGAAATCTTACTGATACTACAACATAATATGTTGTAGTAACATAATATGTTGTATGTGTGTATATATATTATTTAAACACACACACTTTATAAGAATGACAGCTAGACGTCGTCGCAAACAATATACATATGTCTGCACAAAGCATATATTTTTGACTTCGGATGGGAATCAAACCCGCAACCCCAACACAGTAAACACTGTCACATGCCACTGTGCCAACGAACTTGTCAACAACGTGTTATTTTTTATAAGATACTAGCTGCGCCCGGCTGTTTTACCCGCGTTGTGCCCGTTCCCGTGGAAAATTCGGGAATTTTTTAACATAAAAACCTTCCTCTCGAATCACTCTACCTATTTCAAAAAACCGCATCAAAATCCGTTGCGTAATTTTAAAGATTTAAGCATACAGACAAACAGACGCGCCTTTGTTTTGCTAAGTTTGACTAAGACATAATTCTATGCTGAACATTGTCATGGCCTAAGTGATCTACGTAATCACTACATTTTCATATTAAACATTTTTTAGAAAATTCGAAACCAATTTTCGAATATAAGATAGAAAAAAAACAAATTGTTAATGGTTTAGTCATACCATTCACCTAACAAAAGTCGAAATTACGCCACACAAACTTTCACGTGTATAAAGCTTAAAAAACACAATATTAATACAAAAATTTCACAACAAATTGCTAAACTTATCGTCATACAAATCGGCCATTATTCTACGCAATTAAGTTATTAAATCATTATAATCTAGAAAAAGCTCACGAGATCTTAATACCAAGAGTTTGTTCTGAACTCTACGTGGGTTTGTTTGCTTATGCATGTTACAATGTAATACAATTAGTTCAATATTGCAGGCAATTAAATGTAATGTATGCAGATAATGTTTACGTGACCACGAGTATTGGGTTTTGAAATAATTGTTATCCGAGTTAGCAAAAGAGGTGTAAATAGTAGGATGTGTTTTAATTTACGCATTTTGAATATAATAAATGGATCTTAGTTTGATGTCTGTATTACTGTATAATATGTTTATCTGTAGCATTATAGCTTCTATGGCTGAACCAATTTGAATAACTTGATCGAGCATTCCATTTCTTAGCTAGTGACTCATTACGGCAATTTTCATAAAAAGCGAGCGTCATACATGTCAAAATAGGCGGCATGAAAATTCGGCCCTTACTTGGATAGCTGACCGATAGTAGCTTTTCTATCCGAGCGCTATAGTGCTTCGGAGGGTACGTTAAGCTGTCAGTCCCGGTTGTTCCAATCGTCAGACCATGTCATGACCACGCCATTAGGCGGACTAAGAACTCCGATACCAGGGTTGGTTACTAACCTATTAGAAATGAATGAACTAGTAACACCTTCAGTATATATAAAACCGTAGCCTTGTTTTGGTCCATATAACCGCACGTAGTCCCACACCGTATCATACTTATTTCCCACTCATAACATAACACGGCTTGTTTGTACAACCTTGAAGCCAGTTCCTTAGGGACCCTCGCTCGCGCCAAAACTTTTGATGTTTGCAGAGTTAGCGAGGATATAAGATTAGACGATAGTTTGTGGTAGATAAGTATGGTTGTGGCCAAAATAGTAAGTAAAGATACTTTTTTATGAATCCATGAGAACATTCTTGATTAAAGATAATTAATACACTATCGGATCGGTTCTATAAATGGTACCTATTAAACAAAAATGTAAAGCGGCAACATTTTGGGGGGCAATACAGAAAGTATTGGTATTAGTCGGTAATGTCCCACAGCTGGGCAAAAGCATCTTGTGTCTCCGGAAATATCAGTACAGTGAAGGTGGTAAGGCTTAATCACCACTCTTGCCTGAATTGAACCCGGGACCTCGGTTTTGGGAGGCGAGTGCACGGACCACTAGACCACCGAGGCGAGATAAAGCCATGTAAAATATTTCAGTTGTTCATTGCATTCATATCTATTATTTAAAACACCAATAAAATATAAATAAAAGTGCCTAGAGATGAAACAAATCAGGCAATCAAGTTACTATTTTTTGTAAAGGAATTCTGAAAATACCGCCATAGTAATTCCGTCTTATTTGGTGAAAACTTCAAACGAATGAAAACAGAAAACAACGTAACTTAGTTTCCCATTATGTGTTTTGTTTGTTTTTATTTTTTGTAATTTTGTTTGAAGAATTCAAAAGTCTGGAGTAACATAATCAGGGTCCTGTGATTTCAATGTTTTAAAGATGTTTTTGCATAAAAAAATACTCGTTATTTCGGAATACTAATCTTTAGCTAATCATTAAGGCTGTTTAGCGTGGAGAATCAACTTTCATTGCTGTATTCTTTGTACATTGACCTTTATATAAACGCGTAAACACATCCAGTCCAATTCGAATAATATTTTTGTATTGGTTAGCTAAATTCCCAAATTCACATTTTTCCAAATTCCTAAAGAAACGGACCTAACGCGGGAAAAACCACAGGGCCCTGCTATTTGGATAAATAAAATTCTGAAGAATTTTAAACATTGTCCTTTTTATAAGACAATGTTTTCACATCACATCATTCACATCGTCTTTTTTATATTGTTTTCGGTTTAAAACAATTGAAAACGCTTCCTATTAAATCCGATTCAGCGGAGCGAATGCCAAAATGAATCTTATAAAAAGTGTAACAGCATAAAATATTATGCAGTATCCATTCCAAGTTTTTGTGTTCGGTTAACGACAATTTAATGTCTCTGTAATACGTATTCCGGCGCTTCGCGAAGGCGTATGTTATTAAACATTACCATAACATTTAAGGATGGTATTAAGAACGTATATTTTGATTTCTTTTCTAACTGCCGCACTCAGAGACGTTCATTTAATCGACACTTAATTAATTGACGTAATTTCATGCATTACTTATCAATATCTCTACTAAGGAAGCATTTGACATCTCTGGGTACAGGCCTTAATTACTTCCCCTTATTTTGTATATTGGTATGTATAGTAAATGACTAACTTAGGACTTTCTATTCATCCTAATAAACTTTCGCATTTATAATATTAGGACTGAGTACTTACACAATTCCTTCCCCAGCACCCAGGTCTCCGGTTTCGAGTTCACCTCCACGAGCACCGTCGGAGTACACACCAGCAACACCATCAGGTCGGCAATACTCAGGTTCACCAGGAATATGTTCGTAGAGTTCCGCATGTCCTTAGTCTTCAATATCACTATAGGAACCATCACATTTCCAATCACACCCAAACACATTATAACTATACAAAACGTCATAGATGTAGTCTTTATGTAATGCGGTATCTCAGCATACTCAGAAAAGTTAGAAAGATGTTCATTTGTCTTATTGGCAGTGTCGAAATATGTGAAGTTAGTGACATTTTTGTATAAAAATGTTGAGTTTGTGTCGTAGACCGCGAGAGTGTTTGAAATCATGTGTTTTTGTTCATATTTTTTTTACATTTTTTTTCTTTTTTATCCGCTTTGTTCACTTTGTCATGGTGACGGCATCTGTAACAAAGATAAAGTTAAATATAAATATGTGTTTAATATTAAATAATAATATTAAGTAAGATGATTCAGGGCACGTTAAGCCGTCGGTCCCGGTTACTTTCTACGGATAGTAGTCGTTACATGAACTATGTCAGAAGCCTTTGGCGGCTCAATAACTCTGACACCAGGATTGGTCAGGTTGACCATCCACTCGATGAAGAAGAAGAAGATTAAATAATACTATATTTTACATTAATAGAGTTAAGTGTAGAAGAAGAGCCACTAGAATCTGACTCTACTCGTACTGTATCAGTAAAGTAAAGGGTAAGTAAAGTAAGGGTGTTATCACACAGGCGGGACCAAGCGAAGCGGAACTCAAACTACAGTGTAATATAATTGACTAATTGCACTCCGCTTCACTGAACTCAACCTCAGTGGAAACACACCCTATGTGTGAGTTTGAGATCACCTTCTCAAGACACGTTGAAAAGATAGAACACATAATAATTTATATTTGATTGCTTGTTTCATTAAATGTTTTTTTTGGAAGAAGTCACGTATCGGGGATTTACTTTGATTTGTATTGTTCCAGAGATTCTATTCTGAAGGAGTGCTAGAGAGCTATTTATAACGTGGTCTTTTAAGATTATGAGGGCTTGGAAATGACTGATTTCTTACATCTGTAATAATAAAAATAAATATTATAAAGAGGTAAAATTTGTAAGTTTTTATGTTTGTATGTTCGAGCTATCCCTGGAATTACCAGTTCGATGTGAATAATTCTTTTTGTAATAGACATCCACATTCAACGGGAAGGTTATAGGCTATTTTTCATCCCGAAATTCCCATGGGAACGGGCATAACGCGGGTACAACCGCGGAGCGCTGCTAGTGTTAGATACAATTTGATAAAAATTAAGCCTTTTAAATTTACTGTACTGAATTATTGTTATTCCCTACTTATTGCTTAACAATGTATTTATAAAGTTTGTTTAGTAAACTGAAGTTTACTCATCCAAAGCTTCTCATTAATATTTTTAAGGTTAAACAAATTAAATAATTTCTATCTGAGAGCACGGCGGCCATAGCTCCCAGCGGTTATTCCAACTTTAGTCTCAGTTGTAGTAATTGAGTTTTGTTTTAAAATTAAAGTCGTTTTGACATTAAATAAGTTTTCTTTGTAACTTTAAAAATTGATTAGAATGACGCACTTTATTTCATTGTAATTGTTAGAAAATAATTTTGATTTTTATGTTTGTAGTGTGTTATGGTTTGTTTAAAAAATACAAGAAAGGATTGATTGAAAAGTTAATTACTTATATAATTGTTTTACACCAAATTATCCCACATTTCAGTCAATTGTATAGGAAAAATGTCAAAATTATTCAGTAGATAAATTTTTAATTCGCAGGCTTTCTATTAACAAAATATTTACAACGATAAACAGGAATTAAGTAAAGTTACGTTCGTGTAGGGGTAAACCCTGACGTCAAAGTTTTTAGACCGCCCAAAGGCCTCCGACTGCCCTAAAGATTGACAATTTAAAGGATCTTCCCAAGCACGGTAGCTCTCAGACAGAAATGAAAAGAAACAGAGTATGAATAGAAACTAGCATTTTAGTTTTTATCAACGCAGCGCTGGCTGTTAAAGATAAACTGGTCAAGTACTACGTCTAAAATATACGATTAATTGAAACAGAAAATGAGGCTCAGGTCGAAACAATCTAAATCTAGACTTATTTGAATGTCACGTTCAGATTAATTGGAGTAAATATTGAATTTATATATTTTATTTTATTTACGGTTGCAAAAACATAATGTTAGTAATAAATAAAATTAGACAGCTAAAGCAAGTAAATGAGTTTTTTAATTTAGTTGTCAAAGCAGTTAAAAATAATTTAGGTAATATTTAATTATATGTTAGGTGTTGATAGTCTACCTGAAAGTCTATCCACACTCAGATATGTTTATTAAATCGACTCTTAAGCTTAATCACAGGTAGTATGTAAGCATGAATACAGTCGGTCTATGAAAATATTGAGCACATTAGTAAGTACTGTCAAATAAGTAAAAAAAGAATGTGAACAGACATAACATTATCATTTAGATATTTCAATATAACAAGGAAGAATGAATGAATGAATCCCGATGAAGGAAGCTCGACATAATCTATAATACAGTACATACTCGTATGTACTGTATTATAGATAGCTATATCAACCCTTGGATTACATTACACCCCATAATTAAAGGAAAATTACTGTGTTATGCAGTTGATGTGTTTATTATTTAGTTAAAAGGGGTCGTAATAAAATTGGGTCAGGCAAATTGGAGGGGATGTAATCTTCTGGTAATTAAATAGTTGGGCTTTGGGGGTAGTGGATAAGGGTAAGTAAAAATGTATAGTTATTTACCTACTCATACTAATATAAGTGGCTTTAATGTTTGAAAGTACTATCTATAGAACTTCTACTGGTTTCTTAAGTGTAAGCGAACACTCATTTTGAATTGAAACTACGTTCACGGATACACTTCGCTTTTATTTTACATTTTTATCAGACGTTTCGGCCTCTTTACAGGAACCGTGGTCACAGAAGTTTGACCTCGGACTCCAATTACTGTCAATGTATTAATGTGAGACCTTCTGCATTATGTTTTATACATAAATTACTAAAAAGTTTACCAATTTTTTTTCGTTGCTTTTTTGTTTTTCTTAATTTGACACTAATTTCAAGAAATACTGATATTTATATCCAAACTAGACGGATCGAGCTGAAATTTGGCATGCAGGTAGATGCTATGACGTAAGCATCCGCTAAGAAAGGATTTTTTGAAATTCCACCCCTAAGAGAGTAAATTAGGGGTTGAAAGTTTTACAATTTTTTAAAATTCTTTAATGGATTTGCTTCAAATTTTGCATGTAGGTTCTTTATTTAATTTAGATAAAGATTACAAAAGGAATTTTGGAAATTCCATCCCTAAGAGCGTAAAATAGGGGATGATCGCTTATATGCAACTTTTTATTCCTTTGATGTATTGGCTTCAAATTTTGCATGTAGGTTATTTATACAAAGAAAATAACCACTAATTAAAAAAGTTTCGGAAAATCTACCCCTAATAAGGTAATTTAGGGGTTGAAAGTTTGTATGACTTTTTAAATTCCTTTAATGTATTTGCTTCAAATTTTACATGTAGGTTCTTTATTTAACGTAGTTAAAGATTACAAAAGGAATTTTGGAAATTCCACCCCGAAGAGGGTAAATTAGGGGTTGAAAGAATTAGTTAAGCTCGTAATGTCTTATATTATATGCCTTAATTTATTTATTTTATTATTAAATAAAAAGCAACGATTTTTAATTGGTAAACATTTTAATATACCTTATCAACAATACAATCGAACAGGTCTCATAATAATTCGTTGACAGTAATTGGATTCCGAGCTTTTTCAATTCTAGATGCTTAAGGCACTCTACTTTTTAAATTGAGGATCGTTACAAGGTTTCCAGAGAATAGAAACAGTAATAATCTTAAGTCAAAAAATAAATCATCTTAATTCCCTTGCCTTTCGGGGATAAGAATTATCCAGAAGTTTTTTTTTTGGATAATTCACGTTATACTAATACAAATAAAGCCCAAGAGTTTGTTTGAATGCGCTAACGTCAGGAACTACCAGTCCGATTGGAATAATTCTTTTTGTATTAGATAGGTACATTCAAAAGGTAGATTACAAGTTTTTTATACCGAAATTCCTAAAGGAACGAGTAGAACGCGAGTGAAACCGCGGGGTGGTGCTAGTTGAAGTATAAAACCTTTTTAAGAAAAGCCTTGAGACGTCTATACACTAGATCTATGCTACGCTATAGGCTATGCTTGGTTTCCATCAACATGAAAGCGCTATGGTGGTATTCTCCACATATTCAACGTAGCGTGGTAGCGTAGCAACAATATCTATCTTATATCAAACAAAATGTATGGGAATGTGTTATGTGTTACTATGGGTACAGTAAGTACAGTATACAGCAACATATTAAATAAGGCATTTTCACATAAAAATTGAAAAAAAAGCTACAACGACTTGTTTCTATTATCACTACAGAATCCAGTAATATCTAAGTTATATCAGCAATTTTGCTCCTAATAAAAAAACTTATACTAAAATAAATCAAGAATTCATGTTCAAACAAAATATGGCTGAACGAAAAAACCATTCATCACAACGACAAAAGATTTTCCGGGCGTACCGTTACGTAGGAGAGAGGCACAAAATCGTGAATTTTCTTTCACATAAGCACCTAATATTTCTTCCGTGTCAATTACTTCATCCTGTTTGTTTCTCGGCCGTACATCACTGATAGTCAGTACAGAGTTTCTTAACCTTTTTTTCTAATAAAGAAGTCAGTAAGTTTACGTTAGTTAGTGGCCATGGCCTACCATAGTGTTGGAATTTTTGGGCTACCAAAGGGCCTCCGAAATGATCTACTGATTGAAACAACCGCGACTACCTCTTCAGCTTTATTTTATTAGTATAGATTAGAATGGATGTATGTATGGATGGATGTATGGATGTATGTTTGTTGCTCTTTTTTCTTTTCTTTGCTTTCACGCAAAAACTACTAAATAGATTTGGATGAAACTTTACAGTAATATAGGTTACACATCAGAATAACACATGGGATACATTTTATCCCGAAATTCCCGCAGGAACGGGTACAACGTGTGTGAAACCACGGGGCACAGCTAGTATTCTTATAAAGTAATTGTGTATGTATCAGTTAATAGGATACTACTAACTTTGGGTCTAATTAACCTTTTGTGAAATTGTCCGGGTATATTATTATTATTTGACAAACCCGTTGGCACAATGGCAGTGAGAGTTGTCGGGGGTTGCGGGTTCGATCCCGCCCGGAGTCAACAATATTTGAAGATATAGTTGTTGGTGACAACGTCTGAGTGTCAATTATGTATACTTATAAAGTATTTGTGATTATAATGATTACTAGGAGCTAGGACTATGACCAAAGGGTACGAACCCTAGGTTGGGAGCCGCTGGTCAGTGATAAGTTGGCATCGGTACTGCATGGTAAGCTGATGTATGGGACAGTTTTGACGCGGTATCTCGACTGTGTTTAACGGACGGACAGTCGACATCGCTATCTAGACTCAGTATTTATGGCTGCTCGTTTAGTGGTGAAAGCTTTAACTGAATAAAAAGTAAAATATTCATTCATTCATTTCGAGTACGTTAGTACTGTTACAGATACATTGTACAGATTTACTAGCAATTTACTTTTCTTAGCTTAAAAAAGATATAATGAGAGACCACCATGAAAGCGATGAAATATTATAATGAAATCTAAGATTATTTTAACGATAAAGTGCATGCTAATGCAAGTTAATATCTTTCTTCATATAGAAAAATAAAATGTTTAGAGAGGTGAAAACCAAAATAAATATATGATCTTGGCAAGAATCTTCACCTCTGCTCGCAAATTTTGTCATTCAGATTTATAATTTTAGTTTGGTTTTGAATCGAGAATAGTGGAAGGCTATAAGAGAGGGAATAAAGCTTTTACCCTACAGTCTTCTTCATCGAGTGGATGGTCAACCTTGACCAATCCTGGTGTCAAAGTTATCGAGCCGCCAAAGGCCTCTGACATGGCTCATGTTACGACTACTATCCGTAGAAGTAACCGGGACCGACAGCTTAACGTGCCCTCCAAAGCACGGAATCATCTTACTTTTCGGGCAATCAGGTGATTCAGCCTGCAATGCCCTAGCCAAACTGAGGACAGTCTCACAAAGAGATTTTTGTGATATATTGTTGTCCCCACCAGGAATCGAACCCGGAACCTCCGGATCGTGAGCCGGGCGTTCAAACCACAAGACCACGGAGGCTGTAAACCCAACAGTGATGAGAATCAACATGAAGAGAATAACGGTAACATTAGTGTAGATATTATTATGTTAGTACCTACAGAAATGTAGTATATCATTATCAAGAAACTATGTTACGTTATGCAGATGAAGCGACTGATCTGCCTTGGTTAATATTAACAAGTTCCCGTGAAGAGGGTACGCATCATTTGCAAGCCGCCTGTACCCAGATGATAATACAACTATGCTGTAATTACATGAATAAATGTTTGTCTTTAACAGTTACTGTTACTTTAACATCAAGTTGAGTTACTAAGTTACTTAGAATAAGGAATTTGGTCTGGTTTAAAAGCATGGCAGAAGATAGAGAAAAGAGGAATGAACTCCATCGATAAGATCCCAGCTCTTATGTTTAAGAAAAAGTAGACCCTTACAGTCTCAAACAGTATACCTATAGTCTGACAAAAAAACTATCTCAATAAATACAGTTCAAGTTGTTAATACAAAATCTTATGCCTAGCAAACAATAAAATCTGTACCGCTCGTGGTACGAGTATAGTTTTTCAAAGCGATGTTAACTCATTGTGATTGTTAAGCAACGCGCAGCTCAGTCCCTACTTGGATTGGTGGCCGTGGCATTTTATCTGAACGTTATCGCACCCTCCAAAGCACAAACAAATTAAAAGTCAGCTCAAACTTCCCTCCTTCCCCTTCCTCTCTTACATCAGAGTTGAAAAACAAAACTACTAAATATCCATCTTAAACAAAATTAATTCTCGAAGCAGTTGCATCTTGATAAAGTTTAACTTAAAACAATGTTCCGACACTTACTGCTTCCAACTTAATAATCACTTGACTTTAAAGTTTAAAACACCAGATTAAACTAACTTTAAAAGTTAAGCTCAACTTTAACTATCCAGCTTGATACAGGATTTCAATCCCGCGGTCCTCCCAGTGGAGGCCGGCCTTAATTTAACTAAAATGTAATTTATTTTCTAACAAAAGACTATTAAGGGTAGTGACACACTTTGAAAATTGCTTTGTCGATTTTTGATATAATTAAAGCGTTGTCATAGGTACTTCGCTCTTCCTTGGGTAAAGTTAAAACGCCTAAAATAGGGCGAGTTTACAAGCAACCTAGCCAGTCCAGCAGATACAGATGAAAACTCTGGAGAGTTTTTATAAAAAACTAGCCGCGCCCCGCGGTTTCACCCACCTTGTACCCGTTCCCACGGGAATTTCGGGATAAAATATATTCCAATGTTATTTTAATGTATAACCTACATTACTGTAAAGTTTCGTCCAAATCCGTTACGTAGTTTTTTCGTGACAGAGCAACAAACATACATCCAAATATCCATCCTCACAAACTTTCGCATTTATTTATAGTAGGAAGTAGGATTTTATTTAACAAACAGAAAATTAAATATAGGAATATTAATTGAGGCAGATGCACCCGCGTAGACAACCCAGACCGAACTGAACTGGGTTGAGACAAAGGAAAGAGGTTCAAGTAGCTTGGCTGACTGCGTGCTGCACTTGGCTACTTGAACCTACGCTAGTAGATGTACGCTAGTGGATGTACAGAGCGTCACCGACTACTTTCTGCAGCAGCTTTTAAACTCGCTTGAACGTAAATGTAAACGACCGACGCAACACCGGGTAACCGGGTTTAACACCAGTGATAAAGCATCAGTCCTTTGTTAACGCCTGCCTTATAATTAACGCGTGCGTTTAACGTTACCCAAAAAGGTCACAATTTACACAGCAATGTTATTTTACTGTAATAATGTTTCCTGTAGAATTTTAAGGCTGGACCTCTTTATATTATTGTAATCAACATTGTTAAAAGTACCTGGGAATTGCTGTATAAAGGTACTAACGTTACGAAGCCTATCGTAACATTCACAGCGAGCAACAAGCATAAAGCCGCTCGTTGCTAGCTGCGAACGCCGTGTTTCTCCGTATTGTGTGCACAAACATTCGCTATGTAACACGTTACATTACGCTACAATACATTACGCCTTGTAACTACGATCAGTACCCGGCTTAACACTAACACAATATGCAAAATAATTAAAATAAATAAGTAAACACGAAAATAAAGTTGTCGTATCCATTGTTTTCGAATAAAGATATTGTTTCTTTTATAATGAAAAATACAGTACAGCAGTGGGTGATTTCATTAAAATGTTGATCAGTAGACTTTGATATATGATACTAGCCGCGCCCCACGGTGTTGCCCGCGTTGCAACAATTGCAATGAACTAACATCGCTTATTCAAAATACAAATAAAAATATTTTTATTTCATAAAAAATACTAAACTCCGCGACAGTGGCGACTGGCGCCCTCATGCAAACTTATCTGTAGCTCCAAACTGTAGAATGTAAACTAATTTAGAAGAGAATCCGCATACAGGTATGAAGTGTGGAGATAATTGAAATAACTTGGGAGATGAGATTTCTGAATGTTATTACCTTACAGGGTTACAGAGTACTCTGTACTTTGGATGTGTTTTATGAGATTATCTTTTAAGACACACGGAGATTTACATTATTTTCATGTTATACTTAAAATGAAAGGCGGGGTGCGAATGTTCCTTTGCGTTGCAAAGTACTTACGATATCTTAAAGTAAGCGATTACTGGTTGGTTATCGTAAAGGTACGATTCCACCAGTGTGCCGCACTGTGCCGCACTGCAATGCACACTGTGCGACACAAATGTTCATTCTGGTCGACTCATTAAAGCATACAATAACAAATTGTGCACGAACATTCTAGGTATGTTCGCGCACATCTTGTAACTTTTGTGCGCGCACACATGCAGGCAGTGGACTCGCGTCGACGTCTACGAACCTGTTGTTCGCGAACTAATTCTTGCTTCCGCTACCGGAGTGGAAACATTTATTTGTGCGCGTACATTTTTAATACCCAAATTAAATATGGATTGGACGAATGATAAATTTATTAAATTTATTCGAGCTATTGAAACTTATCCTGTGCTGTGGGATTCTAGTCACAGTGATTATAAAAATAAAAACAAAAAACATGACGCCACTCAAGAGTTGGCGCAAAGCTTCAATTGTGACTCGACTGAGGTAATGAGAAAATGGAAGATTATTTTGGCCGTCCATATTAACTACTGAACTGTCTTCGCCAGAAACTCTGCTCAGTTACGTAGTAACTATTTAGTAATCTGTGGCTCAGTGTACATGTTCGCGCACAAATTTGCTGAACTGTGCGCTTACAAAAGTTACGCACAGGCTTACCAGTGGACATGGAAGCCAAATGCGATACCAGCTTAGTACGCGCACTGCTGGAGTTTTGCACAAAATGTTTGTAAACAAATGTGCTGCACACTGTTTTGGTGGAATCGTGCCTTAACATACATTCGTTAAGCCTGTATTCGTTTTGTCTGTAATATAATAACATAATATTTAAATAGCAGTAATTTATTATAAGATAGTTACTATTGCTTTTTGGAAATAAACATTTTGTATTTTTGTATTTTTTTTTTGTAAGTTATTTGGTGTACCGTAGAAAGGCACCATTTTTCATTTGAAAGCCAATTTCCTTACGGTGATTATATTAGGTAAAAATCGGTCCAGCCGTTTGTTTGCGCAGGGGATTCTTAAAGTTTTTGATGTAACTGATTATACTGTAATCACATATTCCAAAATTTCTACAAAATAAGATAAGGTAATAAAACGAAGAAGGCTCTCACAATATTCTAGAGATCATAAACAAGAAGCAAAACCACAAACAAACGCAATAAATAAACCTACAAACGTCAGAAAATTTTACGGAATGAAAATAATTACCGTAGCTAGTTGAAATTATGCATTTACGTCGAGCTCGGGTCGTTCATTAAAATATCCGGTCGCGTCGGAAACGTTATGCTTTGCCCAATTCTGGGACTTTTGAGGAGCTTTATATTTACTGGGAATTTTCTTTGTGAAACTTGAAATATAACATACAGTCGACTCTCGTTAATTCCAACCTGCGATAATTCGAACCTCTCTATAATTCAAAGTTATCACGAGTTCCCTACAAAATCTCTTTATATTTCGAACTAAATCAATACATTTTTATACACTTGGTAATTCGAACGAAAAAATCATTGCTATAAAATAAAACGACGCGTTAATTCGAACTCATCGGCTTCCAACACTCGACAATTCAAAGTTGCAGAGAAAAAGAGCGACAAGTTCAAACTTGTATATAATAAAACGACGCGTTAATTCGAACTCATCGGCGTCTAACACTCGACAATTCGAAGTTGCAGAGAGAAAGAGCGACAAGTACAAACTTGTATCAACAATTCAACATACACGAACCATTTGATATTTCAAACATTCGATAATTCGTAATATTTTAAGAGTCCCTCAAATTTAGAATTAACGAGAGTCGACTGTAGGTATCTAAGTTAAGTAAGTTCAAGTAGGTTAACGACCAACGTTGTTGTCGGAGTTTTTAGACCGCCTAAAGGCCTCAGACCTGGTTTAACGATTGCACAGCTCCGTTCAAATGGAAACGCACCCGAAGGCAAGGCTACATTTATCAAAAAACTATTTCGCCACAATTTTTTGCCCCTCAAATTAGCACCTATTTTTCGCGATGTCCTCATTCGATAGGGTCGGCAGGCCCTTGTAAATTAATTGACCTCTTGCCCTTTACGAGGTCATCCGGGGTATGCAATAATTGGGGTCTATGGGGAGGATTTGTGAACTAAGTAATAGTTTGACTGTTTTTTGAAATAATAAGGTAGAAAAAAACCATTTCAAATTATCGGTACGAAACCCACCATAACTATCTATTAAATAAAGTATCATTAATTCTACATCAATTTATTAATATTTTCACGGAAGACGAAACAAATATTTCATTTCGTTCTAAATATTGTTTATTAAGTAAGAATAACATCTTTTGTATCATTTCGAAACGAATATTCAGTCATCAGAAGCCAAAAAATGCCTTGTTTACATTACTTCTGAATCAAATACGAAATAAAATTGCCAATAAATACTAAATAATATATTAAACCATTACATAACTGATTATATACATAACAAGCTCTCGCGAGCACAAACAACTCAACATAGGAACGCACTTAGCCATACATAGGGGAGTGTTTAACCTTACCCTGGTAACACTCAACGTTACCAACCAATCCGGGGAAATTATGATTTCTCCCGACAGATTTATTTAGGGTAAATATTGCCAGCTTTTAAGATTAAAATGATTTTTGGTGTAAGTGTATGTGGTGATTGATTTGTCGAATTTATTTTTCTTATTTCTTTTATACTAAAGTTATACAGTATGGTTAAGTTTGAGGTTATAAGGGTTGGTATATATTTGAGTGAAGTTTTCAAGAATCAATATTTGATGTTGTTTTTTGGTTTCCAATTAGTAAAAGTGTTGAGGTGCTCTTGAAGATGGATGAGTCTTATGTGGGTGATATTTTCGTCTAGACGTGTTACTTTTATCTAAATTCTAATTCATAAACGCTTATCAACATCAAATGGTTTGTCCCTTTCTTACATACGGTATTTTCCGAAGAGCAAAAGAGACAAAACACTTCAAAGAGCACTTTTATGAATATGAAGGTAAGTAATAGATAATTTCATTAAAATTCAACTTAGCACTTCAACGTAGCAACTAGCTACACAACTAGCTACGCAGCTACGCTACACAAATGAATTAGCTACGAATCTATGGAACAATTTCTACTGGTGCTTGCTACGTAGCTGTGCGAAGAAGATGCGTAGCTGCGTAGCTCGACAGTACTTATGTAGTGTAAAGTCGTCATAGCACACATCCAAAGCCTACATGCATATAACTCGAATCTCTAGCTCATATTCGACGCACACATCCGTAGCATCTTTCCATTAAACCCTAGCTTAGTTGACAAGTGTAAGTATATTATCATACCTGTTTAAATGACAGGGATATTATGACATTTCTAATCTATATGACAGGTCAAACACATTAAATGCAGTTTGAAAAAACTGTATTACACGCTTACCTTATCAATGGTAATTTTTATATCAAACTAGCTGTGCCCTGCGATTGCACCCGCATTTATTCCGTCACTGCTTACATTTTAAACCTTCCCTGGACTTTCATGAATATTTCAAGACCAAAATTAGCCAAATCGGTTCAGCCGTTCTCGAGTTTTAAGCAGACTAACGAACAGCAATTCATTTTTATTATATAGAAGGTAATGCTTAGCGACATAGCATAGCTCTATTGAAAAGGCCAATGCCTGATTTTCCTAAATCCCCTCCTGATAAACTTTCAGCAATTCAGTACAATTATATTCCTCCCCGCTTCATTGAATAACTAGCTAAAAGCCAGTTGTTCGCAACACTACACTCAAATAAATCAAATCTACATTATTGACAAAATCACATACAGTCTTCTCATACACCAACTAACCACAATCTTATTAACAAAGTGATAGAGTACAAAATCGCTTGTTGTTTAGCTGTTGTTTTTGGCCGACTTCCAAACGGCTGATGTTTTTATCAGCCGATAAAGGTTATTGTGGGGGAAAGTAATCGGTATGTACAATAAGATGTGTAGGGATTAGAACTATGTTTCAATAAGTAGGTGATTGTCAAATGCTGAGTAAACGTTGAGGACCCAACCAGACATTAGAAGACCTTCGACCACGGAATTATTCAAAATTACCCTTTTCTATTTCATTCAATAACCAGACATAAAAAGAGTTTCAACCACGGAAAACTGAAGTATTTATAATGAGGAAGATTATAAGCTATTTTCATCCCAAAATTCCCACGAAAACAGGCACAACGCGGGCAAACCAAGGGCGTGGATTAAATGATAATTCTACGAAAATTATGTTTAAACGCCCATGTGTTACTTCGTATTAATTAAGTTTGAGCAAAGCAGAGTATTACGCGGCAAGAGAGCTTGTTAATTTGACATGGAACCACATATTTACTGTTTGTTATATAATTTGTATTCCTCGCGGCTCCTTAATGGAGATTAATTGTGATTTTATTCCACACTAGCAACGCCCAGCGATTTGACTTGCGCTGTGAATATTGCGATCT
Source organism: Cyclophora punctaria (assembly GCA_951394245.1). Classification (NCBI taxonomy): domain Eukaryota; kingdom Metazoa; phylum Arthropoda; class Insecta; order Lepidoptera; family Geometridae; genus Cyclophora; species Cyclophora punctaria. The sequence continues at coordinate 5,665,139 of OX596190.1, forward strand.
TTTGCCCTCCTATATAGGTATATATATGGTATAGATATTAGATAGAATGGCCATTTTCGAACATCTGGACAACGCAGTTGCTTCACAGTTAAGATGAATAAGGTAGAGCAATAAGTACCGACTCTATATCCCAGTAATGAAAACAAGGCTTTATTTAGAACTAATTTTGGTGATTATCAATAAGACTTGATGATGAAATGAAAATAGTGACCAATGCTTTATATTCAATACCATTACCTCCACTTAATCAGACTTTAATCTGTGTATATTTGTTTATGATTTGTACATGTAATACATTTTTCATAGAATACGAGAAAAATTTGGGGGAGACCTTTGCCCAGCAGTGGGACGATATAGGTTAAGGAAAAAAAAAAAAAAACGAGAAAAATAGCTCATTAATCAACGAATATCAAACATTTTTGCCAACTGACAAATTACACAAATAATTTCCTCTGATTATGTTTTTATTCCTGCACCTACAGAGTGAGAAAATACATGAGATGAGATGTAAAGAAACATGCTTATAATAGAAACAACTGGAAAAGCATGCATCAGTTTCCCTGCCAAGAGCTTGACTCTTAAGTTTCATGAAGATGACTTAATAAGTATTTCATTATATGTGATTGAGGAACAAACATACACACATTCACAAATAACATATTAGTACGAATGGTTTCCTGTCTCTTGTCTTGTTCTGTTATTTTCTGCTGAGAACAGATTTATTTCTTTACGAAGTTGGCGCCGAATGAACACTTTATGCTAACTTGGCAATTGGCATGCATTGTGCTTACCGGATGCTTTTGAATTGGTTTAAAAAAGCGTTATAAAATACTGGTGATTCCACAAAACTCTTTTTTAGAGTTCCGTAACTAATGGATAAAAACGGGACAGTATTACTTAGACTACACTGTCCGTCTGTATACCCGTCTGTTTGTCACCAGTCTGTATCTGATAGCCGTGATAGGTAGATAGTTGTTTGACAAATGATGTATTTCTTGTGCCACTATAACAACAAATACTAGAACAGAAAAATATATATTTGAGCAGAGCTCCCACAACAAACGTGATTTTTGCAGGTTTTTTAGATAATGGTACGGAACCCTTCGTGCGCGAGTCCAACTCGCACTTAGCCGCACTTAGACTCGTCCAACCCTCACATGGCCGGTTTTTTGTAACTTAAAAAACACTAACTAAGCATACATTAGAAAAAACAGGCCATTTATATTTTTCCCACAAAAATATCGTAAAAACAAAAAATAGAAAAACAAATTGCGTAAAACAGTCAGAAATTAGCCACGTTTTCTTTGGAAAAGATTTTTCCTGCGATAATAATAAGATGATAGGAAATTAGATAAGTGTGGTCACGTCCTAACTATAAATATAACAGATTGTATCTCGTTCTGTTTGTTAGAGGTTCTAGTACAGTTACCTAGTTACGTGTGTGGGTAGCCTTGGAGATAAAAAAATTTGGTTCAGTACGCAAGCATTGACTGCAATAAAAGTTATATCTATAGGTAGATGAAGATTATTAGGTTTTTATTTACAAAAGAAATAAAGACTTAGTTCATTAGCCAACTTCAAAAAGTAGGATTCTTGATCTTGTTGATATTTAGGAAAAACTATAAATCTATACTAATATTATATAGCGGTGTATCTCAGGAAGTTAAAGTACGATTCGAATAATTCATGTAATATTGGTGGCTACATTCAAAGGGAAGGCCATTTTTTCCCGACATTCCTACAGGAACAGGCACGATGCGAAATAAATCGCGAGGCTATAAATCAATACTTAGGATTGGGAGAGGTCTCCAAAAAAAACTATAATTATTTACATACAAGTAATGCCAAATCTTGATAACTACTTCTATAATACGATATAGGTACTATATAAGATAACCAATCAAGATCAAAAATGAGACCAACCCTTTTTATATTATAACACTAGCAGCGCCCCGCGGTTTTACCCGCGTTGTGCCCGTTACCGTGGGAATTTTATTAAATAAAAACCTTCCTCTTGAATCACTCTACCTATTACAAAAAACCGCATCAAAATCCGTTGCGTAATTTTAAAGATTTAAGCATACAGACAAACAAACAGACAAAAATAGCGACTTTGTTTTATACTATGTAGTGATTTGCTTTGTCCAATCTCACAACCAATATCTTTTTAATTAAAACTCATAAAGGTCCATTAAAGACCGACCTACAAATGAGTAACGCACACAAAACCCAAATAACTTATTCAATTCAGAAGAAATAATTTCAGACAATTTACTGTTCAAACAGTTTGTTTGAGTCGAAGATTTGCTGAATATATTTACAAACGGTCGTTGCTATCGAATGTGGGGGACACAGTGTTATGGTAACAGCAGGATAGTACAGTACAAAGTGGCCTAACAGCCTCCGTGGTCTTGCGGTTTGACCGCTCGGCTCACGAGCCGGAGGTTCGGGTTTGATTCCCGGTGGGGACAATGTCTCACAAAAATCTCTTTGTGAGACTGCCCTCAGTTTCGTTAGGGCATTGCAGGCTGAATCACCTGATTGCCCGAAAAGTAAGATGAATCCGTGCTTCGGAGGGCACGTTAAGCCGTCGGTCTCGGTTACTTTCTACAGTTAGTAGTCGTTACATGAGCCATGTCAGGGGCCTTTGGCGGCTCAACAACTCTGACAGTCAGGTTGACCATCCAATCGATGAAGAAGAAGAAGAAGAAGTACAAAGTGATGGAAGGACCTCGAACCCGCAACCCGCATAAAGTCAACCTACTGTATTACCTATGTTCATATAAAGTGACTCACGTCTGTATTTCTCTTGTCCTCACGTTCTCAGTGGGTGTTTGATACGGTACAGTAGTATGATGTCTAGGAAAAGTACTTATTCGTAGAACTGAATGAAAATATGGTAATGCGAGATGTAAGAAGAATATATTGCTTATAAAGTTAGCTTCTATCTTAAAGGGGAAACGGTTCGTTTTGTTACGGTGCAATTGTGAAGAAGGTAGAAGGCAGACAGCGACGGCAACGGCAAACGGCAGGAGGTAACATATTTTCGGACGTCTCAATCAGTCCCATACAATTTCATATTCACTTTGTAATATGAATTATCCGGTATTTACTCGAATTACTAATAAAATTGAACATTTCGAAATGCCGTGTGCCGTGACCTTCAGAATCATACCTTCTTAATCAATTCATTAAGTAAAAAACGTGATTACAAAGTAGGTAAGTATATCGCCACAATATTTGTTGAAGTTTTAGAATAATCCCTAAGCAAACTGAAATTATGGTCACACTAAGCATTAAACGGTAGTAATAAAACAGGTTAATATACATATACATTGGTAACAAAAAGACGTAGGTATGTACAGTAAAAGGCAACGTATCTTACACATCAGTCTCTGAAGCGAGATAGGTAGTCGGTTTTGTAGAGCGTTACCTCTGTCACACGCTACCTATGTGAAGTTTGACGTATTGAAACTACCGCTGACAAACTAGATACTAACTTCACACCGTTGAATAAAACCATTTAAGAGAAGCCCAAAAATAATAAAATAGTTGTGAAAAATTTAACTCTGCGTAATTCACTGTACTGAAATTTGCCGAGCAGTGACACATTGCAGGCTGATTGACACATTGACTTAATACTCACTTATTATTGAACTTTACACCGGTAGTCATTCTCGATTCCGGCTGTCTCAATCGTTAGACCATGTCAGACTTCTATAAGTGAAATTCGCCAAATAATTTCTCCTCCAGAAGCCGATGGGCAAGACATCGTGCCTTCTACTATACCTAAATCACATTTGTTACATAAAAATTCTGTCCAATTCTGTGATATAAACAAATCTATAAAATAGATTTATATGTACTTAAATACTAAATGAGTACCTATCTCTTGTGAATTATAAGAGGCATTAATGGTGGGAAAAGTAGTTCTTGATTTACGTTTTATAGGTCATTTGATAGATCTAGATCAATTTGGAGATCAGAGATGAAATGTTTGATAGTTTAGTAGTATTAACTATACGGTAGTTGTAACTATGAATGAGAGAAAGACTTTGTTTCGCCTTTTATGGGGACTTTTTGTTGGTCAAAAATGTTAAATAATATCACTACATATTATTAAATAAGTCCCCGGCCGCGTCTGTCTGTCTGTTTGCGATAAACTCAAATACTACTGCACGCGCGGTTTTTTAATAGAAAGAGTGATTCAAGAGGAAGGTTTATATGTATAAAAAAAATCTTGAAATTCGCACGGGAACAGGCACAACGCGGGTAAAACCGCGGGGCGCTACTAGTATACTAATATAATAAAGCTGAAAAGTTTGATTATTTGTTTGTTTGAACGTGAAAAACTGACTTCTACCCAGTATTTTTTAATCTTTTTGAATCGGTAGATAATCTACACAAAGCTATCTACTTTAAATCTTCCTACGAACACTCTACAAAACCGAAGATAGGTAAAACCAACACATATGGGATTCCCAGGGGAAACTGTAAAACCTCCCTATAAACAATTAACTTAATTCAGTATGCACTCCACGAATCCATCTATATTATTGGCTCAGATAAGATACGAGACAATTAGGCATCCGTGGGTGTAGCACTACGCCACGAGTACTCACTCTATAGATAACCTAGTTGACCTACATGTGTAATGTATTTACTTAATTATTACGGTATTGTTGTTACGTCATACACATGTTACTAACTGGTTAATGGATTATCTCTTCTAATATATAAAATTCTCGTGTCACGGGGTGCGTGGTTGAACTCCTCTGAAACGGCTTGACCGATTCTCATGAAGTGTTGTGTACATATCGGGTAGGCCTGAGAATCGGACATCTATTTTTCATCCCGAAATTCCCGCGGGAACGGTTACAAAGTGGGTGAAACCGCGGGGCGCAGCTAGTTTAGTTATGAAATAAGATCCTCCTCACTGTACTGATATCTTCAGTGAGATGAGAGGCATTTGCCCAGCAGTGGGACAATACAGGCTAATACTTACTTGCTTACTTGAGAGCTTAATGGACTAAGAGCCCGTGAACCCCAGACCTTCGTTATTTTATAAAAGCTGAAAGTTTGTCAGCGCATGCTCCCAACACAGGTAAGAACGATGGACGATTATGAAGTTTGGGTTACAGTGGCTTTGGCAGGTAGACGGTACTAAAGGTGTGTAAAATACCGATCTAAATTTATCAAATAATAAAGTGTGATTTGTGTGACATGACATATGTCATTTGAAAGCTCTTGAAGAGTTGTACAAGTCACCCTTTGACGGTGATATCGAAATCGACGGCCAACTTGGTGTTTTCGACCATTGAAGATTGGAGTTGACCTATGCTATGGACGCTGATCCTAATGCTCAACAGTGACATGACCTATGTCATTTGAAAGCTCTTGACAAGTTGTACAAGTCACCCTTTGACGGTGATATCGAAATCGACGGCCAACTTGGTGTTTTCGACCATTGAAGATTGGAGTTGACCTATGCTATGGACGCTGATCCTAATGCTCAACAGTGACATGACCTATGTCATTTGAAAGCTCTTGACAAGTTGTACAAGTCACCCTTTGACGGTGACATCGAAATCGACGGCCAACTTGGTGTTTTCGACCATTGAAGATTGGAGTTGGGCTATGCTATGCCGAAGTATCGACGCTGATCCTAATGCTCAACAGTGACATGACCTATGTCATTTGAAAGCTCTTGACAAGTTGTACAAGTCACCCTTTGACGGTGATATCGAAATCGATGGCCAACTTGGTGTTTTCGACCATTGACCTTTAGTACCGTCTACCTGCCAAAGCCACTATAACCCAAACTTCATAATTGTCCATCGTTCTTACCTGTGTTGGGAGCATGCGCTGACAAACTTTCAGCTTTTATAAAATGACGAAGGTCTGGGGTTCACGGGCTCTAGGTCTATAAGAGTTTGTTTACTTTGAGCAAGATTAAAAGCTGCAAGCAGAGGGATGCCAATTGATCAAAATTCAAATGATCGAACACTATTCATCGAAAAGTCAAAACATCGAACGTTCAAGATATCGAATTTACAAATGATCGAATATGTTTACACGCGATACTTATGTTTTGAAATCACCTGCTTGCGGATTTTAAACTCTCTTAACCCTTTCGGCTATCTCATCCTCCTTCACACTCCAATATGTTAAAAATGCACCTTAAATACTCCAAAACCACATATACCTACCTAATGATTCGTAAACAGATAGATGACACGAAAAACCCTGACTCTTGGGGAAAAGGACCTTACTAGTGATGTGTCGGATATCCGTGACTTTTTAGTGAACCTTTTGCAATATTATTCTTCAATACATATTGTAGGGTTATTTTATATTTCCCTGGATGTTACATGCTTCCTTAGTCGAGATCATGGGATTTAATGAATGAATTTGACATGTTATGTATGAAAAATACGTCAATTAGTTAAGTGACCGATTAATTGGACATCGCTGAGTTCGGCAGAGGTAAGTTATATTATTGTCAGTTATAGGTATTATAAACAGCAACTTTTATTCTGGTCTAAGTAAAATAAATTTAAAAAAGGTCTCCATTTCAATTACCTATCAGCTATTTGTATGAATAAAGTAAAAATCTGTTTCCGTAAATCTTGATACCAAATATCCGTATTCGTATCCGCGGAAATACTTCGTTAACGGGTACATCACTAGTCCTTACTTACAGGCTAGCGTTTTTACTGCTGACTCAAGGAGGTGTAGGTTCTAATTAGTTACAAACACCTGACCGAGATAATGGTGCCAGGTATGTAAGGCACTTGTGTTTCCTTTTGGCGGACTTTTTTGTAGACGTAGGGACTTGTAGGCGATTGTTATAATAACGAGGTCTAGAAGATTAGACTGAATATTTTGATCACAAAAGTCGTTTTTAAGCTGTCTTTACGGGGCTTGAAAGTCTTATAAAAATAAAACAAGTTGAGGAAATTCAGATATACCTACTTTCAACCGGCTTCTTAACTCAAAAGCGCCAAGAAGTGGTGAAGCCGACAGTAATTGAAACACTTGATGAAACGCACCATTTGAAATAGGAACTCTTCTTTTATTCTTTTATTTTTGTATCATAAAAAATTGCCAGTTTACAAATTACTCCCTATCTTGGAAGCAAAAACAAAGCCTTTCCCACCTTATCAGTAGATTAACCATTTCACAGCACACGCTCGACTAATGTTACAAAGTTAACCTACACTTTAAAAGTATGTAATTTAACTTAACTTCCCTCCACCGCTGAGCTAAGTTTCTTTATTGACACTCACTTAGAACATTCTGGAGTTAAAACTTTTAACAGCTTAATTGGAGCAAGTTTTTAATTATCCATTGGGAGTTGTAGAGGTTGAAAACATGTTGTGGGCAACCTCTTTGGTTCAAACCTAGATGTATATTTTAAACGAAAAAGCACTTTTAACTAAAAAAGCAAACTAATTCGAACGTATTTAACAAGACGTCAATATTATTCCAGCAATTCCCTCTTGTTAATGGCAATACGGTTATTGGCGCCAAAACATGACATTGACAGGAACAAAGAAAAACTTTTTTTTTTCTTTTACCTTGCGGCTAAAAGCAATAACGTATTCTGCCAGCTTTTATTTTTTGTTCTTGTTAGTTGCGGCCAACGTAATATAAAGTTGATGAATTAATCCTGTTGTGAACAGTGCCAAAGTCTTGTCTTTAAATAATTGGCGGGAATATTTACATGTCAGGTCGGGTGACCGATATGCGAGTCCATTGTACGCGAAAATAATCACATCAAATATTTTACATTGTGTGTTTAGAAACTAGGGGAGATATTTCTGTAGGTATAGGTACCATAGACTCACCTATACATTTAGGTATTACATGGACTAAATGCCTCTGCTCTGTATACTTCGAGCGCGCCATTAAAAGTTTACTTGTTAGGTACCATAGAAACGGGTTTTCACATTTATGTCTGAACTCCAAATCCACAAAAAGGGATAATGTTTAAAGGTTTTCCATACCTAGGTACTGCATTTTTCAGTATTGCATTATTTGCTAACTCATTGGGATTGTTAAGCAACGTATAGCTACAACTACTTGATTGGATGGCCAGTAGTGACATTTTTCATAAGTACTTCTGAAGAACATGAAATTATCAGTAATGGTTGTTTCAATCTATAGATCATATCGGTTGCCTTTAGTTGCCCATTACCTTACTCAAACTTAATTTTAACTTACGATATTTCTAAAGCATCAGTCCAAATTATCGATTCACAGTAAAACCGTTAATTACACCAATTATTGCAGCAAAAAAAATTGGAAACTTCGATAAGGTACCAGGCGTACATAAACCACTAGGAGCTATCAAGTGTTTCCTTATCTATTGAGTTATGTTCCGATGCTATGTAAAACTGGCGCGACATGTTAGGTTGTGCTAATGTGGTGGAAAATACAAGGATACATCACTTGTGCAGAAACGAGATAAGGAAGGTAAAGAGGACATGTTTTTAATACAACTAGCAGAGTGTTGTATGTACTGGCGTTGTAAATGGACAAGTTTCTGAACAAAGACAATATGTATCTACTACTATAAATGTTTTCACAATATTTTCTTATACAGAAGGGTTTTCTTTGGTTGTATGATTTTTAGATGGTAATTTAGGGTGGCTAATGATGTAGCCGATAGTGTATATTGTGGAACTTTTATCTGAGCGCTACCGTCGATCCCGGTTGTTTCAAAGGATGTCTCTTAAAGGTCTTTGACAGAAACCTTTAATTGGTCTAAAAACTTCGACAGAAGGGTTGACCAGTGAATGAATAGCTATGAATTTAATGGTATGAAAAGTCCAAATAGCGGTTTGGCATGAAAGATAAAAAGAACACAATGTTACATACTGAGTGTATGCACATTATAGTAGTATAAAGTATAGTTGACATTAAGCTAGTTTACAAGACTCTTAAGGATGTGTTTTCATTGAAGCGGAGCGAAGCAGTGCGGAGCCAAAGCGCAATGGAATGAGGGTTTTCTAAAATGACACCCACTAGGCGGCAGCACTGAGACGTAAGGTCCAAAACCTGTCAAAAGTGTTATTTCAGTGAAACCCCTCATTGTCAAACAACGCATTGTCATTGTCAAAATGTAATGCGCTGTGATTGGTCATTTAAGCCCCGCACAGCTCCACTTCGCCTAAATGGAAACGTTACTCTTTGAGCTCAATACATGAATAAAAAATATCACAAGTTAGTGACTTGGTTCTAAATTAATGCCAATGACATGAGAAGAACACTTAAGTATTAAAATTACATTTCTCTTTAGATTTCCTAATCATCCTACTCATTCCCCACTCATAGATCTGTCTGTCTGTTCTATATATAGATATCAAAAAGCACTCCATCTTTAAATACGAGTTCCCTATTTGAATATCTATTTCTGTCAGTTGAAATCAAAAGAGGATATTGCACATTAGATCTCATTGCAGACTGTTCGAAAATTAGAATACAAAAGAATATATTTTTTGCAATGAGACCTTTTTAATGATATTAAGTATATACGTCCCTAAGGACTATAACAGACTGTTAAGGCAGTTTTTAGGCTGACTTGTTTTACAGACGCTGTGTTTAGTCAGTCTAAAAGTAGTTTTCGATGCAAATTGTTTAGAAAAACAGATAAAAGAAATCTTGCCTATAATGGGTGCAAATTATTGGCAAAGATAAAGGCCTCCAACGTGGTCTAACGATTGAAACAACAGGGACCGACAATTTAACGTGCCCTCCGAAGCACGGCAGCGCTCAGATAAAAATGCCACCATCGGCCACCCATCCAAAGTAAGGGCCGAGCTGCACATCGCTTAACAATCGCAATGAACTAACTTCGCTTGTTCAAACAACGCCACGAACGCTACAAAAACCGCTCCGAGTAAACACAAATATTTATTTAAATAAACAGCTAAATATAATATCGAAAATACGCGAAATATTCTCGTCCAAACTTAAACGTGATGCTAATCTCATGAACCTAACTTTATTAACTATCGGTATATCGAAATAACTCCAGTTTTCGGAATTTCGTATTAGATATAAACTTCGATGCCGTTAAATGGAAAATGTTGTTGGAGTATGTTTTGAAGATTCGATTATTATTTGTGGTAGCACTGACCTGTGGGTTGACCCGCGCTGTACCCGTTATTTTGGGATTTTTTTGAATGGAAAATATATATATAAATAACTTATAAGGTTCCCCTTGAACGTGGCTTAGTATTTTGACACTGTCGGCACAATTATATATTTATATTCTTTTTGATAATGTTCACAATTATGTATATAAATTTTCTAATTTTATCTTAAGTTGTTTAACAAACTCCAAAATCTTAACCCGCCAAAAAAACACACTTCAACAAAAAAGGCAAATCAATATCACCCATTCAAAATAATTACCGTCCTCAAAAAATGCAAACTATTTTCTCAAACGATGATTTGGACAATTAAAACTTGGCCCATAAAAATGAAATACCGTTAAGGAGGGATAGACATTAATTCGCGCGAATAACTAAACTTCCAAATTCTAGTCTATAAAAAGCAGAACTTTTAAAAAAGTTTACAAACAATCGTTACGTTGAAGTCGACGGTATACCAAAACTTTATTTATTAAACACTGTACAGTTAGGAACAGAAGCTAAATATTTATAAACATCTATCTGTCACTTATCATTACGAAAAGGTAGACATTGTGTCTTAAAAAAGAAAATACGAAACTTTTCTTCAGTTAAATAAAGCTTGCTTTTCCTTCCTTCTTATCCTTTCATTTAAATCTCCAATTATATTAATCTAAAGTTAAAATTTAGCGTGTTCTTTGATTGACAGCCAGTCGCAAAGATAATCAACGATCTGATATTTTTATAATTAAAATGTCAAACAAACGAACGTGAGACGAGCTTTTTTGTCAACGGTACGTAAATAATAAAGTGAAAATGACAGTTTGTAAAATGCGGTACATTGAAGATCCCGAATTGATTAAATTATTTTGTAATCATAAGATACTTGTAACATATTATATTGGTTTCGTGAGTTTGGAGAAGTTATGTAACAATAGTTACACAGCGGTTAATTAACCAAAGTTTTTGGTACTTTGGAACCAAAGAAAACTTTGGAACCTATGTTAGGATCTGACAGAGCGAAGAGCGAAGCGAATTAGCGAATTCTAAATGCCTACATTAAACACATTTGAAAAATGTATGACGTTTACTTTATTATGAACTAGCAGCGCCCCGCGGTTTTACCCGCGTTGTACCCGTTCCCGTAGGAATTTCGGGATGAAAAATAGCCTATAACCTTCCCGTTGAATGTGGCTATCTATTACAAAAATAGTTATTCAAATCGGTTCAGTAGTTTCTGAGATTAGCGCGTTTAAACAAACAAACAAACAAACAAAACAAACTCTTCAGCTTTATAATATTAGTATAGATTCGCTGGCCTGTATGCTCGAGGCGATGCTTGACTATGCGATGTTAGTTCATTGCGATTGTTAAGCAACGTGCAGCTCGGGTGAGTGGCCGATAGTGGCTTTCTATCTGAGCGCTACCGTGCTTCGGAGAGCACGCGAAGCAGTCGATCCTGTTGAATGAATGAATGCTCGCTTGTAGATTGTAAACTCGCTCAAAGTTAACGAAGGTTAAATTATTACTACCATGCAACAACTTCCCTATTTTAATATTCACAACTACTTAACTGAGATAATTAGTACGTGTAACGTAAACGTGTGAAAATTTCACATATTAAATATGTATTTTCTTCTTCATTTGGAGGTATTACTCGTATATTAAAAACATATGTATCACTACATAGTATAAAACAAAGTCGCTATTTTTGTCTGTTTGTTTGTCTGTATGCTTAAATCTTTAAAATTACGCCACGGATTTTGATGCGGTTTTTTATAATAGGTAGAGTGATTCAAGAGGAAGGTTTTTATGTAAAAAAATTCCCAAAATTCCCACGGGAACGGGCACAACGCGGGTAAAACCGCGGGGCGCTGCTAGTTAGTAATATTTCGTGGTTATCTACGTGCCACTGTGCAAGCGAATAGCAACAGTATTTTTTTTAGTACCATTAACTCTTGCGATAAGTTGTTTTTTGTTCTTTTTATATCGTTTTTTTCGATGCGGAGGTATTTGCCCAGCCTTGGAACATTACCGGCTATTTGTTTTTAAATGCTTACCGGAATCGCTCTTACTCAGCGCCGTGGCATTCCTCTAACAATCGTTGTGCATATTCAAGTATTAGCCTGTAATGCTAGCTGGTCAAAGGCCTCTCATCCCACTGAAGATATCAGTGCAGTGAGGAGGATTAGGCGTAATATTATGTAGGTTAATTACATAATACGTGTCGGTACACATAGAAACAATTTCTCTTTTCACACAGGTTTCTTTTTTCAAGTACATCTCAGTATTTACATAAACATTTAAACCCATTCAACAAAAAATATGTTTGACATTAATTTTGTACACATGCTCCTCGTAAATTCGATAAGAAAGATATGATCATAGAGTATAGTAATGATATGATGATATAGATGACGCTATGGACGCCTCGGTAGTCTAGTGGTATGTGCACTCGCCTGCCAAGACCGAGGTCCCGGGTTTAATTCCCGGGTCGAGCGAAAACATGTTTCCTACTTTTCAAACATGGGCCGGGTTTGAGATCACCAACCCGCATTTGGCAAGCGTGGTAATTATGCCAAATCCTCCTCACTGAACTGGTATTTTCAGTGAGATGAGGCTTTTGCCCAGCAGTGTGACATAACAGGCTTACTTTTTTAAATGGCGCTAGTGTTAGTCCCAGATTAAGAGGTATTAAGAGGTAGATCGTGCCTAAACATTTTGTTGAGCAGAAAATCTTTCTCTTTATGGGTTTATCTATGATTCAGTAAATTCTATGGTAATGTATGAAAAATTACTACAAATAATGAAGTCTCGGTCTAATGAACGTCTCTGAGTGCAGCAGTTAGTCTCAGTTAGCTTTTTTTAACCCATCAAGCCTCAAAACAGTACGAAATATCACCTTCACATGTTTCCACGTTTGCCGTCACAATAGAAGAGCTATTAGATAAACACAGACATAGGAAACCCAATATTGTTTGGCTGTAAGATGATTCTGTCCCAGTTTTATATTACCTCAATTTTACAAACCAGATTGCGGCAGACAGGCCACACAAACTTTATTCTATATGTCTTAACATGTACACTGGTGCGGAAAACTCGATAAGAATTTTGTATTTTAAAGACACGTATCGTATTTTTCGTATGGAAACTGTCACTTCACAAGATGTACACGTGTATGATACATATTTTTAAGCCACGATGCAAAGGGATGTCTTTTTAATAATGTTGGGAAAGTGACTGTCAGATATTATACATTCAGTTTACCGTCTCACTAAGTAAGTTTCAAGGAGATTAGTACACAACCTTAGTGTCGAAGTTTTTAGACCGGTTTAATATCTCCAACGTGGTCTAACGATTGAAACAACCGGGACCGAAATTAAACGTCACGGTAACGCTTAGATAAAAATGTCACTATCGACCACCCATCCACATGCCGAGCTTTACGTTACTTCACAATCGAACATCGCTTAGTCAAACAAGGCCACAACCACTACACCACGTTTAACTTAAGCTGGAGTATATTTAAATCACTATAACACATCAAAACTTACTTACCGTAAGCCAGTGGATAGCAAAGACAGCGTTTAGTAACGGAAGTAGCTTGAAACAAGTCGAACGACAACAATTGGCTTAAGAATGAAACTCAACACCATTAATTAATTCACAGTGCTGCCATCTTCAGTAGCAAAAGACCTTTGCCCCGCAATACGATCTAACATGCCATTACATTAGTAAGTTACCACTTGTCTCATCGAGTGTACGGACCTAAATAATTCAAGCTTTGTTCGAAGCCTGTAGAGACAAAAGAAGATCGTATACCACGTAAGAATGGAAGTAGACCTCTATCGGCACTCCTCGTGACTTCTCAGACAAGTTATTGTACGGTTGTACCATTTGACCAAGTCTAGATTGTGAGTTCACTGGTTTTGCACAAGGAAGAGCGAAGAATTATTATTTCCTAGAATTATTCCTTACTAGCTGCGCCCCAGGGTGTTACCCGCGTTGTACCCGTTGTAGGTGACCTCCACCCCGTTCCCACGGGAATTTCGGGATAAAATGTATCCTATGTGTTATCTTCTTCATGGAGTGGATGGTCAACCTGACCAATCCTGGTGTCAGAGTTAATTATTCCGAGGTTTTTATATTCAATAACACGAGTGCTATTAAGTGTTACAGTAATTTATAGAATGAGTGAGTTTGGCTCATTAGTTTTAACTATTAACCAATATAATAAGTAAGTACTAAATTCAGAAATATCATTGCTATGAGATCTTCGTCTATAAATCTAGGATCTAGATTTTTTAGGTTACCTAAAAGCCTCATAAAAACTAGGTACAAAATTGTTCATTGTAACGAGATTCGACACAGTTTTGTGTTGAATAAAAAATACAAGTAGGTATGTAAGTACAGCTAAGTTAGGTATTCTTTATTGGTGACCCAAGAATTATTTATAAATTATCCTTTCTGGCAATAAAATAGGTAGATATATGGTTCCTACAAGTGTCTTTTTTGTCTTGACACAAAAATAGCCACAATACCTATGTATTTGAGTAGATAATGTATATCATGAGTGTATCTGTTTGTCTACAATGCCATGTCCAAAAAGTGGCCACTCTCGTTTACATATTATTTCCACTCAGATTCGCTCCTTCCTTCACGTAAAAGTTTATTACAACTTAACTGAAAAAGCAATGTTGTCTCTGAGTACAACTCAGACAATATATGCTTCTTTATATAGTAAAGTAAAGTAAAGCCTGTAATGTCCCACTGCTGGGCAAAGACCTCTCACATTCTACAAAAGTAAAACATAACTAAAAAAATGTCTTTGTTACGAAGATCAGCCTAACAAGTTAATATTTCAATTCTCATTAAGAAGAAATATATTGTACTTAGTAAATACTTAGGCACTTAGGGCCTTATAAATAAACAAGTATTAGAAACATTTTAGCTATCAAATGGTTTGTCACTTTCTGACATACGCAATTTTCCGAAGAGCAAAAGAGACAAAACACAGTGTAACAGTGTTTTAGTTACCCCGCGTCTCTACATAGTATAAAACAAAGTCGCTTTTCTGTCTGTCCCTATGTATGCTTAGATCTTTAAAACTACGCAACGGATTTTGTTGCGGTTTTTTTTAAATAGAGTGTTTCTAGAGGAAGGTTTATATGTATAAAAATACCCGAAATTCCCACGGGAACGGGCACAACGCGGGTAAAACCGCAGGGAGCTGCTAGTTTATTTAATTAGGCGGTTGAGGTACTAAAGCACTTCTGTGACCTTCACTTAAAATAGATACTTAAAAGCTCATACTAATGGCACATCCAATTGTTAAAATATTCAACGATAACTCAGGCCATTAAGCGCTCAATAAACAAAAAACATCCAAATATTTATGGCTTTCATAAATTATCTTTGACAAGGTAGCTTGTTATTTTTACCCCTTATAGAGCCAATTTTACAATGAACAGATAAAGTTTATGTGTCAAAAAAATTTGAGATTGTAAGTATATATAGTAATGTAAATTCTAAAAAGAATAACTGTGTATAAAAAAACTGGTTTATTTATAAAATAGCCGCGCTCCGCGGTATTACCCTGGTTATGCCTATTCACGTAAGAATTTGGGTATAAGTATAGCCTTCTCTTTTCCTTTTCTTTTCTTTTCATTTAACCTTCCTCTTGAATGCAACTTTCCAAAACAAAAATAATTATACGAATCGGACTGGTAGTACCTAAGATTAGCGCGTCAAACTAACAAAAAATATCTCTCAATTTTATACTACGAGCAGTGACCTGTGGTTTTACCCCCGTTGTGTCCATTCCCGTGGGAATTTCGGGATGAAAAATAGCCTATAACCTTCCCATTAAATGTAGCTATCCATTACAAAAAGAATTATTCAAATCGGATTGATAGTTTCTGAGATTAGAGCGTTCAAACAAACTAACTTTTCAACTTTATTATATTAGTATAGATACTAGTATAGATTACTAGCTGCGGTCCGCGGTTTCACCCACGTTGTACCCGGTCCCGCGGGAATTTCGGGATAAAATGTATCCCATATGTTATTCTGATATGTAACCTATATTACTGTAAAGTTTCATCCAAATCCATTCAGTAGTTTTTGCGTGAAAAAGAAACAAACATACATCCATTCATCCATCCATCCATACATACATCCATCCTCACAAACTTTCGCATTTATAATATTAGTAGGATAGGATAGGATAGGATAGTAGGATAGGATTAGTAGGATATTGATGCGACCTACCAAACAGCCGATTAAACCCAAACAATAATGAACACTACAATAATTTCATAAACAATCTACCAATTGAAAGATTGGCCTCGGGTGTCAAACAATAAATAATTGTCAATGGTCACGCCCACGTTCTGACGTCAAAGATTATAGACTGGGGGGGTCCTATTAGTCTCCTACGTCACTTACTATGTACATGGACACAGCTACTGTGACCGTATGAGGGTATACTGGAAGCAAATATTAGTTCGACACTGTAAACACCCTGTATATAGCTATGAATGGGTATATGAATGCATAGACATAAAGTGACGTAGTTATACTGCTTCGGTTTTTAAATGTCACAAAAGTTAAAGTGTATTTTGTGAAAATATTTTTTAAATGTATTTTTCACTGTAGTAAGTCTAAGTAAGATAGTATTTTAAGTTTAGACATCTTTGTCTTGAATTGGGTCATTTCTACTTCTCCAAGATAGTCAAATTGAAGAGGCATAAAGGGCAAATACTATGTTGCTTCTTTTCATCTTGAAATTCTAAGTATAAATACAACATGGGTAAAACCGCAAGGCACCACTAGTAAAAACACTGTAAAGCGTAAAAAAAAACCCAATGAGAACCAATTAACATTCAAAAATAGAATACTCTATTTATGTCAACCATATGAGCCGATGACGTCACACCGTTAAATGATTTCTCAAGCTATGATTATGATCAATCGAACATATAATTAAGATGGCGGCGGTTGCCCGCCAAAAATATGCGAAACGAGGCTAATTTCTAACTTTCACTCGCTACTGACGTGCCACAATGCTTTATACGTTATTTTTTGTATTATTTAAACGAATGTACTTATGTTGAAGGTCACAAATGTAAGTTTTAAAGATTAATGGAAATATTATGAGGCAAACAGTTATATGGCTGATAAATTTTGTAGAAGAGTCTTTATGACGTCATAATCTTTTAATGCAAATTGGAATCTATTCCTTTGAAATAAAACCGTAAATCAAATAAATGTTTACTAACCAAAAACACCATTCCATATAAAAAGGTTCTCGTGAGAACAAATGCGAAAGCTAAAGCCGCGTTTTCACTTTCTGAACACTTATTTCGTATTCTTCAAATGTTTGGTGTTCTGCGATTTCACTCAGTATAAAACATATGTGTTTTCAATGGGGAAGCAATTGTTCCCAGCCTATAATCAATGATCGATCATGTTCGCTCAAGTGTTTTCATTTACAGCAAGAACGAATGAATGCTCGCTCAGAACTGAAAAACGTCGCAGAACACAGAACGCCGGGGACAATGGACCCCTAAAACTCTGACAACGGGGTTGACCACTACTCTCCCTACTCTACTCAAACTTACTTAGTTACCCAATCACTACATAGTATTCTATTCCTATCATACGCTTAGATCTATAAAACTACGCAACGGATTTTGATGCGGTTTATTTTGATAGATAGACTGATTCAAGAGGAAGGTTTATTTGTAAAAAAATCCGAAATTTCCTCTGGAACGGGCACAACGCGGGTCAAACCATGGGGCGCGGTTAGTTAGATGTAATGTGAAGACCTCACGTTGGGTGATGAAAGTAAATTGATACAAATCCAGCGACTGCATTAATCGAATCTTTGACTTAATAACGTTTGAACAATTGCACTTTTCCGCAATCCAAAACCAAGTTTTACTGCTTATAAAATCTATAACAATCCAATAACCCCAAGACAAGTGGCAGATCGTTCGCTCCAGTGCCGTAAACCCGATCATATGGAAAATTGAACCAACACTGTTGCGTCTTTACGACTCGGCTATAACTCTTTGTTATTTCAGTTTCAGTCTACGTATTAAAGGGTTAAATGTCTTGTGGCAATGTGAATGTGTCTGAGGTTTTGGAGTTTTCTTCATTGAGATATATTATGTTTCATTAATGTTTACGTGGTAAGTACCACTCAGTGGGTCCCACGAGATCGGAGACGACGTCGTGGTAGACCAAGGAGGCGATGGCGAGATGTGCTCGACACCTTCATGAGGGAAAGACCCGGTCTAAAGATCGTTAGAGAAACGTGGAAAGAGGGCTAAAAATATTCAGGCTAAAAATAAAATAACAATACTATCATTAAACATCTTTACGAGTTAGATGGGATCCTCTCGCATGACACATAAAACGATCGGGCTTTTCACCTCCCTCAGGAGAAACACACAATTAATAAGTACGGTCAGCCAAAAATGTGGTCTACCACCCTACGGTTGAGATTCATTTGAACGTCATGAAACAACAAGGTCAATTTTCCCTGGCAATAAGATTGTCATAACATAATTGTGCATAGAAAAGTCAACCTTAGCGATCGTTACATCTCGCAGAAACTTTTGCCAAAAGTGGTAGACCACTTTCTTGGTCGACCGTACCTACAATCTGTACCAATTATACATACAAAGATTAGTTTCGTTAAATGTCAGTACAGGAGTATTAGACGTAATCACCATGCCTGACTGTGATGATATCTTCGGTGAGATGAGAGGCCCAGCTGTGGGACATTATAGACTAATACTTTACGTAATTAAGTATCAAGTTTCTATCTGGTTTCTACAAAAATAGATTGCCGGTAGAGATCAATTAATTGAACCGGCCTTCCATTGTTCTTTTGTTTTTCACATATTTCTTTAAAACATTTCTTTAAATTAAGAAGTTTATTAACCCGCGTAACATAAAAGTACTGAAAAAGATAAAACCTCAATAATATGCTTTTGAAGTCTCAACGAATCGCCTTTTGACCTGTTAACGAGCTTTCTTTCACTTTACAGAAACATATAAAGCATATTAAACAATGAACGTGTCAGAATAAACAAACATACTTGAAAGAAAATATCTATTTAAAGACCCTTTTAGCTAATTGTGCGCGATCCGTCAAAACGAGTAAATTTAGAATTTGTTCATAACTTTATTCACCTCGTCTGTGGTGAATATTAATCTTGTTAACAGCATACTTTATTAACTTGTCCATGCTGGTTAGGATAATGTAAACGTGTAGACGGAACGTAAAGGTTTTGGTAGATTAATACAAAATAAAAAAAACATATGAGCAATTTTTTTTTATTAATTTTTGTTACAGTGCCTATGTTGAAGCCTGTTACATTACAAATGCGTTTTTCCTATTGATATAAACTAATGTTAAGTCAACCAGACTTTCTGGCCATCAAAATAATTTTCCATAAACTGTATACAATAACGCACACGAAAGACTTACAGTTCTATTTAAACATTTCATTTGAGGGCTGTGGCTCTACCTACACTACACAGTGATGAAGAAAAAATAAAAATCATACAATCCTTTGATATTATTTTATATAACATTTTCTTCAGACATGCAATTCTTCACAACTACAAACAACTTCGTCTATCCTTTTTCATTACTCCTACTCCATGTTCTCTGCGTGGGTTTACTTAAGAAGTTTTCACAGCATTTTAAAGGAACAAAGTTTGGATTATAAAAATGATGTGTGCTTCTATGAAGGTGTCTTTAGTAAGGGTTCTTTATGGTACCGACTTATAAGTTTTGGCTGTTTGTTAGAAATATTACGGAAAGGAAAATAACCATGGAACTGAAAATAATGCATTACTTATTATATGGTACAACGTATTATGGTATTTATTTTATTCCTGCGAGGACAGAAGGGCATATTATAGACCTACTAAAATGTGTCGTACGAACAGCTAAAGAAGATGATAGGAGATAGAGTAAAGGGGAATGAACTCCATCGACAGAGCCCAGATCTTATGTTTAAGAAGAAGTTCAACTAATGCGGTGAGTGGCCGATAGCGGCATTTGTATTTGAGCGACGGCCATTTTTTGACACTGGAGGTGCTGTGGAGCCTGAATGCTCAACAGTGTCATATTCGCTTAATCCAAAGCGCAAATGACGTCGGTACGGACGTTTGAGTAGGTTAGTTCGTTAATGTACTGTAGATGACCGCAAACCAGGTTTAAATTAGCCCAAAATAAACGAACAAAACTGCGCTGCCATTAATCGAACTATTTAAACTAGCAGGTACTAATAAATAGTTCTATTCGAGGCCCGGTCGATGGCTGGACCGATTAGTATCAATTTCGAGTTCAATTGAATAGATTTATTGTCTAGTGCGGTAATCGGTGGCTCGCCGACTAGAGTGGGGTGGCCATACTTTTTTAAACCTGGAATTTTATTTTTAACCATTTTTAAATTAAATGACATTATAAATTAGGTGCAGAATAGGAGTGTTATATGTTTGACATCGATGTCTGTGTCTGTGTTTGTATGTCCCGAGTATCTTTGACATCGTAGCTCACAAAGGGATGGATGAATGGAAATGATTTCGAAGTGACAGAGTAAATCAACAAATTAGTTTGTTATGTTTGGTAAAACTCAGTGCAACTATTTTGCGTAGGAGTTTATTAAATTTCACTTGTTATTATTATATTTATTATGTTTTTTATTTATCAATAAAAATATATTTAATCAAAATAAAAGTAAATAAATTTTGCCTGTTATGACCCACTGCTGGGCCAAGGTATCTCATCTCACTGAAGATATTAGTTCAGTAAGGAGGATAAGGTATAATCACTAAGCGCCCGTGGAGAAATTGACCAAAAATAAACGGGACATTTAAGGTCATTGCCCTGCAGTGAGACATTACAGACTAAGTGTGCGTTTCTAATGAACCAATCACAACGAAATACGAAAAGATTTTGACCATTTTAATGCGTTGTAATTGGTCAGTTGAGCTCCGCACCACTTTGCTCCGCTTCAGAAACGCACCTAATACTTACTTTTGTTTAGTTAAAGTGAGTTTACAAGCTGCGAGACGGAGAGTTTAATAGTAACAAGCGTCAAATAAACAAAGCTGACGCAAATTTATATCTGAGCGCTTCCGTGCTTCAGAAGGCACGTTAAATTGTCGGTCCCGGTTGTTTCAATCGTAGACCATGTTGGAGGTCTTTAGGCGGTCTAAGCACCGACACCAAAGCTGGCCAACCTACTCAAACTAACTTCCTTAGTTTTATAATCTCGGCTAAGCAAACGGCGGTGCTAATAAATACAAGGGATAAACTCCCAACTAATATTTTCTTCAAATTATTACAAGTTGAAATCCCCACAAACATAAAACTCAGTATTATTTACAAACCATAGATTATACAATAATTTACAACCAGATATTTAGATCACATAAATCACAGACTATTCAAAATATGCAATTAAAATACAAAATATTAAATCAAATTTTCTGTAAACATCTCCACTCGAGATCCGAGATCCGTAAATCACTTTTTAGTGCATTCTACATCTCTATGACATGCGAGAATTAACGTAAAAAATTTTTACAACTTTACACTTCAACCTCTGAACAGATATTCCTGAAATTTTGTACAGATATTATCTAAATTACTGTCTAAAATATAGGATAGTATCTATCCCAAAATTCCTACGGGAAAGAGATTTATGTGGCCGAACCTGAGTGGAATAAATAAAATGTTCTATTGGCTTAATTCCAATTTTACAAAGAATTGTTTTGTTCCCGACTTGAATGTGAAATGATCTTACCACTTTCTTATTGTCTCGACTTTACATGTTCTTTATGACCTACATTCTGGGCTTCTTTTAAACTACTGAAGAGTTATTCTTAGTTCATTATATCCCTATTTACGTAGTAAATTATTTTTAGTAAACATTCAATTGTGTTTACGTTTTACTGACGTAAAACTATTGATTCCATTCAATGAGCTTCGATAAACCCCTTTGATTTAAAAGTTCACCTACTGAACCTAATTATGTAGTTTTAGCTATATTACATATACGTTTTTAAAGTTCAGATTTATTTAGTTTAAAAGCTATGAGCCAGGCTTCAATAGAACGCAAGCAGAGACAAAGACAAGCCCGTTGGCACCGTGGTTTTGAGAGCGCTTTTTGTGTCGGAGGCTGCAGGTACAATTCCCGCCCGGAGTCAACAATATATGAAGGCATAGTTTTTGACGACGACGTCTGGGTGACAATTATATCATTACATAATATTAAACAAAGTCGCTCTCCGCTGTCTGTCTGTCCCTATGTATGCTTAGATCTTTAAAACTACGCAACGGATTTTGACGTGGTTTTTTAAATAGATAGAGTAATTCAAGAGGAAAGTTTATATGTATAAAAATTGCCGAAATTCCCACGGGAACGAACACAACGCGGGGTACTACTAGTATTCTTATAAAGTATTGGTGTATATACATATGTAATAGTATCAGTGAGTTAGATTCCTTAATACAAGCTTAAAGCCTACTTTGGGTCTAATTAACCGTGAGTGAATTTATCCGGGTATATTATTGTTGATTATTATTATCAAACGAGAGATTATTTAGACATGTATGTCACACGATTTCTATCGAATTCGCTGTCTCGCAACTGGTGAGTTTTCGTTGAAGGAGTCGATGAAAAAGCGTTAGTATATTTCGTCAGCAGGAAAGTGCGTCAAAAGATTTGCCTAACTGGAATATTAGTATTAGCCTGTAATGTCCCACTGCTGGGCAAAAGCCTCTCATCTCATTGAAGATATCAGTACAGTGAGGAGGATGTGTAGTATATTATCTAAGTACCTACTACAAGTCCTACTCTAGATATTTGGATATATTTTTCCCACAAAATCGTGAAATGATGGTCACCCTATCGCCTCAGCGTTACCCAATAGCTGTAATGAAGAAAGATGCGAGGGTTAGGACTCGAACGGGAGACGGGAAGAATCGGAATTCGGATTGACGATTGCACTAATACTATAATATATGAGGGGATTAAATAATATATAATCCAGTAAAAAGAAAAAGTATTAGCCTGCAATGACCCATCGCAGGGCAAAGGCCTCTCATGTCACTGAAGTAATCAGCACAGTGAGGAGGATTAGGCATAGTCACAACGACACTACACTGTACTTATATTGCGTAAGTAATATATATTTACAAAAAACCTCGATTTTTTTGTAAATTTTATATTAAACAAACAGCGCCCATTCCTGTAGATATTTCGGGAGGAAAAATAGCCTATAACCCGTTGAATATGGCTATCTATTACAAAAATAATTATTCAAATCGGACTGATAGTTCCCGAGATTAGCTCGAACAAACAAACAAACAAACTTACAAATTCTGCCTCTTTATAATATTAGTATAGATTTGGACTTGCCGATGTAGGGCGCACTCGGTCAGTTGGCTATATCATTATGTTAGCACATAGTTTTGAATTAAAATCTAGAACTGTAAATCTACTTATATTATGTTGTATTCTTTTTGTGATTTTGATTAATGAATTGTGATTCGTTTTGTGTTTAAATAAATAAAAATAAAAAATCTTAGTAAAATAATAAGGAATATGTATTTAACATTATTCCTCAAATTAAATAGAACGTAAGTGTATAAAATGTAATTTTAACTATTAACATATTAGTCTCGTGTCACAGTTGTTAAAATAATTAATGGATCTCCGAGAATGTCGCGTTTAATAACGTCATAAGATTTTATTTATATGCTAATTATGTCCGGTTTCTAATTTATAGAAACATCGTTATGACTAATGTCTATGGTTGTTAGAGATAAAAGATTTTAGAAAGAAAGTTTTTATTAATCTTTATTTTTAAGATTGCGAGCTTTATGAGTTTTTTGCTTTTACTTAGATATGAAATAAAAACCTAGCCGACATACTTGTAATATTTTTGATAAAAATTTAAAATGGATATACTTATAAAATAGTAAATTAATTAATTAATTTGTTTAATAATAAAATAATATATTATTTAATAATTATCTAAGATATTTTTTAAAACTGTTCATTAGCAAAGAAATGTTGCTGTATTTATTCTATCGAATAACCCAACCTATAAAATAAGAAGTAACTTATAAATAAAACCCTAATTTTCAAAGCAAATAAACATTACAAAAATACTCACACGATAAACAAATTAGCCAGGAACATCCACAACACTACACAAATATAATTATTTATTCGTTCACAATAATATTTATTTTCCACTACGGATACGTAAAAAGTTTCGCGCGGTGAATTCTTGCCGAGAACCGCAAGGAAGCACCTTAAACGTGTTGTCTCTGCGCCGGTCGCGCGAATACTGACTGAATAGTGAATAGAACAGAGACTAGACTGACATGATGACGCTTTTCGGGAAAATTTTCATTCTGAAGGGCGGGAAAACTGGTTCGATTTATGAATGTGTAGTTTAGTCTATGACGCTTTATTACGTGCCAGTGAGAAAATAACGTCATGTGTAGGCTATATTTTATTAGTATTGTATGGTATTGTTTTGTTTTTGACATTCCATTTTTAAAGTTCTTTATAATGGTACCTACACATACTCAGACCGTAGTCACCTACAATCTGTGTTTGTTATAAGTAGCTTTGGATTAAAACTGTTTCTCAGAATAACTGATTGAATATTGACGAAGGTCATGTGTTCGTCATTTAAAAAAATATATTTATTGTGTTCGCTGTCGGAGCGGGTTCCAAAAATCAATCTTGATCGGATCTAAGATACTTAGTGCGTCCTATCCTATTATTATAAATGCGAAAGTTTGTTAGGATGTATGTATGTTTTTTGTTCTTTCACGAGTTTCACGCAAAAACTACAGAACGGATTTGGATAAAGATTTGCCATAATACCAACTGATATCAGTGTTTGAAGGAATTCCTTATAAAACTATATTTCAAATGTACAATTAATCAAACCGTTGTGAAGAGGAAAAGTTCATAACAATACAAAAAACATTAACCACATTGTCATTAAAAAAACAATTTACAAGAAATACGAACTAACCAAATTGATATTTTCCAAAACCATTTTCCTCCGTCTCTTCTCAAAAATATGTATTAATACAATTTCAACATAATCCATTGAGTAAATTACTCAGTCAGATAAGAGAAGGTCGAACGGTACATTACTCATATTACTCAAAGTAAAACTTGGACTCAGTTACATGAATTAGTCTACCTAGCATTATAACTCATTCAATATGATTGTACGCAGCCCTTGATTTATGCCTTGTTTACCTCAAACAAAATGATCACTATTATTTAACTTAATACAATTCATTTGTGAATACACAAAGGTACGCGTCAGTATGTCATATTGCTTTGATGTTGGTATTACATTATTTTAATGTAATTCTATTTCTCTTAATTCTTCTTATAATTAGAAAAAAGTTTTTATTTTATTTTAAATCCTACTAATATTATAAATGCGAACGTTTGTGAGGATGGATGTATGTATGGATGGATGTATGTTTGTTGCTCTTTCACGCAAAAACTACTTAATGGATTTGGATGAAACTTTACATTAATATAGGTTACACATCAGAATAACACATGGGACACATTTTATCCCGAAATTCCCGCATGAACGGGTACAAAGTGGGTGAAACCGCGGGGCGCAGCTAGTTTTATATAATTTAAAAAAACTTCTGATTCTTTTAATGAATATCAATATCTAACATTTTTATACTATTGTTATGAAATTGTTTTTCAAAATAATAAAGTTAAACTATATTATTTAAACAAAACAAAATCATACAATGTAAAAACTTTAAACTAATTTTAATAATGGAATATTAATATTGTTAAACCCCTCTAGGTATTTAAAACAACAAACTTGTCTATACTTCAAACCATAAACAATACAAATCGTTCACAGAAAACAACATGAAACTGAGAATGCTCAAACAATTTTCGCCTAATTTTTTTTATAACGCCATTACATTCGCCAGACTATCGTATAGACAAACAGCCACTACGTTTTATTGCGTATGTAAGTGGCCTAAAGTCGGAGAGAACATAAAAAAAATTAGCGAAACTGCGGGGCGTTCTATTTTTGTTTTACATGGAATAATCAAATCGTGTAACCGTTTTGGTGAAAACTTCTTGGAATTAAAAGGTTAATTGGTGGAATTAAAAATAATGAAGTGTATCGCCGTCCTTAGCTCTACCTCTAGCTTTATTATATTTTTAACCGACTTTGAAAAAAAAGTTAAATCGTCATATTGTTTTAATCGCATTTCGCATAATCCTACTAATATTATAAATGCGAACATTTGTGAGGATGGATGTATGTATGGATGGATGTATGTTTGTTGCTCTTTCATGCAAAAACTACTGAACAGATTTGGTTGAAACTATACAGTAATATAGGTTAAACATCAGAATAACACATGGGATACATTTTATCCCGAAATTCCCGCGGGAACCGATACAACGCGGGTAACACCGTGGGGCGCGACTAGTAATTAAATATAAAACAGTGCATTATATGTATGTAGGTACATTTACTAAAAACTGACCATATTTTGGTGGAAATTAAGAGTCATCTTTATAAAGTTACTTCAGTTTAAAAAGAGTTACTCCATTCTTAACTCTTATATTAGCAAACGCTTTTCAATATTCAAATCAAATCCAAAACAGAGACATCTGTCTGTTGTGTTTGAAATAATATAAAAGTAATTCGGATGTTCGGATGTTCGGATGTTCGGATAGCTCGGATAGTTCGGATAGTTCGTTTCTCACAGGTTTTGTATTTCTTTGTACTCCCGTCCTGTTGGAAGTAAAATAGAAAACTAGATAATACCGAAACTTGGTAAAATATGGACCTAGTTTTGATGTATTTTGTTAGTATTTGTATTGTATGCTTATACGTACAGTTTTTTATGTAAAACCTATTTTTTTACTTTTTTACCTACACATAGGTGGTGGTATTTCCGCCATTACTATGTCTGAGTCTTCAATTACGTTTCCGTCATCATTATGTAGAAGCTTTCAAAATCATTGAAGTCCTCTCGTGTCCTTCCGTAACCACGTGTTTCTCTTAAAAAACCCTCCCCAGAATCAAACCCCTTCAAGCTGTACTGTCGCCACCAGGGTCAAGCCTAGCCAAGAAATCCTTGTTCTAGCATTACCTACAGCCATAATGTGGATTCTTCAATGACTACTGGTATAATGTGAACAAAGCTTTAATCGTCTAGCACATTCGCAGTGACACATACGTTAGAGAATTCGAATTTCAAATATTCCACCAATCAACAGACAGTATTTATCGTATCGTGTCCTCCCGGTTTAGCACAACGAAAGTGACAGCAGAAGGCGACATGACATGATAAATGATAAATACTGTGAGATGATTGGTGACATATCAGTAGAGAACTCGAATTTCAAATATTCCACACATCGACACATAGGTAGCATCATGCCATGTAGCGCTCGTGGCGTAGATTGACCAATTGATGTTCGTTCATTGCGATTGTTAAGCAACGTGCAACTCGACCCGTACTTGGATGGCTGGCCGATAGTGGCATTTCTTTCTGACCGCTACCGTGCTTCGAAGGTCACGTTACATTGTCGGTCCCGGTTGTTTCAATCGTTAGACCACGTCGGAGGCCTTTAGGCGGTCTAAAACTTTCGACACCAGGGTTGGTCACTAACCTACTTGAACTTACTTTTTTATGCCATGTCTTCTCTCCTGTCAAAAGGACTTTGCCCATCTATTGTACCAAAAGCGAAGAGGTTTCCATCAGGGATGTTAGGGAGCTCCGTAACCGTAACCGAAACTATCGGATATCCGATATAAAAAAATATCCGTAACCGTAACCGAATCCGAAATAAAAATTTCGGGTAGTATCGGATAGGGGCGGAGCCTAATGAGACACGTTATGACAAGTTGTTTTGATCGGCCGGGCGCAGAAGACACACAGACGCATTGTTTGTTTACTTCCGTTAAATTCCTTAAAAATCTAACATCCGTAACCGAATTTATCCGAAACTAACGGATAATCCGAAATAATTTAATATCCGTATCCAAAATAATAATCATTCGTATATCCGTATCCAATCCATATCCGAAATATCATATCCATAACATTTCTAGTTTCCATGTCTATGGATTGTACTACATTTTTAAATCAATAAAGAAATCCTTACAAATATAACCGTCAAGTTAGAAACGTGATTTTCCCTCGAGACATGTCGGGTGCTCTCTGAAGACGTAACTTGGATAGATTTATTTCCGACAAAATTGTTTCTGGTTACCATTTATTATAATAATATTTTTGGAACATATTTCGTTAGAGAAAAAACAGATTTATTTATTCAGAAAAAATACTTGGGTATTATATATAGGGCTTCCGTTTTCAAATAGGAAGGTGTAGGTAGAGGTGGCGCTATATTGTTCTACTGACTTTAAAAATATAGTAGAAATTATATTGTCTATAAATTCTAACATACAATAATAAGGAAAGTTGAGCTCGGCCCATACTTAGACGGGTGGCCGATAGTGGCATTTCTATCTGAGCGCTACCTTCCTTCAGAGGGCACTTTTAGCGGTCGGTCCCGGATTTTTAATGGACAGATCATTTCGGCGGCCTTTCGATGGTCTAAGCTCCGAATAATCCTCCGAATACACCTAAATTTTTTTTTTAGATTTCATAAATATCTGTCAAGCCGTTTCGGAGGAGTATGGTAACTGACATTATGACACGAGAATTTTTTAAATAAGAAATAGAACCGCGTTTTAGTTACCGCATGAATCATGATGCATTGCGACGAACTACTTAATGTATTCGATAGATCTATACTAATATTATAAAGCTGAAGAGTTTGTTTTGTTTGTTTGTTTGTTTGTTTGTTTGTTTGTTTGTTTGTTTGTTTGTTTGTTTGTTTAAACGCGCTAATCTCAGAAACTACTGAACCGATTTGAAAAATTCTTTTTGTAATGGATAGCCACATTCAACGGGAAGGTTATAGGCTACTTTTCATTCCGAAATTCCCACGGGAACGGGAACATCGCGGGTAATACCGCGGGGCGCTGCTAGTATTGAATAATTAGGCTATTTGAAAACTCCTATTAATACTTACAATAACCATACTTGAACATCTTGTTCTATACCTACTAGTGTTGGCCTATTACCTATACAAAATAATGATGATGACCTACTTATAAATTAGAAACAACAAGGTCCTCAGGTATAAGAATACGCGTAATAAATTAATAACGAATACACTTCTGGACATTTTCCACTTTTCAGAATCGCAAAGTTTCGTATCAATTCGCGAGAAACCAGGTTTTTTCCGAGCAATAGTCATGTTCAAAGTAATTTATTGGCACTACTATGTATGTGACATCACATTGAAGGCCATTTGTGAATCATTTATACGTATAAAACATGTATAAAACTAGTAGTGTCTTGCAGTTTTACCGATTTCACTTCTGTTTCCTTATCCCCGCATTCCTGCTTGTTCGGGGAAACGATCGGGGTATGTGGGAGTCATATCTATCATCTTTAATATAAAAATGAATCGCAAAATGTGTTGGTAAGCGCATAACTTCAGAACGACTTCACCAAATTGGATGGACCAAATTATTTTTTTAATGTGTTCCTTATTATCAGGACAAGGTTTTTATATAAGAAAAATAAGGAATAGAAATCTCAAATTTCCAACGGGAACGGGGGCGTTGCGGGTGAAACCGCGGGGCACAGCTAGTCATCATATATACCTATAAAAATCAATGCCACTTTTCGTTGTAAT
The DNA here is from genome assembly GCA_951394245.1 of Cyclophora punctaria. NCBI lineage: Eukaryota > Metazoa > Arthropoda > Insecta > Lepidoptera > Geometridae > Cyclophora > Cyclophora punctaria. Next base: position 5,695,119 of record OX596190.1, read on the forward strand.
TTTATAATTCAAGAACGAACTCACCTATCCAAATGTTTAGGCTTCGGACTATTTAGTAGATGGTTTATGTGAAGTTTGCACAAAATCGGTCGAGCGGTTCGTAAATTCCCACGGGAACGGGCACAACGCGGGTAAAACCGTGAGGCGCAGCTAGTAATACATATAAAATGGTAGTTATCAAAACAATTACAAACTATCCTACTCAATAAATTCATGGCTATAAACGAATGACTACACAACAAAAACAAAACATCCAAAATAGCGCTAACCGACACATTGGCTCGCACTTGTACCCACCTGCCCCGTCCATTAAATCCGTGTTGCCATTTATTATCATGGCGCGTCTAATTATTTTTGTACATACATTATTTGAACTGGTAACCTTTAGTGATGCCATGCAGTCTGCATGCGAGGTAACACTAGTTAATCAGGACAAGATATCAAAAAAACTGAAGCGAAATATAATGTGCAATCTATACTAATAGAAGACAGCTGAAGAATTTGATTTTTATTTAATTACTAGCTGTGCCCCGCGGTTTCACCCACAACGCACCCGATCCCGTTGGAAATACGGGATAAATAGTATCCTATATCCGTCTCCTGGTTCTAAGCTAACAGTTTTTGTTTTATTTAAAACCATAAACTCGATAAGTACCAAACATAAAACAGTGTAAGGGCCCCTTGATAGAATTTGCTACGGGCCCCGCCTATTTGGCTTAATCCGGCACTGAATATAGTATATATCATCTTTGCGAAACTGTTATCCAAAATTCAAAAACATTTCCGAAATTAAAAAACTTACTGTCTCCATCCAGAGGCTTCCAATCCAAAAGCCATGACCAAGATTCCCATATCTTACATTTTTATAAAGTTATTTGCTACTCATATTTCTACGTTAAACGATTTCGAAATTTCTTTCGGATATCTTCCAAATATTATATTTTGAATTCGCCACCAATCCCAACCCATATCAATGATCCATAATGATCCAATGCCAAGTATTAAATATATTTGAACAGACTATGATTAATTATATATTCAATGAACCATTAGGTTGGTCTGTCTGTCCGACTCATGAATTTATGATATCTTTGATTCTATTATAATAAGTGGATCGGTTGTGAAATCGGTATTAAATGGGCAAATTAGTGATTTACGTTACGTTTTACAATATGTAACGCGCTTCTTTTCTCTTCTCCGAAACTAACAATCCGATTTATATTTATTATATTTTTATTCCGTAATTTCCACGGGAATAGGCTCAACGCAAGTGAAATGGCGAGGCGCTGCAAGTTTTTTTTAAATGTGACAAAAATTGCAATTTAAATGAATCGAAAACACATAATATCTAGTTCGACAAATGTAAATAGTTATATCCTATTTCCTAGTGCAAACGAAGTTGTGAAAAATTAACATAATATTATTTATTGTTTGTTAAGATCTCAACAGGTGTTGATATCTAAGAATTATGTTACGTTAATATTAATTTGTAGTTTATCTGGCTGTGTATGGTCAGAAGATTACGCGGTTGTCAAGAGGTAAGGTGCGTAAAAGATTATAAAGATTTTTTAAAGAATTGTTGTTTAAAAATTTAACGATTATATTAAATGTCTATTAAATACAAAGCGTCGTTTCATAACTTAAGTGACAATCTGTTAAATTAATTAATTAATTTATTTATTTATTAGACACTACAACAATATAATCACTTTGCACTTACAATAATTCGCGGGATAGTAGAAAGGCACGATTTTTCATTGTCTTACGTCTGTTGAAATTTCTATTTTTCTTGCTAACGTTTATCGATGCGTAAACGTAAACTAAAACAACCTGCCCTAAGTACTTAGGTATACATAGTTTCCGTACAAATCGCTCCCAACTCTTATAAACTATAAATTCATCCATCTCTCCTGTCATTAGTATAAAGTAGACATATTCCGGTTAGCTCCGCCGGTGCATTCCCGCTAAACTAATTTAAGACGCCGCTAACAACTGTGATTGATAACTGAGTTTCAGGAACTGGAGTTCTGGGGGCTGTAGCTTCAGTTGTGTAAGGAAAATGTGGGGAATTCAAGGCAGCAAGGAGTAATATGAATATGAATTAATAGCCGCGCCCCGCAGTGCTACCCGCGTTGTACCCGTTCCCGCGGGAATTTGGGGATAAAATGTATCCCATGTGTTATTTTAATGTCCTATATTACTGTAAAGTTTCATCCGAATCAATTTTGCAGATTTGGTATTATCATATAGGATTAAGATGATTGATCAGTTCGGTTGTACCGGTGAAATTGGGGCCAATATTCCTACCACAATTAAAACTACAAAGACTATTTTTTATTACATTTCACTATAAGGGTCCGTTCACACAGACCGGCTCGGAGAGGAGAGCAGATTCTTATCACGTTGAAAACAGAGTTTTTAGTATTTGTATTAAGGTTTATTTTTGCATGTGCACTGCTTTTGTGATTAAGAATGCTTGAAGGCGCTTGGTGTGAAATAATAAGAGGAGCTTACCGGCTCCGATCGCATGCTCTTTAATGCTCGCACAGCCGATCGGCTCCGATTGCGTGCTCTTTCTTGCTCGCGCAGCCGATCGGCTCCGATTGCGTGCTCTTTCTCGCTCGCGCAGCCGATCGGCTCCGATTGCGTGCTCTTTCTCGCTCGCGCAGCCGATCGGCTCCGATTGCGTGCTCTTTCTCGCTCGCGCAGCCGAAAAAACTTGGACTGCGTGGAAGACTGGTACTGCCTTTGTAGTGTACCCATCCAGCTCCGAGCACATCCGAACATCTCCGAGCGCATCCGACCGGCTTCAAGTGCATCCGACCGGCTCCGAGCGCATTCGACCGGCTGCGAGCGCATCCGACGGGCTGCGAGCGTATCCGACCGGCTGCGAGCGCATCCAACCGGCTCCGAGCGCATCCGCTTTCAGGTCGCTTCCAGCCGGTTTATGTGAAATAGTTGGCGGCTCCGCTCCGACCGACTCCAAGCGCATACGATCCGGTCTGTGTGAAAAGAAAAATGCGCGCCGATGCTCTCCGAGCCGGTCTGTGTGAACGGACCCTAAAGCAGGGTTTCCACTGCAAGCGGAGCGGGCTCATTAATGACTCCGTTTAATTACCATTGCGTTACTTGTATAGACGCATAACACGCAAAAACAAAAAGTCTTAACAAAACACGCAATAGCTGCCAAACGGAGTCATTAATGGGGCCGTTCCGCTCGCAGTGGAAACCGGGCTTATGCAGTGTTACACGTCAAACTTTATATCAAATCCCAGAAATCGGATAGCAACCAAAAACAATTTACAAAGCTACACTAAAACGTAAAATCTTCATTTCTCGGAAGTTTGTATTCAACAAAATATATTAAACTGATGTCATTTTGTTATGACACATATGTCGCTCCATTTCTTACACATACACATACAAAAACTTGCGATTTATCATCCAGTTTCAGCAACCATCGACGGTTTTAAGGAAAATTCGGTTAAACACTTTCTTGTTTATTAACAAAGCGAGTAATGGACGTTGAAACACAACGTAGTATGCTTGTGACGCAAATAGATTAGTTTTTCTGTCGAATATGTCCGGGTTGAGTGGCGTGCCTAAATTGTTTTCGGTATGAGGATCGGGTAATTAATAATCCGGTAGGAACTCGGATTTTTTCATTAAATTAACCAGAGGGAAGTCGACTGTACCTAAAGAAGCGTTATTTATAACTATAGGATGTTATCTTTGACTTTGTTGTGGTGCAATAAAACGTAGATACACAAACGAATGCTTCTTGTGAGTCCTAATAAGTAAACAAATATGGCGGATTGTCCAAAGACAATTCCTTCTACAGATGAAAAAAGTTTGTTAAAGAAAAAAGTTTGTGTTTAGTTATGAAACTCCTTTTTTACAAAAGGCAGAAGGTTCAATAGCACGCGAACATGACAAATGTCAAATTTCAAACTTTGTCTTTGACTTAGTCTACTGGCAGCTCGTAAACTCTTTCTGTTAAGCAACGTGCAGGTTGACCCCTAATTAGAGGATAGTGGCATTTGTATCTGAGCTACTGTACTTCGGAGGGTACCTACGTTAGTTGTCGGAAAAACCATGTCGGAAGCCTTTGGGCAGTCTAAAAACTCCGAGACCAGGGTTGGCAAAGGTCTCTCATCACTACATAGTATAAAACAAAGTCGCGTCTGTTTGTCTGTTTGTCTGTACCTATGCTTAAATTTTTAAAATTACGCAATGGATTTTGATGCGGTTTTTTGTAATAGGTAGAGTGATTCAAGAGGAAGCTTTTTATGTAAAAAAATTCCCGAAATTCCCACGGGAACGGGCACAACGCGGGAAAAACCGCGGGGCGCTGCTTGTCTCACTAAAAATGTTTGTACAGTGAGAAGGATATTCATAATAACAATCATATTCTAATTTCAAACCCCACAACCGACCCATAAACAATATCAAATATCTACAAACTCCGAAACTCTATGATAAACAAACAATCTATCAATATCTGTGAATATCATTGTATTGGGCAATTCGGAGATCAAACGGGAAGGAGTAAATATTGAGTAATGCGACCCTTTGACAGCACCTGTTTACCCGACCTTCGGGAAATAGGTTATGTGTGGAGTATTGATGACAAGTCTGTTGGCTGTCAAAAATTGCGGCTTTGCGAGACTTGGTGTTTGTTCAGACTTACTCGTAGTTACACTTAGCAAACTTGTATGTGAGAACTTGATTAGAATTATCCGAGTTTGGTGTTCAGAAATTGATATTTAGAAATTATAAGTATATATTTTAATACAATGTATAACAAATCTGACGGATCATTCATCATAAAAAAGTATATATAATAAATATATTTAATGTACTAGGTCTTACACAGAAACGGCAATGCTTCCCTAATAGAGATTTAATGAGTGATTTTGACATGACTGTAATGTATGAAAAACAACGAAAATCACGTGTGAATTTAATGGACTTATTAAATCTAAGTGCGGCAATTAAATACAATAAATCCTCAACATACATAGTTTTAATAAAATCTAAATTACTTAGTTAGAATATTTTTACTTTTAGGCGATAAAACTATTTTCACTTGTAATGTAATTTGGAAATTTTGTAATTTTTGTAATTTTAAAATGTAATTCATTTCGACGTTTGAAGTTTTTAATCAGTAAAAAAGTATTAGCCTGTAATGTCCCTCGGCTAATCAAACGCCTCTCATCTGAATATATCAATAAGAACAGTAACTATAAATTCACAAATAAAACCTCTAAAGAAACATCAAAGCTTAAACCTAACCTAAACCTCTATGCAAATAAAAAGCTTTAACAAGACACACGGATACTTCTATATATCCAATGATAAAGGTATGTTTACACGAAACTTATTTGTGAATTAGATGCCAATATTGACCCAGTACCCAAGGACGGGTCACTCTAACCCGGGTCGGATAAACTTGACAATTTTATTGATCTGACCCTATTTTCTATTCAATGATAACTTATTTATATTAAGGGATGAAAGTTTGCGGACGCGCGGGAGCTTGATTGAAAAAATACATGTTTTGTAAGTAGATTATGAATACACATGTGTTATGTAATGATTTTTTGGTTTTTAAGCTATTGCATAGCTTCTATCGCGGGCCTTGAGCGCGAGGACCGAATCCAGAAATTCCGTAACGAAAAAACCTCACGCTCCACTAACGCCATCTAGTGATACAAAAAATAACTATGCAATAGCTTTACCGCGGCAGTCCCCGAGTGCCACACGTCTTTTTTTTTATTGTTGATTGTTGACTAAGTGTTATTGCCTAATTGTTGATTAGTATTATTTGTTTCGAGCTTTAATAAGGGCCTCAGCATACTTATTCATTCATTTCGAGTAGGTCAGTGGCTAACCCTGCCGGCTAGCATACTATTGTCTAAAGTCTAAACCGTAATTAGACAGTCATCTGGTGTGAAACTGCCAGACGTTAACGCGTAATGTCTTTGGAAAAAGCTCACACTAGAGACAAAACGTCAGACTTTTTATCTGTTGATTAAAAAATATGTACTGTTACCGAGACAAAATTAACAAGAATGACAAAAGACAGTTTTATTCGCGTTGAACGAGTCATTAAAAAAACTGTTGTAAAGTAAGTTCGAGCAGGAAAGTGGCCAACCCTGGTGTAGTTTTAAGGGCTCCCACACAAAACTGCGAATTCGCATCGCATCGCAAAAATCTGCGAATTCGCACGACGCATCGTAAGAATTTCCGATCTGCTTCGCATCGCACATTCCTGTCATATTACGTCATCTTTGGTGACACCATTTCAGGACATTTCAGGACAGGAATTGGGCTTTTGAAAAAAAAATTTTTTTGTGATAAATGGAAAGATTATGTATTAGTTTTATAACAAAACTATTAAGCTATTGCATAGCTTCTATCTATTGAACAATAACAGCAGTGCAATAATCTTTTTGCGATCCATCTTACGCTTCTTATAAACACGTCCAGTACGGCCTACACTTGAAGGAATGGTCACCCTACCAAACGGTTCGCCGCACTAAATCGCATCGCAGAAATTCGCATCGCAAGTTTCTGCGATGCGAATTCGCATCGCATCGCATCGCAGTTTTGTGTGGGAGCACTTAGACCGCCTAAAGTCCTCAAACATGGTCTAACGATTAAAACAACCGACAAAACTTTTATGTTATGACTAAAGTAGGGTTAAGTTCTAATACTGCCCCCGGTCCAATCCCTAATTAAAAACTAAAGTCGTAGGATACAACCATTTCTCCAAAAAAATATTGTACCACATAAAATGTATTTACAAACCCGTCATACGCATTTTCATTGAACATTATTTTTTACGAAAATCACGTCATCCATTTTATTCACACAGACGCGTGAAATATATTAAAATTAATTAGCTTCCCTTTGATGCGTGTCAAAGCTTTGGAGATAAATCGTGGATATAAATCAAAGGGCTTACAGTGAGCCGCTATTTCTAGATGAGTACTGCGACTACAGAGCACTGTGTAATTAAAAATTGGAAGATACGGTATGTACAAACATATAAAAATAATTTAGAGCACTGAGTTTTTATTTATCCTCTTCAACTCTTCAATTAGTAAGTGCTTTGAATGAGTGTATTTTGTTATTTTGAGCGAAATATGTCAATTGTCAATAGACTTATTTTAAACAAAGAATACAAGAATATACATGCGTATCGTATACTTATATGAACACATATATCGTCCTTCGTAACTTGTTCGTCAATGGCGATCCTTGGGCTTAAGCTCGTTCGTGAGCTCGGATGTGACTTGCGAAGCCAAATTATGTATTGAAGGTCCTGTTGCAGGGCACGCAGTGCAACTGACCATCAGCATTGAATGTTTAGGTGTAGGAAGGTTTCGGACAGGTATTACTAGAAGTGGCATACTAAGATACTAACTTATTTACTTGCATGCCTGTAGCTAACGGATTGTAAGTTTACTCATCGTGCTAGTTTCTGCTCTGTTTTACAGGTATGTGTATTTATATAGTTATTAGAAGTTGTTTTTAGAAACATACTCAAAAAAAATTACAGAATAAATTCACACACGGTTACTTGTACCCAAACTAAGCTCTAAGCTTGTATTATGGAATCTTAATTGATACTATAAGGAGATGCTCATGGACTCAGTTTAATAGTCACAAAGAAGTTAGTATCGAATCGTCATCTTTTTTTATACCATTGGCTGTGTGTATTACTGTGTGTTACTGCAAACTCATGTGGTAATTTGTAGATTATGCGTTAATTCCCGTTCTGACGTGGGTTATCACGTGACAGGATTTTTCTTGACATTTTGGAAAATTAGGGAATGATTTTCCTTGTCGAGACAGTGTCATGGCGTGAAAAGGAAAACTGGAGGTTTGGGTTCAAACTAAAAAATATAATAAAATGGTGAAGTTTGTTTGAACGAATTTCTAAAACTAGGTATCCTTCTAATATAAAAATAGCTGAAGATTAAATGCCCTATGTCTAGAACTTATGAAATGAAATGACTGAACCTTTTTTGATTAACCACTTTCAATAGGAAGGATTTAATCTTAAAATTCCGACGGGAACGGGTACAATATAACTAAAAATATAATTTAGGTAAATCAAAATCGGTTCGTCCGTTTGCGGATACAGTTCAATTTAATCCGACTTAAAAAAAAGGAGGAAGTTTTAAATTCGTCGGAAACTTTTCTACCATTCATTATGTCATCCTCTTTTTCTACCAATACTATCAAGTAGTATCTATAACAATATGTTAAACCTACACATCCGATTTGAATAATTCTTTTTGTAGTAGATAGCCACATTCAACAGGATGGTTATAGGCTACTTTTCATCCTGAAGTTCCCACGCGAACGGATACAACGCGGGTAAAACCGCAAGGCGTTGCTAGTTAGGGTATAAAAATAATCGCCCCAAAATCCGATATTCGATATTTAAACCGTCCAGACAACCGTTCTTCCCTCTTTAGATCTCGTTTCAAATATATTGGTATTTTAAAGAAACGATTCGTTTTGTCAAAAGAATTAACGGACGTATTGGCACCCGTACGAACGTGGCTCGGTGCCAAACCTGGCAACACTGATCCGAATCATATTTTACTTTGCCATTTAAAGATGATGCTTCTTTGTTTTAAAAGATATAGACAAAATTTAATTCATAGACTGTTATTTTTTATTATTTGTTAATACGGGAACTTACGTACGAGGTTACTATTGAGAGTTCCTCAATACTGTTATTTTTTTAACCTTCAACGCAAAAAGACAGGTGATAAGCATTATTAGATTTTATAAGAATGCTCATATAACAAAAGAATTATCGAAATGGGTACTTAAATAATATACCCAAAATACAAATCTAACATCCTCATTTACATACAAATAAGTTATCGTTTTAAGGTGCCGGAACGTCAAATTAAAAGCGTAGTGTAACCGTAAACGTAGTTTCAAGTCAAAATGAGTAGTGTCCGCTTAAACAAAGAAAGTCAGTGCAAATGAGTTGAAAAAGTACATACATACACTAGGTTTTACCCGCGTTGTGCCCGTTCCCGTAAGAATTTCGGGATGCAAAATAGCCTTCCCGAATGTGACTTTCTAGTACAAAAAGAATTATTCAAATCGGACTGGTAATTCCCGAGATTAGCTCAAACATAGAAACAAACTTAATTTTACCCCTTTAATTACTCTTTCTAATATTTGTATAGATATCTTCCCAAATATTAAATATCACAAACCTCTATAATCGAGGTTAACACCCATGAATGAAAGGTCAAGGCCCTGGATCGCGCTGTATGCCATCCATCATGACCCGTCAGCTAAAAGGGCTGTCACCATCAAAGGAACGGATCTAAAGCATCTCGCATTACACTAAACTAATGACATTGTGCGATATTTTATTTATTATTATATACTAGCTGCGCCCCGCGGTGTTACTCGCTTTGAACCCGTTCCCGCAGGAATTTTGGGATTAAATGTATCTCATGTGTTATTATGATGTACGAGTATAATCTATATTACTGTAAAGTTTCATTGAAATCTCTACAGTAGCTTTTTCATGAAAGAGTAACAAATATACATCCATACTCACAAACTTTCGCATTTATATTAGTAGGAATTTAGTGTAGTTTGTTTAGCAGATGGATTTTCTATGAAAGGGGCTAGGTAATTAGGTTCTATCGTATTATCCTAGATAATTTTTGATAGTTTTATTGTACCAAGATTATCACGGAATATCTACATCTAAATATATAAAAGAAAGTCGTGTTAGTTATACCATTTATAACTCGAGAACGGCTGGACCGATTTTAATGAGTTTTATTATTTTTTTTGTGAGTTTAAGTAGTGCAGAATATTAAACCTATATTCTGTCCGCCTAACTAATAAACGTGGTATAACTAAAACACCTTTAGGCGGTCTAGAAACGCCAGCGTTGACCTTCATTCTACTCGAACTTAATTTATTTTACTGGTTCCATAAATAAGAGAAGTGTATCTGTATATAATGACAACCCCGTTGGCACAGTGGCAGTGAGAGCGCTTACTGTGTCGGGGGTTGCGGGTTCGATTCCCACCCGCAGTCAACAATATGTGCAGACATAGTTGTTGGCGACGACGTCTGGGTGTCAATTATATATTCTTATAAAGTATTTGTGTATGTATAAGTAGTAGTATCAGTTAATTAGATTCCATAACACAAGCTTAGAGCTTACTTTTGGTCTAATTAACCGTGTGTGAATTTGTCCGGGCTTATTTATTTATTTATGTATAGTATAGATGTATGGATGTATGTTTGTTGCTCTTTCACGCAAAAACTACTAAACGGATTTGGATAAAACTTTACATATATCTCATCCCAAAATTCCCGCGGGAAAAGGTACAACGTGGGTGAAACCGCGGGGCGCGACTAGTTATACAATACTTCAGTCCAACACTTATAAAGTGTAATCTATCTGTCTGTAATGGCGGCGACATTTTATTAAACCGCAGATTATGGACTCTGTTATAATTGAATTTCTTTGAATGCAGACCATTTAATACACTTTTTACTATGGTTTTAATAGCCACTAGTTAGGATGCCCGGTTTCGCCCACGCTGAGTCTGTTTCACATTGAAATGGGATTATTTTTTACACTATTGAAGTCTTTTTAATGCCTACCTGAAAAATAAGAATAAGTTACAAAGTACCTTTATTTAGATACGTTAACTTCTCATATTTATCTTCCCCAACTACCTGCTTTTAATTAATAGTGAACTTTTATCTCCTCTATAGGTTGCCTGAAAGAGATCGCTCTTAGTGATAAGGCCGACCATTGTGCAAGTTTTCATGTTTTCTGTTTTATGAGTATGTTAATGAATGTGTAACAATAAAATGTTTATCTATCTATCTTATTCATTATCTTCTAAATGCAAAGCCGCTCGCCCGTTGCTCGCTCGTTGCTCGCTCGTTGCTCGCTCGTTGCTCGCTCGTTGCTCGCTCTTTACTCGCGCTCAATCTACGCCGCGTTAATCTTTTATCTGCCGCACTCAGAGACGTCCATTACTACAACATTTGACAACTACTTGACGAAAAAATCAAAAATGTCAAAATCACTCATTAAGGGCCTTATTCATAAACATTAAAAGCACTTTAGCTATCAAATCATTTGTCCCTTTCCGACATACGCTATTTGCCAAAGAGCGAAAGAGACAAAACACTTTAAAACAGTGTTTAAGTTGAATATCGTTTATGAATAAGACGGTTAATCTCTACTAAAGAAATATTTGACGACTCTGAGTAATTGCGAGAAATGCACTTTTCGTGTACAAAAAGTGATTCCATTTATTTTATGTTCATAGGAAATAGAATCGAGATAAAAAGTTAGTTTCTCGAATTCTCATCAAGACGAACTTTGAATCGTTAAATCTGAAATCAATTCCGCCGATCAAAATATTCCAATTAAGTACGTCGATAACATTAAAAACTTAGCGAGTGCCTTGAATGTCAAAGAACTAAGTTTTTCAATATGGCAACTTTGTTATTTTAAAATACCAATTTTATTATAAATTCCGTTGTTTTAAGTAAAAATTGTTTTAGTTTTAACCGTGTCCGGAATAGGTTTTAGTTTTTATTTTGAATTTTGTTCTGATTTTCGGAAAATAAGATCAATAATCTTATTCAAAGTTCAAAAACTAGGTACATAAGTAGTTTTTGTTTCCAATGTAAAAAAAATTAAATAAGCATAGGTAGGTATTGTCAGTCGCGCGCGCGCACCCCTCTGTGTCGGGCGCTGAGTACGTACTTTGTGCGTCTTGTTGATAAATAAATTTTTTAAAAAAAAAAAATGTCCACCGTAATAAAGTGTAACTCGTGTAATGTGGTGATTAGTGAATTACTGTCATATATTCAGAACAAGATCTCAATAATAGACGAGGAAACTCTTGTTCGGATATGTACTACATCATTTTCTGGCGACGAAATAAAAAATGCGAAGTCATTGTTGTTCAATTCGATTGCGACGGATAAAATTAAACCGAACCGAAAGAACAAAGGCAAGGAGGAAAGGGATTTAGTCGATATAGTTAACCTTTTTAAATCGACTGAACCAGATTTGATACCAATTTTTGTGGCCCGTGACCTTGAACGACTACCGCCTATACTTTTCGATCATGTTGACTGTACGAAATTGCTAAAGGACTTGCTCAAACTGAAGAATGAGCTAGAAGAAGTTAAGTCTAACTACGTCACGCAGGACCAGCTGAGTGAGTGCAAAACCGAACTGTTGCAGTATAAACACGATTCATTACCGCCTATCGCAGTACAAAATGTGAATCTAAGGCGAGGAGCGTGGCAACTGCATGAGAGTGGGCCCTGTGGTCTTTCACCGAAAGTAAATAGTGATGCATTATGTGGGTCATTGTTTGTGGAAGAGGAATCTAAGAGTCCAAGTATTCCGCAGTATAGAGAGATTTTGAGGGTAGATAGTGAGTTATCTGTGCCTGCGAGTCAACGGTCAACTGAACTGCAGGGAGGTGAGATGCGTCATAATAGTCTAACGAGAGATTTCGAGCGGCGAGCTATGACGTCACCGCGACTTATCACTGTCACTGACCTATCACAATATGATAACGCAGTAACAAACAGGACACGACGCGAGCAGCATAGCGTGAATGCAATTCGTGAATCGCAACCAACCCAAACTTCGAACGAGCGTGGTGAAGAAGGGTGGAAAAGGGTGTCTCGTCGTAAAAAGCCCAGCTACCGCTACCAGGGAGTTACCGGAATATCGCGAGACCTAGAAGGAAATTTCAAGGCGGCTGACAAAAAGGTGCCGATATTTATTTCAAAAATTCACATTGATACGACTATGAAGGACATATCAGATTACATCTATAAGAAAACGAATGAAAAGATAACTCTGGAAGTAATCGCATTTAAAAAAGCGAGAGATTATAAAGCCTATAAGTTTTTTGTATCGGAACATAAATTGACAATGTTTATGGATAACAAGTTATGGCCCGAAGGAATACTTTTCAGACGGTTTATTAATTACCGTGAACGTACTGGTGATAGTTACGCTGACACGGCCAATACTCGTAATTATGACTTATAGATTAGTTAGCTTTAATTGCAAAAATGTAAAACGCTCAGTCGAGGACATACGGCAGTTATGTTGTACTTCGCACATAATTGCCTTACAAGAACATTGGCTAATGCCGCAAGACATAGACTACCTCAGCAGCGTGGATGAAGACTTTGCTTACACGGGTGTATCGCCTATGGATACCTCGATGGGGATGATTAGAGGACGACCATGGGGTGGAGTTGCGATACTTTGGAACAAGAAAATATTTCAAAATGTATCGGTAGTGAAATGTGATAACCCGCGTTTGTGTGGTATAAAAGTGGTGGTAGGGCAAAGGTCATTTTTGGTATTCAGTGTGTATATGCCTATTGATAATGCAGTTAACTTATCTGAGTTTACGGATTGCCTAGGGACGTTAAGTGCCATAGTGGGTAGTGAGGGTACTGAGTGTGTTTACATGCTTGGTGACTTCAATGCCCATCCAGGTGAGCAATTTTATAATGAACTTATAAGCTTTTGTGATGAATCTGAGTGGAGGTGTGCGGATATATTAAAATTGGGTTTACTGTCTGACTCGTTTAGTTTTATCAGTGACGCAAATGGATCGCTCAGATGGCTAGATCATTGTGTTGTTACGCAGTCAGCTTTCTATACTGTGACTGACGTTCACATTAAATACGACCCAGTATGGTCTGATCATCTACCTTTAATTATGACATGCAATTTAATTAATATTAATCAAAAGAATTATATCACTAGTAACAATGACATTAGGAATGCAATAAAATGGAATGACAGAGATTTAAATCAAATTGAATTGTACACGAAACTTTGCAATAACCAGTTACAGGACATTGTATTACCATCTGAATTGAATAATTGTATTAAATGTAATCATCAATGTAACGAGGGTAACCATGTAAAATTAATTGACTGTTTGTATCATAAGATTACCAATGCACTAATTACGGCTGCCTCTGAAAGTCATGGCATTAATAAACCACGAAAAAACAAAAAGCCCGTGATAGGATGGAATAAGCATGTTCGGGAGTATCACTTGATAGCTAGGTGTAAATTCGTAGAATGGGTTGAACGGGGTAAACCGGATAAAGGTCAGTATTGGGAGGAAATGCGTAGTACTCGTAAAATATTTAAATCACGTTTAAAATGGTGTCAAGATAACAATGAACAGATAAAGATGGATATACTTGCTTCTCACCATAACAAAAATGAGTTTAGTAAGTTTTGGAAAGCCACCAATAGATTGAAACATAAGCCTGGGTTACCAGTGAGTGTTAACGGTGTATGCGATCCGAAACGTATAGCTAATATGTTTAAAGATCAGTTTACGGTGAAGTCACAATTGGGACCATCACGAGCATTCAGTGCGGTTGAACGTGGTCAGGAGGTAAGTACTAGTTTTACGGCCAAGGATGTGGATAAAATTATAAAATCAATGTCACGTGGAAAGTCTCCTGGCCACGATAATCTGAGTATTGAACACCTTAAACATGCTGGGGCCCAGTTACCCCGATTACTTGCGATGTTCTATACACTATGTATAAGACATTCATACTTACCCTCCGCGATGATGGAAACCGTGGTGGTGCCAGTTGTAAAGAGCAAGACAGGTGATCTAAGCGATGTGACTAATTACAGGCCAATCTCACTTGCTACAGTGCTTGCGAAAGTGCTGGATGGTTTGCTTAATACGCAGTTTGACAGGTACTTTAATACGCATGACAACCAATTTGGGTTCAGACAGGGACTGTCCACAGAGGCTGCCATCCTGTGTCTTAAGCAAGCTATCAAGTACTATAATATTAGAAAAACAGCTGTTTATGCTTGTTTTCTCGACCTTTCCAGGGCATTTGACTTAATTGTTTACGACATTTTGTGGCAGCTGCTGAAGGACAGGGACATGCCTGGTGACATGATCGACATTTTAAGATATTGGTATCTGAACCAGGCAAATGTTGTTCGGTGGTCGGATATGTGTTCGGAACCGTATAGGTTGGAGTGCGGGCTGAGGCAGGGGGGGCTGACCTCTCCAAAGCTCTTCAACCTTTACGTGAACGCGCTGATTGAGGACCTTAGCAGAGCTAGGGTCGGCTGCCACATTGATGATGTGTGCGTTAATAACATTAGTTTTGCGGACGACATGGCTCTGCTGAGTGCCTCGGTGTGTGGTCTGCTTAGGTTGCTGCGCATCTGTGAGCGATACGCGTTGGCCCACGGACTGATATACAATGAAAAAAAGAGTGAATGCATGGTCTTTCGGGCCAGAGGTCAAAAAGGTCCTATCATTGTTCCACCTATTAGACTGAATGGTGTTGAGCTGAAACGAGTAAATCAGTTTAAATATCTAGGCCATATTTTGACTTCTGACCTGAATGACGATGTAGATATCGACAGAGAGCGGAGAGCGCTGTCTGTGAGGGCCAACATGATCGCCCGTAGATTTGCCCGTTGCTCGACTCCCGTAAAAATCACTCTGTTTAGAGCATTTTGTACATCTCTGTATACGTGTAGTCTATGGGGGTCATTTACCCAGCGGCAATATAACGCGCTTCGTATTCAGTACAACAATGCGTTCCGTGTGATGTTGGGACTGGCCCGTCACTGTAGCGCGTCGGGGATGTTCGCTGACGCTCGCGTCGATTGTTTTTACACGACGATGAGAAAAAGAGGGGCATCCTTGGGGCGTAGATTGCGGGCTAGTCGCAACACTATACTGAGCGCATTGTCAAACCGGTATGATTGTCAATACATCAACCACTGTTACATGGTCAATGCGCTGACAAACAAACAAATGGCTCAGGGGCAGTCAGCTTATTTGTAATTTTATGACCTATTTTAATATTTTAATATATATTTATTTTAATTTAATTATTTTATTATTCCTATTATATTATTATTGTTAAACTGTTGTGTATCTATGTATTTGTAAATGTGTAATGATTTTCTTTATGTACCTACTATATGAGTGTAATTGCTTGAAATAAATGTATTGAATTGAATTGAATTGAATTGTCGAATCGACCTCCCCCTTTTTCAAAGTAGGAAAATTAGATTTTTAGGGTCTCTAGATTCTGAAAATTGAAAGAATAAGATATTTTTTATCTATTTAATAGTGTGTTTTGTAATCATCTGATGGAAAACAATATAAAGTCTCTAGGGGCTGATTGTAAGCATTCTTATAAACAAATGACGTTCGTTTTAAATAGTGTTCTATAACGAGCATTATAAAATGAATGAGCAACTTTTGTTCTTAAACGATTTAAGAGTTCTTGTTCCCGCCTTTAAAATCTAAAAAGTCTCCAAAAATATATTTAACTAGCAGCGCCTAGCAGTTTTACCCACGTTGTGCCCGTTTCTGTGGAAATTTCAGGATGAAAAATAGCCTAGACTTTTCCGTTGAATGTGGCTATCGCTTACATAAAGAATTATTTAAATCGGGTTGGTAGTTTCTGAGTTAAGCGCGTTCAAATAAACCAAAAAACTAACTTTTCAGCTTTATTGTATTAGTATACTTAGATATCAACGCATACCTACGAGTCACCTTTTACTAATCTCTGTTGCAACAAAGAATAATGGCCGCCACTCATTAAGCTATTTCGTAATATCTGACAACTTGTGTTTGTTAAATGTCCACTCATTACGAGCTCCCGAGGCGTTGTCGTTAATTTATGTATTTTCATGTAATTAACTTAAAGGTTGTAGTTGGGTAATAAAATAACTAATCTTACCTACGCATTTTGAGGTTCGACTATCTATTCGTCCAATATACATTTCGTCCAAAATTAACATCTATACTAATATTATAAAGCTGAAGAGTTTGTTTTGTTTGTTTGTTTGTTTGTTTGTTTGTTTGTTTGTTTGTTTGTTTAAACGCGCTAATCTCAGAAACTACTGAACCGATTTGAATAATTCTTTCACTGTTAGATAGTCTATTTATCGAGGAAGGCTATAGGCTACATTTTATCCCGAAATTCCCACGGGAACGGGCACAACGCGGGTAAAACCGCGGGGCGCTGCTAGTCTGACATATATTTTATAGGCTTTGTTCTTCGATCAACAATACACAACTAGATGTCGGGTCGGCGCAAAAAATACGTCTCGGTACTCTCGGTGAATAAGGCCTCATTTGAAAAGTGAGCTCTTATTTTATTCATAAGATTTGCTACTTTATTGCTAGGTGTCATGGTTGTAATTAGGTTGAACTTCGAACTGTTTTAAAACTTTTGTTTCAGTTCGGTAGTAAACAAAATAAGCTGTCACACGTCATCCACGCGGACAGTATTTAGCTTTGATTTTGTACTTGACCCGATATCTAGTTGTGTATTGTTGATCGAAGGCGTTATTCATAAATATACTAATATTATAAAGCTGAAGAGTTTGTTTTGTTTGTTTGTTTGTTTGTTTGTTTGTTTGTTTGTTTAAACGCGCTAATCTCAGAAACTACTGAACCGATTTGAATAATTCTTTCACTGTTAGATAGTCTATTTATCGAGGAAGGCTATAGGCTACATTTTATCCCGAAATTCCCACGGGAACGGGCACAACGCGGGTAAAACCGCGGGGCGCTGCTAGTGCTTAATAAAATATTATAAAGCTGAAGAGTTTGTTTTGTTTGTTTGTTTGTTTGTTTAAACGCGCTAATCTCAGAAACTACTGAACCGATTTGAATAATTCTTTTTGTAATGGATAACTACATTCAACGGGAAGGTTATAGGCTATTTTTTTATCCCGAAATTCCCACGGGAACGGGCACAGCGCGGGTAAAACCGCGGGGCGCCGCTAGTGCTTAATAACAGCCATTTAGCCAACAAATCGTTTGTCCCTTTCCAACATACGTTATTTTCCAAAGAGCAAAAGAGACCACGTTTTAACAGTGTTTTAGTTATTGAGTGTTTATAAATAAGGCGGTATAAACGTAGTTCATTTAGTCCACATCGCATTTGACAAAATATGAGTTGGAACAAAATGCTTTTTAGACAATACGAGTTGGTTAAAATTATTGCTGGACCGAAAACCACGTCAAGACGATTACCTATATTACAAATTAAGCCTATAACCTTCCCGTTGAATATGTCTATCCGTTACAAAAAGAATTATTCAAATCGGTCAAGTCGTTTTGAGTTTATTCATTACAAACATTACACACAAAAATACAAATCTTTCCTCTTTATAATAGCAGGGTAGATAGTACAAAAAGAGTTCTTCAAATCCAATGAGAAACATACAAAAAATCTTTTTTACTTTTTTATAAGTACTTTGCAGATTTTCACAAACATAAATTCATAAAATTTGTATGATCAACGAATAAAATGCTACTTTCGAAGCTTATCCGATTTACATAAAACAGTCGCAATCTAAAAGGACCCTCGGACGGACCTCAAACTTCAAACCGGAAATTATACTTCCCTCCGAAGATGTGACGTCACCAATAGGATCTCAGATGACTCTCTCATTTCCGGTCCTTGTTTCGATACTTTACTTAGCACTTTCTTGATATATACTTATTTTGGGTAAAGTTTTTTATGAGTTTTGGGAATGTTATAGGTATATAGTCTCTTGATAATTATATGCATAGTATTATTTTCTTACGGTGAAAATGGCAATAAGTTCTAGCTAATGAGGGTTTTCTGAAATGTCACCCACTAGGCGGCAGCACTGAGACGTGAGGTCCAGAAATCTGTCAAGTGTCATTTTCGTGAAAACCCCGATTGATATTAAAGTTAAGTTAGTTCTTACCGTGGTTCTTACACCAGTAATTATGTTAATTTTATGAAATAAACACTATCTTAGACTTTGACGAGGACCGTAGCACCTAAACTAACCTAAACCTCGCTTGTTGGACCAATATATCCCACAAATTATGGGTCACAAATTGAGTAAGGCACGCACAATTAAAATCATTTTCTTCGTAAAATATATTTCTTAAACAATGGCCTACCATTTATAAATCTATGCAAAGTGCCATCCATCTTCTGAGCGAAGACAAAGCAATAACGAACAAAGAAAACGTATTTTACTTACATGGTATAATATACAGGATTTTACAGGGTAAATACGCCAATAGCGGACTGGTTTCAGGAACCGTGATATTTTTATTTAGTTAAGTAATTATGGAATTATTGTAGTGATTTAAATCTACAAGCCCGTTGGCACAGTAGCAGTGATGCTTGCTGTGTCGAGGGTTGTGGGTTCTATTCCCGGTCGGAGTCGACAATATGTGAAGACATAGTTTTTGACGACGTCCGGGTGTCAATTATTCCATATTACAAGCTTAGACTTTAGTTTGGGTCTAATTAACCGTGTGTGAATTTGTCCGGGTACATTGATTAATTTATTAATCTTTTTTTTTACTACTTTTTTTACTTTTACGCTTTTTAAGAAACTGTGGTCACAGAAGACTTATTAGTCATTATTAATATCAATTATCTGTAGATAATAAAAAAAGACTAAATTACACTAGACTTGACTTACATTTCTGACGTCCGACACAAAATGAGAGCCGACTGATTTGTTTTTTTTATTAATAAGAGGTGATTATTCGTTAGTTATTATTCTTAGCTACTTGAAGCTTATGAACACATTTCAAGACTTGCTTATAATTAAAATGTCATTAAATACGTATCAGCATTATTTTACAAGCTTTCAATTATTTCTCTCCTCTCCTACTACAAGTCTGTGTGTCTGTAATCAAATCTTGCAATTTATTAAAATGAGCCAACTCTCCATACATTTACCCTACATAATACTGAACAATCAGAGACAAGGAACGGTTAACCAACCATTTTTATTGTATTAAAAAGGTTCTAATGCAAGCTCTGGGTGGGCCCGTCCCGGCGCCACAGACAATCACTTTACCATAGACGAATCTCTATGACTTAATACATTTCCAGGGGAAATTAGATTCTCATAATATTTATGAGAGATTCGAGATTTTGGTGGAAAGGATTTAGTTACATTTTTGATTTGTAGGTTTAGCGAAGGTGTTTACATCCATCAATTATATTAAACGTAACATATTATTTAAGCTTTTTATTGGTAGATACCAAACGTAGAATAGCAACGTAGCAAAATAGAATTGTTGAAAAGTCGTCATTTTTGTTAACCTATTATATCTAAATTCTATTATATTCTATATAGGTATTCTAGATTATATCTGAGATTAGCGCGTTCAAACAGACAAACTCTCAGCTTTTTAATATCCAGGTCCCTAGTTCGAATGGCAGATGAACAACATATTCAATATGAGTCTAGCATCTAAGAATAGTATTCAACCCAACAACAACATTTATCTATTTTCTAAGTATATCGGTTTCAAGCTAATGGCCCTGTGTAGCCTGCCAGCTGCTGGTGTAATTGATATTGTACAAAACACTTGAAATTGCGGCCTCAAAGCGTGTAATATCATTCTCAATAATGTTCGCGAAGAATGTTGCCATGTCTGAATACCGTATTGAGGTTTCAGGAATAATATTAGCTACCACAGTTTTTGGAATAATAACGGGATTCCTTAGCCGGGGCGTGATTTTTTTGTTTTATGTTTTTATTGTCTATGCTTCTTTGACAGTCTAATTTGAATATAATTTGATTGAATAATGAATTGGGTTTTCTGTCGGAGTTTAACTAAAAGACAATTGGCATTTTGTTATGGAGCGTGGGCCGAGCCATAGAGTAACTAGCTGCGCGTTAAACCCGAACAATAATTAAAATGTAAAATAGAAACATGATTTGCTCAACCAGAGTATTGAACCCAGGGTGGCCGAATGCACATGCCACTAAACCACCATTTTTTTTTCACAGCATTCTATTATGGGTTTTTAATTACTTATCTCACCACACCATAACTATTAGTTTTACACAGAATTCACTATTTAACGATAATCATGTTTACAAAATACGAAACCGCGTAAACAACGAAACCCTGCGTTAATTTTAAATCCATTTTACAATCTAACCACACATTAACCTCATAAAAGTGTAATAAAAAGTGAAATTCTAAACAGGCGCCAGTTATCCGTTGTAAACCATTATCCGTTAATATTTAACTAACCGTTATATAGTAAACCTTAATTCGGAATGATGCGGCAGTGAACATTATTGTGAGTTGCGTCGTGTCTCTAGTGTGATCTAGTGATGGGCGGCGTTTTGTCTGTTTGTCAAATAAGTTGACTTTCACTTGTGAAGACTTTATTTAGAAGTAATAACACAAGGTGTTATAACTTCGATCAACAATATAATTAACATAACATAACTCTGACACCAGGATTTCTGTGTAGGTATGCATAAAATCTTGTTGTAATATTATGCCCATTATTCCTCTACAGAAGTAAATTGTCTATAGTTCGAAGAACCGCTTCCGCACATAGGCTTACTTTTGTTTTATCTATCATACATCTATGGCTGTAGCTCTTCAAAGGAGACCATAAAGCATAGCCTGTAATGTCCCACTGCTGGGCAAAGGCCTCTCATCTCACTGAAGATAACCTGGATAGACTATAACACATAACGTAACCGCTATTTTATGTGCAGTTATCCTATAATCACTGGATCTAATATCGGCTTACGCTATCTATACTAATATTATAAAGAAGTATTTGTAAGTTTGTTTGTTTGTATGTTCGAGGTAATCTCAGGAATTATCAGGAATAGTCCGATTTGAATAATTCTTTTTGTAATAGATAGCCACATTCAACGGGAAGGTTATAGGCTATTTTTCATCCCGAAATTCTCACGGGAACGGGCACAACGCGGGTAAAACTGCGGGGTGCTGCTATTTATATATATATATTTGTAGGAAAACCGCGTGAAATATTTAGTTCTCTGTAACTAGGTAGAGATTTGTATAATTTCCGTATTTCGGTGTTTAGTGACGAATAGTTTAACGATGTTTTTACGTCGTATTATTTCTGGTTGTTTGGCCTTTGGGCACAGGGATTAATGACACAGTGTTGTATGTGTTAAATAGACAAGGTTCGTGATATGTCTTTACTTGTGTATATGTAAGAAAAAGTTGGGGTTAGTTGAAACCTTGTCGTATTGAAAGTTCTGCAATATGTACTAACATGTTATAATGAGAAGGGTCGAAAATGGCCTGAAGTGCTTCGAGAAAAGGGTGGTATAGCCGTGCCGCTTTTACTCGAGTTGGTGGGGGCAATGCCGTGCCCCCAGATTATAAACTGCTCGAAATTTTCCTAATGTGACCTAGTTACTTTCTACGGATAGTAGTCGTTACATGAGCCATGTCAGAGGCCTTTGGCGGCTCAATAACTTTGACACCAGGATTGATCAGGACCATCCACTCGATGAAGAATAAGAAGACTATGTTATAAATATATCTAGGGTGCTTTAGGGCTTAATTCATAAACGCTTTTTAACAGCATTTTAAATATCAAATGATTTGTCCCTTTCCGACATACGCTATTTTTCCGAAGAGTACAAGAGACAAAACACTTTTTATCAGTGTTATAGTTAAATAGGGTTTATAAATAAGCTTTGCTAAAGGGTAGGTAAGCAATTTCTAATGCTGAGAGGTTTCAAATAAAATACATCAAACTATTTTTTGGGACTCAATTTACACAAATAAGCATAGATGACCCCCAATACAAGTCTAACATTCGGCTGCGTCCACTGGAGCTGAGCGAGAAGGCAGATTGGAGTCACCTATTCCTATTTTTTCAACCATGAGGCAACCAGAGGCGATATTACAGCCGCGCCGGGTATTTTATTAGAAATTTTACAAAAAAATTGAGTTGATCAATAAGGAACTTGACTAAAAGGGTCTTTGACAAACAACAAATTTGACATGAGACCCGTCCCATTGCAGGGCAAAGGGACAGGGCCTCTTCCACCGTCCTGTCTCTCCCTGTTTCGGGACAATCTGGGAGAATATACAGAGTTAAGTTTTACAAAAAAACACACATGTAAGAAATAATGTATGTAGTCATGCCACCGCCGCAGGTTCTGCACCGAAGAGAGTCCTTGTTGTACAGTAATCTATGACAGCCAACCCCAACGGATACGCGACTTTAGGCATCCCGGGCGCAATTAAATAAGTGAAGCATCCGGCCGCGACGGTGTAGTAGCCCCACTCCCGTTTGAGTTGAAAAGACCTGAACAATAACGAAGCCAGATTGAGGCAAACTATTGTGTAGCCCAGTTTTTTGTCTTCTTTGCCAAGCAATATCAAGCCAAGAGGGACCAAGCCAGAAACGAGATGAAGGGTGCTCAAAACATACTCGCTCCTGTATAGATCCGCGTTTAGGCAAGGTATCGCTAAGAACTGAGACGCAGCAAGAGTCACTTTATACATGGGAGCCAAGTCCCCGCCCACGAAACCACCTGGAACAAACACCAAACTGTTCATAAAAACACAAAATAACATACACACTGGACGCAATGTCCCCGGACACGCATTTTAGTTTAGTTTTCACTAAAATAAGTTTATTCATGCCAAACTAGGTTTTATATTCGGATGGTTACACGATTAAACTAATTTGAAGTATACACGACTTAATAGATTATAGTTACTACATTCGTTTAAACGTATTTGGCAGCACAATTTTAGTGTAAATTCTGTAAAATTACTTTGTTGAAATTTAATCGCCACGTAAAACATCGCGCTTAAAATTATTTCGATGGAGTTTATATGTATTTATCTACAATTCATCGTGAAAGTTGCATTTGATGTACTTGGTACATAAGTACAGGGATTGCCTGTAGGTAATGATTGTGTACCCTGAAAATAAAATAGTCTTTTACAATATGGAGATATGTAGAGCCATGGCCTTAACGTTTGATATGATGTCATATTCTCACTAAATTACACCGTGTTTAATTTGCTTACATTATGTTTAATTTGCGATCGAAGGTTGTAAAGAAAGACAATTGTACTAACCGGTGTGAAGACAACCGACTATGCCATGTACTAGGAAATTCATATGCATCCCCGGGCGTGTGAAGTGTGTACCGCCCCACCGCTGGAGGTTCTGCCCCGCCATTCCCGCGCAAAAGGCGTGCCCGATCGCGGAAACGACATCACCTTCTCCCATTTATTTGTAAACATTCAAAACTTAAACTATATAATAAATATTATCTAGCAAATATATATCTAGCAAAATGTTATAAACAATGATTCGTTATACAATTTGAAACTTAACCCTTTAGCTCGGAATGCGTATGAATTCATACGCACTATTACTTGCCCCCGTAAACTCGGAATGCGTACGAATCTATACGCACATGCAACCATTTCAAAAAGTTTATAATAGTGCTGCTATCTCACTTTGTACTTATTAGGTTTGTATGAGAAAAAGCGAGACAAAAAAGTCTTCTTTAATTTGAGGTATTACACTTGGGGGTTTTTGTCTATGGGATAGAGTACTACATACTTGAAAACAATCTGTGAACGTCGCAAAGTGAGCTGTGTGTTTTGTGTGGAAAATTTGGTTTTATTATTGGAAAGTGGGAGAATATTTGAGAAATTGTAAGTATTATACGTGAATTGGTCTTATATATACGTAATTTTATCATAAGTTGAATAATACAAGCAAAAATACTTTAGTTATGTTGATTTTCAAAGTAACAAGTATAGAACTTTTCTTTGTTCCGAGTATTTTGAAGTGTGTTTTGACCAATAGAAATACTTTTGTTTGTTATTTATGTAAACTAATAATGGCAGAACATTATCAGTGTTTATGTATTTACCTGTATTTTATATCAAAAACGTGTACAATTTCGTAAACGAATGTTTCTATTTACATCGGCGCAAAATCAATGTCAAAACGGGCGCCATTTTTCTTATCATTTTTGCAGTAGAGCTTGCGCAT
Source organism: Cyclophora punctaria (assembly GCA_951394245.1). Classification (NCBI taxonomy): domain Eukaryota; kingdom Metazoa; phylum Arthropoda; class Insecta; order Lepidoptera; family Geometridae; genus Cyclophora; species Cyclophora punctaria. The sequence continues at coordinate 5,720,043 of OX596190.1, forward strand.
TGACTTGTTGATATCGATAAATTCGTTTGAAATACGACTAAAATAAATATTATATAAGAAAATAAATTTATTTTACCATAATATGGATTGTTTTTATTTCGTCTAAAAACATTCTTGGTATGAGTTTGAATAAAAAATAAAAACATGGATGCTTTTCACAAGTTGTTTTATTTATCCTTTCCCATTGAATATTTCGACCATCTCACCTATGTTCCAAATAAATAAGTATATTTCCTTCAAATATTACTAGTTTTGCTTTCAATTTCTCTCAAGATTATTGATTACTTGATATTACAAATGTTCATTTGCTACGTAACAGACAGTAAGTGATCGATTTTTTCTAAGGCATATACGGCAGTTATTTTGTATGAAAGACATACTTATAACTATATAGGTTATATAAACTATACATCAGACATTACAAAAAGCAAAAACTTATTGTTTCAAAGTTGCCGAGTATTCCATAAAAATATTTATTTACATCAATGCCTATGAATTTTCTTAGTGTGTATTTTTTACCAGAAATTATAATAGTAAGAGAGGATTATATCACTTTAGATTTGTAAATAAACATTACTAGCATTATCATAGAGTAGTTCTCTTTTTATTTCAAGTAAAAACTCCTTTTAGTTTTTGAATTATCATAGTTTTTGTAAATATTGACAATTATTTTCCCGTGACGCCATGACACCGCGCGAGCTTACGGGTGTAGAGCATAACACGAGTCGATCGAGCATAAGGGTTAATTAATGACAATGAATGACAATACAAGAAAAATGTCTAAAACCACGGAGAAGAGATTTGTTAAAAAAAAGTTTTTCTAACAAAATAAATTTACTCTATGAAATAAAAAGTTTATTATGTATTTCTTTTAAAAGTTTCTTTTGTAAAGCTGAACACATAGAGGCTCCGAACAGCACCAACCCGAGAACATATCTCGGCCGGAAGATATCCGAGAAGATATCTTGGATTGGTCAAGATGGTTACTTCTCAATGTGGTCTTGCTAAAAGTTTGTCAGTTTTAATTGTGTTATCGGTTGTTTTAAAAAAGTCCTCACACGAACAGCTATCGGGACACCCGGGGCATCCTGTGGGACATTGTTTGAGTTCTCTTTCGCTCTATTTCTTTATGACCAAAAGAGATAAAGGTAAGAAGAGGTCTTTCTCTTTGATGTTCATCTTCAGCCCGCAGAGGGAGACATTGTCCGGTGGGTAGATCCAGGGCGCCTCTTTCCAGCGGGACACCCGTTCCGTTCTTATTTCATATCATAAACCAAAGTCCTAAGTTGATTTTCTCAAAAACTACTGAATAAATTAGATAGGTATTGTATAGAAAAATTCAAGAGGTTTCTGACTAATTTTCATGCCCAAGTTCCCACAGGAACGGATACAATGCGCTGATAAATAATGTGAGTTAATTGGTAAAACATTGTCGCCTTTTGTGTTTATCGTTGTAGTAAGTAGTTTTAATAATATGACTCGTGAAATACCTACATAACCTTTTTTAAGTCGATGTCGTCCGACGTCGCACGACATCGCTCGATGCCTCCGGTGACACATGTCACTCGACAAATGTTCCTTCCTAGTCGGGACGACGCTTTAGTTAGACCATGTCTATTGTCCTCAATAACAATATTCAAGACTGCCAACGCCATCTAGTTATAGAAAACCTAACTAAATGAATAATATATCAAGCAATCAGATTTCCGGAATGAGCTACCAACATAATAAATTTGCTTGCTAGATTGCTATGTGATCTGAAAATTCAAAGACATTGTATTGCTCGTTGCCGATAAAAAAAAAATTTGATAATCGGTATGCTTGTAGAATATTTTGGAATATGTTTATTGGAATGGATATAGAACTAAACTGTAGGTTCAATAAAACCTTATAATTTTGAAACTGATAGTGTAAATGCACCATACCATAGACAATCAATAGTATATCGTTTTAATTTAGAATCTAATTTAGTCTATGACAATTCCTTCGAACTGGCCATTTTGCTGCATTTTGAGTCCTTTCTCGATCGGTTTTTGTAACTTCTTTTGTTTTTACTAAAATATTATCGTGTTGTGAAGAAAAGAAATCAAAGCAGCGTACAAACTGAACAAAATGGCAGCAAGTGATTCCGGAACGGATGAGTCACTGTACCCGATCGCGGTACTCATTGACGAGTTGAAAAATGAGGATGTGCAATTGCGTTTGAATTCGATCAAGAAACTCTCAACCATAGCCCTGGCTCTGGGCGTGGAGCGAACCAGATCCGAGCTCATTCCATTCCTCACTGAGACCATTTACGATGAAGATGAAGTGTTGTTGGCACTTGCCGAACAACTCGGTAAGTTCGATTACTTGCACGCTATACCTACCTTGTTACTGGATAAAAGACCGTGTTTTACTTTTTGTACTCAATTTTTTTTACTCAATGTATTTAGACTAGAAATTGTGCTTTTTACGATATTTGTACGCAATACAGTATCAAATTTGCAATCAACACGATTACAAACAGTATTATCACGTCCAATTAGAGTTAAACAACGTTATTTTCGACGGTAAGTTCGTTCAATATGAAATATGTGCCAAATACTTTAAGCAAAAATCTTCGGCTAATATTTGAATTGTATATAAAGATACAATGACGACAGAAACATTTACATAACTAAATGTATCATGTTTCTTATCATTGACTATTCAATGAATTTAGTTATTGATTCATACGTAGTACTAAGCTACAAATGAACTCCAATCTTAGATTGTATGGTAACCTAGGTCTAGCAAGTTCAATGATAAAAATAGCAATCACAGAATAGAAATTATTTAAAATATTAATTTGTCAATATATTATATTACTCTGACAAATTCACACACGGTTAATTAGACCCAAACTAAACTCTAGGCTGTATTATGGAATCTAAGTACTGATACTACTACTTATACATACACAAATACTTAATATGAATATATAATTAATATCCAGACGTTGTCGCCAACAACTATGTCTGTACATATTGTTGACTCCGGGCGGGAATTGATCTCGCCACCTCCCAGACGCCACTGTGCCAACGGGCTTGTCAAAAACACAGAATACATCAGAAAACTACATAAATGGATTGAATCAACAATGTGTTTTGAAATTGGTTAAAACTACTGTCTAAATAAATCTAATCTAATTGCACACATGCAAACTAAACTAACAAATAACTTATTACCCTATTCTCTTTCCCATTATGGGTTTGGTAATATTATCAGCCCAATACAAGAACACAACACCATTGAATTATAATTTTTATTTTGCTATGGCCAAACCAAGCATGTCAATTGTAATAATAGAATGCAAATAAATTATTATACAATCTTTTATTTATCTTGCTGAGACTTGCTGTTAGTGTGGGCTAAATCTTGCAAGTTAAATTATTAAGTGATTACTTTACATAGTGGATACTACTTGCCAGTGAATGTGGGTAGAATCTGTTCTACCCGCATTCACTGAGCTGATTCACTGAGATTTAGCTTTATCAGACCAGTGTCTGGGCCGGAGTTTATTAGTCCGGAAGACTTTATTAGTACTTCTCTTATTTTCTAGGTAACTTCATCAACCTGGTTGGTGGTGGTGAATTTGCACACTTCCTCCTTCCGCCCTTGGAGACACTGGCTACAGTCGAGGAGACGGTTGTCCGCGACAAAGCGGTGGCCTCTCTGAGAGCGGTGGCTGCTCACCACACACCACAGGCCTTGGAGCAACACTTTGTGCCGTTAGTGCAGCGTCTGGCCGGCGGAGACTGGTTCACCTCAAGGGCTTCAGCTTGTGGATTGTTCAGGTTTGCTACTTTGTTCATTCATACTTATGTTTTATGTTTAATGGAGATCTTATACAGGTCTATTGGCATGTTGGCATATTAGCATTCACCTATGAAAACTTGGGGGTCCCAGATTACCAATTTATATTTCAGACATTTGGGTTGAAGTTCACCAATCCCCAGTATGCTAGTGTAGTGATTACACCCCATCCTTTTTAGCGAGAAGCCTTTCCCTATAGTGAGACTCTACTACCTAATGCCCACTAACCTTTCTTTAGGAATCATTTAACGACTCGAGCTCAGCATTTAGTTCATCAAAATTATTGAAATAACATGTATTCACAAGGTCCAAACTCTCTTGCAGTGTATGCTACACCCGCGTCTCAGCCCCCGTCAAGGCGGAGCTCCGTCAACATTTCAAATCTCTGTGCCAAGACGACACGCCCATGGTACGCCGCGCCGCCGCTTACAAGCTGGGCGAGTTCGCTCGCTCAGTTGAAGTGGAATATGTGAAGAGCGACCTGATTCCCATGTTTGTGGCTTTGGCTGGGGTAAGAGATTTATTGAAATTATTTTATTTGAGTTCAGAAATAACAAACTAAAAACAATTTCTTATGCTTAAGTGATGGAATAAAATCACTAAATAAATATACAATTCAATTTTTGTTTAATGGTTTCTGCTGACATTACATCACAATGAAATAAATATATTTCCTCTACAAAAGGTTGGCATCTTATAAAGATGCCCTATACATGACCTACCTCTCTGTACTAATATGGTTGGTAGAACGAGAGGACGCCCACTGCAGGCTGATGATGCATGTGTAATGTGTATGTGTTGCAGGACGACCAGGACTCGGTCCGCCTGCTGGCGGCGGAGGCGTGCGCCGCGGTGGCGGCGCTGCTGCCGCCCGAGGACATGGAGCAGCTCGTGATGCCCACCGTGCGCGCGCGCGCCGGCGACACCTCGTGGCGCGTGCGCTACATGGTGGCCGACAAGTCAGTGCCTTTATATTCAAACTCTTCATACAATTGGGACAATGTCTACTCTAATGTCCTAAACTCGTGATAATTGAGACAATGTCTATATATTTCTGAGATGTTACTGACTGTCTTACTAAGATTTCACTGTCTTACTAAGATTTCAGCGAACACTACTCATTTTGAATTGAATCTACGTTAACAGATACACTTCGCTCTTCTGTGACCACGGGTCCTGTAAAGGAACCGAAACGTCAGATAAAAATATAAAATAAAACCGAAGTCTATCTGTAAACGTAGGTTCTAATTAAAAACAGACGTTTTACCAAAATCCAGCTCACAAAAAAAGATCATGGATTTATATGATAGATATTAGGATTGTCTTCTGTCTTCAATTTTACCTTGTTATTCAAGTATCTAATATTATGTTTTGTAGTTAATATTGCTATTTATTAGTGTGAAATAGCTTGTGAAACGAGTATAACCTTGTATCGTGTTAAATTATGACTAATTTACACATGCCTATGAAACCCTCAGCAAAGCCACCAGATCATCACGCTTGTGCCTACCATATTGGATACTATGTTTATAAATTCATATTGATCTATTACATTGCCATATTAGGCAGTCACTCGCAAACCTCTGTCGGTGTTCCTGGTGAAATACTTATCCGTGACAATCAGTGAATCAATATAATATTAATGTGTGACGAACTTGTTTTCATTGCCTACTCCACGCAACCCTTACTGAACTATAAGTGCGGAATAATCATTATAGTAGGCAAAGTGGTGACCCCGACGTGAAAGAGTAAAATCCCCGATGAAACATTAAGCATCATGTGGCAAGGTCATCTGCCATCTTCAGTGCGCGCAGTTCTCGCTGTAATTTAGCGGCTATAGCGGATAAGATAATGGAAACTACCCGACCTTTTCAAGTAGCTGAAGTATCTAATAAACCCTCTACTTCGTTTGACCTGGCAACATTACAGACACAGATTGCACAACTTACCGTGCAAGTAATGCAATTGCAGGCCGAGCAAAGATCCAGACCGACCTTCAGGAGAAATTTCAACAATAATTACCATCGGAACCGTTCAATTTCTCGAGGCCGTAACATGACACCAAATAGATCGCAAAGTACCAATGGTGTATGTTATTATCACAAACGATTCGGACAAAGAGCTAAGAAGTGTGTAGAGCCGTGCGCATATAATAAATCACAACAATCCTCGAACCAGGAAAACTAGATTCGGTGCAGTCAAAGGCGGATGTCTGCACCATCTCACCTTCTCACCGCCTCTGCGTGACCGACCTCAACAGTGGCCTACGCTTCTTGGTGGATACAGGAGCCAACGTGTCCGTCTTACCTGCCGTTAAGAAACCGTATACGAACAGTGAATGTGACAGTTATAAACTTTATGCCGCGAACGGGAGTGAAATACGAACTTACGGAACTAAAACTTTAGTGTTAAATCTGAGATTGCGTAGACCTCATTCGTGGACATTTATACTAGCCGATGTGAAACAACCCATCCTTGGTGCCGATTTCCTCGAACATCATAATTTATTAGTGGATATAAACGGACAGAGATTAATTGATGGAGTGACGAATCTGAACGTTATTGGGTCTATAGTGAGTCATAACCAAGACACAATCAAAACAATAGACATTACAAACCCATACTATGACTTACTATCAGAGTTCCCGGATATAACAAAGCCCTTGTGCTACAAAGACACCCCAAAACATAACGTTCAACATCACATCGAGACTACCGGACCACCTGTCTTCGCTCGCGCACGCCCATTGCCGCCGGAGAAATATATGAAAGCTAAAAAGGAGTTCGAGTATATGCAGCAGATAGGTGTATGCCGACCTTCCAAGAGTTGCTGGGCTAGTCCACTGCACGTAGTGACCAAGAAGAACGGTGATATAAGGCCGTGCGGCGATTACCGCAACTTAAACGCCGTTACTAAACCCGACAGGTACCCGATCCCTCGCATTCATGATTTCACCTATATGCTTGCCAGCTTATTCCGTTGCCTGATGATGGCAGCTCTATGAGCGAGTACCAAGTCCAGTGATAAAGAGTATGTGAAGTGCAAGTGCAAAGTGCAGTGCCTTAGCTTATTTATATTTAATCAAGTTTATTTTGTATCAGTTTATTAATCAAGGTACTCGTTAATATTAAATACATTTTTTTGTTTATTAATTAATTCAATGTAATCGTGTATTTAGTCTATATGACTTATTTTAATTGTTAAACATGTTTTACTCGAATATTAGCCATTTATTAATTTTATACTAAACATTTCATTGTATTTTTTTAAACTAAACTTTTCGTACCTTTAAAATTTTAAAATTCTTTTTACTTACCTTTTTATACAAGGTTATACTTACTGTAAAAATGTTTTTTGTACTTTTTTCTAAAAAAAAAGGGAAGGAAAGTATTGTGCCTACCATATTGGATACTATGTTTATAAATTCATATTGATCTATTACATTGCCATATTAGGCAGTCACTCGCAAACCTCTGTCGGTGTTCCTGGTGAAATACTTATCCGTGACAATCAGTGAATCAATATAATATTAATGTGTGACGAACTTGTTTTCATTGCCTACTCCACGCAACCCTTACTGAACTATAAGTGCGGAATAATCATTATAGTAGGCAAACGCTTGCCTACTGCGTGTTGGTGATCTCAAACCCAAGCCATGTTTGAAAAATAGGAAACATGTTATCGCTCGACATGGGAATGAACCCTGGACCTAAGTAATATTAACCTCAACTCCCAAATCGCCCCAGGTTCGTGGAGCTGCAGCAGGCCGTGGGTCCCGAGCTGGCGCGCACAGACCTGACGCAGATCTTCCAGGCGCTCCTCAAGGACACGGAGGCTGAAGTGCGCGCCGCCGCCGCAGGGAAGGTTGGTACAACAACTATTAATACTCATTGATTTCGTGTAGATTAGTGACCAACCCTGGTGTCGAAGTTTTTAGACCGCCTAACGGCCTCCGATTTGGTCTAACGATTGAAACAACCGGGACCGACTGCTTGATGATGATAATTGGTACAGAGTTAGACAAAAGTCTAGGCTAGTCTAACTTTCTCTTTTGAACAAAAACTTATGAACAGATTTGGATGATTATTAGCACAAAAATAGATTAAACTCGATTGTAGGAACACATAGGAATTTCATCGGAACTGGTATAACCAGGGTTTTGCTGTATGTTAACTTTCAATCTGTTACAGGTAAAAGACTTCTGCATGAACCTCGACAAGGCTCACCAAGAGCAGATCATAATGACCATGATTCTGCCTCAAATCAAGGACCTCGTCTGCGACGCGAACCAACACGTGAAGTCAGCACTCGCTTCAGTCATCATGGGTCTAAGCCCCATCGTAGGACGCCAGAATACTATCGAACATCTCCTACCGCTGTTCCTAACTCAGCTCAAAGACGAGTGCCCAGAAGTCAGGCTTAACATTATATCAAACCTGGAATGCGTCAACGAAGTTATTGGAATCCAACAACTAGTACAGTCACTCTTACCTGCCATCGTAGAGCTAGCTGAAGATACTAAATGGCGCGTACGTTTGGCCATCATCGAGCACATGCCTTTACTCGCCGGACAGCTCGGCCAAGAATTCTTCGATGAAAAGCTCACAGGACTCTGCATGTCGTGGCTGATCGATCACGTTTACGCCATTCGTGAAGCGGCTACTCTCAACTTGAAGAAGCTAGTGGAACAATACGGATCTACTTGGGCCGAAACCAACGTCATTCCCAAAGTCCTCGCCATGTCTAGGGAACAGAATTACCTGCACCGCATGACGTATTTATTCTGCATTAACGTGCTTTCTGAAGTATGTGGGAAAGATATCACCACCAGGGTGTTGCTGCCTACGGTTTTGTCTATGGCCGACGATAATGTTGCCAACGTGAGATTCAATGTTGCCAAGACTCTGCAGAAAATGTCGCCGTTCCTAGACCCGACGGTGATCCAGCCTCAAGTGAAGCCGGTCTTGGAGAAGTTGAACGTGGACTCCGACGTGGACGTGAAGTACTTCGCCTCCGAAGCGATCCTAGGTGTCGCCGTAAACTAATGTAACCCACCATAGAACACATATGATCTTAATTTTATTATATTTTATAACTCGAAAATCTGTTTTTTTTGTACTTAGTTGGTATTTGCATTTTCTAAAGGTATTTGTAATATTGTATTGCCCAGTTGAAAGTTATCGCGATTATGTTGATCAACTATCACAAATGTTAATCTTCATTCATTCCGTGGCATTTGTATGTTTGTGGGAATGGATTCGTAATATTATTGTAAGTTGTATAGCACTGAAATTATTGTATTAATTAAGTATGAAATAAAATACTAAAAACACAAGATTTTTCTCTAAAATCTACGCCTTTATGTTTTAATGTGGGTCTTGGAAAAAACTAATACCCTAGGTCACACAGACTTCTCACGTTCACCTGGTACCGTCGGAGTTTCGGAAAATAAATATAAATTAATGAACAATTTCCTACGTTCTACTAATTATATCCTTTCCAGTCGTTTTGGCGTGATCACGTTTAAAAACAACATTACATAGCTATGAGCTTAGAAATGTTCCGCGCGCGCTGCAGTGTATCAGTGAGTGCTAGTGATGTGTACCGGGCATGGGGTCGAGGGCGCAAGTTTAGATTCGGGTAGGTCACAGAGTTACTAAGTTATATACTGAAAGAGTAGGTTCAGACCTTAGAACTTTATCTAGGGCATATCTCAGCTATAATAAGTAGACATGTAAGGCTGATTTTAGTGTCACGCTCACCGTCAGCGCTCATAGCTCAGCGCGTAGTTTGTCAGCGCTGAGGCTCAGCGTGGCTCGTTTTAGTATCGTACTGACCGCCTCACCGTACAGACGACTACGAAAATGCGGAGTGTATTAATTATTGCTGCTTTGTACTATCTATCCCAAAAAAATATGTGCATCCCATGTGCATCCCTTAATTGAGCAGAGAGCCGTTGCAGGAGACTTTGTCTTGTTATATGGCGGTTTGAGGGCTGACGAAAGTAAATTCTAAAAGTAAATTAAATGTGTCGACAATATCCTCCCAGGCTTTGTTTCTAGCATCTTTATTTTTGTAGAGTGGGTCGGATGCATCCCACAATTTCTTCCTCTGGCGTACCTCATCGATAACTCGACCTGTATCCACTTCGCGATTCGCCATGACTGTACGCGCTGACGACGTCCACTCCGCTCGACACTAGAACGCTCGCTAAAAGCAGAGGCGCTCGCGCGATCGTCAGCGCCGACAGCTACGCGGGGCCGACGCGCGGCGCGTACGGCCGCGTAGCTATCAGCGCTGACCACCGTGCGCGCTGATAGCTACGTGTCAATCGAAAACGCTTCCTAGAAGTTCATATATCTCGGCCATCAGCGCTGACGGTGCGCGTGCCGTCAGCGTGACTCTAAAACCAGCCTAAGACTTACAGATTCTAATTGGATGTAGAACATATTGGTCGATAAAAATAAATAGTACAGTAAGGATTCCAACTCCTTACGTACAATACGAAAGAAAAGATTCATGAACTTTCTATAAGTTTATTTCCATTGAAACAACATGATCCTATTCACCATCACTGATTACACAATAACATCTAGCTTCAAGTGAATGGACTATTCAATTTGGAATGTAACAAACAGTTACCGGACTATTGTTATTACTCAGATATTTACAATCACCGCCGATCTCGAGTGATATCACAAACATAGTAACATTGATTTAATAAATATTAATTCATTCACATTCTAACAATTTGTGCACAAAATAATATCGCTGTATGTGTTAAAAAGCACCAATAAAACAAAAAGAGTACATGGCATCTATTCAAAATATATTTATCTCAATAATTTATCATTTATCACACAGTAGCTAGAATATTTATTGATAAATTATTTACATAAAGACGGCAACATTTTAGCGAAACGGCTATATAATGTACCTAATTATTTAGCGAGTTCTTTATATAATTTTGTAACTTGAACGTACATGTAATACACATTATAATAAAATCTATCAACAACTTACTATTAAACAATTATTATCTTACAACGTTTTGTAGACTGATGTTCTTAATTTATTCATAATAAATACGGGTCAGCAAATTCACAGGATCAAATTACACATGGGTATTATTGTTTGGGTAATAAATAAGTGAAAAGTGAAATAACTTTACAACATTACACTTCTGTTACCGCTCGCTCACTGAAGGTATCAGCACAGTGAGAAAAACGAAGCCTATACAAGCAGTTTTATACATAAACTAAGAAGATCAATCGACAATGGGGCCTTATGTTGTGGCTCTTTCCCCCTGCAGTGAGTAACATAGTTTTGTCTCTGTCCTGCAGTATGTAGTGAGGTGTACGTTTAGTGACGCGAGTCTCGGGGGTAGAATTCGGCGAGGGTTGAAGCAGGGATACGTTTCAACATCTCCTTGGGGAAGATACGGAGCAGCTGCCAGCCGATGTCCAGCGACTCGAATACGGTGCGGTTCTCGTAGTTACCCTGAGAGACGGAAATATATATTAGTTTTTGTATTAGTTAGTCGATTGATGTATGGATGTATGTGTATTTGACACTCTTCCACGCAAACACTGCTGATCGGATTCGGATGAAACTTTCCAGTAACATAGGTTATACATCAGAATAACACATAGGATACGATTTATCCCGAAATTCCCGCGGGAACGGGTCCAAGGCGGGTGAAACAGCGCAACTAGTGTCCTATACATTTGGTACTATTATATGATGTACGCACCTGGGTGATGAAGTTCTTCTCGAACTTGGTCAAGAACTCCAAGTACAGCAAGTCGTCGGGCGTGAGCGCCTCCTCTCCCACCACGGCCTTCATGGCCTGCACGTCCTTGCCGATGGCGTAGCACGCGTACTGTAAGATAAGTAGTGGTTACAAACTGTGAGTTATTTTGTTCGCTTTTATTTTTCATTATTTTATCGGACGTTCCAGCTCCTTCGGGCTCCGCTGATAAACGGATATAAATAATCATATTTAATCATGTTTTGAAGCACATATTAACAGTATTTTACCTATAGATGCATGGTCCCGACATACCCTATTTTCCAAAGAGCAAAAACGAAAACACTTTTAAAAAGCGGTTATGAAGTAAAACGATATGGGCCTTATATTATTAATAAATGCGGTGTAACTAAAGCACTATTATAATGTGTTTTGTTTCTTTTGCTCTTCGGAAAATTGTGTATGTCAGAAAGTGACAAACCATTTCATAGCTAAAATATTCTTAATATGGCACTAAGAGGTTGTAGTAAGGTGTACTGACCAGCTGGTTGGAGACGTCGGAGTGGTCGCGGCGGGTCATGCCCTCGCCGATGGCGGACTTCATCAGACGCGAGAGCGACGGCAGCACGTTCACCGGCGGGTAGATCTGACGGTTGTGCAGCTGACGGTCCACGTAGATCTGTGGAGGAACGGGGAGTTACACACTCACTTGTAAAGTAAAGTTAAGTATCAGCCTGTAATGTACCACTGCTGGGCAAAGGCCTCTCATTTCACTGAAGATATCAGTACAGGGAGGAGGAGACTAAGTTGTAAACTGATAATAAAAACGAGATGGGCTTTTTTGTGTGTTAAACTAAGGCATATGTTTTATAGTAGTGTTGTGTTCGTTCCCGTGGGAGTTCGAGATGAAAGTAGTATATATCGTTCCCGTTGAATGTGGCTATCCATTAAAGAAAGAATTGTTCAAATCGGATTGGTTACGAGATTAGCGCTTTCAAAAAAATTAAATTCTTCATCTTTTTTATATATGTATAGTATACTATACATGAGTTAAATATTGACAAAACTACATGTAAAAATATAACCCTTAGGGTGTAAAAACGATTGCATAAAAACTTCGGTCATATATTATATGCAATCCTATTGGTTAATATTTGTCCGTTTCTCCGCTCCGCTGCCTCGCTCTGCATCAATGGACAGGCACCCTTATATTATTCCTTTATTAATTCAATATTCTTAAATCTTTTATGCTATCAAAACTATATTGATCAAAACTTCTAAAAACTTAAATAACGCGGACGACATTTATAAGTTGTGAAAGTCGAAGTGACTCGATAGTTAACGTGAACATCTGATGTTTTCAAAGAATATTACGTTTACTGTTTGAACTTCAAGCAAACAAACTCTTCAGTAGCATTTGATATGGGAAAAATACTGAGAACAGATTTACTCAAGTGATACAAAACACTGTGTTTTGAAGAGAAAAACATACACAATAACGTAGACATATCGTATAACAACACTAGCGGCCGCCCACGAAAAATGGCATTGATTTTTATAGAGACTAGCTGCGCCCCGCGGTTTCACCCGCGTTGTACCCGTTCCCGCGGGATTTCGGGATGAAAAATAGATGTTGTCCGATTCTCAGACCTACCCGATATGCACACAAAATTTAATGAGAATCGGTCGAGCCGTTTCGGAGGAGTTCAATTACGCACCCCGTGACACGAGAATTTTATATATTAGATTAGAACATATATATGATAATCATATACCAACCTGTCCCTCGGTAATATAACCGGTCAAATCGGGAATAGGGTGAGTGATATCGTCGTTAGGCATGGTCAGGATGGGGATCTGGGTGATGGACCCGTTGCGGCCCTCCACGCGGCCCGCGCGCTCGTAGATGGTGGCCAAGTCGGTGTACATGTAACCTGCGGGCACAGATTGTCAATGTCTTAATATTGCTAAAGAAAGCTTCGAAACAGGCGCACGCACACATAGATGCGAGATAGACGAGTTTCTAAAGATGTCAAACTTTACTAGTAAACACTAACCGAACCCCGCGGTTTTACCCGTTTTGTACCTGTTCCCGCGGGAATTTCGGGATAAAATGTATCCCATGTGTTATTCTGGTGTACTACTGTAAAGTTTCATTAACCCATTTAGACCTACCGTACCACATAGGGTACAGTAAGTTTAATAAAATATAATTCGTTCCTAATATATTTTTTTAAAAGTTTAACTTGTTTGTTAGTTAACTTGATTTGTTAGCTTTATGTAAAAAAATATAAAACATAGTTTTTACTAGTAATTTTGAAAATACCTGTGAATATATGGAGCTGGGTCGAGAAAAAATAATTGCAATGTTTTCGAGAAGGTAAGTACAGTATTATTTCTGGTAAATAATATTATTTATTAGTTATATCCTAAAGTTTATAATATAGTCAATACTATAACAACTAAACATGATCGGTAAATACAGTTTTATAAGAATTATACAGTTTGAAAGTAGGTGTACCATATACGGTACAGTAGGCCTATACGACACCGAAAATCACTAGTATTTCATACATTTGAAAAATACTTGGTTAGTGACATATTTTGTATAATTTGGAGTTATTTAAATGGAATTTGGTATGTATAAGGTTCTTACTTTTTACATTATATTTGCTGTTAATTATCCTGCAATTCCCACGGGAAACTAATATCTTAGGTACTATTTTGCTAAAAATTTTATAACATTCATATATTTGTATTCTAGGTCTTTGACTCTGCACGATATTGCAACAAACTTTGAAGATGAAGACGAGTACCAGTAGTCATTAGCAAGAATATGATATTTTTGTACAGCCTCCTGCAACTGCTAATGCCGATCAGACCGATGAAGATTTATAGGTGGACCAGGCAAGATTAGAGGCATGTACCACTTTTTGCCCTGAATGCATATTCGTAATAAATACTTTGGTGGTAAGTCTTGCCTATTTCACCCATAAATCTTGGATTCTTTTTGTAAGGACTCTTCAGATCCACGAGCTACGTCCTGATCAACCTCTGGATCTCCTGAACCTCTAGCCACTTCAGCTGGTGCTCGAAGCAAACTAGGAGGCAAATTATGGATTTCCACGCAATTTCCATCGTTTGCATTGACATGTCTGAGCAAATTGCGTGGCTGCTGTGCGGAGATAGTGGTGGGAAGATGGATTTGCAAATTGTTCCATGTCTTATTATACATATATCCGAAATAAAATAAACTATGCCAAAAATCAGGTCCTATTCGTCCACCATCAATAGCATCTGATCATCTGATGACGAAGAACACCACGTTACTGAGCAAGGAAAACGGATGAGATGTGGACAATGTCATAAACTATGCCTGACAAAATGTGCCAAGTGCGAAATATGTATCCAAATAAAATGTTTTATTATGTATTATACAAAAACTGAATAAAATTAGTTGCTAAAAATATCGGACTTTTTGTATGCGTATAGTCCTACCGTACCACATAGGGTACGGCCCCCCTACGACCCCCCTTTTGTTACAGATTTTTTTAAATGTGATTTTCCTGATCATGAGACTCCCTTTGATAGATATCAGCAATAAAAACACAAAATTATAACAAAAATAATTATCGGTCTAAATGGGTTAAAATCCACTAGTTTTTTCGTGAAGTTCATACATCCTCACAAACTTTCGCATTTATAATATTAGTAGGATTTGCTATAAATGCTGTGCGTGTGTTTGAATGCGTCTGCTTTCGAAGCACGTCATTGTTGCACTCTTAACTCTCTCTCGTAATCTTTAAGAAACGTACGTTCAAAAGAACCTCTTTCGACTTTGACTTAGATAAATAGTAAAAACTTTAATACGGTGACATACCTGGGAAACCACGTCTGCCGGGCACCTCCTCGCGCGCGGCGGAGACCTCGCGCAGCGCCTCCGCGTACGACGACATGTCGGTCAGGATCACCAGCACGTGTTTCTGTGACAACACACTTCATATGTAGGGAACATGTATGACTTTGTACTTGTTTCAACTTAACGCGAAAGATTTTTCATGATATTTTAAGGTTTTTGTTGATGTTTTTTAAACTTAGAAATTTAGAATAGAAATAGTGTGTGAAAAACCTGATTTATCCGTTCTTTAAGAAGTCGATTTATAGTTAGAACGACGTAAGTAATACGATGTATGTTGGATTTTAAACCATTCGCATAAGTAAAATGTCTTATTGCGTACTTTGATAAGGATTGATCTATTTTTAAGGATCTCTGAACTTAGCAAAAATCACAATTTTATAGTTACAGAAAAATTTACAATTGATAGTAATGAAAAAGAATTTCAAAACTCACCTCGCACTGATAAGCCAAGAACTCAGCAGCTGTCAAAGCCAATCTGGGAGTGATAATTCTCTCAATAGTGGGATCGTTGGCCAAGTTCAAGAACAAGCACACGTTCTCCATAGAACCGTTCTCTTCGAAGTCCTGCTTGAAGAAACGAGCAGTCTCCATGTTCACACCCATAGCGGCGAACACGATGGCGAAATTGTCTTCGTGGTCGTCGAGCACTGATTTGCCAGTTTGCTGTTCGGAAAAAAAGGAAAACGAATGTTACAGAATAGTAAAGTTCGTAAGGTGTTTTTTTTTTGTGGTGAGGGAAAGTTAAATTGTAGGTATGGTTGTCTGAATGGTCAGAATGTTTCGAGGTGTTTAGGCGGTCTAAAAAATGTTTAATAGTATTTAAGAGGCATTACTCGACACAATAATTTGCTTTTACAGTAAAAACTTACCTACCTTTGTTTAACCTACTCGAATGAATGAATATCGTACCTTGACGAGACCAGCTTGCCTACAGATCTGGGCGGCGATTTCGTTGTGCGGCAGACCGGCGGCGGAGAAGATGGGGATCTTCTGGCCACGGGCGATCGAGTTCATCACGTCGATGGCGGAGATACCTGCACAGTAAATTATAGGCTAATGTAAGTAATAAATCTACTCAAAATTATCCATGGAAATATACACACACGAGGTCAAATTCAGAAGAAATTCACGATGATAGAAGTTAGTTAGTCTTACGACACTACAACGAAGCTATAATAATTATCAAAATGGGTTCATAAATGGAAGTTTTATTGTTGAATATACCTACAATACATAATCAAAATGTCAAATCTGGAATCTACCTGAAAAATCAGTCGCATCTATAAAGAATAACGTCTCTTCTTCTTCGTCGTGTCAATATGCTTCTATAAGTTATAGTTATATTTAAAATTATATAGAGGCAGACCAAAACTTTGCGGCAACAATTGCGCTATGGGTGGCTTGACACACGTTGGAATAATCTCTTGAAAGTTGGTACTGACCAGTCTGGATCATCTCCTCGGGGTAGATACGCGACCACGGGTTGATGGGCTGGCCCTGGATGTCGAGGAAGTCCTCGGCCAGGATCGGCGGGCCCTTGTCGATGGGCTTGCCGGATCCGTTGAACACGCGGCCTGAACAATAACATTATTTAACATTATTAACAGAAATACAGTAAAAGTTGTTAGTTTTAGCTAAGGAATTTGTATTGAAAAATAACGTTAATTTGCGCAGAACAGAAGCTTGTAGAGGACATGTCATTAGATAAAATGTTTGTCCTTACAAATCTTGTGGGATTTTGCTTTCTCCATAACTGTTGACACCCATCCAAACTAACATACTTCCCTTTACAAACATATCCATACCAGGTTCAACCCAAACCAAAATCCTAGATTCAGGTCCTCACCTAGTCTGCGAAACAGCATTTACTTACATTACCTTTAGACTGTCTAAGAACTGTGACACCAGGGTTGTGAACTTAATTATTCTTTCTAAATAGTCCAATAGTCCTATAGTTGGAATACCAGTCCTTACCCAACATATCTTCAGACACGGGGGTACGCAGGATGTCTCCGGTGAACTCGCAGAGCGTGTTCTTGGCGTCGATGCCGGAGGTGCCCTCGAACACCTGGACCACGGCCTTGGTGCCGCTGACTTCCAGCACCTAGACAGGTTTACAAATATTATTATACATTGCAGCGTCCCGCAGTTTTACCCGTTCCCATAGGAATTTCGAGATGAAATGTAGGTATTAGCCTATATCCTTCCAGTTGAATGTGGCTATCTATTACAAAAAAAATATTCGAAACCGAATTCCCGAGATTACTAAAATATTGATAAATTAATAAAATACTAATAAACAAAATTACAAATATTAGTATTAGTATATAATTATAGATAAGCCAAGTGTCGCCCCATTTATAATTCAGCTCCGTGAAAATATACATGCATATCATTGGTGGACACCATGTACAGACAAAATGATGGCAAACATAATGTCTATTTGTAAAAACCACCAAGGCCAATAGGTAATAACAACCCTGATATGTTAGTGAAAAAAATTATAGGGATTTTTCAAATATTGAAAATACTTTATACATTTTAACAAATTCTTTTCCCAATATTCCTTTTAAATACAAGTTTCAGCTGACGTCTGTCAACTTATAAAATTGATGTTGTATTCAAACGCTTTATCTTATCTTGATGTTACGTTCTTATTAGATTTGTAATCTTAATTATTTTTCTTTGTATAAAAATCAGTACAACAGAAAGTCTTCTTGGCAATGTTGGATATTTTTTATCAGCAGAATGGTCATGTTATACAAACTACTAACCCTATATCAATACCTCAAACCCAATGTCAATATTGTTACATCTTAAACAAAATTAATTCAGCTATTTGGAGTCAGTGTTGCAACAAAAACATTATAATTAATACACATAACACAAAAAAGAGATAGCTTTGTGTATAAGTAAATAGTATCTGGTAACACAGTATAAATTCCATTGCAAGGTAAAGGGTTGGCCTCTCACTCACTGACAACATCAGTACAGTGTCACATTAGTCATTTATGCATGGGAAATTAAATAAAAGACAATGCAGTCATCTTTGTTTAGACATAAGACATTTCTGCTTGAGTTCATAAATTACAATGTCAAGTTCAACACAAATATGTAAAATTCTTAAAATTAAATTTAACTTACTTGACCGGAGCGTAGGGTGCCATCAGCGAGTCTCAGCTGTACAATCTCGGAGAACTTGGGGAACTTGACTTCGTCAAGAATGACCAGAGGTCCGTTGACACCGGACACAGTCTTGTATGCTGTTAAATAGTAGAAAATTATAAAAATAAAACTTTGTATAAAAATTTATGTTAGGATATAGGAAAATAACTTTATATTATTTTTGGTCAATGCTCACAAATTTTAATTTCTGATACCAATATAAGTAAACAGTTGCTTGTAAGACTAATTAAGTTTTCTTCAGTGCAGCTAGTAGGGCATATTATTATATTTAGGGCATCCATTACATCATATGATTCATAGTTACTAAAGGCTATGTATATTTTTAATGTACTTTTGTAGACAAATAATCAGTTTCAGATAATGTTTCATTAATTCCATTAAACTAATAATCTTCATTATACAAATATCATCAGGGATAGAGGCCATTGATCTTGTAATGGGATCTTATTGGAAAAAAATACTTTATGGTAGGTAGGTGCATCAGCTGATTTCATGTTTTATTTTTCTCAAGTTGGCACTACAACTTTTATAACAAAGTCATACAAATTTATTTTTCAATCATATTACTATGCCTGTTCTTCAGTTAATAAGATATAATTTTAGGTGTTTGTATGTATGTAAGAAAATATAGGGAGGATATAAGATTTCATACAGAAAATCTTGGGTTCATTTCTATCTAGCTAGGCTAGCTTAATCCACACCTTTTTAATTCTAGCTACTTCAAATGTAGCGATCAAATGGGTAGTTTAGACATTTGGGAATCCTTTTTGAAATATGTAGTAAGCTGCAATCCCATACAATTATGTCACAGGGTAAACAGTAGTATATTTCATTGATTTATACCATTTTGTTATCAAATTCGTAGGATAGATAGATAAATTAGTATGATTATTGTTTCAATCATCCAATACCCATGGGCCCAATTAGTGTCCCATGATCACAGTCTGAATCGCAGATAGACCCACAACTTTTTAGCCAAATATACCTTTTCATAGAACTTTTGAGGTCCTATTTGTGCCGTATATGTACCAATAATAGTATTACATCCATTAACAATAGTAACAAGCAAGAAACCCAAGGAATAAAATCAATAATTTCACTGACATGATAAATGACGTGCGAACCAAAATCTGGCTAACAACATGTACAAAGGAGTACTTACTCAGACGGGGTTGAGAAATGAAGTCCCTGGATACGGCAAGGACATGCTGCTTGCGAGCCTCAGAGGCATTTATAGTCTTGGTAGCCATTATGAATTTTCTTCTTTTGGCAGACCGCTCGATAAAACACCAAACTGCGCTGCCTCCTCGCCCGAAAACTGACGAATGGAAATTTTGTCTATGCCACTTCACGTGCCGTCACGTGATCTATCACAAGGCAAATAGTTGCCAGTGCATAATATATATTTTCGAATTGTTTTGCTCGCTTCTTGATTTTTTATATTTAGCCAACTTCAAAAAAGACCATGGTTCTCAATTCATGTGTAAATCTGTTTGAGAATTAGAAATTTATTAATAGGCTACCTATTTAATTTATCTGTAGTTCTTAATGAATGTAGGGAACGGACTAGATGCATACCATACCATTCGAAGTATTAAGGCCCAGGTCAGTCAGGGATTCCTAGAACGAAGGGGGAGGCCTTTACCCAGTTTTTGACACAAATAGCTCATAATGTAAGTTAAAGATGATAATTGTACACATTTCCAATAAGACGACGAAGAAACACGTCGTAGTTCCCTAAATCAATGAACAAGAATATGGTTTATAATGTGTTTTGTAGTTAGAGTAAAAGACAGGTAGGATAATTGTTTTCTATTATTATTATGAATTGAAACTTTCCAAACGCTGCAAGTTATTTGTATTAGATATATTTGATGTTAGTTACAACTTAAATCCGTTTGCTAGTCCTATGGAGTGTGATAACGTTTCGAGATTGTCTACTTCTTGATTAAATAAAAATAGCGAACAGGTAAAACGACCCTACTGTACTGTGTGCTGCCCTTGTCCTGCCCAATTACAACTCTCGGCGAGCAGAACTTTTATTTTGTACTTATTAATCTTTTTATAATATTTTTGCCATAATAAAAAATCGAATGCAATCTGTGAGGCACAAAAAAACGTCACTGTCATACGACAATGATAGTAGATAACGCATAAAATTGACATTGACAATCAATGTCAGAATTTGTATTTATCAAATCTCAACTGTCAGGTCAGTGTCAATTTCAGTTCCGCAGAATTGGTTGGTGTTTTTGTTCGATTTTTTTAATCTTTCGTCGGTCGGACTCTGTCTGTCTCGGCCCGGTTCCGTTTATTCGTTTCTCGGAAACTCGCTCTCCGTTCTTGCTTGCTCGCTTCGCTTGCCGGCTGCCGTGTCGTTGTAGGTATTTCTCTCTCAGTCAGTTTAGGTGACTGCACAGGGTGACTGCGTTTGCCGTTTTGGTTGGGTGATTGGCCCTCTAAAACTACAAAACACCTAGTGAAGCTCAACCTCTCCTCGTGGGCGGACCATATTAATCTTATTAAGTATTTTAGTACCTAAATAAGAATAATCTCGCTATATTATTGTGTATAATAGTATCTCGGCAAGATGATGAGCAAGTATATACCGCAAGTAAGCCGTAATTTCGGCAGAATCAGTGCCGCGTTATCGAATGGGAAATCAAGGACTTATTTCACGTATACCCAGGAGTTGTCGCAGCCGCTCGACAGGAAACCGGAGATTCTAACAGCGAAAGAAGCCTTTGAAAAATGTTTGAAATCAGGTGGGTCTGCGCATTATCTTAATTCACTTCGTTGGTATTTAGAGCGTCCTTCTACGTCTCTATCCATAACTACAAATAATCAACGCGCATAATTTATTCACACGATGTCGATAAATTCATGTTCATAGGTAGGTAAAAAAAGTCCCTGGTTTTTATTTTATTATTCTTCCAATTTAATAACACACTTTCTAAATATATAATGTCGTATGTACTTTGCTTCGCATATTATTGCGTCTTGTTTCTAATAATATCTACGAAGAATAGGTCAAAATAATTTACATACTACAGAAGATACCAAAGTTCAAAGGGTCAAAGTCCTAGTGGAGGACTTTGGTTGCTTCATTTATTAGTTTGATTGATGCAGTGATGCCTATAAAGTTTTTTAACTCTAAAACTGGGCTTATAACTTAACTAGCTGCGCCCCGCGGTGTTACCAGCGTTTTATCGGTTCCCGCGGGAATTTAGGGATTAAATGAATCCCATGTGTTATTCTGATGAATAACCCATATTACTGTAAAGTTTTATCCAAATCTGTAAAGTAGTTTTTACGTGAAAGAGCAACAAACATACATCCATACATATTTCGCATTATAATATTATTAGTAGGATAACTAGGCAAGAAAACAAACTAATAATAGGAACTACTGTAACACAAAATAATAAGCCATAATATTGAAGCAAAGACTTATAAATTATTAACAAAAACAACAGATAAGCGTGAAGCATTTTGTTGATAAACTGGATTTTAATGATCTAAAAAGGATAATAATAAGCTTAAAATGAAAGAAAATCTATTAATATATTCCATTATTCATTTTATAATAGGTATAGTAAATAACTTGAGTATAAAACTTTTAACTAAATATTATTGGTCCCTGTATTTAGTATTAGCACCGCCCTGCGGTTTTACCCGCGTTGTGCCCGTTCCTGTGTGAATTTTGCGATGAAAAGTAGCCTATAACCTTCCCGTTGAATGTGGCAATCCATTACAAAAAGAATTATTCAAATCGGATTGGTAGTTTCTGAGATTAGGGCATTCAAAAAACAAAATCTGCAGCTTTATAATATTGGTAAAGATATTGCAGATAACTCTATATATAATTAAATATATTCGATATTGGTGAATCAAATACCTAAATCAACCAAAATATCTATTAAAACATTTGTTATTAGGTAGATTGAGTAGGTATTTATACCTACTTATTTCTCAAGTGAATTTCTCATTGGCAAAGTGCCCAATACAGTCACACTGTTGTCATGGGCCTAATACATACATTGATTACATACATATAAAACCAACCTCAGTATACAGATAAATGAAAAAAACTATAGACAAAAGCCTTGCTTTTAAGATTAAGGGAATGATACATCTATCCAAACTTTTTATAGAGGTCAAATTCGTAATTTTGTTTGTATGTTCGATCTAATCTGTGGAACTATAAGTCCGATTCAGAGGAAGGTTATAAGTTATTGTTTTATTCTGAAATTACGGCTACAACTAGCACAAAGTGGGTAAAACCACGTGGCACTACTGGTACTATATAATACCAAATATGTGAAAATACTTATCTCTGTTAGTCCTCTGATTTTAATGTCATTATTTGTTTTATCTTGAAATACTAAAAAGGTATATTAGTTATTTATTTATACCCCATTAAATACATGATTAAGTACCTTGTTAAATATAAAATATATTATTAATGTCTATTTCATTTTATTTCAAAACAAAACAATGGGTTCTGAAGTAACATGAGCTAAGGCAGACACATCAAACTTATAAAACTCATTATGTCAGATTAAAATACCTCTTTTTTTCTGTAAATCACTACATAGGTATAGGTATTATAGAACAAAGTCCCCGTCCGCGTCTTTCTGTCTGTTCGCGATAAACTCAAATACGGACTGACGCCGTTAAATACCACTGCACAGATTTTGACGCCGTTTTTTTTATAGATAGTGTGATTCAAGGGCAAGGTTTATATGTATAAAATATCCCGAATTTCCCACGGGAACGCGCACAATGCGGGTAAAACTGGTATTTGAAGCAATTTAAGTAATCTAAAAGATTTAATCCCGCACAATTATGCAATTACAAATGTATATCTCATGTTTGTGGATGTTGTTACTACTGCACAAACAAGTCCAAAGGTCCTACTTCGACCTCTGCACTTATCATAAACTAGCGGCGCCCCGCGGTTTTACCCGCGCTGTGCCCGTTCCCGTGGGAATTTCGGGATAAAAAAATAGCCTATAACCTTCCCGTTGAATGTAGTTATCCATTACAAAAAGAATTATTCAAATCGGTTCAGTAGTTTCTGAGATTAGCGCGTTTAAACAAACAAACAAACAAACAAACAAACAAAACAAACAAACTCTTCAGCTTTATAATATTAGTATAGATAAGTGTCAACCAAATAAAAACTTTTATTAGAACACTAGCAGCTCCCCGCGGTTTTACCCGCGTTGTACCCGTTCCCGTAGGAATATCGGGATAAAATGTATTCCATATGTTATTCTGATGTGTCAAATTCGTACTGTAATATACCTAGGTTATACATTATGAATAACACATGGGATATTAGGTTATATTCGACAGGTATAGTGGTTCTAATTCCCGCTTATAGTGGTTAACGCCTCAGTGGTCTAGTGGTATATGCACTCGCCTGCCAAGACTGAGGTCCCGGGTTCAATTCCCAGGTCGAGCGAAAACATGTTTTCTACTTTTCAAACATGGCTCGGGTTTGAGATCACCAACCCGCATTAGGCAAGCGTGGTGATTACGCCTGAAACCTCCTCACTGTACTGATATCTTCAGTGAGACGAGAGGCCTTTGCCCAACAGTGGGACATTACAGGCTAATACTTTACTTTACTTTTAGTGGTTATAACTCGTTTGATACCCGTTCTTGGCTTACCCGCGTTACTCGCTTGTTTGAGAATGTTTGGGCTACGTTTTATCCCAAAATTCCCACGGTTAAAAGTTCTCTATCTCGCTTGTTTAATGAAAGGTCTTATCTTAAACAAACCTTCTTTTATTGATTGCCGATTGTTCTTAGTAATTGAAGTTGGACGATGTTCATTAATGAGTATTTGCGTCATCGATGTTGTTATGTATTATTATGTAGGACAATAAACAGCCGCGATATGGAACTCGTTTGTTTGAGAAATCATTTTATTATGTATTACATACATTGAGTTATAGTACGTACTAGCAGCGCCCTGCGGTTTCACCCCCATTGTGCCTGTTCCCGTAGGAATTTCTGGATGAAAAATAGCCTATAGTCTTCCTCGAACCATCCGATTTCAATAACGCTTTTTGTAATGGATGAATTTTGTAAACTACATTTAACGGGAAGGTTATACGATATTTTTCCCACGGGTATGGGCACATCGCGGGTAAAACCGCGGGGCGGTGCTGGTTCTGGCATAAAATCGGAATAATAACGTCCGAAAAAACTAATAATACTCGAAAATATATTTTGTTTGTAATCAATAAGTCTCTTTAAGGTCTCGTCAACCTAACCTGTCCTTTGCGTATACCTATAGTTAATATTTACAGGACAAATTCACACGGTTAGCTTTAATTTCACATTCCCAAGTAACAAAATCTGGTACTATAAAAGACCTGAGAACGCTTTAGAGCGTGCTAATTAATGTCATGATTAGCACTATAATAGTACTATACATGTTTATACACCCCGGTTTAGGCCCTAGTATTATGACTGATTTATTCTATAAACATTAAATAAAAGCTGTCACGGTGATAAATCAGCTCTGTAATTGAAATGTAAAAGTGATTAGAAACGCGTTTTAGTACTAAAATAGCGCTATCTGCAACGTTTTTGACATAAATTTGCTCTATAAAAGTGACCAAAACATGTTTATAGTGTTATTTTGCCCCGTAAAAGTTTCCAATGATCTTTTTTCGTGCGGTATATTGTGAGTGTCTTCAAGAAAACAAATATCGGTAAGTTTATGTTTTATATCACCATATAGAATCGTTGATAACCGTAACATGTAATTAAAATGACATGCTCGACTACAATAAATTCATGGATGGACCGTAAATCTGCAGTAACTTGCACTTGCGAAAATAATTGTGTCGTTAAAGTCATTATACTGATTTCAAATTTGACAATGCGCCCTCATAACTTTCATGTTTTATTTAATTTTTAATTAATAAAATAAGAACTTCTCCCGACAATGGCTGCTATAGTACATATTGGCTCCAACTATGCTGCTAATGTGCTACCATGACAAAAAACAGCAGCCATTTTTTCACCTAACACGGATTAGGGTTCCGTTGTCCAAAAATCAAAATTATTTGTTTGTTTCAGTGATGCCCTACCTGCAATTAATAAATATATATCTTTTGGACGTGGGTTGTTTCCTGAGGAGATTTCATTTTATACTTTTAAGTAATAATATACTTGAATGGCCGTGGCAAGAAACACATTTTAAACTTGCACGCAATTGTATTGTGTGTGACTATCATACCGAGTCACACCTACCAAATCATTTTGTGATGAATAAGACTACCTAATATTAACATAATTATATTATATGCAGAACCATGTGTCATATTTTCTGCAACCACTTGGCCAGTATTTACATTTTGTAAATGAGCCTGTTGTATTGATGATAATGCTTGTGTGTATCGCTCCTTTATCTTATTTTTATAACTACCGCTCCCTTTGTACCGACGCAGAGATATTAAATCCATTATTAAACCCTTACTACTGTAGTTTTTTAAGAGATTTCTGTAAACATTTGACACTCTGCCGCCATTTATAAAGTACTTATCATATAAATGATACTTAAAAGCTAGTATAGATCTAATTAGTCCATTAATTATAAATTTTAGAGCTTTTATATTATGTAATAGTCTTGTAAAAGTAACCTAAACTCACTTATAAAGCTATTTAAAATATAAGTTGTGTAGAAAATGCAACAAAAGTCATTTTGGTACTATTTAGTACTATAGAAGAATTTTCATGGCTTTAACAAAACTAGCGCCATAGCCATGTTTAGGGAGCCTTTAAAACGCTAAAACGTTTCGAAATGGTTGTGCAAGGTACTTTTATAGTGCAAATTTGTTTTGTAATAGTGTTTTCGATACTGCTGCAGTACTAGTACTATAAAGGCAATTTTGACGTTTTATTAGTGCCAAATAGATATATAAAAGTGTCAATAAGGTTGTCTAAAGTATTAAATAGTACTATAATCGTATATTTTGTACCCATTATAGTGCAGCACTTTAAATATTCTTTTGTAAGGTCCTGTAAGCATTTAAAGAGCTAATTTATGGACTTAAACGCTCTATTATCTTATAGAACCAAACCACTCTGTTGAAAACCGTTATAGTACAAGCAGTCATAATGGTTACCATTATAGGCCTACTATATTACTGTTTGGTGATAAAAGCCTTAGTTATACAACTTTATGTTACTCGGGTTTCGCTTTCAATTCACAAATTGCATATCATCTAACTAGATGATTGTAATACATACCTGTTTGTAATCAACTGGGTCACGACTGCATTTAGATATTCAATGCAATTGCAACAAGGTTATCAATAAAGTGTTACTGTTGTAACGTAATGAGGCGAAACTGGCTGCGTGTAGTCTCAAAATGAAGGCAAAATTGTCGACATTATTTCATTCTGATTCCCATAACTGCTTTTCTAAAATAAACGGTGTTCCATCTTTCTACTTCAGGAATTTCTCACGCCTAATTCTATAAACTGAATGTAGATCTCCAATACAAATAAATTATTCGAATCCGACTGAAACTTCTAGAGATAGCGCGTTAAAACAAACAAAAAATTAAACTCTAGCTGTAGTATATATAAAAACAGATAACACATAATTATAGGTATTTTTCATATTTGTAATCTAATTATTTTCTACAATATGTATTCAAATCTCTTTATTATAATAGATCATTACATTTTATAATCGTCAGTTACAATCTAGTCGTTACATGAGCCATGTCAGAGGCCTTTGGCGGCTCAATAACTCTCGACACCAGGATTGGTCAGGTTGACCATCCGGCATCCACTCGACGAAGAAGAAGAAGAAGAAGTTACAATCATTTATAACCGTCTCGGGACATAAAAAATCTAGCAATATAGCTACACCTATTCTTGAATATAATACAATATCTATATTTTAACATTGTTTAATAGTTATTGTTACAAACCACAGAGTTGGTTATTTGGTGTCATATGTCGCTCTTTATCTATCGTAATATACCTACGGACATAATGAACATAATATGGAACATCTCGCCTTATTTACTCGTTGAGTCAACGCCCTCAGATTTACCACAATGAACTTTTACTCAAGAATATCTTCTGTATACATATTATTTTTACAGATATATGAAGAAGAATTAGTCTCGACTTTCCATCATGGTTAGGTGCGTTACGTTAGTAACTATTTATTAATCTGTGGTACTAGTTAACTCAAAAAATACTGGACGGATTTGAATGAAACTTTACAGTAACATAGGTTATGCATCAGTATAACACATGGGATACATTTTATCCCGAAATTCCCGCAGGAACTGGTACAACGCGGTTAACAAGAATTCTATTCTAAGTATACTAATATTATAAAGAGGTAAAATTTTCATCCCGAAATTCCCACAGGAATGGACACAACGCGGGTAAAACCGCGGGGCGCTGCTAGTTAGTTAATATAATTGTATTTATTATTTCAAATAGCAACCGACCTCACTTTAGGACCTGTGTAAATATCTCGTTCTTAACTCGAGACACGTAATTCTATATACAAGTACTTACACAAATATATTTGACACACTTTAAAGAAAACAAGTAGAATGATGCAAACAAGATTGCAGATCTGTATTCAAGTTTTGTAAATGAGTTTTTTGTACGTTTTCGGTTTAACAGCTTCTTTATTAGACCTAGCTGTTCTCGTGATTATTTCAGGCTCTGTTTAAGAAGCCTAGGTTCTAGATTATTAACAAACTTAATACACCATCAATGATTAGCATCAAAAAGTAATCTCTAACAATAGTCAATAACTTTTTTTTAAACAAAAGTAAAATGCATTTTTTAGTTATTTTTACATTCTTATTTTCATATCTAAGTTAGGATCAAAAAGTATCAGCCAAATACAGAAACTCTAAATCTCCAATAAGTACATATTTAAAGTTTATGATACGAAATACAAATACGTTACATAATCACGATATCGAACTGAACGTTGTGAATATTTCATCGCTCAACCATCCATGTATGCTAAAACCGCGGTTCCACTTAATGTAATCTAGTGTTCGGGCGAGCAATCGTTTGTTTTTGCAGTAAATTACTTTAATTAGCTCGAACGAACATGTTCGTTTACTAAAGATTTGATGCGAAAAACGTATTTGATAAACTACGAAAATACTTCATAATTTGAAGGCGGTATAGTGTCTATTTACAGTTTGAAAGACTTAATTTCTTCACTGAATAAAAACGTAGGTTGTGTAAAACGAACATTTGCTCTGCTAAACAAATTGTTAGTTCAAAAAGCGAAAACCTGGCATAACATGAATGCAGTTGTAGTATAACGAGATGTAGGCAGTTATAGTTAAGATGTATGTATGAGCGTATATATATAGTTATATGTTAGATACACGCCGATAAACTTGATAAATATTGACATAACATAGCGAGTATTCTGACAGGCTGATAAAATACCACTTGAGAACACAATATCTTTGAAATATTTACGTGAGCGCAAGTTTTGGATAATAAAAGTAATAGCAGAGAAAATAAACATCAGATTCGATATATAAGTACTTCTATATAATCTGTGCTATCTTCACTATCACTACATAGTATAAAACAAAGTCGCTTTCCTCTGTCTGTCTGTCCCTATGTATGCTTGATCTTTAAAACTACGCTACGGATTTTGATGCGGTTTTTTGTAATAGGTAGAGTGATTCAAGAGGAAGGTTTTTATGTCCGAAATTCCCACGGGAACGGGCACAACGCGGGTAAAACCGCGGGGCGCTGCTAGTTACTAATATAATTAAGCTGAAGAGTTTGAATTTAGTTTTTTTTGTTTCTTTGAACGCATTAAACTCGGAAAATACCAAACCGATTTTAATAATTATTTTTGTAATGGATGGCCACATTCAACGGGAAGGGTATGGGTTATTTTCATCCAGAAATTCCCTCAGTAACGGGCACAATGCGGGTAAAACCGCGGGGTGCTGCCAGTACTATTATAATAGAGAAACAGAACTGAAGATTTTGCCGCACCAAATAGGTATGTTCTCAAGGGAATTTCGAAATAAACAATAGTCTTTAATATGAGTGTCATAAACATTGTTTTTGCATATTGTAGAGAATAGCGCGTTCAAAAAAACAATAAATCCAACTCTTCAGCTTTACTTTATTAGTATGTAAAGTTTCCCACAAAAGAACCTACAGCCTCTAATATTTATACGTAATTAACATACAAATATTTATTAAAAGGAGTTGATAAAGTATGAGATTCGTCGTGTTGACGAACTAGAGGCACGCCCTCGTTTGAAATGACCTTACGATAACATTGAGCGGCAGTTAACAACCGAATTGTCAGCTGATTATGTTTGTTACATACAGTAGTAGCTAACCCGTAGGGAAATCGGAATTAAGCTGTCAATTTCATTGAGTTATACGCATTTATTCTATCACTGGTTAGACCGTCCCTGGATTACGACAAACATTTTAAAACCAGCTAAATCGGTCTAGCTGATCTCGACTTCGAGCGAGACAAACGAATCATAATTTATTTGTATAATAGACTAACAGCGCCCCGCGGTTTTACCCGCGTTGTGCCCGTTCCCGTGGGTTTTTTTTTACATAAAAACCTTCCTCTTGAATCACTCTACCTATTACAAAAAACCGCATCAAAATCCGTTGCGTAATTTTAAAGATTTAAGCATACAGACCAACAGACAAAAATAGCGAATTTGTTTTATACTATGTAGTGATTATGAAAGGGCATTCATAAGTTAATGTATACTTGTATAATGTGTTGCTTCGATTTTATTTTCAATACAAAGTGTTGATTTATTTATTGTTTGACCTTTTTCATGAATTTTTACAGATTCCGATTTTGTGACGGTCATAATTGGTTTATTTAATGAAGTGGTAATTAGCGTTCGTTATCATTGACTTGATTAGACATGATAGTTACCACACTATCTATACTAATATTATAAAGCTGAAGAGTTTGTTTTGTTTGTTTGTTTGTTTGTTTAAACGCGCTAATCTCAGAAACTACTGAACCGATTTGAATAATTCTTTCACTGTTAGATAGTCTATTTATCGAGGAAGGCTATAGGCTATCCCGAAATTCCCACGGGAACGGGCACAACGCGGGTAAAACCGCGGGGCGCTGCTAGTCTAATATATAAAATTCTCGTGTCACAGTTTTCGTTGCCATACTCCTCCGAAACGGCTTGACCGATTCTCATGAAATTTTGTGAGCATATTGAGTAGGTCTGAGAATCGGCCAACATCTATTTTTCATCCCGAAATTCCCGCGGGAACGGGTACAACGCGGGTGAAACCGCGGGGCGTAGCTAGTAGCCTATAATATTATAAATGCGAAAGATTGTGAGGATGTTCTTATGTATTTTTGTTACTCTTTCACGACAAAACTACTAGACGGATTTGGACGAAACTTGACAATAATATAGGTTAAACATCAGAATAACACATCGGATACATTTTATCCCGAAATTCCCTCGGGAACGGGTACAACGCGGGCGAAACCGCGGGGCGCGGCTAGTATTATATATTATGGTATTTTTATACATTGTATATCTCTCCCATGGGAGGTTATGGAGAGACCACGGGCCGGAGCCAAGTGCCATAATCATAGTGTTTCTCCTCGGAGTCACGGGACAAGCCCGGTCTTTTTGAGAGGCATGCGAAGAAATACAGATCCATCTCGTAAAGGTACCCATTGTAATCGCCCATGTCTAACCGCTAACCCATACTTCTTCCAGGCCAAACCATCTTCGCCCAGGGCGCCGCCGCCACCCCTGTGCCTCTTCTCAATGCCATGACCGAGGTGGGCAAGGCAGGCTGCATGAAGGACATCAAGGTGGTTCACATGCACACAGAGAAGGAGGCAGCGTATGTCGCGCCGGAGTGTAAGGATATATTCAGGTGTGTATTGAGAACCAGACGTGACCGAAACCTATTGAGGGACGCTCAACAGTAACCTCTGTCGTACGTAAGTTCCCGTTTGAACGAATAATAGTGTATTGAGAAACACAAAGACTTAGGCTGCGGCTCCATTGAGGCGGAGACGAGCGGAGCTGAGAGGAGCAGAGCTGTGAAAAGAGGTATGTGATTCCACTGAGGCGGAGACGAGCGGAGCTGAGATGTGGATTTCACGTAATATATGATTGGTCGATCCCCATACGTCTCCTGTCAGCTCCGCTCGTCTCCGCTTGACTGTTTCCATTGAAGCGGAGCGGAGACGAGATGTGGATTTCATGTAATACGATTGGTCGATCCCCACACGTCTCCTCTCAGCTCCGCTCGTCTCCGCTTGACTGTTTCCATTGAAGCGGAGCGGAGACGAGATGTGGATTTCATGTAATACGATTGGTCGATCCCCACACGTCTCCTCTCAGCTCCGCTCGTCTCCGCCTCAATGGAGCCGCAGCCTTAAGGCCTTATTCATAAATGCTTACTAGCAGCATTTTAGCTATCAAATGGTTTGTCCCTTTCTGACATACGCTATTTTCCAAAGAGCAAAAGAGACAAAACACTCACTAACAGTGTTTTAGTTAGAGAGCGTTTTATGAATAAGGCAGTTAGGGCCCGTGCCCGTTCCCGTGGGAATTTCGGGATAATTAAAGAATAGCCTATAACCTAACCTCCCCGTTGAATGTGGAAATCCTTGATCTAAGAAACAAGTTTTTTATTTAGTATTATTAGTCCAAACCTGTGTAAATCAGTAATACTTCATTATAGAAAAACCAGTGATTTACTTTCTATCGCATCCATATATCTGACACACTAATTAGAATTTATGAAAGAACTTTACTTTTACCTACTTTTAAAGAAGAGTTAATTATCCGACACATCCGCTGCACCTTCTTTTGATAATGACTATGTCAATGACTACCTTTTTAATACAAACAAAAATAGATCTTATCATCATGTTCCAAAGTTTTATTTTGATAATTACAACATTAGTGTGACTGATAAGATAACTGAGCAATAATCAGCTATGTAAACACGGTAATAATCCAATAAATGTCATATTATCTTGATGTCAGTAATATATCTTGAAATGTAAATAATTAGTATTGCTTTCGGCACCCTGTGGACTTCGAGTGTGAACTTTATCAGAACTATGATTGATTGTCGCTTCGCCAATATTTGAATGAGAAACGAAAGAATTTTGGGATGATAAATATAATATAACCCGCGCGTATATCTATACTAATATTATAAAGCTGAAGAGTTTGTTTTGTTTGTTTGTTTGTTTGTTTGTTTGTTTAAACGCGCTAATCTCAGAAACTACTGAACCGATTTGAATAATTCTTTCACTGTTAGATAGTCTATTTATCGAGGAAGGCTATAGGCTACATTTTATCCCGAAATTCCCACGGGAACGGGCACAACGCGGGTAAAACCGCGGGGCGCTGCTAGTCCATTATAAAAATAATTATTTCAATGAGATTGGGTTCATGAGAAATAAAAAAAATCTCTTCAAATTTTCGGCTCTATTATATTAGTTATCTATACTAATATTATAAAGCTGAAGAGTTTGTTTTGTTTTGTTTGCTTGTTTGTTTGTTTGTTTGTTTGTTTGTTTGTTTGTTTAAACGCGCTAATCTCAGAAACTACTGAACCGATTTGAATAATTCTTTCACTGTTAGATAGTCTATTTATCGAGGAAGGCTATAATAGGCTACATTTTATCTCGAAATTCCCACGGGAACGGGCACAACGCGGGTAAAACCGCGGGGCGCTGCTAGTAGTTAATATAGGTTTCTTATTACAAGTAACGCGAAAAATTAATAACCCTGGACTGTTTTTAGGGTTCCGTAGCCAAATGGCAAAAACGGAACCCTTATAGATTCGTCATGTCTGTCTGTCTGTCTGTCCGTCCGTCTGTCCGTCCGTCTGTCCGTATGTCACAGCCTTTTTTCTCCGAAACTATAAGAGCTATGTTGTTGAAACTTAGTGTGTAGATGTATTCTGTGAACCGCATTAATATTTTCACACTAAAATAGAAAAAAAATAAAATTTTAGGGGGGTCTCCCATACTTAGAAATGAAAAAAATTTTTTTTTTTTCATCAAACCCATACGTGTGGGGTATCTATGGATAGGTCTTCAAAAATGGTATTGAGGTTTCTAATATAATTTTTTTCTAAACTGAATAGTTTGCGCGAGAGACTCTTCCAAAGTGGTAAAATGTGTGTCCCCCCCCCTGTAACTTCTAAAATAAGAGAATGATAAAACTAAAAAAAATATATGATGTACATAACAATGTAATCTAACACCGAAAATTGGTTTGAACGAGGTCTAGTTAGTAGTTTTTTTTTTACGACATAAATCGTAAACCGCAAAAAAATACTGATTATTCATTCAATAACTCAAATGTAAATAAAAAAACATTTATTTCAAGAACTTCTTTATTATGTTACTCGCTGCTACGGAACCCTTCATGGGCGAGTCCGACTCGCACTTGTTTTTTATTGAACCGCTACGAATAGTTACGAATACTCCCTGTGTACAAAAAGCAACATTCAAAAAAAAAAATTTATAAAGAAAATTATGTATAAAGTGTATGTAAAGTTTTTGCTATACCATTTTTTATTTGCTATTCTCGCATTATTATATTATATTGTTCAAAACAATAATATCATCAATCGTCTCCCTATGATCTCAGTTGATAGCAGGATGTCAACTATCGTAATCTGCATCGGTCGAGCGCCAATTTGTGATGTAATGTAATGTACTTTAAACGTATGTATACAAGAGTACCGCGTAGTAGTGTAAAAGGGACTTTGTTTAGATGCTTGATCGGTAATTTTCAAGACCATTATATTATTTCGATAAAGGGTAACAAAATGTCTTTTACTTCAGACCAGAATATGGTCTAAAGTTCTAAACAAATATAATTTAAAATCACCATCTCGACACGAGAAGTACAGCTATCTGTTTGTACTGATATCTTTAGTGAGATCCGAGGTCTTTGCCCAGTTGTGGGACGTTAGAGGTTAATACTCTACTCTTTTATTCTCTAAGACTACGCCAATGTTCACACTACGCCACGAGCGGTACTTCTTCTTCTTCATCGAGTGGACGGTCAACCTGACCAATCCTGGTGTCAGAGTTATTGAGCCGCCAAAGGCCTCTGACATGGCTCGTGTAACGACTACTACGAGTATCCGTAGAAAGTAACCGGGACCGACAGCTTAACGAGCGCTACTAATAAGGCGGTAATGCTTTACTATATCAACGCCCGTAACTCTCAACTCTCCTCTCCAGATCTGTATCCCTGTTCATGGCGGCGAACGTGCGCCAGTCTGTCGCCGATGGCCGCTCCGACGTCATCCCCATCTTCCTGCAGGACATCCCCAAGCTGTTCCACAGGAAGATCATCCAGCCCGACATCTCTGTGATCCAGGTAATTTATCTAAAACTGTTTTAAAAGCTAAATCACTGACTGATTATAACACTTAGTAATAACAGTAAAACGTCTTACGAATGTTCGATCACGTCACGTGACCTGACGCGAGTTTAACATTTTTTACCCATCACAAGAAAAATGCACAACGCTGCTGAAGAACTTTTCACTTCAAAAAGTGTTTCTTGTTTTTCTAACCTACCCCAAAAAGCTCAAATGCCTTTCAAGGAAGATTGAATGTCTTTTTAACACGTTTTACATTAATCTATATTACATGCGCTCATTTTAAATTGAAGCTACGTTTACGGATACACTTCGATTTTATTTTACACTAGCGACCCGCCCTCGCTTCGCTTCGGGTAATCAAGATTTCATGTAGGAAAATCGGGATAAAACATTGCGTGTCTCCCGCAGGAATATACACAATCAAAATTTCAAGTGGGAAATTGGGGATAAAATATTACATGTCTCCCGCGAGTATATATGTATACACAATCAAGGTTTCATGTGAGGAAGAATTCGGGATAATACCTACATAGCACGTCTTCGTCGTTCGTAGTTCGTAGGTAGGTACCTATATCCCCGCGCGCTTTGACCGTACGAAACAGTAAGTAGCCATAAGAGACCCGCCATCGAGCATTACTATTTTGTAAGCAGCGCCCCGCGGTTTTACCCGCGTTGTGGCCGTTCCCGTGGGAATTTCGGGAATTTTTTTACATAAAAACCTTCCTCTTGAATCACTCTACCTATTACAAAAAAACCGCATCAGAATCCGTTGCGTAATTTTAAAGATTTAAGCATACAGACAAACAGACACGAAACAGAGACGACTTTATTTTATACTATGTAGTGATATTTCTCATCATAACTCTGAAACTAACTGTCCGATTTTAATAATTTAAAGAGGCACACAAAGAAACATGAAATCGGGATAAAACATTGCGTGTCTCCCGCAGGAATATACACAATCAAAATTTCAAGTGGGAAATTGGGGATAAAATATTACATGTCTCGCGCGAGTATATATGTATACACAATCAAGATTTCATGTGAGGAAGAATTCGGGATAATACCTACATAGCACGTCTTCGTCGTTCGTAGTTCGTAGGTAGGTACCTATATCCCCGCGCGCTTTGACCGCACGAAACAGTAAGTAGCCATAAGAGACCCGCCATCGAGCATTACTATTTTGTAAGCAGCGCCCCGCGGTTTTACCCGCGTTGTGGCCGTTCCCGTGGGAATTTTGGGATTTTTTTTACATAAAAACCTTCCTCTTGAATCACTCTACCTATTACAAAAAAACCGCATCAAAATCCGTTGCGTAATTTTAAAAATTTAAGCATACAGACAAACAGACACGAAACAGAGACGACTTTATTTTATACTATGTAGTGATATTTCTCATCATAACTCTGAAACTAACTGTCCGATTTTAATAATTTAAAGAGGTACACAAAGAAACATAATTAACCTTGATTGTAGAGCCATTTATTTTGATGTAGATTCATATCATCATATGAATATCATCAACTTAAAATTACACTCCTTTTTTAACTAATTAATTTTAACTTAAAACGGTTATTGTGTCTTAACTATAATAGTTAGACATATGCCCTCGCGAACTTATTTGTTCGCAATGATATGTACTTTGATTGTGTAGAACATTGTTTTTGTGTATCATCAATAGATTTAGTAGCGCACGCCAATAACCAATTTTTTTAGGCATGTTTTTCATACCTTGGGTTACATATACCCGCGTTGTGCCCGTTCCCGTGGGAATTTCGGGAATAAATATAGCCTATGTCACTCAGGGATAGTGTAGCTTTCGAATGGTGAAAGAATTTTTTAATTCGGTGCAGTAGTTTCAGAGCCTATTCGAAACAAACAAACAAACAAACAAACAAAAAATCAAACCTTTCCTCTTTATAATATTAGTATAGATTTTTATTTGCCGTTTTGGCTCCTTTACAGGAAACGTGTTCACAGAACACCATGGGCTGTAAATTAGAGTGATATTTGAGTATGATTTCTTAAACTTTTTTTATCAAGTTATTGTATAAATCTGTTTGTCGTTAGGTGTCTCCCCCTGACCACCACGGGTACTGCAGTCTGGGCACTTCAGTGGACTGCGTTAGATCCGCTCTCGTCAACTCCAAAATTATTATCGGTATGTTTACAACAATGAAGTTTTCGATTTATCGTTCTTTAGAGGATGGTAGAATAGAGGATAGTGGACATTAGTACAAGCTTTTGACCAAAGTTTATTTTTTAAGGTCAACATTTATTTTGCCGCATCTAGGAAAAGTTTTCTCACACTATAGATATCATTACAATAAGGAGGATGTATGAAATTTGGGGCTTAATAAAGAGGATATCAAAAAAAGTTTCGTATATATTTGGTCATCCTGTATCCTCTACTGCTGGGCAAAGGTCCCGCCAAACGGTTCCAACCTTTTCTGTCCATTGCGGTTTCCCACCACTCGCTGTCAAAGGAGCTGGCGGGATGACCTTGTCTCCTTCGTTAAAAAAGTTGTTTATTGTTAGCCCAAATCAACCCGTGCATGCCCCGCACGTTCGGCGACGCCATCCTCCACGTGTCGCACATCGACTTCGCGGTGCACGACGCCACGCCGCTGCCGGACCACGGCTCCAAGCCGGCCTCGCCGCAGGAGACCAAGATCGGGGAGCTCATTGGAGAACATCTTGTAGAAGACGGCGCTACGCTGCAGATGGGTTTGTACCTGTTTATCTATCTTTATATATATAATTCTACTGTACGTATGTCACTGAACTCCTAAACGGATGGACTGATTTCGATGCGGCTTTTCGGCCTTGTCGGAGTTTTTAGACCATCGACATGGTTTGACAATTAAACCAAGACCGACTGCTGACTGCACCGTAGCACTATGTTAGTTTTAAGGAATCTGTAAAACGAGACGAGGAACACAGCATACCAACTCTATGTCTATCATCAGGTATCGGCAGCATCCCCGACGCGGTGCTCTCGGCATTGAAGAACCACAAGGACCTCGGCATCCACTCGGAGATGTTCAGCGTAGGAGTAATCGACCTGGTCAAGCGCGGCTGTGTCACTAATAATAAGTAAGTAAATACAACTATAGTTGTTTTTGGGGTTCCTTACCCAAAGGGTAAAAACGGGACCCTATTACTAAAACTTCGCTGCCCGTCCGTCCGTCCGTCCGTCTGTCACCAGGCTGTATCTCAAGAACGGTGTTAGCTAGACAGTTGAAATTTTCACAGATGATGTATTTCTATTGCCGCAAATAGAAACATTCCAGGCGGGCTCCTATACAACAAACGTGATTTTTTGCCGTGCGCAGAACCCATATACCAAAATTACATTTTTTACTATTTTTGTCTGTCTACCTGTTTGCTCCAGCTAATCTCTGAAATGGCTGGACCGATTTAGACGGGACTTTTACCTAATTAATATTTTAGTTAAATTCGACGCGAACGAAAGTCGCGGTCACGGCTAGTGTTAAAATAATGTTATTTGTTTGACCACAGGAAGAAGATGCACCGCGGACGCATCGTGGGCAGTTTCCTGGTTGGGAACAGGGAGCTGTACGACTTTGTGGACAACAACCCCTTCATTGGTAAGATTCTTCTCCTTAAGCGCTGGGCTCTTGATGATGGAGTTCTTTCCATTTTTCTCTTTCTTCTGCCATCCTCTTCAGCTGTTCGCACGACACGACCTATGAAAGATTATGTCAATTTTTATGATTATTTGATAGACAAGTCATGTATATACCTTAGGGTGGGTTGCTTCAGCTTACGCTCACGCATCAGTTAACGTAAACACAAAACGTCAGTTTTACTATTAATTGAAACGTACGTTAATGACATTATTATTTATTTCAACGGGAACTGACGTACGCGGAGGTTACTGTTGAGTTGTCCCTCAACACGTTTCGGTCACGTACGGTGACCATCATCAGGAGGTGGGTGAAGCGCTCGCGACAGCGTCTCTCCCCAGCAGTGCGGGGAGAGACAGTAACCTCCGCGTACGTAAGTTCCCGTTGAAACAAAACGTCAGTCTCAACAGACCTAAGAAAATGGAAAATGTAGTAGCTTTCTACTGGCATCCCGAATAACTTTACTAGACTGTCATTTAAGCTATGAAAGAACGCTTTGTATTTAACAGCGTACGTACTCGTGAAGGTACTTTTTAACGAACGTATGTTACTATAATCGACCGTTTGAAAAAACCCCCTTAGTCTCACTAAAACTCGAGAACCGGTTGGAGCGATGAGCCTGTTCATCTATCTTCTACTATATAAAAATAAGTCGGGTTTTCCTCCCTGACGCTATAACTCCAGAACGCACGAACCGATTTCCACGGTTTTGCATTCGTTGGAAAGGTCTGGGGCTCCGTGAGGTTTATAGGGAATAAAAATCTCTAAATTCCCACGGGAACGGGGGCGCTGCGGGTGAAACCGCGGGGCACAGCTAGTGAGTTATAAAATTACAACGAAAAGTGGCATTGATTTTTATATTTATAGATATCAATATTTCCAGATGACATGAAAAAGTTAAAAATAAGTATAAGAAGTCTTGACAATAAGGTTATTTTTAAATGTTTTATTTTAAATATTTTATTTTGTTCATATAGTATTCTTTATTTTTTAGTTTTGTTGTTTATTATGCATGTTTTAGCTTAGTATACAGTAAGAAGTAGTTTTGAAGTAGCGTTATGATTTTAACTTTTCAGTATTTTGTTTTATTCAAATACTTTTTATTTACATTCCTTTTTTCTATAAAAGCAAATTATTGTGTCGAGTAATGCCTCTTAAATACTATTAAACAATGTAATAAGTAATTTCGAGTAGGTTAGTAACCAACTCTGGTGACGGAGTTTTTAGACCGCCTAATGTCCTCCGACAAGGTCTAACGATTAAAACAACCGGGACCGACTGCTTAACGTGCCCTCCGAAGCACGGCAGAGCGCTCAGATAGAAATGCCACTATCGGCCACCCATCCAAGTAGGGGTCGAGCTGCACGTGGCTAAACAATCGTATTAACCTTCTGCGACTGATGTGGTAGTCCGACAGACACCACAAAATTTAAAAATTTGCGTAGCGTCGTTATTTTTTGAATATTGGCTTTAACGCTCACAGTACCTTTCCGTCGCGCGTCCTAGCGAACATCAGTGTGCCGCGGGCAAGCGTGGCGTGCGCACACGTCCCTGTGCGACGGAAAGTGTCTACGAGTCAACCACGTCAGTGTTATGGTATGTATCTGATAGACTACTACCTCAGTGTGATTGTTATATTTTCATAGTGTCTCCTAAGCAACGCATCAGTAAAATTGTTATATGTAATATTTATATACGTAAATATTTGTAAATACGTTGTTCATTTTTTAGATGGCGCACTCGAGCAACGGCCAAGAGTCCCGATCACGCAAACGAACACCGACTGGAACATTCCAAAGTCACGACCAGGTCATAGAGCAATGGTTAGAGGACGAACACGAGCACGAGTTCACCGATATTGACGATGAGGGGGATGACCCGAATTTTCAGCCTGAAACCGAAGCATTAGAAGACGACGAGATCTCTGACGATGAAGATCATCCAACATTACGTGAAGAAGTGTCAGGTGCTCCAGTCACTGAGAACATGCAGCAGGAAACCTCCAAGAACTCAATCCATTCCCCCTCCACCTCCAAGAACTCAATCCATTCCACAGAGTGGAAGAAAACTATGTTTTATATGTCCTCCAAAGATCAAAAGGCTAACTAGATATTATTGTTGTGACTGTACAAAGCCAATTTGTCTTCAGTGCTCTAAGCCGTTATGTGAAGACTGCCAAAAAAAAAATGTGATTTTGATTATGTATAACTTTTAATTGAACAATTAAATTGATCTCATTCGTTTTATTCAGATTGTTGTTAATGTAAACTTTAATAAAAATATAACGTAAGTCAAAAAATACTAATGTTGATTATTTTTAATTATTTTTTTGAATGTGTAAGTTATCTGAACCGGTATGTGAAGACTGTAAAAAAATATGTGATTTTGATAATGTATAACTTTTAATTGAACCATTAGATTGATCTCATTCTTTTTATTCTGATTGTTGTAAATGTAAACTTTAATAAAAATATAACTTTAGTCAATAAAATACTTATGTTGATTATTTTTAATAATTTTTTAGAATGTGTAAGTTATAGAAGGCTGATTTACGTTAGCTCATTAAACATTTTCTTACTTTATTATGTTGTTTTAATTTTAAATAATTCTTATATATAATAGTAATATATAATCTATATTTTAATATAAACATACATAAAAGTATGAATATAGCATACAACTTTTAAAATCCTCTGCTAAAAAGGTGTCTCGTGTACTACCACGTCAGTTAGATTGTAAAAATCAAAGCACGTCAGTCGCAGAGGGTTAAACTAACATCCCTTAGCCAAATTACGCCATTGCTTTATTCTAACAACGTGTTAAATCTTCCAGAGATGCTTGAGATCGACTACGTGAACAACACGCACGTGGTGTCGCTGCAGCCGACGATGACGGCCATCAACTCGTGTCTAGAAATCGATCTGACAGGACAGGTCTGCGCTGATTCCATCGGTGAGATTATACTTATGATTGTATACTTACTTCCTACAAGGCAAGCCCGTTGGCACAGTGGCAGTGAGAGCGCATATTGTGTCGGGGGTTGCGGGTTCGATTCCCGCCCGGAGTCAACAATATGTAATGACATAGTTGTAGGCGACGACGTCTGGGTGTCAATTATATATTATTGTAAAGTATTTGTGTTTGTATATGTAGTAGTATCAGTGAATTAGATTCTATAACACAAGCATAGAACTTACTTTGGGTCTCATTAACCGTGTGTGAATTTATCCGGGTATATAAAAAAATGTAATTAAAAGATTGTAATTACAAAATTAATTAATCTTATAATTCACAAAAAGCGGTCAACACTACAATGTTCTTAAGTAACTGTGGTGATTTGTATTGGATATGTTCATCAACTTTTGTCGTTGAGTGTACATGTTATTGAATGAGCGTGTGTGTGCAGGTACCCGCATGTACTCCGGGTTCGGCGGGCAGGTAGACTTCATCCGCGGCGCGGCGGAGGCGGTGGACGGCCGCGGGAAGCCCATCATCGCCATCGTGTCCACCACGCGCAAGGGAGACACCAAGATCGTGCCCACGCTCAAACAAGGTATAGTGGACACAGCATTGTACATTAGAAAAAAATGTAGTAACGTACGGAGATGAGTATACTTAAGTGGTGAGTCTCAAAAGGTTAGGAGCCAACCATATTGTCAAGGGTATTAAGACCGCTTAAAGGCTTCATGGTTTAACGTTTATAACAACAGCAACAGTTTAATGAGATAAAAATACCTTACTACCACCAATTTTCTGGTCTTACCTTTACAGACAGACCGAGGTGTTTATCAATCCAAATTTATAAATTTCCAGGCGCCGGCGTGGTAACATCGCGCGCTCACGTCAACTACGTAGTGACCGAGCAAGGCATCGCGTCCCTGTTCGGCAAGTCGCTCCGCCAGCGCGCGCACGCGCTCATCGGCATCGCGCACCCCGACCACCGCGAGGCGCTCGAGAAGGCCGCCTTCGAGCGACTCAAGTGTATGCCCTCACCCTAATGTACTGTTGACGATACAGTGGTGAGGGAGTGACGGCAAATCATAAGATAGATTTCAAATGAATCAACAAATAATTTGGTATAGGGATTTGACAGTTTAGAGCGGCCATCTGATTCGAGTTATTCATTAATGAATATCGTTCAGTGATCTGTTTCGTTTAATGTACGTTTTGTCTGTGCAATCGTTATATTTAATCAATTTTAAAAGGCAGCCGTGAAAATGTCAAATCCGTTATTCTTAAAATCTATTTTGAAAAGAAAAGTAAAGGAAATCTTTCTACTACCACCCCTTGCCACTGATTTACTTACCAATTGCCTTTAGTCCCTCTCAAAGTACTTCTGTTACCTTTTTGACAGCTTAAACGTCAAAGTGTAGATGTAAAAAGATCAGCGCCTCTCGCGGATATTAATTGAACTAAAATGCAAACTTTTGGATGTTTATCGTTACCAACGTATTGCGATAGTAACTATTGGTAATTGCGTTTATGGTCAACTTTAACTTGTTATGTTAGTCCTATGTTGTAATTTGCTAACTTTAGAACTAAATGGTTGTAATTTGGTCTTTGACAACTTCTAGTAGTGGTCTTAAGACTGGCAATGGAAACGAAGAAAGAGTTGGCCATAGACGAGAACATGTTATTAGTTTATTTATTTAAAACGGGAACTTACGTACGACGGAGACTACTGTCGAGAGTTCCTCGACACGTTTCGGCCACATACGGTAGCCTTCATCAGGAGGTGGGTGAAGCGCTCGCGACAGCGTCACGCTCCCGTTTTAAATAAATAATAATGACATTAACGTACGTTTCAATTAATAGTAAAATGTTATTAGTTTTTTGACTGAACACGTCTTTGTTTTTCTGCGGTCAAAGCAGAGTTTCTTCGTAAGCCTTGAATGTGTATTATTACACAGAAACATTGCAGCGATCATACAAATATAATCAAGAATAACGTTCGGCCATCTTGTGTCGGAAATGCGAACGATCGATTCTTTTAGCAATATTTAGATATCAAAACTTATGGTGCTTTCATATATATATGTACTTCAAAATGTTTCTGCTTTACCGCACCCCGACTTTTCCTGCCAAAAATGATATTAAATTGCTTAATATCATGTGAAATGCAAAGACGGTCATCACTCGAAAATCTAAGTTTTGTAGTCACAAAAATAGAATAAGTCACTTGACAGTTGAGACTGTGTTGCCCCGTAATTTGAATGCTACTTTTTTGGTAGAATTTTTTAAATAAACTTTAGAATCTTAGATCGCCAAATTTGTCATTTTTAAAAAGGTTTTTTGGACAGTTTTGGGTAGATAACTTAAATATTTATTTAAGTATTAATTTGGTATGTTGCTTAAAGTATTAATGTGAATCTTTAAATTCCAAGTGCATTCGCAATATAAGTAGTCTGTCTAGAACCGTTAGATTTGTTAAACAGGTACAGTAATGGTACTTTAGTCTCGTTAGTTAGTAAAATCATGCCTTATTACACTGTTGACAATCAAATAAATATCAAATAGCGATTATATTATAGTGAGTATATGCATTTTTGTTTATAAATATTTTTCGAATTTATTTAATAAGATAAAATATTTTTATTATTTAAATAATAACCTATGTTTGTTTTTATATATTTTTCTGTACAAGGTGCATATAGGTTGCCTAAATAAAATAGATATACAAACTTGTATTGTTTTACGTATAATAAATATTATTAAAAAATAAATCTCATTTGTTTTATTTTTTGTTAAGGAAAACAGACACCACGAATTAATACTATTTACAATACATGAAAATTGTAAGTAGGTAGTGCAAAACAGGCTAAGATACAATCAAGCGGAAAACTTGTTTTACTGAGCCTGACTTCAAAAATTGAAAGAGGTCTTTGCATTCCGGACAAATTATTATATGTACGCGCATAACTGCAGAACGACTGCACCAAATCGGATGTTGGAACGAAGTTCCATATCGCGTGTTGCGAAAGGGGGCTAGGCGGAAAAGTTTATATAATAAGTAATAAATCCTTACGGGAACGGGGGCGCTTCTAGTTAACAGCCTCCGTGGTCTAGTGGTTTGAGCGCTCGGCTCACGATCCGGAGGTTCCGGG
The DNA here is from genome assembly GCA_951394245.1 of Cyclophora punctaria. Classification (NCBI taxonomy): domain Eukaryota; kingdom Metazoa; phylum Arthropoda; class Insecta; order Lepidoptera; family Geometridae; genus Cyclophora; species Cyclophora punctaria. The sequence goes on from OX596190.1 coordinate 5,764,925, forward strand.
TTCGATTCCCGGTGGGGATATCTCACAAAAATCACTTTGTGAGACTGTCCTCAGTTTGGTTAGGGCATTGCAGGCTGAATCACCTGATTGCCCGAGAAGTAAGATGATTCCGTGCTTCGGAGGGCACGTTAAGCCGTCGGTCCCGGTTACTTTCTACGGATAGTAGTCGTTACATGAGCCATGTCAGAGGCCTTTGGCGGTTCAATAACTCTGACACCAGGATTGGTCAGGGTGACCATCCACTCGATAAGAAGAAGAAGAAGCATTTTTATAGTTAAAGCTAGCCTCCGCATTGTGCCTTTCTTCTTCATACTGAATTGTTGATATTTTCTCGAAAATTGTGCCTGTTCTATGGCGTTATCTGAATTCAGCACGAGAGTGAGCACGAGAGACTTCTTTTTCTCTATAGAGAACTCGTTTTGACGTGAATCTTTTTGTCTACTGGAAGCATGGACTTATTACTAAAATCACTGGAAGTTGTTTTTTTTTGGGCAAAGTAAGGGGATACGGTATCTATTACATTAGTTAGACTATGTATAATCGGAGCGGGACAACATTACCAGTGCCACTGTTTTAATTGAAAATAAAGGGCAAAATTTCAAACCTAGATTTCAAACGCAGATTAGCGTTGAATAACTAACCGTCTTATTCATTATTTCAGTTGGAAGAAGAACCCAATGGCATGAAGCATAATTATTCCTCATGGCATTGGGTTCTTCTGTGGCAACAGTTAGTTCTTTCAAGATTGAAGATACATTTATATATATACTCTGTACTACCAGAGATATTTGAATGGTAAAAAGTTGACGAAATATCATCTGTGGGAAAATTGAATGATGGTAGAAAACAAATACCATATCTTTGAATAATTTCTACCATTGTATTTTTCAGACAATAATAAAAAACTAACAACACCGACCGCAGCTGGTAGCGTGTCGGAGTGTTTCGAGAGTTTTTGTTACATATTTTAACAAAATTATCTATAATAAGTGTACATTTAACTAAAAAACGACACAATGTCCTTCCAAACTTTACTATCATGCAGCCTGGAGTTACTAATTGACTCAAAATACAGGATATTGGAAAGTATAGGTGGTGGTTCATTCGGAGACTTGGGCATAAACAGGGCGAATGGGGAGGTAAGTTTACCTTGAATTTAACGTTACCAGTGGCAGTTTATTGTTTCGAATGCATTTGCAATGATGTCTAGTTCAAGTCCAAACGATATCCCCGAATGACCATCATGGTGGGCTGGTTTATTGTGAAACAACCGTCCTGAAACACGTATCCTACACAAAAATGATTGTGTATATACCCGCCTTATTTAATACAAACTATTATTGTACTCCTAGTGATACACTATTGTCATGAAAAGTAGCAGAATGCCTCATAATGTTGTCAAAACAAGACTTGGTTTGACTATGTTTAGCGTACCTGTGTTCAGAAAGTACAGAAACTTTATTAGGTCTGTAGTTTAAAAAATAAAGGAATAAATAATCACTAAGTGTGAAATATTAATTTGTTAATAACTTTAAATAAAACCTTCAAACTCATATAATTTAAAGTAAAAATAAAGTATTAGCCTGTAATGTCCCACTTGTTGGGCAAAGGCCTCTCGTCTCACTGAAGATATCAGTACAGTGAGGAGGTTTCAGGCGTAATCACCACGCTTGCCTAATGCGGGTTGGTGATCTCAAACCCGAGCCATGTTTGAAAAGTAGGAAACATGTTTTCGCTCAACCTGGGAATTGAACCCGGGACCTCAGTCTTGGCAGGCGAGTGCACATACCACTACACCACAGAGGCGTTCATATAATTTAAATATTTAAAATAGTTTTGTTTTAAAAATAAAATAGGGTAGTTTCATTTAAAGTAAGATATCTGACAAAGACCAGGATTTGGCCACTTTCTGTAATATAATAAATTCATAAAGAAGTTTATGTTTATTATTCTGATATCCTTATAACATACACTTCTATAATAAAAAAGTAAATTTAAGTTAGCTTATCTGGGAGTATTGAGGCTTTAAATTGTAGGGCTTCACTTTAAATGCTAAAATTATCTGCAAGGACATATAGGTTAAAAATCGAAAAGAAGGGTGGGAGGCCTTTGCCCAACAATGGGATGATTAAGACTGAAAACAAGAACAAGTTAGTCCCTGTAGCTGTGCTAAAAAAAGTATTAGCCTGTAATATCCCACTGCTGAGCAAAGCCTCTCATCTCACTGAAGATATCAGTGAGGAGGATAATTTAAGAATTTGCAAATTTGATGGTTTAATCTTCCTCGAGACATGAATTAGGAAAAGCAGTCTCCATTTCGACTTATATAGCTCTATTTAGGTTCTTATCTAAGTCGATATTATTCAATTGGTTTAGTATACATATATATTATTATTTTATATTTCATGTAACTGATCCTACTAATATTATAAATGCGAAAGTTTGTGAGGATGGAGGTATGTATGGATGTATGTTTGTTGCTCTTTCACGCAAAAACTACTGAACGGATTTGGATGAAACTTTACAGTAATATAGGTTAAACATCAGAATAAAACATGGGACACACTATATCCCGAAATTCCCGCGGGAACCGATAAAAAGCGGGTAGCACCGCGGGGCGCGGCTAGTATGTTGATAATAAAGTTAAGACAAGCAAAACATAGGTAACTTTTATCTTAGGTAACTTTTATCTATTTAATTAAATTAAGTATTTTCTTTGAGAGAAACCTTTAAACCCCTGAAGTAGGTTCTACCTATTATAATATTTTCGCTTATCCCAAATATTTTATAAATCTACCAGTGTTGTAAAACCATGACTTTTTTGTAAGTTGGGTAAACTGCAGGTATAAACATTAGAATGATCTATTTCTACCAAAATTTTTTTTGGTGTTTGGTGGTTTTTGTTGTTTGGTGTTGGTGTGTCTTTGAGTTGCATGTATGTTTGTAGGATGAAGATAAAATTTCCTTGGAAGTTGCTCAAGATCTGGAGGTAGACGTGGATTCGGGCAGCGAGGTTGATGACGAGGAGTTGACGGAGGAGGAGTTGCGTCAGCTCCAATATGTTATAGAAGAAGAGGAGCAGCCAGAAATGGATGCCAGTCCAGATCAGGACGGTTTCGTCTGGCAGGACGATTACGCCACTTTTCGCGGAGAGCAAGAGGACTTTAATGAACTGCCTGGTCCCAAAATTGAAGGAACATCTCCTATTGATTTGTTTCTTCAAATTTGGGACCAGCCAGTCATGTCAATGATTGTAGAGCAGACGAATAGTTATGCGTGGCAGACTATAGCTGCTGCTTCTGAGACAGGTATCTCCGCTCAGTCACGACTCAATGACTGGGTGGAGGTATCTGTTTCAGAATTATATAGGCTCTTTGCAATTATTTTACTGATGGGTGTGTGTTACCGGGCCCGAATAGACGACTACTGGCATACGGGGACAATAGGAATGCCAGCATTCCGAAAGATTATGACGCTGGATCGATTTTGGTTGTTGATGAAATTTTTACATTTCATCGACAATAACACTATAACGCCGCTAGTTCGAGGGCACGAACGTAAGATCTGCAAAATTGCGCCCATAATTAATCATTGTAATAACAAGTTTCCTAATATTTATACTCCTCGCAGAGAACTCTCTATCGACGAATCCTTGCTGCTGTGGAAAGGGCGCCTCAGTTGGGTACAATGTATCCGCACAAAAGCAGCAAGATTCGGCGTAAAAACGTTTGAGCTCTGCGAGGCATTGACCGGCTATTGTATAAAAATTGCTTTGTATTCAGGAAAGGGAAGTACGGGGTTGACGTCCGTGATGGGGTTCACGGCGCCGTCGGCCAAAATTGTTCTACACCTTATGAGGGAATATTTGGGGAAAGGTTATTCTCTTTTCATGGACAATTACTATAATTCTGTGCCACTCACACGCTTCCTAAAGCGCAACCGAACAGATGTTGTGGGGACCCTTAACAGGCGGCGTAACGAAACTCCCCATGATATAAAATCACTTAATGAAAAACAAGTTCCTAGGGGACAAGTGATAAGTCGCCATTGTGGTGACGTTTCTGTGGAATCGTGGAAAGACGTCCGCCTTGTCACCACAGTGTCGACTTATCACAAAAATGAAATGCTTCCCCGACGAAGAGCTGGCCAGCTGGTGTTGAAGCCAACAGCCATACACGAGTACAACAAGTATATGGGCGGCGTGGATCTGAAAGACCATAAGTTGTCCGCGTATTTGCTGGAACGCAAAAGGGGCCTCAAGTGGTATATAAAAGTATTTCGGCGAATTTTAAATACTTCTGTCTTAAACAGTTATATAATCCACTGTGCCAACATCGGGCCCCATGAGCGTAAGCTGACGCACCGGATTTTTAGATTAAAATTGGCGGAACAACTTTGCCAAAGGTTTGGCACTGACGTCCTCCCTCGGAACCCCAGGAATTTAAATAGATTAAATCCCTCAGTGGGCCATTACCCCGAACATCAGGAGGTACCCGAGGGAGAACGGACCACTGCCAAACAAAATAAATTGAAAAGGGCACGGTGCGTTAGATGCACGGCAAAAAAAATTCAAAAAACATCAAATGTCATGTGTTCAGGATGTAACGTTTCGTTATGTGTAGGTAAGTGCTGGAAGGAGTACCATACTCTTGAAACGATTTAAATACCAGCGAAACGATTCATGCTGAACACATTATATTCGATGTTCTTTGTAATTTTCTAATGTTTTTTATTATTTTCTAATATTTTTTGTAAGTTTATAATGTTTTTTATTATTTTCTAATATTTTTTGTAAGTTTCTAATGTTTTTTTATTATTTTCTAATATTTTTTGTAAGTTTCTAATGTTTTTTATGATTTTCTAATATTTTTTGTAATTTTCTAATGTTTATTATTTTCTAATATTTTTTGCAAGTTTTTCATTTCACTGATTTTGTAAATAATGTGGCACAATTACTGTTATTATTATGTATCATTAGAAAGCCCCATTTTTGTAGATTATGTTCATGTGCCATCGAAAATAGTCTATGGTAAATTGTATAATAGTAGTATGCGACTGTCATATAATGAAGGGTATTGAAAGACGAGTGTGAGTGTGATAATAGTAACGAGTGTTTTAATACCCGTGTTATATGCAGTTGCATACACTACTTTATCTTCACTAATGCAATTAATTAAACAACAATAGTAAAAGCTGACAATAGTTTTTCACGCGTACGTGTATCACAGTGAACTTGCCGCCATTAAAATCTAACCAATGAGAGCGCAGCTGCGCGCGCAGGGCCAATCAGGAGGGAGCGCGCGCTGATCTTTTTTTATTTATTGATGTTAAAATGAGATTTTACGATATCGATGTGGATATTATATCATCATGTGAAATTGCTTAAATTGAGTGTTTTGTTGTCTGCGCTATAACAGTAGTAATTATAAGTCAAGTATTGGAAACATAAGTAGAATGTTACAACATTAGTGTAGATAAATGTTATTTTGAAACTAGGCCTACTTTGGCCGCCGGGTCTTCGTATTTACCAATGAATTAATATGTTTTAAAAATAAACTAAAGCATTTTGAATGTTGAAATGCAAAACTAAATATATTTTCTAAATAAATAACATCGGTTTACGCTAAGTTTTCACCAAGAAATCATCATGTAAAGTGGCGTTGTAAAAATGCGACTAACGGCGCAAACTTGCGGAAACGTTAAGCTGGGTATCCATTTGCGCAGCCTCGTGGCGAGCTGCCTCATTCTGAGCGTGCCGCAGGCTTCGGAAAGTACATGCGTCTCCACTTGAGCACACATAATATCGTATCGAGCGGCAAGCCTCAACCCGAGCCACGATTTTCTCAATTCCTCATTAACCACCATGGTTGACGTACGTAAAGTCGCTGCAGCATTAGTAGTAATTAGTCACTACAAAAGGAAGCAACATAAGAAACGGAAACATCGATGGTGGATTAAGGAAATATATCGTCAGCGATACATTTCTCATTATCCATTTTGCTGCGTGCCGAGCACACGTACGTCCGTCTCCACTTAACGCACGCCTCACACACACTGAGGCGTCTTTGAGCATGGCCATTTACCGACACGATTTGGCTCGCTGCGCGGCCGCCTCGTTTGGTTCAAGTCGCGGCAAGCCTCGACTCGCGGCACGGTCTCCACTAGATCTGCCTCGGGCCGAGGCAGCCGCTCGGCCCGAGGCTGCCTCAAATGGATACCCAGCTTTACACAGACGGGGGGTACAGACAGTTTGTAGTAGTGTTCACACCACAGATGTCATAAATACAGGAGATATGGCAAGGAGGCGTGGCGCTTGCGAACGCATCTAGCCGCAAAGCGGCTTGTTGCCAGTTTCGGCCATTAGTCGAATGTCAACTTGCGACGTCTTCACTGCTCGTGATTTTTTACAAAATGCCGCGTTGTACAGTGGTTGTTTGCAAAAATAACACCTCTATTGTGAATTATACGAAAGATGGCAACTCATTTCACACGTAAGTATAAAAATATGATTGTTTTTCTTATTAAATTCATTAAAACATTACTTCGTGATACTAGAAACACGATAAAGTACCAAAAGCAATTATTTTCATTAGGAACTAAAACCATTGTTTGCTTAATACACATCGATCAATGAATCGCCTGGTCTAATAGCGCAATGGAAAAGTGTTTTACTGATACTCTCACTCACACGATAGTTTCGTGAAGCGGGTGCTGCACACTGGTTCCAATTAATGAAATCAGGGACATAGAGGTCGAAGTACGAATTTCAATCTGATTTTTTGTAATTAAGGTCTTTGAGTGATTCTAAGCCTATTTTATAGAATACGTTTTTTTGATATACCTGCCCGTTTCCGAGAAAAAAAATGTTAAGTTTTTTTTTGTATGGAGAAAAATCGTTTTCTTTATTTATTTCATAAACGGGCAGAGACGTTAAAACCAAACCTTAAAGGGATTAAAGAACACATAATTCCTTGCATTTTGTTCGAAATCATCTCCATATCTCTGCCCGTTTAAAAACGGCAGGCGTTCCAAATTTTTTTTTTCTTTTGTGGTTTTTTTGGTTTAAATACGCTTGAATGAATACTTAAATAGCAATATTGTAATACTAGTACTTCATTCCATCGATACAAAATGGAATTGTAATATTAATAGCTTAAGTAATTTTATACCTACATACCTGCTATGTTACTTTTTTACCTGGGTATTGTTTTGCGTAGAGGCTTTTGCAAGGCCGAATATGTTTTATTGTTCACGTTACCTGGATAAGATAAGAAAAGAGGGCACTTACAGGTTACAGGTAATCAAGTAACTTACCTGATTAGTTGTTTTCAAAACGGAGTCACTCGTTCCTCGGATCCTAAAGTATCAACACGTACCTACACGCTCTTTACCATTAATATGTCTCAGTTTAAATCAAATTTGGATATATATGTGCTACTGAAATCAAGTGGAAATATCAAAAACAGTGATATATTGTGCACTACGTTTTTAAATCAAATAAACGTTGAAGTTTCTGCTGAAGATCTTAGAATTCTAAAACAGTTCACAAGAACATATGTTGCAAATTTACACAAGCGATGGTTGCAAGCAAATAGATGTCAATCTAATTTTTTCACCAAGAACACCATATTTGATGTCAATATTTGCGAAAGAGAATTTGGATGTCTCAAGCAATGGAAGCCAGTCCGCAGTCAGATGCTGCTACAAATACTCCACAGAAAGCCATCTGAGACCCACCAGAGGATCTATCAAACAAGCATAAAAGAAGGTGCCTTTCATCTCTTAAAAACCACTCCGAAGAAGAATTACTGTCTGCATTATTAGATAGATTGAAAGACAATTAGATTGACATCTATTTGCTTGCAACCATCTCTTGTGTAAATTTGCAACATATGTTCTTGTGAACTGTTTTAGAATTCTAAGATCTTCAGCAGAAACTTCAACGTTTATTTGATTTAAAAACGTAGTGCACAATATATCACTGTTTTTGATATTTCCACTTGATTTCAGTAGCACATATATATCCAAATTTGATTTAAACTGAGACATATTAATGGTAAAGAGCGTGTAGGTACGTGTTGATACTTTAGGATCCGAGGAACGAGTGACTCCGTTTTGAAAACAACTAATCAGGTAAGTTACCTGATTACCTGTAACCTGTAAGTGCCCTCTTTTCTTATCTTATCCAGGTAACGTGAACAATAAAACATATTCGGCCTTGCAAAAGCCTCTACGCAAAACAATACCCAGGTAAAAAAGTAACATAGCAGGTATGTAGGTATAAAATTACTTAAGCTATTAATATTACAATTCCATTTTGTATCGATGGAAGAAGTACTAGTATTACAATATTGCTATTTAAGTATTCATTCAAGCGTATTTAAACCAAAAAAACCACAAAAGAAAAAAAAAATTTGGAACGCCTGCCGTTTTTAAACGGGCAGAGATATGGAGTAGATGATTTCGAACAAAATGCAAGGAATTATGTGTTCTTTAATCCCTTTAAGGTTTGGTTTTAACGTCTCTGCCCGTTTATGAAATAAATAAAGAAAACGAATTTCTCCATACAAAAAAAAACTTAACATTTTTTTTCTCGGAAACGGGCAGGTATTTCAAAAAAACGTATTCTATAAAATAGGCTTAGAATCACTCAAAGACCTTAATTACAAAAAATCTGATTGAAATTCGTACTTTGACCTCTATGTCCCTGATTTCATTAATTGGAACCAGTGTCCATTGTTAGGTAGATAATTAGAGATGTGATGTCACTTTTGAGGTTGTCGATATTTTATATCGATCCTACTTAGTTCGAATGATTACACAAGGGAACAAAATTAGACTTTTTTTGCTGCATGGAACTTTATAGCTGTTGTTTACTAATGTGAGGTAAAAATGATATAATTAATTATTGAAAACACAATTCATTACTATTTCTTGATTACTCGACTTATTATTATTATTGAATCAAGTATGGGTTTTTAATTTATTGCGGTACTCTTACACATGTATCATTGATATCATCATCATCATTCACACCTTTTTAATATTTTAGCTATCCGAAGGATCCTAAAATAAAAGAAAAGTGGATAAATGCAACAGGAAAAGGTCCAAACTGGTTTCCCACAAAAAATAACACGATAATGTTCGTCTCGTTATTTTCGGTGTTGAGAAGACAAAAATTTCGAACATATGAAGCAATGGATTAGCAATTTGTTTCAGAATGATTCAAATTCCGATCGTTAGCGAGTTACGTAATTAGGGTGCAGGCTAGTTTTAATCGCGATTAAAAAGGTGTGGAATAAAATTAATTGTCATGAACTAAAATTCACACCAACACCTCGACTTCAGGTGAAAAAATAGTACTTACTGTATTTTTATATATAAAAAGAGCAGATTAAAGGTAACTGAATTTCATCGATACTATTTTTTCTACGATTCAAATTCAAATTCAAATTCAAATCAATTACCTCTTCACATCACTAGTTGCGATGTGTGTTTATTGTCTGTAGCTACAGGTAGAAGCCCCGCCCCCTGTATGCATGTGTTCTATTACTGAGTTTATTAGTGTTGCTGTAAGTTTCTTTGTGTGCGGGAGAAATATGAGCTCGTGTGCCGTTCTTATAGTTTTTGCTTTTGTGTTAGTGAATTAAGTGGGGAGAACACGGCGACATCTGAACACGAATACATTTGTTTACAAAGCATATCTCCTGTATTTATGACATCTGTGGTTCACACAGACCAAAGGTTAAACGTCAAAGTGTAGATGTAAAAAGATCAGCGCCTCTCGGGGGTATTGGATATTAATTGAACTAAAATGAAAACTTTAGGATGTTTATTTATCGTTACCGTACCGTATCGATATCGATAACGTATTGCGATAATTGCGTTTATGGTCAACTTTAACTTGTTAAGTTATTCCTATGTTGAAATGTGCTAACAATAGAATTAAATGGTCGTAATTTGGTCTTTGACAGCTTCTAGTAGTGGTCTTATGACTGGCAATGGAAACGAAGAAAGAGTTGGCCATAGACGAGAACATGTTATTAGTTTTTTGACTGAATACGTCTTTGTTTTTCTGCGGTCAAAGCAGAGTTGCTTCGTAAGCCTTGAATGTGTATTAATACACAGAAACATTGCAGCGATCATACAAATATAATCAAGAATAACGTTCGGCCATCTTGTGTCGGAAATACGAACGATCCTTTCTATTATCATTATATAGATAGATATTAACACTTATGGTGCTTTCATTCATATATACTCCAAAATGTTTCTGCTTTACCGCACCCCAACTTTTCATGCCAAAAATGATATTAAATTGCTTAGTATCATGTGAAATTCAAAGACGGTCATCACTCGAAAATCTAAGTTTTGTAGTCACAAAAATAGAATAAGTCACTTGACAGTTGAGACTGTTGCCCCGTAATTTGAATGCTATAATTTTTGGTAGAATTTTTTAGATAAACTTTAGATTCTTAGATTGTCATTTATTTATAGGTTTTTTGGACAGTTATGGGTAGATAACTTAAATATTTATTTAAGTATTAATTTGGTATGTTGCTTAAAGTATTAATGTGAATCTTTAAATTCCAAGTGCATTCGCAATAATAAGTAGTCTGTCTAGAACCGTTAGATTTGTTAAACAGGTACAGTAATGGTACTTTAGTCTCGTTAGCTAGTAAAATCATGCCTTATTACACTGTTGACAATCAAATAGATATCAAATAGCGATTATATTATAGTGAGTACATTATATGCATTTTTGTTTATAAATATTTTACGAATTTATTTAATAAGATAAAATATTTTTATTATTATTATTGATTACCTACCTATGTTTGTTTTTATATATTTTCTGTAAAAGGTGCATATAGGTTGCCTAAATAAAATAGATATACAAACTTGTATTGTTTTACGTATAGGTAATAAATATTATTACAAAAATACATCTCATTTGTTTTATTTTTTGTTAAGGAAAACAGACACCACGAATTAATACTATTTACAACTAGCAGGGCCCCGCGGTTTTACCCGCGTTGTGCCCGTTCCCGTGGGAATTTCGGGATTTTTACATAAAAAACTTCCTCTTGAATTACTCTACCTATTACAAAAAACCGCATCAAAATCCGATGCGTAATTTTAAAGATTTAAGCATACGGACAAACAAACACGAAACAGACGACTTTATTTTATACTATGTAGTGATATATTGATACATGAAAATTGTAAGTAGGTAGGTACTGCAAAACAGGCTAAGATACAATCAAGCGGAAAACTTGACTTCATAAACTGAAAGAGGTCTTTACATTCCGGACAAATTGGAAACGGCTAGATCTATATGTATGTACGCGCATAACTGCAGAATGACTGCACCAAATCGGATGTTTCTTTTATATGTGTTCCTTATTTTCAGGACAAGGTTTTTATATAATAAGTAATAAATTCTTACGGGAACGAAGGCGCTGCGGGTGAAACCGCACAGCTAGTATTATAGTTAAAGCTAGCCTCCTCATTCTGTCATTCATCTTCATACCGAATTGGGCTTTTGAAAAAAGAAATCGATTTTTCTTATGTATTTTAAAACTTTATTATTAATAATATTGATATTTAATGAAAAAAACTTAAAAAATATATTTTTTCAATTAATTATACAATTAAAAATTGAATAAAAATCACGTGACTATAAACGCGCCATAATTGGTCACCGTGGTTGTGACGTGATAATGTATAGCTATTTAACCATAAGACGTAGTAACTATTTAGTAATCTGTGCCATAAGTACGTACAGCGTTTACGGCTATTACACATTATGACGTCACACGCGCTCGGGTTTGTTCGGGAGTTGTCCGAGTGTTTTCGGTACTGGATTCAAAAATTAATTTTTATTTTGAAATAACTTTTGAATTATTGCGAAAAAAATAAAATAAAAATAGTTTTGTTATAAAACTAATTTATAATCTTTCCATTTATCACAATTTTTTTTTTTTTCAAAAGCCCTATTGTTGATTATTTCTCGAAGTGGTCTTAACAAAATTGTGCCTGTTCTATGGCGATATCTAAAACAAGTTTTCATTTCAGCACGGGAGACTTCTCTTTCTCTATAGAGAACTCGTTTTTACGTGAATCTTTTTGTCTACCGAAAGTTGTAAAGGAGGGGTACGGCATGGGTACGGTATCTATTACATTAGAGCATAGCACAGAGCATAGAAGCAGAGCGCGGTGCTTCTATGCTCTGTGGAGCATAGGTATAGGTCAGTGCATTAAAGTATATCATCGGAGCGGGACGAGAGAATTCTACATTAACATAATATGTGCCACTGTTTTAACTGAAAACAAAGGGCAAAATTTCAAACCTAGATTAGCGTTGAATAACCGTCATATTCATTATTTCAATTAGGCTGATGATGGTGAACTGTGATAGTGTGGTGATAGTGAATCCCCATTTATTCTTCACGGCATTGGGTTCTTCTGTGGCAACAGTTTAGTGCTTTCAAGATTGAAGATAAATTTATACTCTATGTAATATGTGATAAATTTATAATATAGACTCTGTACTACCAGAGATATTTGAATGGTAAAAAGTTGACGAAATATCATCTGTGGGAAAATTGAAAGATGGTAGAAAACCAATACCATATCTTTGAATAATTTCTACCATTGTATTTTTCAGACAATAATAAAAAACTAACAACACCGACCGCAGCTGGTAGCGTGTCGGAGTGTTTCGAGAGTTTTTGTTACATATTTTAACAAAATTATCTATTTAAGTGTACATTTAACTAAAAAACGACACAATGTCGTTCCAAACTTTACTATCATACAGACGGGAGTTACTAATTGCCTCAAAATACAGGATATTGAAAAGAATAGGTGGTGGTTCATTCGGAGACATTTATTTGGGCATAAACATCGCGAATGGGGAGGTAAGTTTACCTTGAATTTAACGTTACCAGTGGCAGTTTATTATTTAGAATGCATTTGCAATGATGTCTAGTTCAAGTCCAAACGTTATCCCCGAATGACCATCATGGTGGGCTGGTTTATTGTGAAACAACCGTCCTGAAACACGTATCCTACACAAAACTGTTAACCTACTTTCAATGTTTTTAAATTAAATTATTGTATATATACCCGCCTTATTTAATACAAACTATTATTGTACTCCTAGTGATACACTATTGTCATGAAAAGTAGCAGAATGCCTCATAATGTTGTCAAAACAAGACTTGGTTTGACTATGTTTAGCGTACCTGTGTTCAGAAAGTACAGAAACTTTATTAGGTCTGTAGTTTAAAAAATAAAGGAATAAATAATCACTAAGTGTGAAATATTAATTTGTTAATAACTTTAAATAAAACCATCTATTGCTATTATACTCATATAATTTTAATATTTAAAATAGTTTTGTTTTAAGAATAAAAAAAGGGTAGTTTCATTTAAAGTAAGATAACTGACATAGACCAGGATTTGGCCACTTTCTGTAATATAATAAATTCATAAAGCAGTTTATGTTTATTATTCTGATACTCTAATCCTTATTTATCATACACTTCTATAATAAAAAAGTAAATTTCTGGGAGTATTGAGGCTTTATATTGTCACTTTAAATGCTAAAATTATCTGCAAGGACATATAAGTTAAAAATTAACCACATACCTTTTACTAATCATGGATATGCTAATTATGCATTATACATATTAAAACATGCACCCATTATATCCCACTGCAAGGCCTCTAAACTCACCGAATATATTAGTGTGGTATTAATACTATAAAAGTACATAGACTCCTCAAAGTCGAATTATCATCTAGGCCCCTAGTTATAACACCAGATTACAAAATTCCATTTGTAAAAGGCCACTAAACTCAAATGGGACTGGGCTGGCACAGTCTGCAGCATATGTGGACAAGCTGTGGGGAAAAAAATTCCACTGTGTGGGACCTGGAGACGGCGTCGCGGTAGACTGCACAGGCGGTGGCGGGACGACCTGGAAGCCTACAAGAGAGACTTGCAATTGGTGGCTCAAATTGAGAAGAAGGGTGGGAGGCCTTTGCCCAACAATGGAACGATTCAGGCTAAAAACAAGAACAAGTTAGTCCCTGTAGCTGTGCTAAAAAAAGTATTAGCCTGTAATATCCCACTGCTGAGCAAAGCCTCTCATCTCACTGAAGATATCAGTGAGGAGGATAATTTAAGAATTTGCAAATTTGATGGTTTAATCATCCTCGAGACATGAATTAGGAAAAGTAGTCTGCATATTCGACTTATATAGCTCTATTTAGGTTCTTAACTAAGTCAATATTATTCAATTGGTTAAGTATACATATATAGGTATTATTATTTTATATTTCTTTAACTGATATGTTGATAATAAAATTAAGACAAGCAAAACATAGGTAACTTTTATCTTTGGCCATAGTATAGTTTTGTTGGCCTTATTTAATTAAGTATTTTATTTGAGAGAAACCTTTAAACCCTTGAAGTAGGTTCTACCTATTATAATATTTTCGCTTATCCCAAATATTTTATAAATCTACCAGTGTTGTAAAACCATGACTTTTTTGTAAGTTGGGTAAACTGCAGGTACATTAAATGATCTATTTCTACCAAAATAGTTGTATTAAAATATTTTTTTTATGTTGGCAACATCCACAAAGTTTCGTTCAGAATCTGTTCGTTCGATACAGTTCGATATAGTTGTCTATGTGCCTATCATTATTTTAAAATTTGTAAAAGAATATAATAAGACTATTTGGAGCTCACTCTAAATTGATTTGTGCATATTGAACTGTTATTTAATTTATTTTAGTATTTTTATTAAACTGAGTTATTATTTTGTGATTAATTTATGTCGCGTCTATTCAAAATGGCTGTGCGTGGCCTCGTTTCCGAACGATTTGTACGTCCTCCATCACATCATTCATTCAGTCAGTTTCGTAAAATGTAGTCCGTGAATTTTTTACCATCGTCTAATATTTCAATAGTGCGTAATTTGTGCTTTTTATTAACTTTACTTTGTTACGAGACGTTTTATAGTGATCTGTAACAATGTCGACCTTTAATTCGCGGAGGGAAATATTGATTACTGGAAAATACAAGGTTCAGAAAAAAATCGGTGGTGGATCATTTGGTGACATATATCTGGCGATCAACGTTGATTCGGGCGAGGTAATAATGGAATACAATTAGTTTATTTTTGATGTTGAGACCTTGCGTGGGCCCACGCGTCTACATTGTCGCGATGTCTTCCTCGTGGTTTTAGGTGAAATGTTAATTTTTTGTGACGTATGTTTATTGCGGAACCTACCTAGCTATACAGTATGTCGATTGTCGAACATGGAAGATATCAAAGCGCCTTCAGGGCCGACGGAGATTGCATGACTAATCGATACTGGGACATTATGTTTGAGCTATTTACATGAAATTTTGTATATTGTATCTTATTTATTCATATTTTAGCCGTTTGGATGGCTCTAACCATATTTTAATGAAGAATCTTACTCCCATTAATTCTATCACACATACACACACACACAAATCAATAAAGTATTTTGGTATAAAATATCAGGAGTAGGTTAGTGGGCCAGGTAAACTGTTTTGTACACATTAATTTCAACACACATGTTATTGGTCTAAGTGGGAATTATTGAGAAAATCCAATTTAAAAACAATATTTCATC
This sequence comes from Cyclophora punctaria, assembly GCA_951394245.1. NCBI lineage: Eukaryota > Metazoa > Arthropoda > Insecta > Lepidoptera > Geometridae > Cyclophora > Cyclophora punctaria. The sequence goes on from OX596190.1 coordinate 5,780,606, forward strand.
ATAACAATAGATTCAAAATTCAGAGAACTTTTTGTCCTAGAATTTATACCTACCATCATCAAGAAATCTACCAAATTTTCTAATGCTTAGAGTTAAAATGCATGGTTTAAATATATAAAGCTCATAATTTCATAACATGTTATCGCTACAGCATTAGGGTAATATAATAGCAATACATAACATAAACATTTCTTCAGTAGGTACTAGAAATCTTATCACTTCATAGTAATATATTATTCAAGAAATCTTAATATTTGTGTAACATTGTTTTGAAATATCTCAAATTCTCAATGCATTTTGTTGTATTGGAAAGTCTAATTTCACCACTTCCCAAGTTACTTCTAACATGTACAAAAATTAATTTTTATATCAAGTTTTAGTATGATATTGAATAAAACATTGGGTTGCAGCAACTGTTTGCACCCAAATGTAAAGAATATAAATAGAGCTGGTTGATCAACAAATTATTACATATCATTTTATCAAATTATGGATCAAATCATCCAATATTTTAAGAAAACTGTGCGAGTCACTCCTCTCAGTGTTAGTTTATCATCGACTTGTGTATCATAATGTTTTATTTATTAGATGTCACCTACCATGTTATGGAATTGTTAACAATATGAGTAATCTTTTTTGCAAGATTTTCGTTTCATAAATAATAGGTAAACCAAAAAAGTTCTCAAAATACTCATGACATGAAGTTAGTAGCTATCATTATACCACTTCGATAAACAAAATGGTAGCTTCTTGTATCAAAATGTTGGCAACACTGACTTTCTGTCTGCCATATTGTGACGTCACTTTGAAGGTTGACGACATCTTGAAACAAAATTTCAGATTTGAAATTATGATTTCTAAGATAAAATGTGTGTGAGATGGTGAAAAACGCTAATTAGCGATAGTGCTGTGATAAACTCTTGCAAATTATGGAAGAAATTGTGAACGACATATTGTGTGAACAAAAAAGACAGGCTGAATTGCTTGAAAAAAAGAAAATGGCTTCCATGTCCTTTGTAATAAAAAAAAACTTAGTTATAAACGATACTTTTACGATAGTAAGAAGAATTGGAGGTGGAAGCTTCGGAGATATTTATTTAGCCATAAAGTACAATGGCGAGGTAAAATAATACGAGTTTTATTGATTTTTCATTCAACACGTTCGACTTGAAGTTGTGTCTCGTATTTCTACGTTGAGTATTTTGGGATTTTTGATGCCGAACATGGCCGGCTGGGCGTTTCCTTCTATTTATTACACGTAATGTGAGACCCTTTCTCTCATAAAATGATGAAACACCATATATATCGACCACAGAACGTATAAAACGTAAGTGGAACACTCGATCGTTGGTTCGCGTAACTATGTCTTTTCTAAGGATATTCTCTATTGTTAGACCTTTATTTAGGTATTTGTCGGGTTACAGGCACTGTCGTATGCCTGATGCCATTGTTTCATTATCTTTAACAATAGTGGTGGCCAATGTTGTTGTATGTTGTGAAATTCTCCTGTCATGTTATGTTAGACTGTAGACAGCTGTTGGCCACCAAATGCGACTGGAATACGGGTCATACACTTCACGTAACATGTACCATATCTGTGTGTTCATTATTATGTCTATTACAGGTACAGAAGTATCATTACTTATTTAGGGTTACTATCCTGCAACTGTTACAACTGAAATCTAAAAATTGGGCTTAAACTTTAGCTCTACAAAATTGCCGTATTATTAATTTTGAGTGGTTTTGAAGGCATACAATACCTTCCTACACTAGAATATCTAGACTCACAAACATAGCACCCTGTGTTCAATACAAAAGAATCTGAACATGATAACCGTCTCCTTATTGTCAAATCAAACTTTATTACAAATTGTATTCTAGTTATAGATGTTCTGTATAATCCTAGATTAAAATTGGTTGCAAGAGTTGCTCATAAAAGACTTAAATTTAACTAAAACAAAATCAATTAAAGTTATAGTACACAAAAAGTACCTATTCGTAACCAAAACAAACTTAATTGTCATTTAAAAACCTGTAAATAATTTAATGTAATAATTAAATGCATGAACATATCATTTATATATCATTTAGTCTTTGACACTGAATATTATTTCAATAATGAAGGCCCTAAAGATAGTGCCGGTTGAGTTCCCAAACCGGTTTGTCCCAACGGAAGTTGACTATGGTTCTGACAGGTCTGGACATGTTTTCATTTAGAGTTGGTTCTTGATAATAATTTGTTGTTGTTTATTTTCCAGAACTATTTTTCGATTCTTTGTAAATTTGTTTTATAGTTAGTAACAATTAATAACTATCTGAAATTGTCTAGAAATATAAGGGAACACTATTAATTTAGAATTTTAACTAAGTTTATTTATTACAATTTGCTTTTATAATGTTTAATGCTGAGGGAGAGTATTCAAAATATAGTAGTACCAATTCAAAATGATGATCAATTTATCTTTTAACCAAAAAATACACAACATTAACGAACAATATATTGAAAAAAATTACTCAACCTTTTTTGTTTGGGTCCAGTTATCACAATGAGAAACAACAGTACACAAAGTACCTATCTGATGGCTCCTTTTTTGATTCCTGATCAGAAATAAGCATACCTTAACAGTGCATACTAAAATATCTGTGAAAGTTTTTTTTGTTTATAAATCAATAGCACAGAAAACAATCTACGTATAAACTTAATATTATTGTTCCTTGCAAAGAGGTGATTAACCTAATTACTTAACTAATGGGGAAAAACTCGTTTTAAGTATTGTTTATTATAATGTAGGTAAAGGAATCCATTAAATTATAACTAGTACCACATAGTATTCCACGAAAATCATTTACTCAATGCCTGGTTATGCTGTGAGTGATACAAAATAGGATGTTTATTTATTTACTTCTTATCAGTGCCCCTGGTAGCTCGCCAGTTTTATGGGCTCTTACAATATTGCAACGTATTTTATGTTACTAATAATTAATAGACTTGTTTATTTAGTAAATATTTACCTATTTTGTAGTAAAAATACATTTATGGGTACAGTTAGATTTTATTCAACAGTTTTATAGTTAGTTAGTTAGTTAGTAGATGCTTAGTTCCATTACAGTTTTAGCTAATACTAGTTCGCGTAAACATAAGAAACCTGTATTAATTTTGTAGTTTAATTCCAAAAACATCGAATAGACTGTTTTATTATAATCACATAGTTTCATACGATTTTTTATTTAAAAAGTGGCTAAAACCATGGGTACTAGTTATAAACGCTATACATTTTTATCCTCCAATACTTAGCTCTATATATCAAAGGTAGTTCAGTTATACATGAAATCGAATCAAACAGGTACCCACTTTCCCATTTATTGAGTATGGTTTGTCCAGCGTTCGTAGCGCGCTACGGATAGCCAAAGGTCGAGTAACGGTCCTTGTGGCGTTCGGTTGCTATGCATTCGGAGAGCTTGGGCAACGATCGTAACTGCAACGCGTGTTTTTACCCGCGTTGTACTAGTTCCCGTAGGTATTATGGGATGAAATATAGACAATAAACTGCTTGGTGAATGTGGCTATCGTATAAAAAAATCTTTTTTTCATATTCTACCGGAAGTTCCAGAAATAAGTGCATTCAAACAGAGGAAAAAAACAAAGTCTAGTCAAAATATTTGTGTATAAATTCATGCTTTCTTTACTTGTTAAACTAAAGCCTTGTTAAGCAATTAAATTACTGACTAGTATCTCTGTATCTATAAAGGTATTCTACGAAATAGTAAAGAACATGAGCCGTGATTATCTCCACTATCTCAAAAAATCAACATTGATGAGTAAAATCGCAGAATACATTACGATTTATTGTGGGAACCCAAGAATTGATTTGTGATTGTGTCGGTAACATCCAAGGTGATAGATTTTTATTCATCATTCTGGGAATTCCCACGGTATTAATAACAGAACAAACCAGAGGGCAATGCTATAGTAAAATTACCATTACTACCGTTATGACATAAATTCACGATATAGGTAGTAGTAATATTAGCCTGTAATGTCCAACTGCTGGGCAAAAGCCTCACATCTCACTGAAGATATCAGTATAGTGAGGAGTAGGCACGAAGTCTTTATCTTTAGTAACTAGCACTTAGTTAATTATGCGTCACTTTATGTAACTAATTAAACTTGTTAAAATACTTTCTATTCAAATTTAACACTACACGTTTGCGGGGTGATTTTGAAACAATATCGCTAACTTTCTCATTACTTGCTGTTTGGTGTTAGTATTACTGCGTACCTATGTTGTCTTTAACATTTAAATTTTATCGGGAAGGGTTTTCATCTCGAAATTCCCACGTAAATGAGCACAATGCGGGTAAAACCGTGTGGCGCAGCTAGTCTAATATAAATAAATGTTTACAGGACAAATTTGTTTAATTATACTCAAACTAAGCTCCAAGCTACTAACATGGAATCTAAATGACGGATTATATTACATCGATCTCGTTCGGTTCTCTCATTATTTCCACTTAAACCAGTATTAAATTTTATTCTCAAATTGACTTACTTTTACCTAAAAATAACACAAAACATGGTCTTAGATAACATAGAGAGTTCGGTTTTTGAGACTGTCAGACTAATTAGCTCTCTGTCTCTCTGTCTGTCTGTCCCTATGTATGCTTAGATCTTTACTACGCAAGGAACTTTGACGCAGTTTTTTTAAATAGATATAGTGATTCAAGAGGAAGGTTTATATGTATAAAAATTCCTGAAATTCCCACGGGAGCGGGCACAACGCGGGTAAAACCGCAGGGCGCTGCTAGTATAATGACATTTCTCCCGACTACTAAAATTTTAACTAATACAGCTGAGCCAAGCATAGACTATTCCTTCTGTGAAGGAAAAAGGTTTAGTGATATCAAATCATTCATAAAACATAAAGGGTCATTCAATAAACTCGTATTAAGAACAGTTAAGTTATCAAATGTTTTGTCACTTTCTGACTTACGCAATTTTCCGAAGAGCAAAAGAGACAAAACACTTTATAACAGTGTTTTAGTTAGAGTGTTTATTAATAATGCCCTAGTTGTTGTAACAACACTTGACACTGCTTGCTGATTCAAATGATGTATTTCTTGTTACAGGAGGTAGCCGTCAAAGTTGAATCTATAAAAGCACGTCATCCCCAGCTTCTATATGAGAGCAGAGTGTATAAGATGCTTCAAGGAGGCATCGGAATACCACATATAAGGTAAGAAAAGAGCTTTCAAAATCATATCGTAAAATAGTGGAAATTTTACATAAAATAAGATCTATGATCTTTAAAAACCAACAGCTTATATCCGAACACTGTATTTCAACGACATTTTTTTTATGCAGACATATTTCGTCGGGGATAGCGCAAGACCGCGTATCTAGCATTAGACAAATCCGCGGATCTACAAAAGTAGCCAAATTCAAATTTTGGTGCCAATAGAAGCAGCAATCCGATTGGCACCTTCTTGGTTAACAAAATTTGAATTTGGCCAATAGGAAGCAAGATTATAGACCAAAAACAATACCGCGTACAGATCGCGCGCGAATATGGTGAACACAATTCCGCGGAACTGCTGCAGTTCCGCGGAATTGTGTTGCAGTTCAACTGCATCAGTCAGTCGTTAAGTCGTATGCTACTGGTTTGACGAGACCACAGCAGATTTGAAAGTTACAACCTACGCAAATTTTTATGTTGATTACCTAACAAAATTAATTGATGAAGATCCTAAAGATGTTATTATTTTTACTGACGGATGCACATCCCAAAATCGAAATACTGTTGTTTCAAACGCTCTTTTACGATTGGCAATGACTAAAAATATTACAATCACTCAACAATTTTTAGAAAAGGGTCATACGCAGATGGGGGTGGATTCAGTTCATTCTGTCATTGAAAGAAAATTAAAATATCGTGAAATATACTTACCAAGTCAATATGCCGCCATCACTAAAGAGGCAAGACTAAATCCATCTCCATACGACGTTGCTATGCCAGATTATACTTTCTTTAAGGATTTTAGTATGAAAAATGCTCTTTTAAACGATTCAATAAGACCTGGTAGAGGAACTGGTGCAAAATGTGTAGGTAGTTGACATCAGAGTTTTAAAGTACAAGCCTGATGGAACAATAGATTACAAACTAAACTATGACGATGAGTTTCAACAGCTGCCTCAAAGGTCAAAAAGATCTAGAATTGAACCAGTTTCTCTACCCCAACTCTTTCATACAGCATTGCCCATTTCTAAAAGCAAATACTTGCAGCAATTAAAGGAAGTTGTGCCCAGAGATTGTCACGAATTTTATGACAATTTACCATTTAAAAACTAACTTTTTATTGATTACCTACTTACAATTTTATTAAAAAAGATTTTATTTTATGTGGGTCTATTTATTTATGTTTTTGATTTCAGTTTAAATTTGATAAGATTTTACTACTTTCTAAAAGTTCTATAACGACTGATTGCTATAAGTAAACTGTAGTATTCTAGCAATACAGATTTAAAATAAGCGACTACTTAATATCTAAGTTTTGATTTAAAGACTGATTTGATTCCTAATTAATTGAGTTTCTATTTTATAAGGTTGACTGAGGGAGTTTCACATGTTCGAATAGCGTTATCTTTTTCTGATAAGTGTTTATTTTACGTGGGAGATTTAAGTAGGTAGGTAATTATTTTTGTTATTGTCACTAACAATGTTGATTTTGTTTCAAGTTTTTAGTTATTTTATTTCATTATGTTTAAAGAATTTTAACTTGTTTTAAATAGAAGCTTGTTGACTGATAGTTTCATTGCAATACAGATTTCAGAACAGGGTGACGACTAATTTGTAACTTTTGATTATATTTTATATATTAGAATTTGATTCCTTGAGTTTCTATATTATAAGTTTGACTGAAGAATCTTCAGTTTTTTGATTATTTTAATAAATAAAAAGTTTTGAACGTTTTTGTTTTTATTCAAAATCGCGTATCTAGTATATAATGTACCAGAAGTGATCATAACGATACTGCGTAAGTGACGTAGGGCCAAAACCAGCGACTTTTATACAAAACTATTTATACAAGGATGAAGTACACAGTTATTGATTGCTACTGTCGCAAAATGATAGATCAGGATTAATAATGGACGAATTTATACAGTTTTTTGTTTCTCCTGTAAAATTAGGTTCAGTGTAGATACGCAGCTTTTACCTCTGTTATATACGCGGTCTTGCGCTATCCCCGACGATTTGGTCTTGGTTGAAATGAAACTATGTATTATGTGCATGAACATTACTTTTTATGTTTAGAGTGACATAGGGTACTTTTTATTTTACCGACTTCAATAAATTGGGAGGTTCTCAATTTGTATGTCAAAACTCCATCATTTTTATTTTCAGTTTCCGTCCAGTAGTTTTTTCGTGAAAGAGTAACAAATATACATACATCCTCAAAAACTTTCGCATTTATAATATTAGTAGGATTTATGAAACCCCAAATACAGCCAACAAGCACATCCAACATTATAACAATGTTGTATTGTGTATTATAATGTTGCAACTCTGAAAGTGCACGCGTCAAGGACTTAGCTCTGTTACTAACTACGCCTGCGTAGGTTTAGATGTTACCTAGGATTTATAAGGTCTGAATATTAACTCACAGAAATTGACGGTCGTTTAAAGCCGAAAATAGCTTGTACTTTGCTAAGTATAGTTCGTGTGGTTTTGGTATAATGGCGCTCTGAAATGTCATGCTATTTTCGACCATCCATGGTTGGCCAAAATGGCCAATTTAGTCTCTTTACTAATGGCTTTTCGTAGTATATTCTGATCCCGAAGGAATGGGGTAAATGCTGATGTAGTTTTGAAATGTAGTATTATATAATGAATGTAATTACGTAAATTATTATAGTACCTTCCTCAAAAACTTTACGTTACGTAGTATGTAATATTAGTGGTTTTTCCAATAATACTACATATCATCATTTCTTTGAAAGGAAAATCATAGAGAAAAACAAAAATTGTCCTCTTATTATGAATGCTCAACAATAAATGATAAATACTTAAATATCAAACACTTAAATCCTTACCAACACGGTAATTTGGCGCCAAAGTTTGTTATTTACAACAAACTAAAAACACTAAATCTAACCTAATTTCAAGGATTACGACTATAATAAACCTACGTACAGACAAACACCCAAACAAGACAGCTCAATCAATGTCATACGGTTGGCGAAATAGCCTTAACTACCGGATGTGGATTACAGATCTTAGAATCAGTCCCCTACACTTGTCTGTTCCAACTAATAGTATAAATGCAAAAGCAATTTTGTCTGTCACGTTTTTCATGGCTAGATTGTACCAATTTGTGTAAGGCGAAACTGGTTTTTATTTTAGTCACCAAACAAACTAAATTTGGTTGTAAGAAGAGAAGAATAATTCATATAACAACCCAGTACGAATGAAGATCACTTTTTTTCAATCCATATTTATCCCACTAGCTAGAGGGTAATATTTATCATATAGTGGACAGAGGTGATATATTTACGCTTCGAATAATCAAAATACAAACTTTAAATCTAAATTCTACCACTCAATATAAAACAAATAATATTTATGAAGTGCCTACTGTCGAGTGGGCCCTAAACACCACTTCATAAGCAATAGCTTCTATAGATATTAATACAGTTAAGAGGCTTATCGGATTAGTTAACCAATCACTGCTCAACTAAGACCTTTACCTAATGACCTGATAGATCTCACTGCAGCCCCCGTAGCTTAACGAATGGCAATAATGTGCTACGTACTTTTGTTTATTGGTGGAAAACGTATCAATATGATAAATACTGTGTGTTCCACCAATTAGCACACAGTATTTATCATATTGTGTCTCGTAGCTGTCGCATGTCGTTGTGTAGAGCTATCTCTAGATAAGTATCTCCAATAATCTCCATTTCTTCTTCATTGAGTGGATGGTCAATCTGGCCCTGATGTCAAGAATTTATAAATCGTCTAGAACAGAATTTCCATATATTATGGTGTCAAACCCGGCCTCGTATTTTTCATGCCTCGTTCTTCGCTCACATTTAAAATACACTAACCAAGTCCTTGAATATAACGCGAGAAGTTCCGAAACCTTACTTTAAATAGTACCGCGACCTTAATACATAGCCGAAGTTTATATGTTACAAGGTCATTGGCAGATTTCAGTGAGGCAACCAAATAATCGCGAATCTAAATTAAACTATTGTATTAAATCTTTAGTTTTTTTTTGTTACTCAGTAGATTGTTATGTAAGTTATAAATCTTTGCTTAATTTAGAAATAAGTGGCGTAAGGAGGATTTGATTTACTAAGTTACGCCGACGGTTATTTTCTTATTATATCAATTTTGCCGGGATAAAGCATCAAGCGCCCACAACTTTGCTTTTGCTACGGCGTATACAGTATACCACTTATGCTACTTTTGATATGCTTGGCTTCCAACATTGCATAGCTTTACTGAGGTGGAAAGGCACACTAACACAAGACAGACATCAATGCAATGCGTGTTATTAGACAATGTCAAACATAATTATACGTTATGTTAAACCTAACGTTCCAATCAGTACAGTTCGTTATGCACTGATCGATATTAATTAATTCAATAGATAATCTTGATTATTAATTATTGTTTGCATGTTAATCGTACAGATCACGGAGAGTTTCTTGTGTTTCCATTCCATCGAATAGTAACAGTAGCTAACAGGCTAACAGGCACTCAAGTTTATCAAACAGTCAAATCCTCCAATTAATTGCTAGCTATCGAGTGAACATTATTAATTAGAACAGTTAATGCGCTGCAGTACACGGAGCGAGTTTATTAGCACATAGTTGTTTAGTATCAAGCGGGCTTGTTGAATGTAATTAAAGTTATCTAACCCGTTTAATGTAGGTAATCGATTCTCACTCTACCAAACTTGCCATTTGAACCAGTCTGTTGACTCGGGTTCGCATAGCAACTGCTTTATAACCGCGGGGCGCAACAAGTTAAAATCTCGCTTTATATCACGTGATGTAACGAAAGTGTATAGATAATGCGGTGACGTAGCGACTTGCTGCGGCTTCCAGCGAACAAAGAGAAACGGGCTGTTACAAAATGTGACTCATTTCTCTATTCTATCGTATTGAAAATGACCTGAATAGGTCTTTTCGGATTGGCGGCTCTAGAGGTGTAGATTTTGGTGTTTTGGTACTTTGGAATTTGTAGTATGATGTGCTGTTCTTTTCAAGAGCATTTAGAAGCAAACCATAGATTTTTTGTTTATTCATAATCACAATTGTTTTAATGCAGTTTTGTGTGCAAAGAACTCTTTTCTACTACTTGAAAGTAAACAAAAAATACTTAAGAAACGTAAAGTATAATTTTGAATCAAAACGACTGTAGAGAGTATAATCAGAAAGTACGTTATCGTATGATGACGTCAGCGGCCGTTCCTCGTGTGTGTTGTTTACAAATATGATATCGCTTCGACGAAATAAATCTAGAATAGAGTCAAAGTTTACATTGGGAGTACATACATATGTCGATATTTTATTAAGAGGGCAGTTTTTCCTGCGGTTCTATGATCGAATGTTAATCCGTATCGTTTGTGTAGTCTGGCCTTAAGGTATGCTCGCGTTGGAGCGACTGAGCCAAAGAGAAGTGAGGCGATATTTTCGTGTAGGTGTAGGGCAAATTGTAGCTGTTCGACCTGGTCCGATCCGACTGCATGTATGGTTTATGTTATGCCATCTTTATTAGAGAAGTTTGGATTCTATGTACTAATAATTTAAAAATGCTGCTATGTAAGTAAGTAGTCATAATAAAGATTATCTTATTATCTGAAATTCCCCAGAAACTAGTATTTTACAAAGTGTAAAATCTCTCTGGATTCTATTTTATGAAGTCATGAAAACAAAGGGTGTTGCCAATAAAATATAGCAATATAGTGAACTGCCTAAAACAACGGCAGTTTCTTTGGCGGATTCGCGGAAACCAGTTTTTATAATTCAAACATCCGTATAAGAAAATGAAGGTAATATTATATTAATTGAATTTTAAACCTTCGTTTTATATGAGTATGTATGTACGGTTTACTAATCATTAAATATGTTGATACATACACTCTCTCTCTTTTGAGTCTTTTATCATTCATTTTTTTTTAGAAAAATTGGAATAAAACCAATCTAAAAGTACCATTAGGAATTACTCTGGGCTAACTTTGATTTATTTTCTACTATCGTTACCATTAAGTTATCATACTCACAAAAAAAACAACGTTCAGTTTCAAATATTTATTATGTTGAAATATTCAGATAGTGAATGAAATTACTGCTCACGAAACATGATTTACAGTTACTACTGATGTGCTAGTACGTGACCTTACGCGCGTCACTCGACAATTCAATTATAATTTGATAAACACGTTGATTCATACTACGTCTTATGATTATTTACTTTAAAACTGTATAAGACATCTTCACAGCTGTTTAGTTAGATGACTAACGCCAAAGAGGTCAAAGATTTAGTGAAATCCTTCCATTCCCATCGCTTTACCTTTTCCTGGAAGAAGTTGTCTTGGGTGGATGAATTTTAGCTCTTGTAAGAAAAAAATTAATAAAGTATACCTATAAATAACTTGAGCCTAAAGGAGCCAAATCAATGGTCACGTTATATTGAAGCGTGATCTACAAAACTTTCCATAAATCAATAAATATTCCACTTCAGGCCAAATACCTTTCCCTGAAGATTTACAGTCACTAGGATTAGCCGTAATTACTGCGCTTACCCAACACTTTAAAAAGACAAAGACACTGAAGAAAAAGTTTATTTTTTATTTAAAAAATCCACGTTGTTTGTCACGCGTCGTTGAGCGCCCGCCACCATGAAAATACGTCACGTCGAATCGACAAGTTTCATCTCGCATCGCACTTCGGTTTACTGAATTAATAACGATGCTTTCCATCTTACGAAACCGTAACCGTTTATAACTGACTATGAAGGAGGCGCTGGTTTTTTACATTTTATGTTTTCTTGCTATTAGTGCTGTTCTATATTTTCTTATGATTGAGTAAATTGAATTGAAAATTATGAATTAAAATTAAGTACACCTGTATTGTAAAGTTTACGAAACAATAATATTTTCATATTCTGTATAAATATTCTAAGTATTTTCATCGTTACGTGTATTAGTTGTGTTAGAAGGTGCGAGAGTTTATACTAGCTGTTTCCCGCGGTTTCACCCGCAGTGCATACGTTCCCGTGGGAATTTCAATTTTTGTTATCTTATTCCTGATCATGATAAATATTCCTCTTGAATTAGTCTGTATGTTGGTGAAACTGCATTAAATAAAACCCGTTCTGTATTTTTTGAGAAAATCAACTAAATGTACAGACGTACAGCTTTTGGGGAATTTGTGTTTTTCAATTATGTAAGATGCACACATTATAATAACACAAAGGCTGCTTTCTACCCAGAAAATCCCAAGCGCATCAGTTAAAATTGCTGGCTGTTGCTAGTCCCCTATACAGGTTACTTTTAATCCTGAAATACAACTGAGTAGAATTTCAGAATGCTGCTGCAAGTCGTAGATAATACTCTAATGAACTCTTCTCCATACAATATACCTTGTAGCTTGTCAATTATAATCTAATGAATCCATCGCATTGTTCCAGATGGTACGGCTACGAGAAGGATCACAATATTCTAGTGATGGACCTGCTGGGTCCCTCGCTAGAAGACCTGTTCAATTTCTGCTCGCGCCAGTTCACCATCAAGACTGTTCTCATGTTGGCAGGTATGGCCTTTCACTCGGAGACCGTGACTATTAACGCCACGCTCAAAGTTATAAATGATTCCTCAAGAGAGATTAATGACTGATTTTATTTATTATTTATTTATTTTGTCATCAAATGTATGTGAAATTACGTCAATAAGTTAAACATTGATTTATTTAATTTTTCATTTTGATTTGATACGATTTGATTGACTGTCGCACTCAAAGACGTTAATTAAATATTATTCGAAGTAATGTTTCATACATTTCATGATAAAATCAGTCATTTCATCTCTGCTAAGGAAGCATTTGAAGTCTGAGTAAGGGGTTGAGTACAGTTGTTGCTATGATACTATGATATACAGTCAGGCTTTGAAAATGTTGAGCACTTTAATTCTTTGTCTGGCTATATTTGAAAATTCTCATCGACATGCTAGTAGGTAATATAAAAGTTTATTTTGTTAAGGTTCTAAGTATATTCAACATTTTCATGGGCAGACAATAAGTCAAATAGTGCAATAAGTTTCAAACCAAAGCTATAACGAGTTGTTGCTAGCTAACCTATTGATTTATATCTCCACTCTTGATGTTAGGTAGCTTAGCAACAAACTCGGTATTAGCTTTATTTAGGCTTTGTTTTGGAATAAGGCTGACGATATTTGACTCTCGGCACCCTATTTCCAAACCAGGAACAAGTAAACTGTCCACAATCTACCTAGTTAGCATACCTACAGTCCTTAATTGCCCTTTCAGTATGATTTAGAACTCTAATTTTAGTAGCCATACGGTAAACTTCACATTCGTAATAATATGTCGCGTGGCCCGCCGTCCATTGCAGGCATATATTCATTGCGTCATAGACAAAGCGTTATCGTCAATCCTCGTCATTGATTACGCTCTACACTCAATCGATAGATTTTGATGGTCTATGTAAACCTGTGTTTTCACTTAGTGCTCTGAACAATTCCGAATACTTGCTCGGTTTGCAACTGAAAGAGCGAACAAGTAATTCATAAATAAATGTCTTCTTTTTATTAACCTTTTGAGCGCCAAGTAATAAAACACAAATCATGCCCTCCACGCCAGCCCCAAAAATCAGAGATAAATACCTAAAAAAATATAAGGATGGGAATAGCATGTCGAAAACGTGTTTTTCCGGTTAAATAATGATTAAATAAAGTGCGTAAATGTATACAAACATATTGTTATTGAAGTTTTTTTTAACCACACACTAGTAATTTAGTAATTTTACCAAAGCTCGTAATTTTAGCAAATACTAATACATCAAAGTCGCTTGAAGATAAGTAATCAAATAAAAATATCATAGTAACTTTACCCCAGCACTAGTCAATAGATGTTGTCGGCCCCAGCCGACATTGGCGTGGTCAGTCGGTGAATTCATTATGTGCACGCTATTTATTAGAGATGGGACGCGCGCGTTTAGATTATAATTTACATTTATCGAGTAATACCTACCTTTTATTTTAGCACTATTTATTATATTGAATAAAATTACTTATTTTATTTACAATGATATGTTTTAACGCGATGGTCCTATTCTAAGGAGTTCTTTAGTAAAAGCCGTTATTCCCAAAAATGTATCATAAATCTTTTGTTTTTGTTACTTCTTTGTTCCCAACTTTTCATGGAATATACGAGTGCAATAGTTAATCATAAAACTGTACAACACGTGCTGTCGTAAAAAAACGATATTTTTAAATGTATTATAATATTATATTTTAACACCGTGGGAAAGACATAACATAATATTTGTTTGCCAAAAGGCGGGTACATCAAAGTAGATAGGTACCCACATATTGTATTCATTTCGTAGAGGGCAAATAGGTATTCATTATGTTTAATGACAAAAGTAAAATGTGTAATAAACGACTTACATAATTAATAACTCTGATAAATAAGGATGAGTAACACCCATTCCATTATTGAAAAATAAATGCTTAATTTACCCCTTCTCTATACACACTAAAACAAAATCATTCGATCAAGTTGACTGAAACAGAAGAGAGACGAGTAGAATAATGGAGACGCAAAAAAAATCAGAAAAGAAAACTAAGAGGTAAGTCACTTAAGTGGATTATGTAATTCACTTAGAGCACGATAACAAACTTATCACAAACGAACAACGGACAGCACTAGATGTGTAACTCGTACGCAGATGACGTCAGAGTGCGTCGTCTAATGCCGACCGTGGCGTAGAGGACAGTCATAAAAGATAATAGAATAAGGATGGGCACACGGCACAGTAGATTGTATCGATTGTATGGAGGGGTGGTAAAAAAGTTTAATAATTTTTCACTCAGGGGGCACCGATAATGTTATTTATTGTATCAGAAATATTATATGCTATTTGTGCAATGAAATAATACTAAAATTGTATATTTACTCTCAACATTAGCATACAGGTTTTTTTATTATATAAAAAGTTGGCACAACACTAGCGGTCGGCATTTGCCGACAATGGCGCAGGAGGCATGGCATTTCGCACGTATTTTTTGTCATCTTTTTTGGTATAAAAATCTTCCATTCAATTTATTTTTATGGATAGGTTTGAGTTAAAAATAAATTGTTATATCGTTGTTACTTCAATAAATAAGATATGATAAACAAATACTCTTTTATTAAGCAAATATAAGGTTAAATAATAATAACAATTCTTGTCGGCTATAGCCGACATTGGCGTGGAGGGCTCGGAGTTGTATGTCGGCTATAGCCGACATTGGCGCTCAAAAGGTTAAGAATACGTGTTTATGAGAACAGTGAGCCTTAGCTTGTACGCACTCTCAGCAAACCGCGCGGCTAGTCGCTTTTCGTTAGCTGCCACTTGGTTTCAACCGGCGTGGCGGTGGAATAGACGGACGCGACCAGCTTGGTTGCTGGCCGCCATCTTGTTTATATGCACTAGCGGTTTTAGGTATGCGGGCTACCTCGAAGCGATCAATGCTTTTATGGACCGATCAACACGTCTAGCGGTCCAACCGCTCGACGCGGTGTCATTGGCGCGGTTGACCACTGTGGTCAGCCGCTATTCCTACCGCGTCAGGCGGCTGGCCGCTATTGCATATGAGCGGCTTAAGGTCAATTCATGCTAACAAGTCGAAACGAAGCTTATCTGACACTCGCATACTATATTCAACCTTATCACACAACGGAAATCACATATTTCCTCAAAGAAAGAACAAAAGATGCGCACCCGTCGAGTTGCTCATATTGCTTTATGTTTTGGTTTTGGAGATAAGACGGCATTTGGATAAAATTTTAAATCGACGCACAGCTACACTATGCCCTAGAATAAATAGTAGCTAAGGTCTGGTTTTTTGATCCTAAGAATTGGTTGAAAATTCCAATTAATAGGAACTATAAGTTATCATTTTTGACCTTTTGCTAGCTTATCTATGGATCATTAAACCGGCCTATAGTCGCACATGGATTATTAAGCCAAAAAATACAATTCTTTAAAAATGGTTATGTTACCATGTTTTCTAATCTAAGAACAGCCTTGACCTCGTTCTTAGGCTCTCCTTTGTCTGTTCTATCAGTGAAAGTGTAGCCTGCCTGCGTACATAACACTTGGCACTCACCCACACACAAACACACGCCCACACGCGCAGCTGTTAATTAATCTTATGTTATTTAATATGATAATATCTTGATCTTGGTTTTGTTAGACTATGGCCTTTTATATGTCTCGTTATGACTTAATAGATGCCTTTGTTAGATGAAATGTTAAAATAGGATTTTACATAATTCAAAGACTTTCTATTAATAAGCTTTAAAGACAGCTTTATTAAGCTTTTATGACATTAAGAAAAATTAAGGCGTAACTAGAAGTTAGAGTTAGACAAAGTACACCCTCTGTGCTTCGATCACCTTCTTTAGGATGTTTGGTTTTCGTCTGTAGGGTTAAAAAATATTCTGCGATACGTCAATACTCATATACTACTTTTCACTTCTTAAATTACACCATATTCTGCCTCAAGACACCTCGACCCGATGAAGTCTCGCGAATCCGAGAGTGAAATCAGCATTACTTACTGAATACTTCCTTTCAGATCAAATGCTCGGCAGAGTGGAGTTCATCCACTGCAAATGCTTCATCCACCGCGATATAAAGCCCGACAATTTCCTCATGGGTATCGGTCGGCATTGCAACAAGCTGTACATGATCGACTTTGGCCTCGCTAAGAAGTTCCGAGACCTGCGCACTAGGACCCACATCGCGTACCGCGAGGATAAGAACCTTACAGGTAAGTATTTGTACACGTTTTGGATAGGTTTGACAAGCCACAAGACGTTATAATAATGAACTGCTGTATATAGTTGTAAAATACACCTTATCTTCAGTGAGATATGAGACTCTTCATTGCAATGAGACATTGCAGGCTAGTATACTTACCTAGATACTTTATTTATTTTGAAATAACTTACCCATATTGAATTTCCTGTAAAGGAAATGCCGAATCGTCTGATAAAAATGTAAAATAAAAGCGAAGTGTATCCGTAAACGTAGTTTCAATTCAAAATGAGTAGTGTTCACTTGAATCTTAGAAACCAGTATAATTTACCCATTTCAAATTGCTTATAACACTTTTAAACAAGGTCACACAGTATCAGCCAAACATTGGATAAAAAACAAATCGAAATTCTTATTAGTTGATATTTTGGTAGACTTAACAAGTTCCTTACATGTCTCAAGATATTTTTTTTATGATTATATTTATCTGTTAACTGAACTTCTCTCAAATCTACCAAATCTATTAGATTCACCAGACCATTTTCGTGGTCATCTATACTTTAGTTTATACTTAATATAGGTATATTAAGTATAAACTAAAATAAAACTTAATAATATCATAAAGTGGTAAAGTTTGTAACTTTGTTTGTTTGTAAGGGCTTATCTCAGAAACTACCAATCCGATTTGAATAATTATTTTTGTAATGGATAGCCACATTCAACGGGAAGCTCGTCCCGAAATTCCCACAGGAACGGGCATAACGCGGGTAAAACCACGAGGCACTACTAGTATTAAATATTCTCCTTGTATTGTTATAGGTACTGCGCGATACGCTTCCATCAACGCACACCTCGGCATCGAGCAGTCACGACGGGACGATATGGAGTCGCTCGGATATGTACTTATGTATTTCAATAGGTATGTATTGTGTTGAAGTCGACGTTGTTCGTGATATAACGGAGGCTATCGGTCACCAAACATTTATTGTTCTTGATATGATAAAGTTTAATAAGCTCTTTGTGGTTAAGTGAGAAGAATTTTCGATATGAATAACAATTAATATCGAAAATTCTTCGATAATTTTCTCCTGCTTTAGGACTTTTTTAATCTTAAAAGAGTTCAAATCTGTAACAACGAAACCAAATTTCCAGCTACATATTTTGTTAGGAGTTTCTTTCTGTAGCTAGACTGAACCAAATTGTTTTCACATCTGTTTCTAAAAACACTAATTATTGTTTCATCTGTCTTCAAAAACCTTTACATTTATAGTAGTAGGATAGATAGTATGATTGAGTTTGCTAGCAGGGCACGCTGTGAAACAGACATTGTAAGTTCTTAACCACAAACCACAAAATGTCCTTATATACATAAAATGTAATGAATGCTTCCTGTTTTCAATATATATCTACAGTACTTACATATTTATCATTGTATCATTGTATTCGTACTTTGGTACTTTGACTATCTATAGTATTACATGCTGGATCTAAATCGGACCGACTTTGTATCGAATTTCATCCATCCTTCATACTCTTTTGATATTAATACATCAATCAAATTTAAGCTCAATTCTGCAAGAATAAGTACTATATTTGTGTAATAATTTGCAATTGTTAATGTTTCCAGGGGATCACTGCCATGGCAAGGTCTTAAAGCTATTACGAAAAAACAAAAATATGAACGGATTAGTGAGAAGAAAATGTCTACACCTGTCGAAGTGCTTTGCAAGGTAACATCAGTATATATCATTAAATAATAGGACGCTGTATTCTTACCTGCGTATGAACACATCCCGTAGAAAATATTAACCTCTAGGGGTAATAATTGACCTATGTCCTTTCTCAACGCCTCTGTACCAAATTTCGTCAAAATCAATTCAGTGGATTAGGCATGAAAGCATAACAGACGGATTTACTTACGCATTTATATATTAGTAAGGACAGAAGGGGTTATTTAATATGCACTACCTGTGGCTAGTTATGTATATAACACACCACTACTTAATTAAACATATAATAGTATAAGCATTAAAAGTCCGCTGCATATTATTGTACATTGATTTTCCTACAGGATTGATTGATAAGTCAATTCCAATGTAAAACCTACGTTCATAATAACATTTATCCTCGCATCATTAGGAAGTAAAACAAGGAAATTAATTCATGTTACGTATGTTTTGTTATTATTATGTTAATTACTTAATTGGCATTAAAATCAGCTGTTTCTTTAACACAGAACATCTGTTATATCAATCGTTCGACCTAGAAGTCGTAAGGTAACACTATTCAAGCAAGGTTAACGATTTTACTTTCATAGTTACGTTACAACTTACTAGAAGGCGCTTCGAACAAAATTAGAAAACCTTGTAGAGATTCTTTCTTTTGTTTAAAATTCAACTTCACAGTGAAATTCCAGTTTTTAGGGCCTTGGGTTGGATTAATTCCCTGTACAAGCGAAACATATGAGACACCTAAATACTTTTCAAAAATGCTTCGAGTTTGAACTTACCCACAAAGTCACTCACCGTATATATACCGTAGTTATATTTATATTTATTGTCAGTGATACAGGAAGTTTCATTAACATTATGTTGTGTTGTTTCAGGGCTTCCCGGCCGAATTTGCGATGTATTTAAATTACTGCCGCGGCCTAACCTTCGACGAGTCTCCGGACTACATGTATCTAAGACAGGTCAGTTGATTTCAGTTCGGAAGTTAGTATAGTAACTAGTTTCCGAGATTTTTCTTAATTTATGACAGTTTCAACATTGGGATAGCTTAGTGATCGTACATTTGCTCTTAATCCGATATTGGGACAGGCGTTAACTTTTCTACTGCTCGACAAAATGAACAGAGTTACTGCAAGGATTCACAGCGACACTCACAGTCGCAGGCATTCCTTTGCCGCTCTGGTCTCATCGACAATTCTTCTCAGGTAGGAATACAATTGTATTTGACATAACCATTTCGTCGAGTATCAGAGTCGCGTTGTGTCGCTATCCGTTCGGTCATACTGTACAATCGTTTTTATTCCCAGCTGTTCCGCATCCTGTTCCGCACGATGAACTACCAGTACGACTACACGTTCGACTGGACCATCCTGCGCCAGCGCAAGCAGCACATGGAGGGTGGCGGCGCCGCCAACGACCGCCGCTCGCCCTCCGTGCAGCGCCGCGCCGCCGCGCCGCCGCCGCAGCCGCCGCCCAACAACGAGGTAACATACACACGTCTCACATTAACATACACTACACACAGACACATAACATACAAACAAACACGCATTTTGACACAGGAACGTACACATACAGTTGCATAGATAAGCATATAACACACTCATACACCATACTGTCACACATTACTAACATGAAGTAGCGTAGCCTATGACATACATAAAGTCGCACAGAACCTATACAATTTTTGAAAGAGGGTAGGTCCACTGTATTGTTAATATCTTCTCGAAAGCTAGTCTGTTACCTTTGTAACTATTAGACGCAGAAAGTATCGTTTCATACCTATCCCTGTCTTTTTCTCCTATCCTAGAACATTGGCAAGTTACTTCAGCAATTTCTCGCACAAGTCGCCAAAACTTGCGGTAGTTACTCATAGCTTAAGAACCTTACTCTTTTCCCTTCCTTCGCACTTCCCTAACCAAATCCATTTATAGGTGAAATCTGTGAATGCCGCGAATGAGTCCAAACAGGCAGTGAAGGGACATCAGTCTGTCAGCGAACTAAAGAAGAAACTGGCTGCAATGAACTAAACATAACATACACACAGAATAAACAATATACATTATATATTTATATATACATACACATAATTATAGTAAATGCTAGTGGGTTATAGCACTAACATGTCTAATTTTTGTTTGCCTGAAATTATTTTTCTGGTCTCACCCAGTGCTTAGCGTTATAAAGACATTTATAAATGTTAGTCAGATCCAAATTATCACCAATATTAATTTCTTTCCAGTATTAAACCTACCGGGAATATACATATACATTATATTATAAATATCTTACTATTCCATTAGAAGTTAATATATTAGTTTAATAATCAAAAATATAATGCTTAAAGAATTACAGCGTTAACATTGCGTTAGCAGCGCTTATAAATAAAAAAGCATTTAATAATTTAGCGTGGTAACTGTCAAATTATTGTAGGTACGTCCCACTCACTTACCATATAAAATCTCGTATACATGTATTATTATAATTTTAGTGTAATACTTTGTGTTCATAGTGAGAATGTGATGGAGAATGTGTTTGTGTGTGTATTTTATGTGATTCTATGTAAATTTTACTTAAGACATAAGACTATATTATGATATATATTTTTAAATATATACATAATTTTTTAATTTATTTAGTTTATTGTACGACCAGCTTACAAAATTTAAATACATATAAACGCTGGTCGGTCAATCTTGAGTTTATATTTTGGAATTATTAATTAAAATGATTGACAAAAATTGTATAAATTGTTAAAATGAGTGAAAAATGAAAGTAAAATAAATAAAAATAGTTTTATGCGTGAGTTAAGCAGCATTTTATAATATTCAGAGAATGTGAATTTTATATAAATGGAATAAAATACGCATTCATGTGTTATTAGTATTTCATTAACTCACCAGTTAACATGAAATAAGGTAAACACAATGTTACAAGGATAGTACATATTAGTTTTCATTCACAAAGATTATTTCATTTAAATTGTACTTATGTTCATGGTAATAATATAATAGTAAAAGCAAAACATTTCAAAAATCTGCTAGAAATGTAATTTAAGCGCAAAGTATCAGTGCTTTTCAAATTCACCAGTTTCATTTGTCGGTCTCTTTGAAATAATAAAGTTATGTAGTGAACATCATCGTTGACACATTGTTTAGTTTAAGATCAATATATCTTGTTTATTTATAAAGTATGAAGTAAAAACTATATAAATTCCATAGTACAAAAGACTTAGTTTAGGTTTTGCAATATGCGAATTAATCTAGTAGTATCGTTTCGTGTTCTTGAATCCAAAATATTTATATAATTTATGTGTTCCAGTGAAAGAGGCGTTCTACGGGCGCGAACGGTCCCGCCAAGAAGCGAGCGCGATAGCGGCGGCGGCGGGACAGCGAGTGACGGACACTGCCCGAGTGAACTGTGCCCCTGTAGTTATTACACGACTCAATATTTAGTTACGTTTACATCCTAGTTTATAGCTAGTTGTCTACATTAAACACACGCGCCGCCTGTGCCCGCAGCCCTCCCTGTACATACGATACGCCGGGTGCCGGCACAGGCGACGACACTACCGACGCAGTGTAACAATATTAGCTAAAAACTTTGTTTAAAATTTACTGATTTACTAATTAAATGTAAGTAGTATTCTGTACGATTAAAAACTATGAAAAATGTTAAAAAAATATGCTTAAATTTAAGAGAGTTGATTCCGTGTTTTCTTTGTGGCGCACGCTCTGCGCGTATAGTTAGGTCGTAATTATTATATTATTTGGTATTATTTCGTTTGAAAGAAGGATCACATATAAATTGTAAATAGATGTGTGAGTTGCGTCGCAAAGGAACCTGGGTACATAACGTATCTTATATTTTAGAAATAAATGCGATAAATAATTGTAAATATTGATACAGTGTTCATTTTAACTGTTATTTTTTTAAGGACTCATTAATTTGATTTGGTTCGAGCGCCGTGTTGTGACATGACACTAACATAGATACAGACACGCTCCGATATACTTACCTATGATATTTTTGTACGAGACGCTGAGATGCTTCCATATAAATTATAGCCTTACTGTGTCACAAAACGGGGCTCATTGTGTAAGAGATATACTATAACAATTGAGAGCATATTGCGTGCGTGTGAATGAAACAAGACGGATGTACGACTGGAGGCGGACGCAGCGGCTGCCCACATGAACGATATCACGCCAATACGACTGAAATAATATAAGACAACATTGGAATTAGAAAATACAATAGAACATACACTTGTGATATTATAGATCTCCTGTTAAACATGGACTCGTGTACGCTAGTGTTGGCCTCCAGTTGCATGTGTTAATGGATGTACTGCACTTTTAATTATAAATTAATAAATAATATTAATAAAACGTTGGTTCTATTATTGTATTATATATTGGCGAATAAGATAATGTCCTATTCTGCAGGTAGGACTATTTTAAGCTCACAGCAAACACACTTATTCCTGCAATGATACTTAAACTCGACTCACAATATAAACAAGCAAAGTCGCTTCTGACCCACCGTACCACCGCCCATACCCCCAGTGGTACGGTGGGAAATTATTTCAAAAACAATACCACCAATTAATAGTGATGTCTATATTTGTAACAGCGAATTTCAAATGACGTTTAGGCATAACGCGAATTAGTCAGAGTGCGTTTTAGGCAGACCCGGACAAAAGGTTACACATTAACGTAGCAGGAAACTTCCCTCCGCAGGCATCAAGCCACGTAGCATATCACAGGTGTATCATATTCGAGGAGTGATTGTTTGGGGTTAGGAGCTTTACGACTACATCTCTATTTCCGCGGGTTCAGTCGACCACTCTCTTCGGTAGGTTATGGTTTTTTTTTTTTTTACGTAACTGTTACAAAAAAAAAAATAACCCTAACCTACCGAATAGTAAGAAAATTGTTTTTACGTACTATTGGGTAGGTTTGGTTAGGTTAGGGTTTGTAATCGCAACCCGTGTCTCAGCACTATGGTGGTATCGTAGCTAAAAATAATTACCCACCGTACCACCGGGGGTATGGGCGGTGGTACGGTGGGTCAGAAGGGAGCAAAGTTATAGATTTTCGAGCATTAGTACGACTACTACACCATCTGACATTGTTGAATTAACTAAACTGCCAAAATTCAGTCATTGATATTACAGCACTGGCTTCGCGAAAGCGCGTGCAGTCTGGGCACTACTGTGCCCTGAGTGTGAGTTTTTCTAACTTTACTACTGCGTTCACGTTGCGTAAAAATTGTATGAAAACCGAAAAAGCGCCTCTTGCGGACGAATTGTGAAACTCAGAATGCGAGTGTAAGTTTTAAACGCAAACTATATAGTTAGAATAAACGCAACGGGCGCGTAAATAGGGCGTTTTTGACACTTGGCGCGAGTGTGAGCACCCATTTTGACACTTCGTAATACTTCGTATAGTTAACTTGAGTTAACTAAAGTTGACGCGATAGTTATGTCACTCACCTTCATATTTAGTAGTGAATGTCAGCAAATCAAACTAAAAATTGAATTGAATTGAGAAGTAGTGTTCATTGAAGCCATATTGAAGCTCATTAAAGTTTAAATTAATAATGGCTAGTCGATTCAAAGAATATTACTACTCTCCCGAGAGTCGATTTTACCTGGCTTGGAGGATGATAACTTTAGCTCGGACCCAAGAAGAACGCAATAATTTGCGGTCATTGCGGGTGAAGCAGCGAAATTTATTTAATCCTATTAATCTTCCGGACCATGAGAGACCAAGAATATATCTCAAAAGATGTGCAGTGTATATATTGATGAAGTGACCAAAGCTCTAATACATCCTCATATGTTGAATAAATATATTCATTCATTTCCCTGATACTACTTCAGCCTGGCAGGAAATTAGTCACAGGTAGGTGAAGTGTGATGTTAAATAGTTCAGAAAAAGGGCAATATAATTATTTTAAACTAATTTTTTATATATTTTTATATTTTATTCCTCTTATTGTAAACCAATTAAAAACTATTCCATAGAATCTATTTTGAAATAGCTGATTTTGGTTTGATTTGACCATATTTCAACAAAATAATTAATGTTGCTTATTGGTTTCAGGAGATTCTGGTTACCCACAGAGGCCGTGGTTGATGACTCCATTTCTGAATCCTGCTACAGGCTCACCAGAAGCCAATTATAATATGAAACATTCGGTGGCCAGAGTTAAAATAGAAAACACATTTGGCCATTTTAAGAACCGATGGCGCTGTTTAAGTAATGATCGTGTCCTTCATTACAAGCCAGCCAAGTGTGCCAAGATTATTCAAGCATGTTGTGTGCTGCACAACTTGGCACTTGATTTTAATTTGAATGATCCTGATGGAGATATTCAAACGGGTATGCTATATTTTTTTATTGGACTGATATTGACTGATAATTTTTATTTATTTGCATTTTTGTTTTAGAAGACTGTGATAATCAAATTTACTGCGAGCATGGAGGAAGTGCCACAACAGATTTTATCAGAGGTAGAGCTGTAAGAGATCAATTAGTACGGAGAATTATGTAAATAAAACTTTATTGAATCTTTAATTGCGTTTTATTACAAATAAAATCAAAATACAAAATACAAATAAAGAAAACCAGAGGTAGAGCTGTAAGAGATCAATTAGTACGTAGAATTATGTAAATAAAACTTTATTGAATCTTTAATTGCATTTTATTACAAATAAAATCAAAATACATAATACAAATATAAATATAAAAGGTGATGTAAAATATTAGGATAGGTGAAAAAACATGTATAAATACAACATCTGACTTTTAATTAAATAATTATATTATCAGTCATTACCAATAACATAATTAATTTGTTGTTTTAATCATTTTAATAGCTATGCTATGCATTATAAAAAGAAATCTCAAGTACACTGAGTGAACAATAACTTAACTTTGTCTATAAAAGGCAATTTGCTTATTTGGTCTAACTTAACACAAAGTTTAAAACATTATCCACAAAATTTGATTTGTTTTGGTTATTTTCTGCTCGGCAAAACCACCATAAATGGTTGTATTTACCGTCTCCTCAATTGTGATTAGGTTTCATCTCTTGCATATTTGACAATTTTCTGGTATTCTACAAGCATTACAATGGAGGTGAATAGGCATCACATTGATATTTTTGAGAACGGGCTTGCTGGGGTGCTTGGTAGATAGATACAACTGCATGAGATCCGCTGGTAGGTGCATTGTTACCAACTGGGGGTCATTGGTGACTTGGTGACTGAGAACTAACAGTTCTGTGTGACTGAAAGAAAAGTAATACATATTAGAATATGACAGTAATAAACAAGAAATATTAATTTTAAACTATCAAAGGTATTATTGTAGATTCTACAAGTATTTTCGCCAATTGATTGACATGACAAGTTCATTCAGTATTTCTTTGATAGAAGGTAGGTAACTCATGTTTGTAGCTTCAACTAAAGCTTTGTTTATATTATTGTACTCTGTTTATAACCTCAAAGTACAAAGTAAACGACATTCAACATGGAATTCACAATATACTGAAACTTGTCACGTAATTAACCTTCTAAATTGTAATTGTGATTGTACTTACAAATACTTCCTTCATTTGGTGCATTTCCGATAACTATCAAGCGCTTTTAGAATTATTGTCTTGAAATATTGCATTGTTTGTTTATCATAATAAAAATTTTAATCGTTTTAAGCGCCATCTAGTATCGTCAGACAGCAACTTAGAGCCACAGATCACAGATATTACGATTGTGACAGGTGACAGATGACAGTGACAGACATATGAGGCATACAACCCGTCCGAATTAAAGTGAGATAGTGAACTATGTCGAGCTAAGCAAATGCTACACTTCTCACTCCGGTCGGGTTACCAAACGTCGCTACAAGAACGCCAACATAAGGAAAAAAGTTAACTATTGTTAACTATCGAGGGAGTGAGGGAACGAGCACGTCTAAGTAAAGATTCTTCGGACTCGCACTCGCACATTTACACTTTACGAATAGATTGTCGTCTACTCGATTTACGCTGTAGTAGAGTTAACTCAATTTTTGAATGAAACTCGCACTCAGGCTACTGTATGGTATAACCCTTGAAATCTATCGAATATTTAACAGGCTGTCAGTTAGAAAGCCAGCTAGCCATTTCGTTACCTACGTATAAAAGTTTGTTTGTGCACTTCATTTTTCCCCTTCTTCTTCTTCTTCTTCTTCGGTAGTTCGGTTGTGATGTCTAACCAAACTACTTGAGCCTTCCCCTGTAGTTACACATAAATGTGCTATAAATGTTATCACTACCAAATGCAGTGATAGAGATTGACTACACTATATCGTGATATTCAGCCAGCGAGAGGCCTTCTTAGACATGGCACATTTAAGGGATCATTAAACACAAGGGAGAGACAAAAACAAATTATATTTTTACACGTTTATTCAACATTGTCATATAACTTAGTACAGTAAATAACAATATCTTCACAATCATTCTGATT
Organism: Cyclophora punctaria; assembly: GCA_951394245.1. Lineage (NCBI taxonomy): Eukaryota > Metazoa > Arthropoda > Insecta > Lepidoptera > Geometridae > Cyclophora > Cyclophora punctaria. Next base: position 5,807,905 of record OX596190.1, read on the forward strand.
CACTGAACAGAACAACTAGCTCTAAATAACTTGAAAACACCAAATATTCGATACACTATTAGATACATGGGTACAAAACTTGCAACCTAAAACATCAAAGATAATGAAGAGATCTTAATTATTTCAAACCAGAAAACAGCTGTGTTTTTTAAATATTTTATAGATAACCAATTATGCACAATTTTTGTGTTATTTTTGAGGGTAGGAAGAAAAAAGACAGCTGTTTCGGCCGAAATACACAAGACCAAAAGAATTATATTCTATAACGACTACTATAATGAAATGTAGGTACAGGAATATAGACCGCACTCTGCCATTTGAAACAATTTTAAATTTTAACATCAATTATAGAGTTAGGTCAATTTTTGAGGTACCATGCTTAACATTGTGATTGGATCCCGCAGTTTGCGTACTTATTGCATGGTGCTACGCGAATTTCAGAATGATCGAAATGTTACATAAAATGTAAGTAAGTACCTATAGGTGTCGTTAGGGTCTAACATTTGTGGCTACTTTTCGTTGTACTATTTTAATTGATATAATTAAAGTCCGTTGTTTAGAAAGGATTTATTAGTTTACGATATTTTTTGGGGGAAGATAATTGAATAGATTCAAAGATTAATACAGTTACATAAACGAATTTTAAAAGTTAATCTGTCATTACCATGTATGACGAGGGTTAACCTCGGATTATTTTTTTAAATTCATTTCTACAACTGTGTAGGAAAAACAAATATATTTGCTAAAAGCGTTTTTTAAATTTCACATCTATAGCTATTTATAAATGTTTTCACAATACAATTTTCAATAATTTATTCATATTTTAAACATTGGTAATTAAATGGTCCACTACTTTTCTTGGAATAAAAGCGCGCCATTTTTCTTTCTTTTTTTCCGCCATTTTGATCTAGCTAGGGCATTTGCATAATTTGACTGTAGTTAAGTATTTTATTTTTTAAACACCCATTTAAATAAGATAAGGTACCTCCTTAATTTTCGTAGGAATAACATTTAACTACGGTTAGGCAGTTTTAAAATTCAGGTAGGTATATAAATAAGTTAAATACATTTTATAATGTGCATTCAATAATATCTTAATCTAATTTATATAGAATTCAACATCAAATTGACAATATTAATTGATGCATTATTTAAATTAGGTAACATTAACACATTCGTCCTTACAGGGTCGGACTTAGGACCAAGAAATGGGGGCGAAATTTGAAGCCACGTCAAGTAAACTACTGTAGGTAGTATATTTTTTCCGATACGTCGTGCCAGTCTTCCCTAGCTTGTGTATTTACAGTTGCAAGTGCATGAGATAGCCATTATTGTCACACTAATGAAATAAAATTATTTTAATTGACATGTAACGTTTCTAAGGAGTTCTTTTCTGAATTAAATTGACATTTTGGAGATGATTCGTTTTTACGAATAAATTGTGTTAAGATAATTTAATGACTGATGGATTTCACATTCTCATGCTTTCGCGGTAATGACGTATAGCTAATGATATAATAATGGGTTTATATAAAATAGCTACCGCATGATTGAGCGTGTTAAGGCTCTCATTGGCTATATATTCCACCTATGAAAAATCTACAACTTCATCTAAAAAGTACAGTAGTTATAAGAACACTCAATTATTTTCACTACGGTTAAACGACTTAGTCCTTACATTTTTTCTAATAAAGTTTCTATATATGTTTAGTATAGATATAATGTTACATTTATAATTTTATCAAAGCAAGTTTGCTTAGCAAGACTATTCTAATAAATAATTAGATTGCTATCTTATAATACACAGTAATACAAGACGTAAAGAAACGTTCCTTGGGATAGGGTTTCAGTTACATTCGTTGGAATATACCTAGTTGGACAATAATATTGACAGAGGCGATTTAGGTCGAGTACGATGAGTATCCGACGTAAAATTACATCACAGGTAGTAAGAATTGATGAAGTAAGTCTAAACAAAGAAGAATAACTACAGGAAGAAACGAGATACAATTGATTCGTTGAGGTATATCAGTTGCATGTTCTGGAAAGCATTCGCGTTGATTTCATTGCCTTTCTGTTCAGTCAATAATAAATCTGGAAGTTATTCATGTATGAACTCAAACTGAATATTATCATTGATATAAGTATATTGAAATCTACATTTTTATAAAATATAATTCGTATATCGATGTTTATGTTCAAATTAAAAAAATGCACTTTATTACAAAAATTATACTTATCTAATTTAAGAGATTCTATCATCTATTTGTTTTACTTAAAACATTATCAGTACAATAAAACGATGTTGTAATTGAAAATCTACATTCATACTTCACATTATATTTACCAATAAAACAATATCGAATGGGGAATCGACATCTTAAACTATTTCAATATTCATAAGATTTTTTTTCATGTAACTTTGTATCAATCGGTGGTCGAGTCAATGCAAAATCAGGTACAAACTTACTAAAGGACATACGGGTTATTCTATGACAAATTAATTAAATATAATGTGGTTTCACCTATAACTGTAGGTACCTACTATGTTTAATTTAAAAAGTGTGTGCTATGTTGATATTTATGTTCAATTTAAAAACTATATTTTTACATCAAAATATCGGAACGTGAGTCTATCTTGATTCGCGATATTTTGCGTCCGAAAAGCGAATAGTAACTTACGTAAATTAGAGTAAGTCATCATTTAGTTAGACAATTGATAGGTAATGATATTGTGCGCAAGCCTTTATCACTGAAAGCTATATAAACAACACACGACGACATCTATGCGAATCAATTCTGTTGATATTTCCAGCAAATCCTATTTAATTGTGAGTAAAACCTATCATCTTTACAATATAAATCATTAGTACATTACTGTCATACGTGGACCATATTTACTGTTTTAGAAACTTATATAGCACGGTACTGTAGCGTCAAAAATAACCAATAAGTAGTAGAATACTTTATTTATTAATGACGTTTATTCGTATTAATTTTAAGCATACCTTGCTATTTAATTTTCTGCGTAAAACAATACCCGCACATTAACTTACTGTGTAATTAAAGCATGCACATAACTAACCTAGCTTTACTATTTTTTCAATGTGAATAATCTATGTGTGACGGTGAACATTAATATTACTTTGAGCACAATAAAACTGTCTCAAAGCTGACGACTAAGCCGTTACTATTATATTCATTGTGCCCAAAATATGTATAACTTTAACATTTACAAATAAGACGTTAAGAGAATGTACAGATACTAACATCGATGCATTATTAATCATAAGACAGTAGTAAGTAGAAACATTATCGGCTAATAATACTGTCGCTTCGTTAATACAAACAAAATATATACATACATACGATAGGCCGGAATACGTATCTAAAACTCTAAATATACTTTCGGGGTGTGATTTTTGATATATTCGTCATTCTATTGCCTTACAATTCATAAAAAGCTTCATTTTAACTATAATATCTAAATTATTTTGTCTTGATATAGTACTGTGTATACTCACCCCGAATTAAGCTTAAATAATAACACGAAGTGCTTTAAGTAACAAGTACATAAATAAAACAAGCACATTTATATTAGGTTTACAAGAGAACAATTGATTTATAACAAGTAACTAGGGTAGTTGTGAGATACTTATAAATAAATTATATTTAATATCATTGTTGATGTTGTCAGTAACAACTTGTCACATATGGTCAACTTAGATAAAAATTCATGTCCTTTTTGACATATTATGTCAGTTACATTAGCCCCTTTAAGTTCTTAGTACGTCCCTGTCATTCCAGTCCAAAATAATTTTGATTATTTCTTTTTTCAATTATGAATTTCTGGTTCAAAATACATTAGTTATTAGGTATTTTAATTTTAAAGCAAGGGCGTAAATGTATGTTATTTAATAATATTGCTTCAATCCGAAAATGGGATAAATTCATACGAGATGGCAATGCCATTTTATTGTCTATGACAAACCAAAACTTCCGGCGTAGAAGGAAATTACAGCCTACGATTACAAAGGCGTAGAATAGAATGGGCTAAGTCTATATTCTACAAAGCCACGCAGTGGCGACTTTAGGCAATCGGGCGCCCCGGGCTAAATATGTACTCAGTTAGTCGGCTTACGCCAGTACTTAGAGACGTCAAATTCTTCTTTAGTAGAGATTTAACGATTTTGACATGATATGCATGAAAATTTGCGTTAATAAGTGAAGTGTCGTTTTAATGTTCGTCTCTGAGTGCGACAGTTAAAGAGGTTCTGTTAATCGATCCAGTAAACAATACATTAATTGCTTACTGAATTCCTGTCAATGTTTACGCGAATAGAAATCAATAATCAATTTAAACATTGACCATTGCTGACATAACGTTCCGCCCATGGCGCCTTGGGCAATTACCCCCTAAAGCCGGCACTGCGTGACCTATAGAACTAAAGTATTTAATACTCAGACAGGCAGTCAGGGTAGTTGTACATCCCGAATACGTTGAGCTCGTACAAGCTGGCCAGTGTTATGAAGAGAATGTACCAAATCATCAGCACCGCTCCGTATTTTCGGTCCAGCTTCCAGCCGTTGGCGTGTGTTGCCACAACCAAGAATATTACGGTTGAAAATAGAGAGAGGGTCGAGTAGATTAGGCCTGGAAAAAATCGAGGGAAGGAGGATTAGAAACATTGAGTAAGTACATATCACTCGATAGTTAGAAACTTTTTTGTCTAACCTTTCCCGTGTTTTCCAGAAACTTCTTAAAGGTAGTACTAATTACTTATTAAATTAATAACAAGGTTGTTTCGTCTGCTGTTAGGTATTTATGTTTCTCTAGTAACTTATACATAACAATTTTGATAAGATTACCTACATATAGACGTACAGGCCTACCTACAGGCTACACATAAGTAAATCCTCCTAATATAATAAATGCGAAAGTTTGTGAGGATGTATGTAATATGTATGTTTGTTACGATTTTACGCAAAAACTACAGACCGGATTTGGATGAAACTTTACAGTAATATAGATTACACATCAGAATAACACATGGGATATATTTTATCCCAAAATTCTCTCGGGAACGGGTACAATGCGGGTTAAACCGCGGGGCGCGGCTAGTGGTTAATAAATCGACCGTTTTCTTACTTAGTTGAAGACGGTTAGGTTTTTCAAAAATCTTTGACATCGTTGTTTATTTATGTCTCACCTTTGCTGATGACGTTGACGTGGCTGCCGGGCTGGATGATGGCCGTCTGGATGAACCACGGCAGGCCGAGGCACACTAGGATGTCGAACACGTTGGAGCCCACCGCGTTTGATACCGCCATGTCTCCGTATCTGATGTAGACGAGAGTAGTTTATGTATTGTTTGACGTTTGACGTTTCAATTGATAAAGATTTTTTTCGTAAAATATCCTTTTAGGCCCCAGTTTCACCATTTCTATCTCGAACCACGATCAACTGAAGTCAGTTTTAGCGAAGAAATTTTGAAGTTTTGATCTCAGATTACCTCTTGAACTAGGATTTAGTTAAGATCGAGTCCAGCTGTAACGGTTAAATTGGGACTAAAAAGCTTAATTTATACATGTGCTTGTAGGTATATTCATTTAGAAACCGAAGGTCTCGGCTGCACATACTAATTTCTATGAACATAACAGCTGTTCCTCCTCACTGTAACGTATCGTCAGTGAGAGAGTTTTTGTCAGGTACTAACAACATTTCTCGTACAAAACCAATTGTGCTTTGAGCAAGCACAACGGTTAATTGTCCTCAAAGTAAGCTCTTGATGGAATCTAACTCACTGATACATGTACATATACAAATACTTCTAAGAATATATAATTGACAACAAGACGTCGTCGCCAACAACTATGTCTTCACATATTGACTTCAGGCGCGAATCGAAACCGCAACCCCCGACGCAGTATATAAGCGGTCTCACTGCCACTGTGCCAACAGGCTTGTCATCATATTCCTCAGCCCCGCCCCCGCTGCACTCACCCCTCCTTGATGACGGCCAGCGAGGAGAGCGCGTCGGGCACCGACACGCCCGCCGCCACGAACGTCAGTCCCATCACCGTGTCGGGAATGCCCAGCGTGTAGCCTGCATACATACAACCATTTAAAAAAATACTGATATCTCCAGTGAAATGAGAGGCCTTTGCCTAGCATTAAGACCTTATAGGCTAATACTGCTTCTACAAGGTACTGTTTGGAAAAGCTTAGGTCTGAGACCGTCAACTCTTTAGAATTAACACACGTATGATTCTCACATAAGATTCACAAGTGTGTCCTCTCATAAAAAACATGTTTTAAAAACCATTACCAAAGTCAAGCCCCCTTTCAAATTAAAATCTCCTATCCACACCAGGGACAGGCCCTCTACCCAAACAAAATCAAGCGGACACACCATTTTTAAAATAAATATATAAATTTGCACATCATATCCTATTGCGAATGTTTGTTAAAATACGTTAATATCCGTCGTAGTCGTAGAGGAGTCTTACTGTTATAATAGAAGTAATTTATTCGAAATGTCGCGACGCTCTTAATAGATCACTTACCAATAATAGTGATCATCCAGACCATAAAGTAGGAGTAGAAGGAGATCCAGAGCATGGAGATGATGAAGGTGACGGGGTACCAGCGGCCGCGGCAGTCCGGCATGGTGTGGCGGCAGGCCCAGTGGATCGGGAAGGCCACGTACCAGCACGCCAGCTGGACGAAGTCTGAGGGCAACAGTTATGTCTATAATGTCTTCAATACTTATATTTCCAGGGTCAGAAGTTTGATGCGTATTAACGTGCTTTACAATATCTGTAAATATTCTAATACGCTGTCTTGATGGTTCAAACATTGACATTAAGGTCACTAGTCACATGAAGTTCGGTTTGGTTTGGTTTATCTAAGAACATAGTCAGAGTGACTGCAACACACGTAACCTGGTCATCATCATAAATTTAAGAGCAAGGCTCTTGTCGGTGAGTCTGATGCAGACTTCTTCATCTATTCCTGTTCAGTGCAAGCTCCTTCACATCTCTATACGACATGACAGACACTTTTTCTTTAATCTGACTTATGTAACTGATTCTAGTCCTTCCCCTACCTCGCTTTTCTTCAACTTCAGCTTACCCGGTACCAGTGTTCATTAGTATTAGCTAAGTACCTAATATAACATGCACTAGTATTAATTTCACTTACTAGCTCCAACGGGTTTGACGAGAGGATTCACCGCCGTTTCAGGGTTGTACTCCTTGGCCTTGTAATACGCTTGAGTTGGGGGCTGGAACCATAACCAAACATTTAAGTTATAGGTCTTCAAAATACCATTTCTTAGATAAAATTGTTACCTTGTGAGTTACTCTAAAAAGTCCCTAAAATTGGTAGGTACCTACATTATCACGTATGCATATTACAGCAGGCATATTTTGAGCCCAATTCTGAGACACTAAGGGTCTTAATCATAAACACTTATTTAACAGCATTTTAGCTATCAAATGGTTTGTCCCTTTCCAACATACGTTATTTTCCGAAGAGCAAAAGAGACAAAACACTTTTTAACAGTGTTTTAGTTAAAGAACGTTTATGAATAAGCCAGTTAAGTTTTTTCTATCTAAAGAAATACATTTCTCACTGACAGGCCATTCATTTAGCTGGTGCAAACCATATCATTGGAGTGCTAAACAAGATATCTGATCTCTCATGTCCTACCTGTGGCTGCACTGGTCCAGTTTGTTGCTGCGGCGACCCCGAGTTGGACTGCGGCTGCTGCGGCTGCGGCTGCTGCTGTTGAGGACGCTGCTGCGGCTGAGCGTTCCAACCCTGAGCTTGAGACTGGAAATGTAACAAATAAATTAAATGCATGATACTTTTGACGTAGTGTGACTTGGGTTTGAGATCACCAACCTGCATTAGGCAAGAGTGGTGATTATGCCTATTCCTCCCCACTATACCACCTTGCTTTGCCCATCAGTGGGACATTACAGGCTAATACTTTTTTGTAGTATGTACCTACTATTAAGGCTAACGTATTTTAGGATAACTCTATTTATGTTTGTTGGGACGAAAATTACAAATAGGTTGTTGTTATTTTACAGTTTTATCTGACGTTTCGGCCCCTTTATAGAAACCGTGGTCACAGAAGACTGTCTTCTGTGACCACGGTTCCTGTAAAGAGGTTGTAAAGGAGAGGTGTTCATTTAAATTGAGAAACTAGTAAGTAGGTTAGTTACATTCTCGTCCCAGGCGTTGTTGGGGTCCCACTCGCGGTTGGGGTCCCACACGGGCGCCGGCTCCGCATTGTACGCAGCGTTATCGTACGCACCGTCCGGGTTGTACGCTGGAAGGAGATAAGGCGGCGGGAGGTATAGTTTAGTAAATCTTCCGTCAGATAATGATACACCAAGTGGTGGTGAAGACCGGATGGGTGGTAAGCGAGGAGGTAGAGGACCCCGTTCCCGTAGGAATTTCGGGGTGAAAAATATGTATAGCCTTCTCGTTAAATGCGGCTATTCATCACAAAAATAATTATTCAAATCGGGTTAGTAGTTTCTGAGATAAGCGCGTTCACAGACAAAACAAAACAAAAAGGCTCTATTATGTTACTATAAATTTATGAGAACGATGTATTAATATGTAGTTCAGCTTGGCTGGCACGGTTTTAGGTAAGGCTGTCTCCCTTGCCAAAATAGTATTTCACCGCATTTTGCTCGCACTTCTTTTGGCAGAACTTCCGAACATGAAATATATGTATAGCCTGTGCCAGCAATGGAAATAAATACAATCAATTCCAATATTATTTCTGATTCGTTAAAACCAAAGTTTACTTTTAAAGTACTTTCCTTCCAGAGGGCGTTGATTTGACTCGCCCTGTCCAGCATACCTCTACATTATTTAATTTAGGTAATCTCTGATGTCAACTCACGGGGGTCCTGCATAGGCGTCTCCTTGGTCTGTCCGTCCATCTGCGCGTACTCGTCGCCACCACCACCTGGCGGCGCGGGCGCACCTGCGCTCCTGATAGATAAACAACGTGTCGTTATAATACATTAGGGATTTCATTTAAAAAACAGTCCGCAGTTTTACCCGCGTCGTGCCCGTCCCCGTGGCAATTTCGGGAAGAAAAATAGCCCATAGCGTTCCTGTTGAATGTGGCTACCCATTACAAAAATAATTATTCAAATCAGATTGGTAGTTTCCCAGATTAGCCTTTACGAACAACAAAGTTAGAACCTCTTTATAATATTAGTACAGAAGTACTTCCTTGGGCTACGGAAATATACGCCCCTTAATGGTACGACCATTAGAAATAATGCAATTTACGGAACTATTTCGACAATCGACGTCCGGAACCTTCCTTAACAAACCATATCCCACTAAAGAGTATTTCAACTATCGATTATAGAGTTATAGTGACCGGATCTGTCGTAAATAGTTAAGCACGCCGTACGCAGACGCTTGAAGAACGCGTACGTCCAATGCAGGGTAGTCCTCAAGTCTTCAAAATGTCAAAGTTGCTAGGTCTGTGCGTCTTAAACATGGAACACTACACCGTGAAGGTTGTAAACACCATAATCCTTGCTTGTATGTGACGATGGAGGTTCTAAGCACCATAATATAGCCTTACTTGTAGGTGACGAGCGCAGCCTGCTCCTCGCGCGTAGGCAGCTTGATGGGCAGCGGCAGCGTCAGCGCCCAGCGCTCCAACGCCGAGTTGTAGTGCAGCGCCACGCAGTACACGCCGTACATGATCAGCATGAACAGGGCCTCGGGCCTGGGGACGTAGGGTTCGTGAGTTAAACGGAGGAATGTCGCAAGGTACCCCCGCGGCTGTCAGTGAACCGCTGGCGTAGAACACGGTAGGAGATTGTGTTAGTAAGTTTCCGGCACGAAATTATCTCGCACAAAGGTGATGGCGAGTCGAGTCTTACATACCCCGGTCGTTTCTCCGAACGGCCGGGGATACGTAATGAAACAACAATTAGAAAACAACGAATGTCGGAAAGAGACAAACCATTTGATAGCTAAAATGCTGTTTATACACGTTTATGAATAAGATGCTTAAACGATAGAGGTGAAATCAACTTACCATGAAACGTATCCATTACAAATAGTGCACAGCATCACTAGGATAGAGAGGGCGTAGAAGAAGCAGTCCCTGCACAGCGGCCACCAGTTGAGATGAGAGACCGTGCCGGCGCACAGCGCGCACACCGATATCACGAACATTATGTTGAATACGGCCGAGCCTATCACTCCGGACACACCTGGGTAGAGATCAGAGGTAGAGGCGGTGGTCAGAGGCAGAATTGGATAGAAGAAATGATACTATGAGAGATAAATGGTACACTAGAGTAATAGGCATATCAAGAACATCATGTGTGTCAAAGATGGCAGGCAAAGATGATGATTAAAGAAATGACACAGCTAATTGAGGCGCGCTCGCACATAGTTATCTCACGAACACTATGTTAGAAATTATTCTATTGGAGATAAATGTAACAAATAAAACACGAACATTAGATATGTTGTATCACTGATAACAACACAGCCATTGGGCAAATGAGAGTATTTATATATTACGCTAAAAACTCACATTCAATGATATATAATTCATGTCTGGGAATAAAAGTCATAATTGAAAAATTGTGTTGCTTATATCTAGAAGGAAATGATTCGACAATGGATAAAGTAGTTCCTTTCCGTACCGATATCATCCTTAGCGCAGAAGACACCGATGACGACTGTGGCCAGCTCGGGGGCGGAGCTGCCGGCCGCCATGAATGTGGCGCCGGCCACGTCCGGGGCCAGCTTCAATTCTGATGGGAGAAGTGCATTAAGTAATTGAATAAATTAATTAGTCTTAACACTAATCGAGACGGAACTTAATCGTGAATAAAACATTTAATGCATACCTCAACCTTTCAGTCGTGTCGCAACGGACGTGTTGTCACGGGGACATTCGCGCTTAAGCGATTCGCGCTTATTTTTTGTATTGTTGAATGCAATATAAATATAATATTATGTATAAAATCTTAAAATATAAGTAATAAAAATCAAAATTCTTCAAACAATAGTTCCTCTAAATAGCGACACCATTTTGTACTTGATACATAAATACAATGTCAAATATCCCAAAGAGCTTGCACCTACCTTCGCAGATCCTATCGAGGCTGGAAACGAAGTACTCGTCGCACACGATGGCGAGCCCGATGAAGGTGAACACGCACACGAGCACGTGGACGATCAGACCGCCGTGCTTACGCGCGTTCTGACTCATCAGGGGGTGCGGGAACTGACGACGAGAGAAAGGGTTATATAACCTGTAATACTTACTGTAATATCCTACTGGGCAACGGCCTCTCTTCACTGAGGATATCAGTACAATGAGGAGAAATAGGTGGGATAATCACGCTTACATAATGCGGGCTCTGACTTCTGACTCATCATGGGATTAGGGAATTGACGGCAACAAAAGTTATAATCTGTAATACCTCTCATCTCACTAAGTAAGTCAGTTCGAGTAGGTCAACCCTGGTGTCGGCTGACCGTCTAAAGGCCTCCGACACTGAGGATATAGGTACAGTGTGAGGATTGGGCAAATAAACAAAACGGGACTTTATTGCGTTTAAACTATAACCTACATTGCAAAAATACGTACCCGCCATTTCGAGTGGGTTACATCACTCGTGGTTATGGGATGACTCAGTCAACCCGTGGCCAACATTTGAATCTTGAGTTATGGAATCGATAGGTCGATGAGGGGACCAGCATACCTGTTCGATGGCCGGGGGGGTGCAGTTGTCTCGCAGCGGGTGCACGGTGGGCACGGAGGACTTCTTCTCCAGTTCACGGAGTTTCTTCATCTCGTCAGTCTGGAATAGTCCACGTCAAACCATTGTTAACTAAATAAATATACAAAACACATTGGCGTAATGATATAATAATAAGTATTATCAAAATGTAGGTCTAACATGACTTGTTTGTTTGAACGTAGCAATCTCAAAAACTACCAATCCAATTTGAATAATTATTTTTGTAACAGATAGCCTTATTCAACGGGGAGATTATAGGCTATTTTTCATCCCGAAATTCCCATAGGAACTGGCTCAGCGTCGGTAAAACTTGCGACGCGGCTAGTATTGAAATATAAGAATGTACACGTAGATGATACACACGTCAACATATCCAGCATCCTTCAGGGTTTTCTTGCTCTCGTCTTCCTCATTTTCCAACCCTTTCATCTTCTTCTTGTCTCCTTCAGCTGCTTCCTCCTCTTTCGATTCGGTTGTCGATTCTCTGATATCGCCTGGAAATAGAGAATCGTAAATGAGACAGTTTCTTTTGAGTACGGTAGTTATGTATTTTCCGCGTTATTCCTAAACACTTTAACACTTAACTAAAACACTGTTTTAAAGTGTTTTGTCTTGCTTGCACTTTAGGAAATAGCGTATGTTGGAAAAGGACAAACCATTTGATAGCTAAAATTATGTTCATAAGCGTTTAGGAATAAGGCTTTTTAAATATTTATTTAATGATTTTAAAGTAGCATTTTAACAAATTGAACAATTGACTTTGACTATTGATATCATTTGTGTAGCAATATTATGTTAAAAGATTGCAGCGTCAGCCATCTTGCCAAGTGATAGGACAAGTGAACCGCGACTCAGTTTAGTATACGTTTTCCTAAGTACTATAAGATTATGTCAACATTAACAACCAAAGATTTCGCCACACATTACTTAATTAATTTAAAACTAGCTGTGCCCTACGGTTTCACCCGCATTATTCCGTCACTGTTTACCGTTTAAACCTTCCCTGGATTACGAAAAACATTTAAAAACCGGAATCAACTAAATTGGTCCAACTGTTCTCCAGTTTTAGCGAGAATAACGAACCACGATTGATTTTTATATACGAGTGTATAGATAATACGACGTCTCAACGCCTTCACGCTCCAGTGGTCTAGAGGCATGTGCATTCTCTTGTCAAGACTGGGATCGACTTCAATTCCGGGATCGAGCGGATCAAGTTTCCAATTTAGAAATATGGCTCGGATTTCAGATTGCCAACGCGCAGTATTCAAGCGTTGTGATTACGAGTGTATTCCTCACTATACTATGGTTTTGCCTTTTGCATTGGGATATTAAACGTAAATACAAAAAGTGTAATAAGCAGTTGTCGATGGTTGCGATCGACGGTGGCTTTCGTCGGTCGTAATCGCTAAAATCAGAATAATTGCATAATATTGCCGAGCAAACCATTTTCAAGTCAATAGTCAAATGCTTTCTTACCTTGAGGCCTTATTCTATTAAATAAAATTATTTCAAGGCAAGCCACTCCTCCGCCCCCTTTCCACCATTCTTTATAATTCTTTATATTATAATTATGACGGTATAAGCCATGAGAGTGTTGGACCATGTCTCATTATGGCCATTGATACGCGAAGGCCTATGTCCCATTTCTCCCATTCAGCTCCGCCAAACCCTGACAGCACCCATACATCTACTCGTCTAGCTAATCACGTCTTTCCATTTTGGTATTACAATGCCACAACATTGCTGGACAAAACTTCACAAGCTTACCTGGTGACCCCTCAGTCCTAAACGGGGAAGTTTCGTACAGCGTGCTCGTTTCAACCTCCTTGTCGAGCTCGGGCTCCGGGCCGATGGAGGCGCTGAACACGGCTTGGAACACGGAGTACGCGATGAAGAACACGGAGACGGTAAGCCAGCGGTGCCGCCGGGGGCGCCGCATCCTCTGTCGACCAAGATAGGCAGGCATATAATATATATACACCCGGACAAATTCAAACACGGTTAATTAGACCCAAAGTAAGCTCCAAGTTTGTATTATGGAATCTAACTTACTGATACTACTACATATACATACACAAATAATTTATAAGAATATATAATTGACACCCAGACGTCGGCAAACAACTCCGGCTCCGGGCGGGAATCACACCCGCAACCCCCGACACAATAAACGCTCTCACTGCCACTGAGCCAACGAGCATGTCTAGGTACTTGTTAGTTAAGTTTAAGTAAACACTAATCATTTTGAATTGAAAATACGTTTGCGGATACACTTCGCTTTTAATTTACATTTTTATCTGACGTTTTGACCGCTTTAGAGGAACCGTCGGCGTCGTCACAGAAGATTCACAGAACAGTCATCTCAGCTTCATAGAGTCTTCTAAAATAAAAGCAAAGTGTTTCCGTAAACGTAACTTCACGTAACTAGTGAATCGCGTGTGGAACTTCGCGTTTTTTATCCTCTTTATTTTTCTCCACATCTAAAATAAAGTTAAAATAAAAGAGTGCATTAAAGTAGATTATAAATGTGAAACCCTTAAACCAAAACTCGAGTTAAAGGCAATACCGATGTTGGGACTTGTATTCGTAGATCAACAGAACTCGGTTTTCCGTTTCGTTTTTATGGTTTCGTTATTGAAACAACAGAGCGTGCTATAATATTTATCGCTACCTCCAAAGTACGGCAGCGCTCGCTCAGAAATGTAGGTACTTAACAACACTAACAACTTGTACTAGGTACGAGGGTACGAGTATTGTTTTCGTTACCTTTTCCTTTGGCTTTACATTTAGACTTGTCTCATGCTGGTTACATTTACACTTGTCACAAGTTATATATTATATTGTAACCATTTTACTTCACTGGTTTTGTTACTTCAATTAAAATGTTTGCTTTGGTTTGCTTTCCAATGTACACCACATGTACACTATCAAAGGCAAAGCATATTCAAAGATCGCTGTCGATGAAAATTATATCAAACCAGCTGCATCCCGCAGTTTTTCCCGCGACTACAACTTTCCTCCAGAATGTCTCTCCAGGAATCTATTTGAATTGACTGATAGTTCCCGAGATAAGCCCGAACATACAAACAAAATTACAAAATTTACCTCTTTACAATATGAGTATAGAAGCATAGAGAGTATAGACATAGTTTCAATACCTAATTGGTAACAATGACAAAACAAAATGTACAAGACTTTGACAGAAGAGGTGATAGGATTGTCAAAAGGTCAATGACGTTATGTTAAATCCATGACCTAACCTAAACTTAGCATAAAACCTGTTCAATAAAAACCTAAAATATTGCACCCATGTACACACTGACCTCTACTAGACCTAGAGCCCGTGAACCCCAGACCTTCGTTATTTTATAAAAGCTGAAAGTTTGCCAGCGCATGCTCCCAACACAGGTAAGAACGATGGACTATTATGAAGTTTGGGTTATAGTGGCTTTGGCAGGTAAACGGTACTAAAGGTCAATGGTCGAAAACACCAAGTTGGCCATCGATTTCGATATCACCGTCAAAGGGTGACTTGTACAACTTGTCAAGAGCTTTCAAATGACATAGGTTATGTCACTGTTGAGCATAAAGATCAGCGTCCATAGCATAGCTCAACTCCAATCTTCAATGATCTTCAATGGTCGAAAACACCAAGTTGGCCGTCGATTTCGATGTCACCGTCAAAGGGTGACTTGTACAACTTGTCAAGAGCTTTCAAATGACATAGGTCATGTCACTGTTGAGCATTAGGATCAGCGTCCATAGCATAGGTCAAATCCAATCTTCAATGGTCGAAAACACCAAGTTGGCCGTCGATTTCGATGTCACCGTCAAAGGGTGACTTGTACAACTTGTCAAGAGCTTTCAAATGACATAGGTCATGTCACTGTTGAGCATTAGGATCAGCGTCCATAGCATAGGTCAAATCCAATCTTCAATGGTCGAAAACACCAAGTTGGCCGTCGATTTCGATATCACCGTCAAAGGGTGACTTGTACAACTTGTCAAGAGCTTTCAAATGACATAGGTCATGTCACTGTTGAGCATTAGTATCAGCGTCCATAGCATAGGTCAACTCCAATCTTCAATGGTCGAAAACACCAAGTTGGCCGTCGATTTCGATATCACCGTCAAAGGGTGACTTGTACAACTCTTCAAGAGCTTTCAAATGACATATGTCATGTCACACAAATCACACTTTATTATTTGATGAATTTAGATCGGTATTTTACACACCTTTAGTACCGTTTACCTGCCAAAGCCACTGTAACCCAAACTTCATAATAGTCCATCGTTCTTACCTGTGTTGGGGAGCATGCGCTGGCAAACTTTCAGCTTTTATAAAATAACGAAGGTCTGGGGTTCACGGGCTCTTAGTCCATACTATACATGCACAGTTTGATAAAAATATGAAAAGATGAAAAACAGGAATTTAATCAGGCGTAACAAATACCGCAATTTAAAAAATACTTTTCTTATAAAAATCCAATAATACCCAAAAAAAATCACAAAGCAAAACCACAAAGGAACTTAAAATAAAAACACATTTCATGAGAAATATGTGCTAAAAGAGAAACATTAACAAATAAAGATAAATTCCTTTGATTCGGTACGCGGCGTTTTATGCGCGCTTATACCGACCACGTCCGCTCGAACCGTGGTGAATAATTGATAAGCCCCGAACAGAGGCCGCGGTAATTGTCCTAAAACAAACCGATTTGGATTACAATGAATAAATAACGGATAGATTTGGTTTGGATAATACGTAGATTTTTCTACAATTTTGTTGTGAGATATGTAGTAGGTAATAGAAATAAAATGATATTGTTTAGAGAAGACAATTTGTTTGGTGTATACTTAGGCAGTTATATAATCACTGTTTGATAGGCTATACTAACAAAATAAAGCTGAAGAGTTTGATTTTTTTCTGTTGGTTTGAATGCGCCATCTCAGAAACTACAAACATTTTTTTTTCAGATTTTTCATACCAAAGTTCCAATGGTAAGGACAACGCGAGGATAAACGGGGAGCTGCTAATCGTTTCATATTTCTCACTGTACTGATAGCTTCAGTGAGCGGGATATACGCTGAGGTCTACCGTATACCGTATACCGTAACCTCTTGAAAAAACCTGTGCGTACGCTGAGGTATCACTGTCTCAGCGTACGGAACGTTCCTATGTGTCAAAACGGTTAATAAACGGTATAATAAAACGGTCGCTGGTTGACGACGGCCGGGGGCGGGAACGAAGAAACGCAAGCTAGGGTACGGAGAGTCGTAAGACAGCGTACGGAGAGACGTTAGCGCGGGTACGGCAAGTCGACCACGCACCGTACTGCGGTTTGTGAGCTTGTCCCGAGGCGAGGCGATTACGTTACGATTCCGATAAGTGTGCGTTGCAGTAGGGAGTTTCATACAAAGAATACTGAACGGCTCGAGTTGATACGTTTACGTTCCCTTTCCGAGTTGATATGTGTGCTACGACCATTAGAGTTCTTTCTTTGTGGATAGTACGGTGTTTTTATTGATTTCAAATCGGTCGTTTCTGTTGTCGTTATTCATTTAAGTTAAACGTATAAGGACGTAATCTTTTTAGTAAATAAATAATGTCTTTGTGTAATCTTTTACCGCCTTATTCATAAACGACATTTAACTTAAACAGTGTTTTAAAGTGTTTTGTCTCTTTCGCTCTTTGGCAAATAGCGTATGTCGGAAAGGGACAAACCATTTAATTTAAGTGATGATAATAAGCGTTTATGAATAAGGCCCATAGTATTTAAATGTCTAATTTTCCTGTTTTTTTTCTTTTTCTAACATTGTCATTTCGTAAATTCTAAGCACGTCATTTTGATGAAGTGAATCGAATTAGACCAAGACAAAATCAAGGTACAAGGAGAGTATATTTTATTATTCTTCTTCTTCGTTAAGAAAGTATCTTTTATCAACAGACTGTGCGCTGCTGTTAACGTTAAAATCGATAACGCGTCTGGACCCGTATCTTTCGGTTTCTAGGCCACCTGAAAGGTTTCCAGTCTCGTGGAATGCATTGACCTATTTGTGCCAAGAAACACGCGGCTCGTGTTATTTATGAATGTAATGGAAAAGTAAATAACGGCTTGGAATTGCATTGCGATGTGCACTCGCCTGTGTGATTGGTTTTGAAGATTTACAGTGAGATGATTGGAGGTAGATTTGTTGTAAAGATTTACAGCGAGGAAGATTTTACATACTAGCTGACCAGGAACATTTTGCCACATGAAAAATAAGGGATGGAACACCTTAATCACTATGAATTGAGATGTAAGCAATCCTATCTTTCAAGTTGGATCAAATTGCACGCGGTGTGTTAATCAAATTTAAAATCGGTTCAGTAGTTTAGGAGTCCATCACGGACAAACAATTTTTATATAAATATATCAAGATAAATGACAACCGTAGGGACTAGGGTTTTTGAAGTCGGTTCAGTTTTTTTTAATGCTACTTTAAAGTGGAGTTTAAAACTGTGATCGATTAAATATTTTTTTATTACAGAATTTCTTTAAAACCTTCAATAATTGACCTATCTATGAATCTAATCTAATTCTCCGCTCGCTTTCTGGGTGACCTTTGATAATTCAAAGCTAGGTGTTTCTATAATTGAAGTAACACGATAAAAACAGTAATCTTTATGAACAGCGAAATAAAACATATTTTAAATACATGTTCTCCATTAAAACTCACAGTAAATGTAAGACAAACAATAACCACTGCATACAGAGCTCAATTTAACCTCTACGATGCAGCCTCGAGTCCCACTCAACAGTATTGATCGCCCGAGTCCCGGAACACCATTATACTTTGAGCTCCGAAAACACGGGACATTTCCTCCAAATAACGTAATGTTTGTTAAGTACAGGCGCCGGGGGAGCTCAAATGAAACTGGGCGGGCGGTAAACTTGCGATACTATGTCAGCTGAATCAAAATTAATACGTTTCGTGAATAAAATCGGAATGTCGCGAATTTTTGGGGTGTTTATAGGTTTATTGTCGTCGGATATGTTTATTGGGAGTTGGTATTAAGTGGCTCTATTATCTAACTTATGTTACGGTTATGGGCGGTTACATAATTGTATCCACTCGCTTTTATAGCCACTGCGTGAATCGCAAACGACTTTGAGAATTAAACCACCCGGTAAAATGAACTTATGAGCTAGCGAGATCAATAGCGAGTTTGTTTTAAGAATGAGTCAGTTCTCGCTCCAATGTTAACAACGCTTAATTAACTAACGAGTATTTTATTCCATTCATTATCTATACAAAAACAAAGCTAAAGTTGTTGTTTTAAGAAGATTTGTTGTATGTTTGAACGCGCTAAGCCCAGAAACTACCAATCCGACTTAAATAATTGTTTTTGTAATCCATAGCCACACTCAATGACAAGGTTATATTATAAGCTATTTTTCATCCCAAAATTCTTACGGTAACGGGTACAATGTGGGTAAAACCGCGGGCGTTGCTAGTGTATAAATAAATTGATAGTACAATGTTAGCATATTATACTTTAGTAATCTATGTAATCAGTTATCTAAGCAAACTATTCGATCAGAAATATTTGGGTCGAGTACATACAGAATATCAAGAAGGCATAATTATATGTATTTGTCTGTCCTCAAAGCTACGGGACGAACCCGCTCTTTTGATGGGCTTGTGAGGGATTCAAATTGAACCCTTTGGGGATTTATACTGTAATGGTCTTTGGAGATCGACACTATAATGATTTACATTATAGGTGCCTATATTTATTAATAACTGGCAACGCCCCGCGGTTTTGCCCGCGGTGTGCCTGTTGCTATGGGAATTTTGTGATGAAAAATAGCCTATAACCTTCCCTTTGAATGAGACTATCTATTACAAAAATATTAAAATCGGAATGGTAATTCCGGAGATTAGCTCGAACATACAAGCAAACAAGAAAACAAACTTATACATTTTACCTCTTTATAATATTTTTATAGACTGGCAACACCTGCGCGTTGTACCCGTTCTGGTTTCGGGATAAAAAATCAACTTCAACCTTTTTGTTTAACCTTTATATTTGTAAATTATTCTCTATACAAATTTTATGAAAAGGATGATTTTAGCCTGCTTTACTAAATGTATGGGCGCGACCCATCTGAAGACTGGGAAAATAACGTTTGCTCGTTCTATCTTCTTCTTCATCGAGCGGATGGTCACCCTGACCAATCCTGGTGTCAGAGTTATTGAGCCGCCAAAGGCCTCTGACAAGGCTCATGTAACGACTACTATCCGTAGAAAGTAACCGGGACCGACAGCTTAACGTGCCCTCCGAAGCACGGAATCATCTTACTTTTCGGGCAATCAGGTGATTCAGCCTGCAATGCCCTAACCAAACTGAGGGCAGTCTCACAAAGAGATTTTTGTGAGACATTGTCCCCACCGGGAATCGAACCCGGAACCTTCGGATCGTGAGCCGAGCGCTCAAACCACTAGACCACGGAGGCTGTTACGGAGTTCGTTCTATAAAAAAATCATAGTAGCGTCATCTATTGCACCGCACGGAACAGCTAGTTACTTATAGCTTACCTTTTGGAAGTTACTTTCAACTCAAAAACTAAAAATATTTTTTAAAATTATTAACGACTAGCAGCGCCCCGCGGTTTTACCCGCGTTGTGTCCATTCCTGTGGAAATTTCGGTATGAAAAATAGCCTATGTTACTCGTGGATAATGTAGCTTTCGAATGGGGAAAGAATTTTTAAAAAGGGTCCAGTAGTTTTTGAGCCTATGCATTACAACCAAACAAACAAAGTTTTCCTCTTTATAATATTAGTGTAGAAAACTAATAATCCGACTATATTAGTTCTGAAACGAGATTCAAACGCGTTCAAATAAGTAAAAGAAAACAAACTCTATATTATATTAATACAGATAACTCGAAGCTGTGACCTGAAAAATTATATAACTAGATACCTAACCGCAATAACAAAGATCCCGTTTTCAGTACAAAAGCCTTCAGTGACGTCACTGGAGTATCTCGTAGGTATATTTTAGAATGTTCAAAGGAAAGGATTATCGATTCCTCAGTTTTGTGCCATCACGCAAATACGTAACATTTGTCAGAAGTATGAAGCGAAGACATGTATTTAAATGGAGTTTATGTATACTGGTTTCACCTTGATGTGACAACGGACAAGACTGGTTGTATGTTTTGTTATTGTTATGTTCTGTGTGTATTGTGAAGTTAACGCGGTAGTTAGACTAAGCGACGACTCATCGATTGTAAAGCGACCTTTAGCACTGACTTTACACAAGACACACGACTGGCATGCTAGTAGTCATTAAGTATTGGTTCAAACCCTAAGAGTGCCCGTCCATTGATGCGGAGCGAGACTGCGGAGCGGAGAAATTGACAAATACTAACCAATAGGATTGATACTTATTAATTATTTATTTATTGATTATCCAAATATAAACCAATAGGATTGCATAAAATCTCCGATCAGATATTTTATGCAATCCTATTGGTTTATATTTGTCTGTTTCTCCGCTCCGCAGCCTCGCTCCGCATCAATGGACAGGCTCCCTAATGATGTAGTGATCGAGCTGTAGGTTTTAGTGGTATTTATATCTGAGCTACCGTGTTTGGAGGTTGCCTTAAATTGTCAGTGTTGTTTCATTCTGCAGACTAAGTAGGAGATCGTAAATCTACGTCAGGGAAGGTTTCGACTCACAAACAGAAATTAATTATACCACTGTTTACGTAGACTTTATATAACAGTCTTATTTAGTAATAGAAAGTATTCTGATGCAGTCAGAACTTCACCTTTTTTTAAGACAGTATTTTGGAAAAGGTATCGATAGTCTTTTAGTAATGGATAGCCACGTTCAACGGGAAGTTTACGGGCTATTTTCCGCGGGATGGCGCACAACGCGAGTAAAACCGAGGGACGATGCTAGTACTATTTTTATCCTTAAAAAATAATATTTTACAAACCCATATTGTTAATATGTATTTCATAGTATCCTAATTGAGTCTGTCTGAATAGTGTTCTAATTGGGTCACAGAAGCCCTAAAACTGTTTACTATTAAAAACGGTATTATATTGAACTTACCTTGCTCTGATTCAATACGCCGAACTTAATTAAAATCAAAGAGGTCATTTCTAATTTTAAATTTGTTTAATATTACAAACCAAGCTAAATCAAACATTTGTATTTACTCAAGAAAGTGGTGTCATTTCGTTTATTCAAGCTTAAAATAACCTTTCATATTAACGTCATAAAGTATTCTGTCACTCAATTTAGGTGATACAGTAGTGCTACGGGCTACGAAATCTCGTAGCGTTTGCTACGCACGTAGTACTCGTAAATTTTCGGTTACGAAACCGGTTTTAGCCGACTAGGTACTTAAAGTGGTTATTAACCTCTATTGTTCATGTTTATTACAGTTTAAATGCTGTGATTACATTAAATATTTTTCAAAATTACCTGATTTAAATTAATTATGACACAATGAAGCGGGATTATGTCTTGTATTGGCAGCACCCCGAGGTTTTAACCGCGTTATGCCCATTCTCGAGAGACTTTCTGGAAAAAGTAGCCTTTAACCTACATATGTCTTGAATGCTATCCAATAAAAAGGAATTGTATGTTTATAATAAACTTTGTGTCATTTCAGTGTCGATTGGATTTTGATAAAATAGAAAAAAACATTTTGTTCCCAGCTGAAAATCAAATGTGTCTGGTCGAATGAGAAAGAGAGAGAGAGAGAGATAATGTGTGTATGCGAGAGAGAGACTAGAAACTCAATAACACACTAGCAGAATTGACCTCCAGCCCAGCTCAACTCAATAACCGTAATTCAAAAGTATTTTTCATTAAAAACTTCCCGAACTAACGCCTTCCTTTATTATTAAACGGTATGACGTAGCGGTGACGTCACACTTGTAATGATTATTAACCTCGGTTTGTTTCCATAAATAAATAAGTAAAACATGAAAGTGCCGTGCCGGGCTTCTGTAAATAATGGAATCTAATTGAAAATTGTGATTCCGTGTACGATTGTGACTGTACGTTTGTTTTATCATTTACATAATTACGTTGTGCCTTTGTTTTAGTTTAGTTGTAAATTGAAGAAGCTAGTACAAAGGTTAACCGCCTTATTCATAAAAGGTTTACAACTAAAACACTTTTATAAAGGTGTTTTGTCTCTTTTGCTCTTAGGGTTATAGCGTATATCGGAAAGAGACAAACCATTTGATGGCTAAACTGCTGTTAATTTTTGAATATGGCAATAAAAATACTCAATTAATATAACTATATAATTTCGGTCTTATTTTGACTGTGTTAAGAGCACGATTGCGGTGGCAGGTGGCTAATTGCTTGTATCCTATGTAAGCAACGTTTGCGGTTCTGTGCGCTCAGCGCCTAGCGGCGTTGCTTATCTAGAAGGCAAGCTACTATTCTCTCGGTTCCAAGCAATCTACTGCTTGTAGATGTAGTAAAATGTCTAAGCATTGTGAATACTGAGCGAGTTCATAAGTTGCGACTTGCAAGATAATGAATTCTTGACTAAGTTTGACATGTGTGGGCTGCAAAAAACCCGTGTGAGGAAGTTTACTATGTGTTCAAATCGTGTAAGTTTAAAAAAAGACTATGTGTGGTACTAGTTTTCTATTGTAATTACTCAGCACGTGTAAAGTACCTCAATATTCAAGATGCTTTATGACAATCATATTACTTCTCTTATGATATGATTATTTGTGCGTTCTTCTATAATGGTATATTTTCTATTGCTTCAAATGAACCTAAAATATTATTTCTAAAATATTTGAGTACACGTTGTACCTTTTCGCGTGACGTCATTCCGGTAGGTGACGCGCCAGGCGTGACGTCACTACATGACCGAACCACTGGGTCAAGTGGCTCATTTGGCGAGCTACAGGGAAAATAACCCCACGCAAACACACACCCTATCCCCACAGCTTTACGACATATTTTCCATTAACACTCCACGGTAATAAAGCCACAATTTCATAGGAATTGTGGTGGTAATGTTTATTACAATTACGAACCATAAATTCAAAGGCATTTATGTAATTTCAGGAATGAAGTTATGGTCGTATCGGGTCGTTTAATTTGGTTCGAAAATATGGGCGGGACGTTATTTTACTTATTACGGCTGTAAACAATATAAATACTTGTGGAAGAGGTGTGGGCAAAATGTCTTGTCGACTTCTGAAAATTGACGACGGTTTTGATTTTTATTTGAGTATGTCTCTCTACAGAAAGATGATCAGGACATGTCCCTTTTGAGTTTTTGTTGCACTTCGATTTGTTAGTGATCAATAACACCCTTTCTCTCGCATTATACTCATCCCCTATACTACAAAGCTGTCGTTCATATTTAAAATGCATAATTTGTTCAGCGCATAATATAGTTACTTCATGAGAGGCCAAGAAGAGAGGGCATATGTAGACAACTAAAAGAAAGAGCATATGTCGTAACGTAGGAACAGCTGAAGACGATAGCAGAAGACAGAAAGTGGAAAGAACTCCATTAACAAGAGCCTAGCTCTTATAGATTTAAGAAGAAGCAGAGCAGACTGCAAATACAGAGCAGAATGTAAAGACAGAGCAGAATTTGAAGACAGAGTAGAATGGAAAGAGAGAGCAGAATATAATGACAGAGCAGAATTTAAAGACTTTAACGACAGGTGCGTAGCTGTTTGTAAAAGATGGATGGCGGAATGGAATATGCAATATTTTATTCCAATTATCTTGTAGGACTGGTTTGACGCGAGGCGGGTCGTTTCTATTATACAAGTAATATTATGTTTACTCTCTCATCCTTCATCCCCGACATAGTGTCTCGGGGTTGGCTATCGATTTTCATTCCTTAATGTTCTTGATATAAAGCCGTAACATAATCTGATGTTATACTTTTTGTTACACAACATTTTAACAAGAAAACTTGCTTTGTTCTTCGGTTTAACAATGTAAAGTTATTTGGGGAAAACGTGTGTGTTTCTTGGGAAGGAAAACGTTGATGCCTTCAGTAGGTATAGAAGATAGAGGCAGTTTTTCCTCAATATTTTTTCTTCATTTTTTCAATTTTCCTTTTTCAAGTTTTCATCCAACATATGATTCCATAGACATGGTAAACGTCTTCACTTTGCTTCGATAAAACTTGTAAAACCTAATAGTGGGTACACACGTACGTACTTGCTCGATAAACTTGCTCGATCTCGAGCAAGTACGAACGTGTGTACCATGCAAGTCTCAAGACAAATGCTCGAAGCCAACCAAAATGTTCGATTCGAACAAGATTGAAACGAGAGTTTCAACGCACATTAAACATGTTCTTCGAGCAAGCTTTTACGTGTAGACGCAGGATCGAGCATGTTTGTAGATAGTCATGCTCGGATGAAACATGCTCGTCGCGCATGTACGTACGTGTGTACCCACTCTAATGCAAAGCGCTGAGGTCTCAAGTGCAGATAAGGTCCCACTGTTGGTCAAAGGCCTCTAACCTCACTGAAGATCAGATCAATGCAGTGAAGAACAATTGTAATGCAGATAAAATAGTAGTCCATACGCTTATTTTACATACAACTACTCGTATAAGTACTTAGAACACTTGCCTTGGGCTATTATAAATAAATACAGAGTTGCTATACTCATACCTACTTACACCGTATAGTAACACTATAGTTATGAGTACTCAGTAAGCATAGCGTGGTGTAACGTAAGTACTAATCGTCGCGTCGAGTGAAAACCTACAAATTGTTAAAGTTAAGGTTACAAGAGCGCCGGATTAACGCCGCCCATTGTGCGATTTCCTCTACTCTTCGGGCGGTCGGTTGACACCACTTGACTCCGGAATCCGACTTAATATGAACGCTTCTTTACGTTATTGAACCGGTTGTAAGTGCTGCTTAGGAAATGGAACCGTTTTGTCAACGATGGTGATGTAGTATCAATGCGGAGTCAGATTTTTTCAGGGTTTGTTTTGGGGTGATTATGCCTAAACTGAAATGATCTTTTCAGTGAGCCTAGACTTTGCCCAGCAGAAGGACATTATATGTTACTACTAGCCGCGCCCCGCGGTGTTACCCGTGTTGTACCCGTTCCCGCGGGAATTTCGGGATAAAATGTATTCCATGTGTTATTGTAATATATAACCTACATTAATGTCAAGTTTCATCCAAATCCGTTCAGTAGTTTTTGCGTGAAAGAGCAACAAACATACATCCTTACATCCTCACATTTATAATATTAGTAGGATTTGATTGTATTCGTGGCTTGACCCTAACAGCGTGTGTTTTATCAAAAGGACAGTCAAAATGAGATATCTCCGATGATTTGATCCTTCTCGTAGACCCGTCACTGCGAAAATGTTGGAAGAATTTATTTGTATGCCTAAAACATTGTCGAACATCAAAGATTATTCACATGTTTGCAAGCTGAAGGGTTTCTGCATTCTGATAATATTAATGATGGTAAACACAAACCCAACCCAGGAATCGATCCAGTACATGTTAAATTATCAGTTTCGTCAATTAATTCAGTAGTTTCGTCAGTCAATTAGACTGATACGGTGATATAATTAACACCAATTCAAGTAATCTACCATTTATTTCTTTTAATTACGATAATATAAACGCAAAATGTAACCCATTTTCAATGTTAAATTTAATATTTTCAATAAAGCGTTTGTCCCAGATACAAATCCCCTAGTATTTCCAGTACTTATAAAAATATTTTCTTTCCAAGACCTTTGTTTATGTAATGGAGTCCAGTTAACGAGTTCGTGCCATTTTACTTATTTCTCGGATAAATATAACATGCAGACCCGCCCGCGCGACCCGGCAGGAAGGCTCTGTTGATAACGGGAACATTCGGGATAAAACATTGCTTGGGTTATAACATACATAATACATATGTATGTATGCCTATGTAAGATATAGTTATAACTCTAACGACCGCACTCAGAGACGTTCATTATATCGACACTTAACTAATTGACGTAATTTTTCATAACAAGTCAAAATGCCTCGTAAATCTCTACTAAGAAAGCATTCTCTGAGTACGTCACGTATTCACGTCTCTGAGTACGGGCTCGAGTTATATAAGTTTAGCAACATCTTGTAGATGTGAGTGTCACATTGTAGAGTGTACAGTAAACTCACATTTTTTTCCAAATGTAAAAGGAGTTGCGTTTGTTAATCCATGTAGTACTGTTTGACCATTCCAATCCAAATATGGATTACTAATCTTTGAAGGAAAGAATGTCAATTGACATATTAGAGCAAAAAAAACCTGTTTTGATAATGTAGGTCAATTATGTTCAAAATTTAAAAGTCAAATGGAAGGTACTAAAAGTAATAAATGAACGCGCAACAACCTTAATTTCAATCAATCAAAAAAAAAATACTAACAGAGGTATCAACACATCGTCAACACATTAATTTCGACAAAATGTGAATTTCATTTTGTATTTGTTCCATTCTACTAATTATCCGTCCCCAGTTGAATGCTTCAATAGAATTCAATCAATCTCTTCAAATAATGAAGTCGAAATCTCGGCCTCAATCAAAATCGTTCAATCGAATACGCACGAACGGGCTACGAGCCGTAGCCCGTAGTATCCGCTACGGAGCGTAGTGGGCATTGTTCGTAGCGCTACGAATAGCAGGTTGAATTGAAACGATTTTACTGCTATTGGTAGCAGTTTTAGGTCGTTTCAGGTAGTTAATTTGAATGTAAGCTGTGGTGCTCTTACCGTAGTCTGCATGGCTGTGGCCAGCTGTTTTCAATTGGCCGCTATTTATACCGCCGGGATATCGATTTTGCCCGGAACAGTTACGTAACTATCATACGACAGTGGACCGGCACGCTCACCTCACACCGATCAAAAAACGCACATATTAACCGATCGCTATACGAATTAACAACTCATTTTCTATGAAATCGTTTAAAAATAATAAAATAAAAAATATTTTTTCTATCACTTAGGATTGAATTTTAACGTAATTTTGCTAAGAATTTGGTGCGCAAATTGACTATTTATATTTTTTTAAAGTAATTGGTTGGGCTTGTGTTTTAAGAGTAGAGTCGCGCACGACCGCGCGCGGGGGAATCGTCGAGGAAACTGCCGGCACGAGCGCGGCTGCGCGGCTTACGAAACTAGACTAACACCTACACTTCAATAATATCTACTCTATTCCTTACACAATACAGTCTAAATTCTATTTAAGGCTGCATTTTATTAATAACCACTCATATTTACGGTTAAAATCATCTCTATTAATAAAGAGATAAGGTGTAAAATGAATAGCATGGACGAATAGCAAAATCTTGCAGGATATGTACATTGTTTCAACATTGACGGCGCGGCAGACATGTTGGCGTCTATTTTTCATTCATTTGTCGCAGGTTTTGTGACGAATCTCTATCTGTAGTCAAGAGGGTTGAAGTTGTATTGTTTTCAGATTATTTCATCTCTTTATCTATACTAATATTATAAAGCTGAAGAGTTTGTTTTGTTTGTTTGTTTGTTTGTTTGTTTAAACGCGCTAATCTCAGAAACTACTGAACCGATTTGAATAATTCTTTTTGTAATAGATAGCCACATTCAACGGGAAGGTTATAGGCTATTTTTCATCCCGAAATTCCTACGGGAACGGGTACAACGCGGGTAAAACCGCGGGGCGCTGCTAGTAATCTATATACTAATATTATAAAGCTGAAGAGTTTGTTTTGTTTGTTTGTTTGTTTGTTTGTTTAAACGCGCTAATCTCAGAAACTACTGAACCGATTTGAATAATTCTTTCACTGTTAGATAGTCTATTTATCGAGGAAGGCTATAGGCTACATTTTATCCCGAAATTCCCACGGGAACGGGCACAACGCGGGTAAAACCGCGGGGCGCTGCTAGTAGGAGATATGGAGTGTATTTTTGTATAGTTTGTCCGGTCTTTTGCGCGCGGCGGTGTCCCGGTCCTGGACCTTTGACATTTAAGGCTACAAAGTGGGTTTAAAATGCTTTATGCTTTGTTTGTGTTCCTCCCATTTTGGAAAAGAAATTACTTGATAATAAATTATGAATATTAAACTTGAACTAAAGATCATCTGCCCACTTACATCTTTCAAACGACTATTTCTACCACAAATATTAATATTATATGTTCAATTTGAATCAAGTTTTATCATATTAGTATAATCTAAACAGTACAATACTATTTTAACAACAGCGGTTATACAATTATATATTTTTATTAGTTATTTGATTGTTTTTATTCAATTAAATAGTTAGTTCCCGTACATGTGAACAAATCGCTTGGTGGTCAACTGGGCCCGCAGAGCACTGAGCCCGCAGGTTCAGTTACCAATCCGTTTTTTTTTCATAGGTGACTCGACCCACACTAATCGGATAACTCGACCCGCGGGTTCAGACGACTACTATTTACCGATAAGGGCCTGCTCAGCCCACAGTTATAATTGTGTGAATGATATAATTATTTCACAAATCAATACTTAAAGGTACGAGTTGGATCAGCGACTGCTGCAGTCGACTGCAGACAGCAGACACAGCTTCACTACAAGTTTCTATGAAATTTCGAGCGCACGGTGACACTTCTGCTGCGGTTGACAGTCGCCCTGTTGCCTGCTGTCTGCAGTCGACTGCAGCAGTCGCTGATCCAACTCGTACCTTTATACTCCACTGCCGGGTTAATTGACGTCACTTAGATCGATCATTAACAAATTATCTTTTTTTCATACTATACATTTCAAAAACCTCTCATTAACGTCTCTTAAAGAGTCATTAGTGCGGCAGTTATCAAACTATTTGTGAAATAAACATTTTAGAAACATTTTAAAATTAAAATCACGACATAGTATAAAACAAAGTCGTAGGATAAAACAAAGTCGCTTTCCGCTGTCTGTCTGTCTGTCAGTCCTTATGTATGTAAAATCTTTAAAACTACGCAACGGATTTTGACGCGGTTTTTTTAATAGATAGAGTGATTCAAGAGGAAGGTATAAAAATTCCCAAAATTCCCACCGGATCGGGCACAACGCGGGTAAAACCGCGGGGCGCTGCTAGTTATGTATAAAATGAACACACACGGAGTAATTTCGAATTCGTAGCCCGTAGGGTGCTACGCCGACGCCGCCATGCAGTGCTACGAAGCGTAGCAAATCGTAGCACCGTACGCTAAAGTCGTCCAAACGTGGATTTATTTGATTTACGAAATTTTGAATATTTTAGCGCTTTAAAGGAATTTATTTACTCGACTGAGTTAAACGAAGAGGTGTGTTTGAAAAGTGTTTCCATTTTATGAAATCCGTTATTGTTTTACTTTGTCACTTTAATATACAAACTAAATGCAAATATTTCAGGTTAATAAAACGACCGAAAGTAAGTCTTTTATCACAGATGGGAATCGAGACAAGTGAAGCTAAAGCATAGCTTGTGAAAATATAACTAGATCCCTCTCAACTCATTTATAACGAATACAATTTATATTCCGTGAAATGATCTAAATTACTTTAAAAGTTCAATGATATTCAATTTCATGATACCTACATTTTCCTGTTTTTTGTTTTTGCTTCTCGAATTGGGTTTCGGGGAAATTTATCTAAGTCCCAAAATGTTAAGGACGCATTATCGACTATTAGTAGTCCAGGTTTTCGAAACAGCAAATGATATGATACTCATCATAATGTCCTGTTATCACAAATCCAATGTCATCGGTTTATGGCCGTTGTCTCCGTTCATCGTGTCCCCGTCTTCAGGGGTAGCGGTACTTTAATTAAATTATTAAAACTAGCTGCGGTGCTACCCGCGTTGTGTCCGTTACCATGGGAATTTGAGCATGAAAAATAGCCTATAACCTTCGCGTTGAATGTGGCTATCTATTACGAAAAGAATTATTCAAATCGGACTGGTAATTCCAGAGATTAGCTCGAACATACAAACAAACAAATAAACTTACAAATTTTACTTCTTAATATTTTTTAAATTAAAATGACTTCAGTTGTCCCCATACCCTGTTGGTAGAAAGCCCCAACTCAAGTAGGGTATATAAAAATGGGAGCCGTATTTCAATAGTGTTATTACACAATATCTCTAAGTTTAATTTTCCAAACCAGTATTCTATTTAACTAACCATAGTTTTCAAATTACAGCAGGATTACTGTCGGTACGTTTCTGAAAGGTCACAGCTGCACTAAAGGGCTGATTACACAACCGTTACATAAAGACCACTTTACACTAAGCCGTCAATCCCGAATCGTTAGCACACTTGTCAAACAAACCGTTAGAGCGAGACGGAGATATACGAAATCGGCCATGTTGGAAAGAAACAAAACATTTATGTTTATATTTTACTACCTTGCTCTTAAAAGATTTTCCTCAATTAACTGTTTTATTCGAAGTTGTATGAAATGGGGAAATTGAAATTAGTTCATCAATGCGAATTGTGAAGTATGTACCTACACTGGCTGCGCCCCGCGGTTTTATCCATGTTCAACTCGTAAAGTAATAATGTTATTTGATATATAATATACAAAGGTTGTTAATTTCTAAAATACACACCAAAGCCTAGTTTTTATGCGTAGTTAAACTAACAAATGATTGAAACAAATGATTGAAAATGACAATTAGTAAAAGGACTTTAAATAGGAACTATTATACATAGTCATTTTCAACCAATTTTTTGAATACTACGGTTCAACAACGAACAAATGTTAAAACAGAACCTGAATTATGTTATTTAAGTATACAGCCATCTATTGGGTGGCTAAGGAACTTCTTGTTAATTTGTTTTTTTACGCGTACGCGATATGTTGCTCTTGGCAACTCATAGATGGCAGCACTATCTGAAAGAAAGCAATTCCCATTACACTATTAGACACATTCATTGTAACTTAGCTAAATATAATCAGACTTTAAATTATATTAAGAATGTATTTATTTAAACTTAACTAGAAAATATTTCTAACAAGAATTAAAATTATTTTTATAATATACGCGTATAATAAGACTATATGGAATAAAGGTCTTAAAAACGCTTATCAACAGAATTTTACCTATCAAATGGTCCCTTTCTAAAGTTTACGCTTTTTTCTGAAGAGCAAAAGAGACAAAAGATTTTATAAATAAGTCGGTTATATAATTGCGTTCTAAATGTTAGTAGTACATTATAACTCAACTAGTCGCGCCCCGCGGTTTTACCCGCCAACCGGACAAGTACATGTCAAGCTCGTCTCGCTATCTCCGTTTTGGTCTGCCGCGGCGTCTTCTGCTTGTGTCAGAGTTTTTACACCGCATCAAGGCCTGCGATATAGTAAGACGTTCGAAACATCCGCGATCGACAATCGTGCCCTCTGAAGTAGGTACAGATGATGGTGTTGTATAGTTTTATCTCACAAACACCGCTGAGTCATAGTAAAAGTAATTTCACATACACAATGTCTTACGGCGGATCCCAATATCGAATCTTCTATCGGGAGATCGGCTCAATCCAAGATAGAATGCGATCTTCCGATCGGTCTGAATCTACATCCCAATAACAACGGATAGCAAACGTCAATCGATTTTCAGATTGGATTGGCGGTTGATCCTTCCCTCCCGTACGTTCCATTTTAAGCAGTCTTCATGTTTAATGCGTTATAGGCATAATAAATAATTTAGATCGTTATGCTAACTTTTGGGCTTTGACGTAGTCATTTTTACAACAATTATAAAAAAATATACGTTTTATACACAAAACTAATACGACTTTTGACAAATTTCAAATTAAATGTAGTCACCAGCGCAAAACCGAGAGATACGCTCGATCCCAATATGCTAAGAACGGAACGTAATCTGAACTGTTTGACAGACGTATCAGTGTCAGTCATGTCATTTTTTATTTTCAAGTTATTTGTTTAAAATCGAAAAGAAAACTACCTAAAATAATTAATTACCATGGAAAGTGCAGTGCATAAACCCCAGCAAGATATTCTAAATGTTTTATGTGGCTTTCTTGTGTATTAAATTTATGTTGTAACTTGTTTGTGTAATAAATTTTTGTTGTAACTATTATAGTCCAATCATTTGGTAGTTTTACCTGGAAAGTTTTCCGGGAGTTTTGAAAATTGGTTTATTTATAAATTTGGGTATGCTCTTTTCGAATTTCAACTTTGCCACCTCGTACCACCGCCGCTCGCGCCGCCATATTGAAAAAATGGCGCCTAAAAACGGTTTTTTGGAAATATCTCTTTTCTGACGCATTTTACGACAAAAATATTTATGACAAAATTAAACTAGAGAAAATTTCCTACAATTTATGTATTAATATTTTTTTTCATAAAATCAATAGTTTTTGGCGTACGAGCGCCACAAAGTAGATTTCAATAGACGTTTTTAAAAAAAACTCATTTCCACACCACCTGTTTGTTTGAACGCGCTAATCTCAAGAACTACTGGTCCGATTTAAAAAAATCTTTTTGTAATGGATAGCCACATTCAACGGGAAGGTTATAGGATACTTTTCATCCAGAAATTCCCACGGGAACGGGTACAACGCGGGTAAAACCACGGAGCACTGCTAGTACTTATATAATAAACTGAAGAGCTTGTTTGAACGCGCTAATCTCAGAAAATACCGATCCGATTTCAATAATTGTTTTTTTAATGGATAGCCACGTTCAACGGGAAGGTTATAGGATACTTTTCATCCAGAAATTCCCACGGGAACGGGTACAACGCGGGTAAAACCGCGGGGCACTGCTAGTATAATCCAGTCGAGTCCAATCGATTTCACGTGGGATAATTATTACAATCTGTTAGTTAATGCCTTGTTAGAGCGACCTTGATGCGTTGTGTTCGGAAGTATTTATGGAATTATGATCTCGTTATTCACTGTACATTGTATACTATGGTAATCCTAACAAAATTGTAATGCGAAAGTTTGTGAGGATGTATGTATGTTTGTTACTCTTTCACGCAAAAACTAATGAACGGATTTGGATGAAACTTTACAGAAATATAGGTTATACATCAGAATAACACATGGGATATTTTTTATCCCGCATTTCTCGCGGGAATAGGTACAACGCGCGTAACAACACGTGACGGACACACTTCGCTTTTTTTTACCATTTTTATCTGAAACTAGCTGTGCCCCGCGGTTTTACGCGTTGTGGCAGTTCTGGTGGGAATTTCGGGAATTTTTATACATATAAACCTTCCTCTTGAATCACTCTATCTATTTTAAAAACTGCATAAAAATCCGTTGCGTAGTTTTAAAGATCTAAGCATTGTTTGTTTTGCAGTGACTACAAATGTCAAAGTTATATCTATCAACTAGCCGCGCCCCGCGGTTTTACCACTTAGTACCGGTTCCCGCGGGAATTTTGGGATAAAATGTATCCCATGTGGTATTCTAATGTATAACCTATATTACTGTAAAGTTTCATACGAATCTCTTCAGTAGTTTTTCCGTGAAAGAGCAACAAACATACATACATACATCTTCACAAACTTTCGCATTTATAATATTACTACGATAGGATATTTTATCCGTAAATTCCTTCAGAAATGATACAACACGTAAAACCGCGGCCGGTGCTAGTGTATACAAACATATGATGGTGTAATTGTTCCATATATAAAACCGGGATAGTTATGACGTTTGTAGGTCAATAGAGTTCTAATATAAAGTCGGAGTAACGTTAACTCGCGGTTAATATGTACTATACCTACTGTTTAATGTATACAAGACCCGGTTGTGCTTTGAGTAAACCAAATGAAATTATGAATCATGAAAGACTAGCACCGCCCGCGGTTTACCCGCGTTGTGCCCGTTCCCGTGGGAATATCGGGAATTTTTATACGTATAAACCTTCATCTTGAATCACTCTATCTATTTAAAAAATCCGCGTCAAAATCCGTGCAGTAGTATTTGAGTTTATCGCGAACAGATAGACAGACGCGGCCGGGGACTTTGTTTTATAATATGTAGTGATGAAAGATGATTGATTTTATGAAAAAAATTATTAATACATAAATTGTAGGAAATTTTCTCTAGTTTAATTTTGTACATAGATATTTTTGTCGTAAAATGCGTCGGAAAAGAGATATTTCCAAAAAACCGTTTTTAGGCGCCATTTTTTCAATATGGCGGCGCGAGCGGCGGGGTTACGAGGTGGCAAAGTTGAAATTCGAAAAGAGCATACCCAAATCTATAAATAAACCAATTTTCAAAACTCCCGGAAAACTTTCCAGGTAACCCCCTTTTTTTTTACCAAATGCTTGGACTATTATTGAGTTTTATGTTTTATTTCTGAACAGATTTCAATGAAAATTGATGGTTCCTGTTGGATCGGCAAGGTTTATAATAAATGTGAAAGTTACAATCTGTAAAAGCTTTTCTCGATCAAGAAACTCCCATGACATTTTTTACATCAGTCGTTGTAAAATCAGGGATAAAATTATTATGTCTATTTATAACCATCATGGCTTATGCACATTTTTGAGAATGCACATTACACATCTTACTACTTTATACTTTAGAATTCAATAAACTACCTACCTATTGTTTGGGTGGGCACACAATAATTCATGTTACTAATATTAATTATCTTTTATTTTAGAAATTAAACAAACAAAAGTAACTTAACGTAAAACTCAACTAGATAACTGAAAAATTACACTTAAAACTGAATTATTAAATATAGTAGCATCATGTGCAGAGCCAGGCCACCGAGCCACATCATTCATCAGTTTTAAATCAGCATCACAGACAGCTTGGACATTCAATGAAAAGTAACCCTTTCGATTTCTAAACTCTTCACCAATAGTTTGATCTGAAAAATAATTTTAAAAGTACATAAGTCTATGCCAAAATAATAAAATGATTTGATTATTAGCCTTGAGTTACTTGGAGACTGTATGCGTATGTGGGTGCAGTCAATTGCACCTAGTACACGTGGAAATTGACCGTATTGGTAAAACTTATCTACACTATTTAGGTGCATTACAACATATTAGTTGTAAGACATGGCTATAGCTTCAGAAACATTTTGCACTATTCTGCTGGCAGAAGATTTTGACACTCCTACAAAATCCGGTACAGAAATCAGCATTGAACCCAATGCATAAAATCTGAGCGTCAAGAGAAGCTGGTGAAGCGGTGCAACTCCATTATTTCTGTAAATAATAAGATGATTGATTAATGTTCATGCTTTCCTACACCTCTCGCAATGTTTTTACACTCTGCAGCTTTAGCTATCAGTAGCTTGGCCATTGTTTACTTACCGTTTTGATGTGACTTTAAGATGTGGTAATATTTCTAACAGAAGCAGCTCTACCGCAGCTTTGTTTAATCTAAATCTGAATGTGAATTCAGCATCCGTTAGGCACTGTATATGGTTAATACGACAATATCGTCGTGGTGCTGATGGACCTTCGTTTTCATCAGTATCCCAGTCTGAAAAAAGTTCCAAGACTTCCAAATCACTGTCACTATCACTAGAAACTATTGTTGTAGACATTTTTTATTATTTTAGGATGTTTTAATCTAAAATTACTATAAGAAATGCCTTTAATCACAGTTTTTATTTCGAAAGATTGCGCTTAATCCATCAATTATCAAGGATTGCCAAAATGGATCATAGATAGACGAAAAAGGATTTGTCAAAATCCAAAGATTTGTTATTGAAACCCAACAACTGTCATTTCTGAACAGAGGCCGATCCGAAAACCGTTAAAAATGGATTGGTGCCCTCCGACGGATAGATCGCATTATTGGATTGACATTGCAATCTGTAGTTTGGTTATTGAAACACTTTTTATAACAAATGGATTGAAATTTCAATCGCAGATTGGTAAAAATGGATTGAGATCGTATATTGGGACCGGCCGTTAGTGAGCCTCATGGTCTGCGTCATAATACTGCGTGTAGCGACAGCATAGTAGATTTGAATAAACGGAGAAAGGTCAATGGTTATTTATAGTGAGGTGTGTCAAATGAATATAAACAATGATCTTGCCGACGGTAGTTAGGCAACAAAGACACGTGACTCATTACATCTACAAGTATAAGTCAGGGGCGCTCGAGAAATAAAACAACGATATGTGCTAGTTTGTTAGTGGTAGTGACAGTGCGACTAACTTTACATCAGTTCCGTCTGAGCGTGTGGGATAGAATTTCTATACTAGAACGCCAGTTGAATGTAATTGAGATAAGTGTTTTACTTAGGTGAGATTTCACTCTCTTTCTTCCTCCAGAAACTGACAAGCAAGACATTTCGACCAAACATATATAATAATATTCAAACACACTACCTTTTGGCGTTTATAAGAATTTAAAAATATTACAAGCTTACTCTCAATTTCAAAGAATATAAATACAATCCGTACAATTCAATTGAGCAAACAATAACTTAAAGATCATTCTAAACCATAATCCAACAAACATAGAAAGTGTCACCAAATACTTTCGCCCGACCTCAAGCTGTGTTGCCAATTAAAATGTGTCACAATTCGTAACGGTATGGCAACCCCGTCACACGATTTACTAAAGTCAAAATTTCAATTACAAATGTCTTATTATTCCTCAAAATAAAACCCAAAATATACCTTAACATAAAGGTAATAAGGGTTACAAATAAATTGTTTAAAGTACTTAGCATTGATGACAATAGTTAAAGGATCATGAGTATGTTTAACTATTGTGTTGAGTTACAATTGAGGTGTCAAGGGATGATCGTAACAACAATAAATACCTGATAAATAATCAAAAATAAACCCTATTTCAAACTATACAAGGTCGAGTAACTCAGCATAATGTTTGTATATTTTTTGCCATTGCGTTGAAAGTGCTCTAAGTACGTTTTGACACAAGTACGGTTTAGTTCAGTGATAGGATTAACGGTGGATTAAGATGTTTGTTTGTTTCATTGAGTGGTTTGAAGACAGGTGGGTTTTAGGTGTGTTAGTAGATTAAATAGGTACTTAGGTGTTCAATAGACGTGTGTTCATTTTATATTTTATTTATTTTCTAGTCTGAACTACTAAAAGGTTTTAGAGATTGGTGTTTGTTTAGGGCTATCGATATTGATTGAGGTGGAGGATGTTTTACGCTTATGTTTATGCCACATAATATTTTATTATCTTTCCATATCTATACTAATATTATAAAGAGGTAAAGTTTGATTGTTTGCATGTATGTTCGAGCTAATCTTGGGAATTACCAGTCCGATTTGAATAATTCTTTTTGTAATGGATAACTACATTCAACGGGAAGGTATTTTGTAAGCTATTTTTCATCCCGAAATTTCCACGGAAACGGGCCTAATGGGGGTGAAACCGCGAGGCGAGGCTCTAACAACTAGTTGTTTAATAAAGTTAAGGGCAAAATAGGAAGTTCAGGGCAATTGTATCTATTGATACTTAAATATCAACTTCCTTATTCATAAATGCTGTTTGACTAAAACACTGCTATAAAGGGTTTTGTCTCTTTTGCTCTTCGGAAAATAGCGTATGTTGGAAAGAGACGAACCATTCGATATCTAAAATGCTGTCAATAAGCGTTTATAAATGAACCCCTAGAAAGTAATGATACTTACTACTTACTTATCTACTTGGGAGGGAGATTACAAACTAATACTTACTACAATACTTACTACTAAATTTAAGCACGTTAAGCCGTCGGTCCCGGTTGCTTTCTACGGATAGTAGTCGTTACATGAGCTATGTCAGAGGCCTTCGGCTCAATAACTCTGACACCAGGATTGGTCAGGTTGACCATCCACTCGATGAAGAAGAAAACTACTAAATGAACTAAATATTTATTTACTACTACATCGATTACAAGCAACAGTTTTATTACTCAATGCGACAAACGTGCAAACCTACCATCACATTATATCGTAACACAATACAAAAAAACAATATACATAACAG
This sequence comes from Cyclophora punctaria, assembly GCA_951394245.1. NCBI lineage: Eukaryota > Metazoa > Arthropoda > Insecta > Lepidoptera > Geometridae > Cyclophora > Cyclophora punctaria. Next base: position 5,846,683 of record OX596190.1, read on the forward strand.
GGTCTTTCAATTCAATGCCATATTCCTATTTAGTATTATAACACAAAGCCGCCGAAAGTGACACATGCGACCGCAAACAATGTGATATGATATGCGTTTGCGCATCTGCCGCGAATCATAGAAAAACATATCCAATTTAACATGACACATCATATCAAACAATCTAGTATTAAGCAAGGGTCTTTTTAAAATGGAACTTTGACACGGGCCAAGATTTAAGCGGTTTTCGAGTGGTCCATTGGTTTTTGATATTTGACCATTATTATAAATTAGATAGATGAATTCTCTATGACAATGGTGGCGGTTCTGGGTCTTGTAAAGGACAGGCAACGCGGACGTTGAATCGTAAAAGTATGCAATACTAGCCGTGCCCCGCGGTGTTACCCGCGTTGTACCCGTTCCCGCGGGAATTTTGGGATAAATGTATCCCATGTGTTATTCTGATGTATACCCTATATGACTGTAAAGTTTCGTCCAAATCGGATGAGTAGTTTTTGCGTGAAAGAGTAACAAACATACATATTTACATACATCCATCCATACATCCATCCTTACAAACTTTCGCATTTATAATATTAGTAGGATAGGATAGGATTTAATGCATGTTGTGGCACCTATAGAAAATGCATCATCATGCAAATTTTGTCGTTTTAATTGTAAGTTTTATGTATCTGTCACAGAATAAATAAATATTTTTACTTTCTACAACCACCCACAGTATATTTATATCACATCTTGTAACGCGCTTGATTGCCATCTGTAATGATGATCTCAAACCTGCGCCTATATAATAACTTTATAATAATTTGGCGAACCGCGCCGTCAAAGATGTCCTCTACTGCACATTGAATAAATATAATAAAGACAACAAACGATTTCTGCCACGTCAGTGTGAAGTGAAGCGCGAATGTAACGTTTGGTTGGGACGACGAGGGGCGATGGAGTTACAGCACGAGATAGATACACCCAGAAGGACAACTATGAACTACGCTATTACAGATGCACGCACACATGGATAGCCGTCACTAGAGTTTCGAAAGATGTTAAACTAATGCCACAAATTGACCCATACGGTTCTATAGAATGCATTACGAGGTGATGTTGTCAATTTCTATGCGTTATGATTTCTCTATTGAGAGCCACCCCGCTCTACTGTATGGTGGAAATGTAAAAGTATCATGTAATGTCCCACAGCTGGGCAAAGGCCTCACATCTCATCGGTGAGGAGGACTAGGCATTATCACAACGCTTGCCCACTGCGTGTTGATTTCAAACCCGAGCCATTTTTTAAAAGTAGGGAACACGTAGCCTAAAGATTTCTGTCGAAAGATATGTAAGCACATGTGTATGTGTGCGTCTGTTTTCGTAGCAAGTCGTCGTTGGTCTTCTGGATGTATTTTTTTGGATATAGACACTGGTTACAAATAAATAGGAGAGGTTCTGGCCCTCATGGCGAAATTAATCTAAAGGGGGCTGCGTTTAGTAAAGAATATAAGTTGCTTTTGCATGGTAGTAGAAGTTAGCGGTCGATTGAATTGTGGAAATCGTGGAAATCGAAGAAGCGAAGATTGGCCTAATTATTTGGTTTTTGTTAAGCAATTTACTGGAATAAATGCAATATCTTTTAGGTAACTTTGTTGGTTACTAACTTTAAGTTTAAATTATCCATCTGTTGCTACGATCTTCATGCCGAATCCAACCATTTTAATTGAAAAATAAACATTGTAGTTAACATTGAAACATCTGCAAAAAACCGCATTCAAGCCACTCGACACATTTGCGACAAAGCGTATTTAGAGCGGTCTCACTTTAACTTATTTACAACAAACATACACGTCAATTTATAATAGCATTGTAGTCTGACAAAAAGGTGCCGACAAACTCGACAACTTTATGTTACGCCGACTTTAGTCGCCGACAGTCGCAAGCGACTCCGCCCACGAAATTGTAACACTGCAAAAGTATTCACATTCATCCACATTGTCAATTGACACTTCAACCGATTGTAAATTAAATTAAAGTCGCCGGCGACATTGATGTGGCGAATTTTTGTTGATTTTTGTATGAGATACAGGTACTTATTGTGTAATGTGTGTGAAGTTACCGATTTGGGCGTAAGGAGGTTATTGAATTGTTTGTCGCTTGATGTCTGCGTTCGAATGTACCGTGACCGACGGACTGACAACGCCTCTGACTATTTGTAACTTAATTGTAGAGTTTGGAATCAAAGTTTGTTACTAAACGATGGTAAAGTAAGTAGATAATCTATATATATTAAATTCAAAGTCCTGACTGACTGACTGACTGATAATCAACACAGCCTCAACCGCTTCGCCTAGAAACATGAAACTTGGCGGCATGAAAAGTGACGTAAGTGCACACTAAGAAAGGATTTTCGAAAATTCCTACGGGAACGGACTCAACGCGGGCAAAGCCGCGGGGCGCTGCTAGTCGAGTATGTTAGTCGGCAAGTTTTGAGTTTTTACAATTACGATGAGTGATCATCGCTTATTCAAACTAGGCGAGAGCTAGGTAACTCTAAACTATCGCGTTTGTTGAACGACGTGCAGCTCGGCCACTATATGGATGAGAGGCTGATAGAAGCATTTCTATCAGAGAGCTATCGTGTGAAGTGCACATCAAATCAACGTGCCGATGCCGGTGTAAGGTGGTCTAAAAACTTCAAGACCAGCGTTGGATACTATATTCGAACTAACTTATATAATCTATTTTATTATTCAGAAATTAGAAAAAGAAAACTACAACACTAGTGGGTACATACTACATAGACTACTTTCCTACTCATATTATAAATGCGAAAGTTTGTGAGGATGGATGTATGTTTGTTGCTCTTTCACGCAAAAACTACTGAACGGATTTGGATGAAACATTACAGTAATATAGTTTTAAATACATCAGAATAACACATGGAATATATTTTATTCCGAAATTCCCGCGGGAACGGGTGAAACCGCGGGGCGCGGCTAGTCTACTACATAATCTAAGTCATATGGGCGGGGATCGTTTGTCTGTCTGCACCTTGTGACATTCAGACATCGCGTATTGTTTCGTACATAACGCTGCGGTTGCTCAAGCGTGAGTTAATGTGATCGTTTGCACAGATGTCGCCTTGAACTGCTACTGTACTGTTTGAGAACTTTATTGTACCCACTAGCAGTATCACGCGGTTTAACACGCGTTGTGTCTGTTCTCGAGGGAATTTCGGAGTGAAAAATCTTAACTTATATTATTAATGCGAAAGTAACTCTGTCTATCTGTCTGTCTGTTACGCTTTCACGCCAAAACTACAGAACCGATTTGAATGAAATTTGGTACACAGTTAGTCCAGAGCCTGAAAAAGGACATAGGCTACTTTTTATCGCAAAATTCCCGCGGGAACGGGTACAACGCGGGTAAAACCGCGGGGCGCGGCTAGTAATTTTTCACTTCGAAATTCCGGCAAAACCAAAAATATTTATTCAAATCGGTTTGGTAGTTTCTAAGAATAGCGCGTTCGAACAAACAAACTTTTAGCTTTATTATATTAGTATTTAGTATACGAGTAGATAGATAGATAGAAAAAAAGAACAAAAACACCTCCCTTAGCTAGCAGTCTCCTTCCTACTTATACCTAGCTTAAATATTAATTGAACTCATACATCTCAAACACAACGGTGTTTAACTTGTGAAGTTTGCGTCAAGTTGATGTTGATTTACAATTTAACTTGGTTGTTCCATCGCTTCAAAGGCTTCAAATCAAATCAGTAATAATTTAACCTACCTACGTAAATATATGAAAAGACTAGCCGCGCCTCACGGTGTTACCCGCCTTGTACCCGTTCCCGCGGGAATTTCGGGATGAAATGTATCCCATGTGTTATTTAAACCCAAAACCACGAAATCTGTTACAAAGTAAGTATAATCACAGGGCGTCGCTAGTAATACAAAATGGCACAGTTTAAAATAATAATACTTTCTTTTTCCCCCTCGGCGTAGTGGCTCCTCCCCGTTTGACCCTCGTGGGGTTCGACTCCCGAGCGAGCATCGATTGCGGTCACGATTTGGATGAATTAAGTTTTATCTTTCGCTCTTTGGGGATTCGTTTGTTTAGGCTTTTTGAACTTGGTATTTTAAATCATCATCATAAATTTAAGAGCAAGGCTCTTGTCGGTGAGTCCGATGCAGACTTCTCCATCTATTCCTGTTCAGTGCAAGCTCCTTCACATCTCTATAAGACATGACAGACACTTTTTCTTTAATCTGACTCATGTAACTGATTCTAGGCCTTCCCCTACCTCGCTTTCCTTCAACTTTACCTTCCATGATATTATTTATGAATTTTAAATAGGTTACCTTATTGATTTAGTTGGTAATGAAGTCATATTTTTATTAGTAGATTTTCGATAGTTTGAATTTTGTAAAATCGAACCGGCCACGAATTAATCTACAGAACAGCAATTTATTGATAAAGATGCTTAAGGCGGGTTACTTTAGCTTACACTCACCAGTAAACGTTAACAGAAAATGACAGTCTGGGCAGACGTAAAAAAGTGGCTTCGTATTGGCAGCCCGAATAACCATCACTGTTAATTAAGCTCCAGAACAACGCTTTGTATTTAAAAGACATTTAACAGCGTACTAGCACAGAATAATAAGTACTACAAGTAGTGTACTAGTCTAATTAAAAACTGCTCGTAGAGGTAAATCCCATAATGCCTAGTCAATAAGACTGTAGGTAGTTTCCGTGGTAGTACATGTCAATAAGACTGTAGGTATATAGTACCGTTGGTAGTACATACGTGGAGTTTCTCCAGGTTACGTAGATACAACTAGAAGTATTAGCCTGTAATGTCCCACTGCTGGGCAAAGGCCTCTCATCTCACCGAAAATATATCTGTACAGTGAGGTGAGGAGGATTAGGTATAATCAGGTATAATTACGTAGACAATATAATGAAAAACAAATACATAACCCTCCTTTTGGGCTTTCAGGTATAATTACGTAGAGAATACAATGATAACAAATCCCTACTTTTGGTCTTCGCCCCAGTCGGGAAACAAGGCCGAACCCGAACCAACTCCATAGACACAACAGTTTTAAGTCTGTCCCTCACAGAAAGTCTCGCTTCTATTAAATCAGTCAAACCACAATAAAAGCTACGTTACGTAAACATACAAACAACTTCATTCATATACTTACTGACATTTTTTACAAAGAATTTCTCAATAATAATGCATTGATTACACGAAAACGTAGTGGCGTCAACTAGTCTCCCGTTTTATGAATGGACTCTATAGACGATAGACTCTTTAAAGGTTTGACGCGGGGGATTTATGGCCTCTTTTGTCTATGCCAGTTATGAGGTTAACCATAAATAGTAGACCACACAAGGCTTCGCGAATTTGTACAGGGTGTGTTATTTAAGTTAAAATAGGACTTCATTCCTATTTTGTCTGTAAAAATGCGAGTAGCTTAGGTATTTGAATATGAAACTGAAATAAGTATGAGCACTTAAACATATATGGTACCTAAATTAAATATATAATCGTAGATATACCAAGTTTAAAGATATATCAAGTTTCCTATCTATAACCTAGTTAAGTAAAGTATTTTTATAACTCACTAAATGATTGAAAGATTGTAGCTAATAAATCTTTACAAATAAGCATACAATACATAAGAAAAAGTTATCTAAGATTTTTCAATGAGTACATAATATTTACACCTAGAAATCCCCCAACCTCATTTTACTCAGTAAGATGGGACACCCTGTACCCCACTACAAGTCAAACTCAACTAACCATTCCCCATTGAACTACTCGCACAATTTTACGACAAGCATGATAATCGTACCCACAATACTCATACAATAATCACAAAACGCATTTGATCTTATAAAGTTGTCACGCTTTTAGGAATTTCGCTAAAAGATCCACTCTCTTTCACGAAGAAGATTTATACGATTTTTATATGGAATTAAAACGAACCATGGAGGATATTAGTTATGAATGAGTCGTGGTTTTATTTATCAATGAATACTTGAAATGGTTTACCTACAACGTTGATATCACAAAAAATAAGCCGTCTGTTATGATATGAAACTTCTATACAAACTTAGTTATTATTGAATTTTAATCATTTGGTTCATAATCGTATTAAAACTTAAGGGCTAAGGGTTAACTATACACATAAATAAAATGGAAGTGTCTGTTTGTAATATTAAAATAACCGCTTTTTACTAAGTGCATATAGATATACACACGATACATATACCAAAACATATTTTTTTTTACTGTTTGTCTGTTTGTTCCGACTAATCTCTGTAATGGCTGGACCGATTTTGACGGGACTTTTACTGGCAGGTAGCTAATGTAATAAGGAGTACTTAGGCTATTTTTTAGAAAAAAAAAAATATTTCCACGGGAACGGGCACAACGCGGGTAAACCCGTGGGGCGTTGCTAGTACTTAATCAATCTGTAGATACAGGTACCTAAGCTATCAGTCACACTCAACAAATGGGCCAAATCTTTATTATAGTAACGGTACTCCGATCGATCAATCGCTCCCGTGATCTTAAAGGCGGGATTGATAACAAAACTCCAAATTACAAGGAATTCAACAACACACGTCACGTGTCTTGACGAATCGACTGCTTTTGATGCAACTTCGAAGGAATAGGAACTAACGAAATAACAACAAAAGAAAGTAATGCAAGGTATAGAGAATATAATCTATACGCACCATAATTAGGTCTACGTCTGTATGTTTAGGTACTGTTGCGACTTAGTTTGATTTGAAAAATATATCTTACTGTACAATGTGTTTAAGTATCATCAAACCTACACTAGATAAAGACAGGAATTATCATACTTTTTGAAGTCGGTCTAAAATTTAGATTTTTCAAATCGGTCTAAAACGGACTTAAGTTTTGAGAGTCTTCTTCTTCTTCATCGAGTGGATGGTCAACCTGACCAACCCTGGTGTCAGAGTTATTTAGCCACCAAAGGCCTCTGACATGACTCATGTAACGACAACTATCCGTAGAAAGGGACCGACGGCTTAACGTGCCCTCCGAAGCACGGAAGTTTTGAGAGTTAAAAGAGCGAATTCTTTTGATTTTATATTCGACTAGCCGCGCCCCGTAATATTAACCGCGTTGTACTCGTTCCCGCAGGAATTGCGGTAAAATGTATCCCATACCTATGTTATTCTGATGTATAACCTATATTACTGTAAAGTTTCATTCAAATCCGTCCAGTAGTTTTTGCGTGAAAGAGTAACAACATCCATACATCCATTTTCACAAACTTTCGCATTTATAATATTCGTAGAATTGAAAAGACACAGGAGATTAAAAAGCCTTCTAAAAAGTTACTAAATAAAAAACACATGAACAAACGACAACAAAAAACTTGTCTATGGCCACAGATAAAAAATAAACTATCAAAACCCAGGATATCGCTCCCGGTCAATCCATCACTCGGGACCCAATTTTTGTCACATCTCTATGAATTCGAAATCCAAAATATGAAAACCCGCAATCAGCGGTATTTGTGTCGCGGCCCGAACTGTTTGAAATCAATCCATTTTGTGGCGAATTGTCCGCTTTTTATTCAATTAAATCCGGGAAACTAGAGTCTTGATGTCTGCATTTTGATTGATATAGCGATATTTTGAATTGGAGGGATCAAGTTGAACTTTGTGCAACGTTTGATACTTGTCAGAGTTTTAGAAGCTTTAGTGATGCAAAACTAACGGTAGGTCGCTATTCTATTAGTTTCTAGATTAAAAAAAAATACTAATTAGACACCACACATGAAATTAACAAGAGGACGAGTAGAAAATTACATATTTCTTTGGTTTTGAATGAAATACAAAAGTAAAACCCGTTCCGATTTATTGAAAAAATCTTGTAAATATCAAAATGTTTTATTACATCCTATTAAAATCCAGACCCGACTGTCAACAGTGCAACAGTGGTTTTTCTACAGCAAATTTCCCGTGCTTCTTGTAATTCACCGGAACCTCACATAATGTATGTCTTACCTATCAGGCCTAACACGATACGTACTCAAAATAATTCAAGTGACTGAGTGGATTGTGCTCCGCAATTGAATATTTTTAGCAATTGCTGATACAAGCTGTTGGGATGTAATAAAAGAAATGCCATAACATGTGGTACCAACAATAAATTTAACATTCCCAAGGAAATTAATTTTCTTTCACCCTTACACCGAAAATTGCTAACTCTCCCATAAACACTTTGGTGTGACAATTTCAACAATTGTTATATACGCATACGTGGCGGTACCCATAGCGTGCGCGGCCGCAGCACACCGCAAGGGGCACGGAGCGAGCCCCACAGCTGGCCCCGGCCACTCGAGCGAAACGATCGGCCCCCGGCACCGCCCCCCGACCACGCACAGAAATCAACATAAATAACAATACACACCCCTATCTCAGACACTATGACAACCCACTAACAAACAAAAAGACATAACAGCTTCAGAAAGTCTTTGAGTAAAGTAATTTTTATTGCTAGAGTCATAGAGTTGGATTTGCGGATCTCAATGGCCCGGTCACAGACAAAAACTCCGATACAACTTAAAGTGTGCAACAATTGAAAAATATTTCGTCTCTGTCGTCCATTCATCGGCCCTCCTCGGGGTCTTTTATTAAATTTATTGTTAAACGAATGTATATAAAAGTTGTTGAAACGCGAAGGGTCCTAGTCAGTGATCGGTCGCGGCACCTTGACGACATGTTCCCCTCAACTTATTCGAGGATCTTCAGGCCCTGGGATGTGAGTGACAAACCTCAAGTTATCAGTGAACAGAAAAACTTGCAAACAGACCTGGATGTAGACATGAAAACGAGAAAACCTACTTTGGAGGAAAAGCGTGAAAACCGTCTTCGGAAAATTCGTGGGACTTTCAAAAAAGTTGAGAGTCTTCATCAAGATGCAACGGTCTCTACCACTACTGGTGACGAAGATGATAAGCACCTGGAGTCGCCCGTCGCAAGCCTTACGCAGTACTGCGACAGGGTCCTGCAGACAGAAGGCGACAAACACACAAAAACAGAAGAAGTCTCGAAGCCTGCGAAACCGAACCAAATCTATGCTGAAAACCCAAGCCTATCAAACATGCCTCTATATGGACCCAGTTACCTCCCAGAATACCTGCCCACTGCAGACATAGCGCATGCACTAGGCGTCCCGCCCACAGACCCTCTACTCCTCGAATCCCTAGCTCAAGGCTACGCAATGGAGTTAGAATACGCTAGAATACTCCAGCAAGAGAACGAAGCAAAAATCTTGAATGCCAGAAAACAAAGACCTAAGAAATACAAGTGTCCACATTGCCAAGTGGGTTTCTCAAACAATGGTCAGTTGAAAGGGCATATAAGAATTCATACAGGAGAAAGACCGTACAAGTGTGATGAGAAGAACTGTGGGAAGACTTTTACTAGGAACGAGGAGTTGACTAGACATAAAAGGATACATTCTGGAGTGCGCCCGTTCCCTTGTCAGACTTGTGGGAAGAAGTTCGGGAGGAGAGATCACCTGAAGAAACACACGAGGACTCATTACGTGCAGGCGGAGAGGATGATGCCTGTTTTCGTGCCTCTGTCGGCTGTACCGCCTCATATGGGCTTTCCTTACTTATATGGATACTGATTGATCATAATGTCAATTTTAGGATTATAAAGATAGGAGTATATCTTATCAAGATATATCTGAAGGAATATGTTGTGATGATTTCCTTACAAAATGTGGTTTAAAACCTGTGCTAAAACTAGAACCTATCATTCACCAAATTCAGTGAATGTCCCTAAAGTTGATTTGTAGTTAATTTTCCTTTTACTCATGGCAATGTTCCGAAAAAATGACTGATTTGTAAACTGAAGAATTAAATTATTAAATACTAACAATACCTAATAATAATAACAAATTGTGATAACAATATACTTCTTATAATAATTAGTCTGGTAAAAATTAAATGTCGCTCTATTAAAATTTTACTTATCATGCAGTTTATGTAGTTAAGTAAGTAATTAAAAGCACATTGTATTAGCCAATCATGTCCCAATAAAGGACAAATACCTGTCTTCTTTCATGTATACATTTTTAGTTCTAATATTTCGTAAATAAGTAATTAATGTAAATAGCAAAAATAATAACAAATGACTGATTGTAAAATAGTGTTAAGATAAAAAATCTATATAAACATTGATGTAAAATGTTTGACTGTTTGGAAGAGATTGAAAATAAATTATATTTTTTAACAATACTTTCATATTTATTTTTTTACCTCTTGTCTATATTTAACTTATCTTATCACAAACGGTAATTCCCAATAACCTATCTCTATCGGCAATCTCCGTTAGCAGATGAAGTTATATATAACATTAGTTCTATTAAAAAGAATGTCAGATATAGGCGCCTAAATATTTTAAAACATGACATTTATTTAAAAACAAACAATGGCAAGACTTGATTTGAGATGGTTTATCGGCCGCAAGTAATACTCGTAGACACAAAAGATTTTTTTCGTACATTTTACTACAAAAGTAAGAAGTAAAAGTAAGAAGTTAAATCAGACAATTGCAAAAAAATGGGAGAAGATCTACAAAGTAATGGTAGAGTTAGCTAATGTTTTTGTTTATAAAATTTTTATTTGTGGTCTTTTTGTTTTTTCTTGTGGCAATAAATTTATTTTTTATTTTTTTATTTTGTAGCTAAGATTGTACCTTAATACCTAACTACAATAATAACACTACAAATGGTAAAATATATCTAAGAAAAGTTAACTTTTAAGTATAAAAAGTTTTTTTATAAGTTATAAACTTATAATGCTTCAATAGATGGAATTAGTTAAAGCAAAAGACTAGAGTTAACTCATTGATGTTTTGAGTTTGAAAGTACTACAAAAATCTTCTAAAAGTTGTTTTTTTTTATTTTTATTAACCTCTTTTGTCCCACTGCTGGGCAAAGGTCTCTAAAAGTTGTTAGAATTTATTTTAAAGGCACAATTAAGACATCTTAAGAGAGATTCAATGAGATAAAAATTGATGCAAAATCAGTGTAGGCACTAGATTTACTAAATCACTACAATGATCTGTTAATTTGCATGTTTAACTAAGGTTAGGGAACAAATCACCATTTTCCTGTAGGAGGTTACAATTCGAATACCGCTGGATCGCGTTTTAGCGACATTCTAAGTTCGCATTGTACTAAATGAAACGGGTCTGTATCGCGTTAGATAATTTAACGTATGTAAGTATTTTACTAAATACAGATCCGTTTCATTTAGTATAAAGAGTGCAAATCGTGTAAGTTTAAAAAGTATTCTAAGTTCGATTGAGGTATTATCCCTTTACCGACCGCATCTTTATTTTAAGCTTTTGCAACCGGATTCGCCGCGTTTGGTGCGAGGAGGAATGTTTAGTAGGTCAGTACGTACAGCTTCTTAAAGCGACCGAGTCTCCGATCACTAATGCAGAAAAAAACATGGCTATGTGTCTGATATGCCTGCTTTAGCAGATTTCAAACTCGACTTGAATGAAAACGAAGTTCTAAACATTCTGTGCCCGAACCAGGAATTGAACCCAAGACCTCGGATTGTATAACCTACTTACAATAAAATTAAAAAAATATACCAAACAATCGCCCCCTAAAATTCTGTTTTATCGATCAATCATTCTATTTCGATCATAGATTCTTGCACAAGCAAAAACTCTATGGATAGAAGCTAAGTGTGGACTTCCGGTATTCAATACAAGAATGGAAGTTGAAAAAAAAACTGCAATAGTCTATAGCAAACAATTTGTATTTAAAAAAAGAATGTTTTGACTTTTACGTCTCATCTTTTGATTGAAACGGACACTTGGGCGTTGAATGGAATTTCGAGAAATTATTATTGATTTTTAATAACACTTATTTCAAGACATGTTTTATAGTTCTTCTTTTAAAGACTCGTTGAATGGTAATTTGATAGTAAAAGAATTGGTTTATTAAATTTTTTAACCTTTAAATTAAGTAAATACGTAGGTATCAAGTTGAGTATGACAATTAAAACGCCATTTTATTGCAAGGCGGCTTATAAAAACGAGTTTAATCAACCTACTTTTAAACTTTACTTTACCTACTAAGTTAAATAACTAAAACAAATTTGACAACGTAACAAAAAAACCTTGCATTTAAAATTAGCAATACAGCGGGCTATTCACGCAACATATTTTGATACAAATTAGTGACTTTCCCACGATTAGCAATTGCCCTAAATATGGAGATATTGTTGGACAACATCCTTCCGTTACTCAGCGGGGAGTTACACTTCCATTGTACGGACCTGGTGCAATCGTTACTGGCTCCTGAGATCTGATGACAGATAGTAATATATGGTCAAAATAGAGCTGTATTTGAAGGGAAATTAGTAATTCCAGCATTTGTTGAGATGCATTATTATTACTATATCTAATGGTTGCCCTTACACCTTTCCTGAGTTTTTTATTTTAAGTTAAATTTCATACTTGGTAGATAAGCTAATGAGTTAAAACCTCCCCTCTTACGAATCCTACTATAGACCGCTATGCCCACGAAATTGACCGCCTTATTCATAAACGCTCTATAACTAAAACACTTTTTTAAAGTATTTACGTCTCTTTTGCTCTTTGGAAAATAGCGTTCGTTGGAAAGGAATACAACATTTTATAGTTAAGAGGCAGTTGTTAAACGAGGGTCAAAGTCTTACAATTGCCACTAGGTCACAAAAGTACCAAGAGACTTTCAAGAAAGTCGGACTACTACAGTTGATTTTTATTACTGGCTTCAATTCATACACATTATGTAAAGTTAATACATATTTAAATTTGTAAAGGTACGAATTAAGAACATTTGTATAGTAACGTGCGAATATTCTTCACCACCCACACACAAGGGGTGTGACAGCTAACACTTATTTCAAAATTTTATTACTTTTAAAGAACATTTTCTTTCCCACGCAGACAAGCTACCTCAACGGCGATCAACAAAGGCTGAATATAAATCCGATCAAACACGACTAGGCGGTCAACAAACAAACAAAAAAGCATCGATTAAATATAAAAAATGATTTTTGCTATAACCCGCCTACAATCTTAACAAATTTGCTCAATGGGCCATAATTTATTGGTTTTATCAAACGCTAGAGGTATAACACTTTGGTGTGTAAAAAACAGATCTTTATGTTTGTCCTTTAACAGGTGGTGAGCCGTGAATAGGATTCTTTAGGACGAGATATGAGAAAATTAATGACAGGTAATATTTTGTTGTCTATGGACATTGGTGTCATAAAATGGATTAGCGTTTGAAATTAGAACTCGGTTATTGTATCTATTGGTAAAAATATGTAATGGCCGCTGGCCGTGTATAACTTTCGATACTTTCGATACTCTACGAATATAGAGAAGTGATAAATATAAACAAAATATAGAAAATAATCAATTATTTAACCTTGAGATTCAATTTAATATGTATTAATTTATACATGTTTTACTGATTACAGAGAAAAAAGTCAAGGACATCATTAAATTGTAAATGAATTGAACAAGTTGTTCGTAGTTGCTTTTTGATAAGCTAATTATTAAAATTAACTTTTTTCTAAGGGAGTTTACTTTATGATAAAAAATATAAAAAATGTCTATTGTATAAATTATTACAACTTATGCGTAATGTAAATATTTTATGTGCCTATATTGAATATGAATGAGAAATTCAAGTTTGAATTCAGATAAAATATTTTTTCGTTTCTTATCCTATCGTTCTAATATTATAAATGCGAAGTTTGTGAGTACATACCTACGTATGTTTGTTACCTTTTCACGAAAAAACTACTGGACGGATTTGTGTGAAACTTTACAGTAATATAGTTGTAAACTTGTCTACGGATTATGTATTCGTTCATTCTGAACGCTATGGAAATGTCATTCCCATTCATTATTTTAGTTATCTATAGCGTTAGCGATCATAGAATTGCAACTTGGCTAGGCCTGCAGAATAACACATGGGATATATCTAACTCGAAAATTTCGCGGGAACCGGTACAACTCAGGTTACACCGCGGGGCGCGGCTAGTCCGTTATAAAAAGGTTATTTATTTCATTCAATTCCCAAAAATAACAGAGTATAGAGAGTATTGCTACGTTAAGTCTAAGTGGTTCCTAAGAATGTAGGTTACATTCTTAGGTAAGTATTAAGTTTATTTGTTGGTGAAGCATTTTTCCATTATTTTTTCTGCGTATCTAGTAAGCAATAAATAATACTCAAAGTGTGCATTCGATAAATTAATTCCAAGCGATTGTCCGGCCATGGGAACTCGGGAAGGTGGCTCACGCCTGCGCAAAGGATTTTTTATCATTTGCGCTACCTGATACTTGGTGGACTTTATGACTTTGTACTGTGACCATGATTTGAAGTTGACGGAATGGGATAATTGAAGCTATTCGTATCATAAATATATGTAAAAGCAATTAATATATTCATAAAAAGTTATTTCTAAACTTATCGCTATATGTTTTTCTAGATAATATTTTTATGTATGCAGCGCATATTTTTAAAACACGTTTTTTATGCATACCTACTGATTATTCAACTAAATGTATATCTTTAATGTTAATCTTAATGAAATTATCAGAAATACTTAATATTTATTTCGTATTTATTTAAAGAAAAAAGGTTATTCTTTTCACTCTGATTAGGTACTACTTGATTACTCTTGTAAGATTGTTATTACTCTCGACCTGTCCAGCTAGACCGATGGTCACCCTACACTAGTATTAAATTGAACTACCAAACTTCACTCCAACAATACAAATGGGATTATTTACCGCAGTCATTACGTACAATACTCATTCATGGTTGCAACTTACAAAAAATACAATTTAATTCTCACGCAAGTGCTTGAGACATTTTTGCGTAAATTCGTTCCGGCAGGTTGGTATGACACCTAGATGGGTCGTGAATAGAGAAACTTTTTTAGACGTGTGATCGATTTGATTCGATTTTTGAGTTTGTTTAGTCGACCCTTGATTGTAATGTTTGATTTTTACACCTTGGAGTGACTCCCACGCATGTTTTTTGAAGTCATAATTTGTGCAATGAGTGTTTTGGTCGTCACAATGGGAATTGAAGTAACGAAAGCTTTGAAGTGATTTTTTGGATATTTCTCTTTACGTTGTTCATTCCTCTCCCAGATTTCGTACAACTACGGTACATATACCTACATATATTTATCAAGGGAAATAGTTTAAAATATATTCTGCACATACACCATGTGAGCAAAGCACAGTAAAGTAATTACTTTACTGTAATTAAATAAACATTAAAGGGGTCCCATTCCATCAATAAAAATCAATGACAATATAGATCTTTTCAAACCATAGACATGTGCTAATGATGCAACTTCCCGCGCGGAAGGAAGCGCGGGAAAACTGATTCAATATGGCGGCCACCCATGGCGCATGATTTGTCATTGCGGTCGTAATATCTAGAAACTATTGTTAGATGCCCAAGGTCGGTGCATTGCGTTCAATAATTGATTTGTAAAGATTCATTCATTCATTTCGAGTAGGTTAGTGGTTAACCATGGCGTCGTAGTTTTTAGACTGCCTAAAGGCCTCCGACATGGCCTGACGATTGAAACAACCGGGGCCGACTGCTTAACGTGCCCGAAGCACGGTAGCGCTCAAATAGAAATGCCACAATCGGCCACCCATCCAAGTAACAAGTGCTAAGTGCCATCCAAGTGCACGTTGCTTAATCGCAATGAACTAACATCGCCTAGTCAAACTGCGCCACGTGCGATGGAGAAGATGTTTAAATTGATGATTCATTAATTACTTCCAATATTTATTTCACTCGCACTACACAAACAATTTCAAGTAATAAAATTCCTTTTTTTAGTACACGATCATGACAAAGTCGACTCGCACAGAAAATTAAAGAGAGTCTTTCGGGAAATAGCACGTCGCAATTAGCACGTCGAGAATAGAAATTCGAAAATAGGACCATCGTTACTTACGTACGTTACGTAAGGGCTTACGAACTTAATCTAGGCGAATTTGTGGTAACTACATCGATGATATAGAATAAGTTGGATTGACAGGACGTGTAATGTTTAATTTAAGTTCAAGGATTCAGTCGTCGAGCGTATGACATTGAATTCAAGTAATAAACCCGCACATTACTTAACTTGCTTTTATGAAAGAACTAGCAGCGCCCCGCGGTTTTACCCGCGTTGACGCCGTTCCCGTGGGAATTTCGAGAATTTTTATACATATAAACCTTCCTCTTGAATCACTCTATCTATTTTAAAAACCGCGTCAAAATCCGTGCAGTAGTATTTGCGTTTATCGCGAACAGACAGACGGACAGACGCGGCCGGGACTTTGTTTTATAATATGTAGTGATACGACAGCACTTTCGATAGTTATACCGAGCATTAACGTTAAAATCAAAAAAATATCATTAGCAACAGACACAAATATACAGTGACAACTAAAAGCACCCTTCAAACGCAAAGGGGATGCAACTCAAAATAACATAACCACTATAGAGGTTAATAAATCAACGCTCGCAATAGATACCTACGTCGATAGGGGCCAGACCCCAAGGATTGTCAACGCTATTCTTAATGTGTATTGTTCAATATGGGGATTAGTTTAGTTGCGGTTAAGGCCACACCCGATAGTTGAAGCTGCGATGCACTGTTATTGAAAAATTCAAAATACTGATTTCTTAGGTTTAAGCAAACAATACATAATGTAACTTAAGTAATTTTCAACACTACGCTTTATGCGTAAAGAATTAACTCCAGTATCCAGATTTGAATCTTAGTTGTGGCTTATGAACTTACTAAAATCTGAATCAAAATCGACTGTCGTTTGGAGACAATAAATAAATAAATGAATAAATATACCGGGACAAATCACTCACGGTTAATTAGACCCAAACTAAGCTCTCAGCTTGTACTATGGAATCTAACTAACTGATATTACTACATTAAACTTACATACACAAATCTATACTAATATTATAAAGCTGAAGAGTTTGTTTTGTTTGTTTGTTTGTTTGTTTGTTTAAACGCGCTAATCTCAGAAACTACTGAACCGATTTGAATAATTCTTTCAGTGTTAGATAGTCTATTTATCGAGGAAGGCTATAGGCTACATTTTATCCCGAAATTCCCACGGGAACGGGCACAACGCGGGAAAAACCGCGGGGCGCTGCTAGTACTTTTATAAGAATATATAATTGACACCCAGACGTCGTCGCCAACAACTATGTTGTTGACTCCGGGCTTTCACTGCCACTGTGCCAACGGGCTTGTCAATAATATTCAATATCTAGGCACTCACTGATGATTCATTTATAAATAAATGTTTTAAATAATGTTTCTTTTTAGTACTTACGTAATTCGCCATGGCAGATATTCACCGGCTTTGTTATAAATCACGATATCACATACTAGAAAACTATAAATTCCAAACACCAACCAAAATAATAATAGTAGAATCCAACTGGTCGACTTAAAAACAACATCTATAATGAGACTTTGTAGTCAAAAACTAGTGTCAACGAACGGTAGGTAATTCCTATTATCAAGGATATCACTAAATGGAACAAATTGCGTTAATTTGTCAGCCGTTGGTACGTTCGTTTTCAGTTTCATTAATTTTTAACTTTTATTTTTTCATGGCTCTGGTTTGATATCACCAACCAGCATTAGGCAAGTGTGATGATTATGCCTAATCGTCCTCACTGTACTTATATCATCAGTGAGATGAGAGGCCTTTGCTTAGCAGTTAGATAATTACAGGCTAACATTTTGTTTGTATTTAAAATTATGGTCCACACTATGAACAATCAGCTATTCCCACTATATCGCCGCATTTATAACATTTATTCAGAGTATAATGTATCATTAATGGTAAAATGATAGCAGTTCTCTTCTTTGGAAAATAAAAATGATAACGTTCCTTATTTTATACTATAAGTATAACTAATACCCAAGCGAAGCTACCAAGTAAAGCCGAGTATTATGCTTGTCATGTCCTTGACTTTGCATGTGTTTCATTTAATACAATTATGTAGGTTCTATAAGAACACAAGAGATTTCCTTCACCCGTTTTGTTTGTATGTAATCATCGTTCACCTAATTAATTAAGTACCTCTATCGCAAATGAAACTCGGATTAATATTTCTCGTCTAAAATATAATAACAGCCCACACGCACATCACATTTAAACTATGCACCTTCTAATTAAAACACATTGATTAAATCAATGAACTAACCTCTAACTTAAGCAAAGCAATTCTCCTTTTCTTCAACAATATTAATTTCTAATGACACTAACCAATCTGTCTATAATCTATTAGTCTACAGCTCATCCTTATATTTGTACGGTTTTTTTAACTTGTTCAAGTATTCCAAAATGGTTTCTCTGTAAACTGTTATATTCACTTTCATGGCATCAAACTGATCAATCCTGTCTTCATTGGACACATACTTATAGATACTCTCGAGGAGGTCTAATGTGTTCGTTTTGTGTCGGTAGAACGGCAGGCAATAGGGTTTTATGTTCGTCATTGTTTCTAAGACGGTTTTGACTACATCTCCGTTACTGTTGTAAGACCAGAGGATTTCCGCCATGTTGCTCAGCCCGCCGCAAATATCAGGAGAACCCAAATGCTCCATGAAACCCATTCTCATATAAACAGATTTTTTCTCATAATCCTTCTTACTTACTGACCCTCTTACAGTCAAATGCTCAATAAACAATTTATTGAACAGATCTAACATCTTTTTAATGGACAGCTCGTTTAGTTTGCCAACTTGTTTGTAGAAAGGTACGAATCCTTTTTTCTTCATCACTCTAGTTTGAATTTTGGGGTTGTTAGGCAGCCATTGGTACAGGATGTCTAGGGCTTGAGATTTGAATCCTAGATAATCATCGTATTCGAATATATCTATCAGTTTGTCTACCATGTTGTTCGGAATCACCGCGCTTGTGGACACGGGTGCTACGTCGAACAGGAGTTTTAATAACAGGAGTAACTTGCCTTTAATGTCTTGATTTTCTGTGACGATGTTAGGGGATACCACTTTGAATATCCCGTGGGATTCTAGGAAGGTGTGAGCGTGTTCTGTGTCCGTGATTGAGAAGACTATGTTGTCGATAACGTTTGACATCTCGCTGTAGATCTCGGTCTCATCTTTGTCTACGGGTTTGAAAGGATTGTCTGCCAACGCAGTCAGTTGTTCTACCTTTTTGATGTTTTCTATGAGTGCCTGTATAGTTTCCTTTGGGCCGACTGTGGGGCCCTCTGTAGTGAGACCTATAAAATAATGGATGGATTTACGAACAGACAAGAAGATTCTGGTTAGATTTTGGCACTAATTTGAATTCTAAAGGAATTATATTTTGTAATAGCATTTATTTATAGCTGATGGCAGTTCTAATTCCAGATGCCATAGGGATTGACTGGGGAAGCCACGGGACCAAAGTCAGTGAGTCTGTCCTCGTAGGAAGTTTTTTAAACCGCGTTTAAATGGTTTCCGTATGAATTTCCATGCCGAAATTCATACGGAAACCATTTAACCATTCATACGGAATCATATATATATAATTATATATCATATGTAACTACACCAAAACATTTTCTAATCTGACTATTACATTAGAATCCGATTATTGCGCTGAATAGGACAGCATTGAGACAAACTAGTACCTATACCTACATAGTGTTTCAATATAAAAATCAATGCCACTTTTCGTTGTAATTGTATATAACTCAAGAACGGGCTCACCTATCCAAACCAAATGTTTAGGCTTTGTTAGGACTATTTAATGGACTATTAGATGGTTTATGTGAAATTTGCACAAAATCGGTCGAACGATTCTTCTTTTAACTTCTAGAAATTTCTTAGAGAACGGGTGCGCTGCGAGTGTAACCGCGGGGCACAGCTAGTAGTGTTATACTCGTATTACCTAAATATACCGTTGAATGAA
Source organism: Cyclophora punctaria (assembly GCA_951394245.1). Lineage (NCBI taxonomy): Eukaryota > Metazoa > Arthropoda > Insecta > Lepidoptera > Geometridae > Cyclophora > Cyclophora punctaria. Next base: position 5,866,736 of record OX596190.1, read on the forward strand.
GTACTTATATTAAATCTATTGTCTTACCGTCCATGTTTAAAGATTCGCCATTCAATCCGTTAATACACGACATTAAAAGTAGAAAAGTTATCATATTTCCCGATTTCACAAACATTCTTCGCCTGACGCGCTGAGAATTCAAAATTCAGAATCAGACTGACAACAAAAAAGATAACTGATTTTTCTTAATGACAGATGATTAAATAGAAAAATAATTTATAAGGAGGTTGAGGAAATCAAACTCCCTTGGCTTTTTCTATTTAAGATGTTTCAAGGTTTTGGCAAACTTAAAAACAACTTTTAATTTAATCTGATTATGTAATCTGGTTATGTCCTAGAGTTGTTCATGTGTTTTATTTCAATAACAAAGTAATATAACTACCTACTAGGTATTCATCGAAACATACTTTAAGATGGTCCCAAGATTCGATTTGAATTACATCGTGGGTTGTCCTACCAACACGAAACATCCAAGTACCTATTAAGTATCCAAACCCGACACAACTATAAGCACAGAAGAGAAAAGTAAGTCTAGGTACCTATACTGCGATACTTCTAACTTCTTGCTGATAATGAGGTAACATGGAACTGGAATCTAAACTATTAATCTATTAATGAAGGATGAACAAAGGAGCATACATCATATGTATTTCTAGCTCTTTATGGTTCCGTTACATTCAAAGAGTAGAATGGTCCTCTGTGGGTCCTATGTAGATTTAAATCATTCAATTCTGTGCTTCAATCATGGATTCAATTCAAACCTGTGATTCACATCAATCCATATTTGTAAATTAGTTAAGAAATCCTGAAATAAAGTTATTATGGAAACGGTTGAGGATTCTGTACATGACTATTTTAATAAAGACGAAGCGGCCACTTTAAATCGTAAAACTGCAGTAATATTGATATCTATACTTAATTTGGTTAGTAGCTTTCTTATTTACGCTTTTTTACATCCATAGCAACAGTGAACGCATCAATGCTGAACTTTGAATTGAAAAATGCTTCCCCCACAAAGGCGTTACCAATTGGTGGCCTGAGGGAGCAAGACTGGTGTCAAATCAAATCAAATCAAATCATTTATTTGCGTAAATAGTTGGTACATCTATTTACAAACCCGAAGGGTGTGCAAAATATAAAAATCAAAACTAAAATATAAAAATAAAAAAACTAAATACCTACTAAAATAAACTATTAAAACAATCAAAAACTATATAGGAACTGAAATAAACTAAAACTTAAAATCAAACTAAACAATAGAATAAAACTTAACATCTTAGACCTAGTTACATTATTAATTATTATACGTGTTTATCTGCAAAAAACTCTTCTATTGAGTAGTATGCTTTTAGTAAAAGATACTCTTTTAGAAGGTATGTCTCATGTCTTAGGGTGCTTTCAAATTATGCGTTTCGTGTCGGACCGCTGCGGTGCCGAAGCGGTCCGACACGAAACGCATGACGCGAAGAAACGCGAAGAAACGCGAAGACAAATCGAGCAGCTCGGCAACAGTGCGGCGTTGTCGTGCGTTCGCGTTACCGACGCCCGCACTGTTGCCGAGCTGCTCGATTTGTATGAAAACTCACGATCGTACGTTCACAATACGACAAACGCACCGCTTCGGCACCGCAGCGGTCCGACACGAAACGCATAATTTGAAAGCACCTTTTAAGTTCCTATGGAGGTCAAAAGAGGGTGAATAGAAACATTATAAATTGTAGATCAATTTAATAGACTACCTACGGGTCTAAGGACTCTGACCCTCACCCAGTCGACACCCTTCCTTTTTTGTCCACCTATTCAAAGAAACCTATAGGTAGGTAGGCTAGTTACGGAGTAGTGTGTTTATCTATCGATGTAAAGCCACAAAGCGTTACGTTTTGTTTTTCTGCCCAGTTCCTGTGCGTAACGGATTTGCGCGCGATGGGCTACCGAAGCTGCGATTGGTGCGACGCGCCCTCGACACCCATCACTATCACCGATATCTTGGATGACATACGACGGCTCATCGTCAAGATGTTCTGTGTCGCAAACGTGTTGTTACTGATCGGAGTAATTGAAGTGAGTCAACCAAATAATTCAGGGCCGGATTTAAACCCTAACAGGCATTTGAAATCAGTAGAACGAAAGTACGATTCACAAGAATCGGGCGGCGGCAGAGTATTTCATACTGTGATGTAGAAAATTCAAAATTCGACACAAATGTTAAGGTTTATTTTTGCATGAAATGTAAGACTGCGGAGAGCTAGGTAGTTATCAATATCACTACATAGTATAAAATAAAGTCGTCTCTGTGTCGTGTCTGTCTGTCTGTATGCTTAAATCTTTAAAATTACGCAACGGATTTTGATCCGGTTTTTTGTAATAGGTAGAGTGATTCAAGAGGAAGGTTTTAAAGTAAAAAAAATCCCGAAATTCCTACGGGAACGGGCACAACGCGGGTATATGTAACCTAAGGTATGAAAAACATGCCTAAAAAAATTGGTTATTGGCGTGCGCTACTAAATCTATTGATGATACATAAAAACAATGTTCTACACAATCAAAGTACATATCATTGCAAACAAATAAGTTCGCGAGGGCATATGTCTAACTATTATAGTTAAGCCACAATAACCGTTTTTAGTTAAAATTAATTAGTTAAAAAAGGAGTGTAATTCTAAGTTGATGATATTCATATGATGATATGAATCTACATCAAAATAAATGGCTCAACAATCAAGGTTAATTATGTTTCTTTGTATACCTCTTTAAATTATTAAAATCGGACAGTTAGTTTCAGAGTTATGATGAGAAATATCACTACATAGTACAAAATAAAGTCGTCTCTGTTTCGTGTCTGTTTGTCTGTTTGTCTATATGCTTAAATCTTTAAAATTACGCAACGGATTTTGATGCGGTTTTTTGTAATAGGTAGAGTGATTCAAGAGGAAGGTTTATATGTAAAAAAATTCCCGAAATTCCCACGGGAACGGGCACAACGCGGGTAAAACCGCGGGGCGCTGCTTACAAAATAATAATGTTCGATGGCGGGTCTCTTATGGCTACTTACTGTTTCGTGCGGTCAAAGCGCGCGGGGATATACTTCCTACCTACGAACTACGAACGACGAAGACGCGCTATGTAGGTATTATCCCGAATTCTTCCTCACATGAAATCTTGATTGTGTATACATATATACTCGCGGGAGACATGTAATATTTTATCCCCAATTTCCCACTTGAAATTTTGATTGTGTATTTTCCTGCGGGAGACACGCAATGTTTTATCCCGATTTTCCTACATGAAATCTTGATTACCCGAAGCGAAGCGAGGGCGGGTCGCTAGTTTTTAAGATAAAGAAGCCTTGATTTACAGGCTGCGTTATGGGTTAACTTTTGTTTCCACTTCGTCAAAGTGATGAACCCTCTGTTTAATCTCCAGGGTAACTTCACCTTGCTAAGTATCTACGTGTGGTACGCCATGGCGTTCGTGATGATAGGTCTCCTCCTGTGCATAGCGGACCTGACCTCGAACATCTTGGAGTTCGGAATCTGGTGCCTACTCAATGCGATACCAGAAATTATTGTGTTCTTCGGTAATCCATCTACTTTTATTATTATAATGTTACTTCTGTGATAGGGTTGGCTATCAGACAGAAGAGTTCAAGAGGCATTTTTAAGGGTTCCGTAGGCTAATGGCAAAAAACAGAACCCTCATGGAACCGTCATGTCTGTCTGTCCATCCGTTCGTCACAGCCGCTTTTTTTGCTTTCTTTGTGTTTAACGTGTACTAACATGTTTCCTACTTTTCAAACATGGCTCGTGTTTGAAATCACCAACCCGCATTTGGCAAGCGTGGTGATTATGCCTAATCCTTCTCACTGTAATGATATCTTCAGTGAGATGTGTTTTTTAATTACTTCACGAATTTATAAAGAAAGGCATTAGCTACTGCTAGTGAGAAAGTATTTTGTTATTTTTAAAGAAAAAACAAATGAACCGATTTTGGTGAAACGTAAATTATTAAAGACTGCCTTATTCATAAACGCTCTCTTACTAAAACACTGTTAGTGAGTGTTTTGTCTCTTTTGCTCTTTGGAAAATAGCGTATGTCAGAAAGGGACAAACGATTTGTTGGTAAAATGCTGCTAGTAAGCGTTTATGAATAAGGCCCTAAGGGTGCCTGTCCATTGACGCGGAGCGAGGCTGCGGAGCGGTGAAACGGACAAATATAAACCAATAGGATTGCATACAATCTTTAAGATCAAACATAAGCTTTTTATGCTCATTATTACGGATTGAACGACGCGAAAGCTTGAAGAAAATAGATGCTAGTAATAATCTATACTAATATTATAAAGCTGAAGAGTTTGTTTTGTTTGTTTGTTTGTTTGTTTGTTTGTTTAAACGCGCTAATCTCAGAAACTACTGAACCGATTTGAATAATTCTTTCACTGTTAGATAGTCTATTTATCGAGGAAGGCTATAGGCTACATTTTATCCCGAAAATCCCACGGGAACGGGCACAACGCGGGTAAAACCGCGGGGCGCTGCTAGTTATTGATATAACGCAAGAGTTGTTAAAACAAAATCAATGTTTGTTTCAGTAATCTACATGTGTTTGCCGTTAGTAGACGATTTGAGAAAACTGAGGTCTTCGGCAGAAGAACCAGTGGGTATTGATCACTCCTCGAACATGATCCCACAGTAGGCGCGGAATCAACAACTTTTGGTTGCAAACACTTCAGGTTCATGTATTAAAATATACTATGCGCTTGTATGATTCCTTTTAAAGGCCGCAGTTTTGGCCCTAAGCGGGTGCTCGCGCGGTTTCATACAATAGTGAACCGTAGTGTGCGGTTTCATACAAAAGTGAACCGTCGCGTGCGGTTTCATACAAGTGAACCGTCGCGTGCACCCGCTTAACGCAATTTCGGCCCTTAGGTGCTTCATTGCATGTCATATTAGGTGCTTGCTTGCATGCTATATGAGATGTTTTCTTGCATGTCATATTACGTACTTGCTTGCATGGTATATTAGGTGCTTGCACGCTATATTAGGTGCTTGCACGTCCTGTTTTAGGTCTGGAACATCGCAATCGATTTAGTGTCAGGTTTAGGTCACAAACTTCAGTATTATAATGTAACGTGTTAAACGTTTCTCAGTTGATTGTGTCACGTAAGTCTTATAAGACTGTTTTTTACGGCAATGTAGTTCCTACTGCGTACCCATAAGGGATGATAAATATTTTTTTTATTAATAGGACTTATTCAAGTTAATGTTAATTAATAACTTAGTGATGTAATGAGCATATCAGGTATTGTAACAATCCAGCTAGTAAATAAAATTAACTAAAATTATTTAAACATTTTCATTTAATATTTTTGTACTATCTACTATATACAAAGTGAAATATTAAATATCTATTGACAAAAACATTATTCATACAACAAACTTAAATAAAAAAATACTAAGACAACTTGCTTTTTAACACAAAATAATTCTATTTTAAATTGACTTGGGGTCTTCCTTGAAATAAAAAACAAATCAAAAAAATCTCAAGTCTTGGTTTTTAAATTACTATTATATTATAACGTTATATCTCCTGGGTTTTAGAACATGTTATATAACATACGGGATGTCAATAACCTATGATAAGTTCTATAACATGTCATATGTTTAATAACAGGTTATAAATCAACACTTCATAATTACAATGCACGTAACACTATAATCTTAACGATCAATTCCTTGTTACATTTCGCTATCGATGCCTTAACAACTATGTTTCAAATTACATACTTTTAATGCAAAATAATATAAAGATTGGTCATTGAAGAGTATTTTTAAAGTAAGTAAATATATTCAGATTAAATTTGCTGAATGTGAGTTCATGAGTGCATTTCCACCAGAGCTATGCACATAGCTATGCCATGTTTGGTCTGTTATCAATAAAAATAGTAAAAAATCTAAAAAAACACGCTTTAATCTTATCAAATTAGTGTAATCCCATCGGTCCTCGATAAATCTACAAAGTTTTAATTAAATCTGGCCGCTTAAAGTGAGTCAAAATCGCGCCCTAAGGAGTCGAATACAAACATACAAGTGAAGCTAATATAAAGCGTGTAATAATTAGTGCGTAGCGAGGTGACATGGCGATGGTGGTATTCACCAAGCATATCAGACCTGGCATAGCATAGCTCTGGTATACATCTAAGTATATTTGCATGACATAATTTATATGCAACATTGAAATATGAGAAAACGAACCCGGCTGCCATATTTGATTCAAATTAAATAAATGAAAAAAAAATGAAATCTCTTCAGAAACGGCTAATCTATGTTTTTACAGTTTATTACATAAAAGGCACAGTTTTGTACGCAAACAAAACAAAAAAAAAACATTCATACATTTTTTACAAGAACATTGAAAACGCAATCTTAATTGTTACATTATATATTAATGTTATAAAGTAAATAAAATATTGCAGACGTTACGGTACGTTATAAAAACGTTACAAACATATATAACATGTAAATGACATAAGCATAACAGAGGACAAGTATTTAGCTATTCAAATTAAACTAGCTGTGCCCCGCGGTTTCACCCGCAGCGCCCCCGTTCCCGTGGGAATTTTGAGATTTTTATTCCCTATAAACCTCACGGAGCCCGAGACCTTTCCAACGAATGCAAAACCGTGGAAATCGGTCCAGCCATTCACGCGTGATGCCTTGACCAAGGAAAACGGGTTTCATTTTTATATATATAAGATTAGCGATTGCAACGTTTACGAACATATAGTCAATGCACTTACTTTCGGCTAATAGGAATATTGATATCAGTTGCAACACTTATTGTTATGGTAACAGATCGCGTGTGACTGCAGACCGCAACCGCAGGCAAACATCGGTAGTGCGGTCGCCGCACGCCACGACCGCAGTTAAACGCGACACGCGTAGAACGCAGTTCGCACATACGATGTTCCTATCGGACATTATAAAAGGGAATTTAACAAGTGTTTAATGTAATAGACTACGTGATGAAGATTTAACCACGAGTTATAAAACTATAACGAGCTGTTAACACTTTTTATAACATATCAACGTCTGTAAAAACTTAACTAAATTGCCTACTAAAAGAACTAGACTAATATTTACAAAGCGCAAATTATGCAATTATACTAACGTTCGGGTAAAATATGAACATTTATATCATAATTTTAATATTTTATAGTTAAAATAAAGCCAAAATGTTTCAGTGATATCTTAGCGAATACGCGGTAATATGTTAGTGTGAGGCGTTTGCCCTGCGGTAGGATTATCATCAGGCCATTACATATTCTAATTTCTACATTATTTAGCACTTTGTGAATGAAATCAAGGTTTAAAACCTGTTCACACTTGATCAAGCTAACATTGCGAGTAAAGAGTGCAAGAGAACTTCCAGTTTAAATTCTTAAAATCGAGGTTAAGTGACTTTTTAGTGATTGTTTACACATTGATTTGGATAATTTACTAATAACTAAACATCTTCACTTTTTACTTGGAGTGTTAACTTTTAAAAAAGTATCAGGCATTACAATGCTTAAAATGGATTAAAATTACATCTGAACATCAAAATATAACCAAAAATTAAAGTCTCAGTTGGTGTAATTCTAACGGCACTTGCGGTTTCAAATCGAAAGGTTTCAATACTATTTGTTATGCTTGAAACACATTTTGGCACTAACTATAACAATTTCGGTGTTTAGAAATTAGTTTTCGAAAATATATCGACGAAATAGTCCGTTTTATTCGTATGAGAACGCACAATTTGAAGACACGTTCGACAATCTAATTTTAAAACACCTTTCAACATCAATGTCCTACACACCCACATTGAGATCACATTACATAATTTTTTTATTCAAACAATATTGTTTCACAGCAAAAAGCTTAAAAATGTCATTTATATTACTATCAAAGGCCGTGTATAGAAAGAAAGCTGGTAAAGCACGGTCGCGAAAATGGTAGAATTTAGTTCAATGACCTCGATTTGTCTCTGTCACTCATACACAATAATATTACCATCTTACTCGCACAATGCGTGAAAGGACAATACTATTGGGTACGAGTGAAAGAGACAGATACATAAAGGTCAATGAACGAAATTCTTCTTGTTTCGCGAGCGTGCTGTACTCTGCATCGGTCAATAGCGCTTACCAGCGCGAAGAAGCGCTGGTAGATGGCTGAGTCACCTGTGAGTGACGTTCGGTGCTTGTCGGTGCTGGTTTGGTGCATTGTACATAAACACGGCACCGACTACCCGCGCCGGTTGCCAGCATTTACCAGCAGCCTTCAAGCGCTTGGTATGCTAGCTTTCTTTCCGTGTGTAACTACAGATGTCTTTAGAGGATATTTGTTATAATTCTTTTCTAAGTATTTACTCGTATTGTATAAAACTGCAATCCTATTAGTTTAATAAAAAAATTCTTGCTTAGCACATAATTACTATTTAGAATTTACACTTTTAGAATATGTTTTGGGTGAGTTCCAGTACATGATTGCTTTTCAGTATTGTATAATTAAGGCTGCTACACAATCAGTCATCAGTCAAACCCAATATTGAACAGTTTATTGTCAGTTCAATCATGTAACATTAACAGACAAACTGATCAACTAGGCTAGTTTACATAATAAATAGTGAGTGTGGTAGATTAAGTTGTAGTTGTCACTAGGTACTTTATACCATTTATCAATGAAAAATAGTGATTATTACCACTGACCTGGGCTTATGTAAACTATACTTAACTGACAGAAACTGACCTGCAAGTATTATATAGTTAAAATATGTGAATATAATAAAATGGATTCCATCACTAGTGTAGCACTCGTGGCGTAGTCTGACTAAGCAATGTTAGTTCATTGCGATTGCCAAGCACTGAGCAGCTCGGCCGCTACTTAGATGGGTGGCCGATAGTGACATTTCCATCTGAACGCCACCATGCTTCGGAGGACACGTAAAAATATCGGTCCCGATCGTTCCAATCGTTCATGTCGGAGGTCTTTAAGCAGTGTAAAAACTCCCGACACCAGGGCCAGTGGACACTACTAGAACTGACTTACTTTAGGATAGAATACATTATCAAATGGTTCATAATTGTTTATATTCATATTTTAGTTAATCAACGTAAACTAAGTTTATACAGTTTGACATGTTAACCAGTCACAATAAGCATGTGATGGACTCCAATCTTTGCGGGTCTTGCACTAACTCATTAGTTGACATTGCAGGCAGTCCAATTTAGGAAGCACTTAGCACTATGACTTCACCTGAGGTTAAGAAATGCTGCCATCTAAGCTGATATTTCATTTTGTGCTCTACACTCTCTATAGAAACTCTTTAACTGTCACTTTGATTGGCAAAGCACATTTCTTCCCTCTAGTTGACACTTTCTTAGTACACTTCATTGTTCATGATCACTGTCTTCCTATTTGACTTAACACTTGATGACTCAAGGTAAATCTCCTTGACACAATGTATTGAGGGATTCAATCTCCCCTTACTGAAACGCAGTCACTCCAGTCTACAACACTATTCACTTTAACACTGAGACAACTAGCTTTGGTTAGCAAGCGAGGCTATTGGCTGTTGGTTAGCTGCTGCCACCACCTGCGCTCCGGGCGGTATCTTCATAGGCACTGCCCCTTCAACCGGCTTGTACTTCTTGAGTCTCGTCCATTGCCCGTTGTTGTAGTTCATTTGGAAGTGCATCTCGGACATCATAGTGATGTATGTGTCGTCTGATTGAAGGACATGCTCATAGTTCTCTGATAGCTTGATGGTCACTATGTTGCCAAGGTTCGGACAGGGATTGTCTGCGAATGAGATGTTATTTAGAAATTAAGAAGGGAATACAGATGCCTGTAAAGAAGTGCAGTAATAACTTGCATGATGCTATATTACAAGCTTGGAGCTTGGTTTGGACCTAATTAAAGGTATAGAAATTTGTCTGGGTGTATTAAATAATTAACTTAGCAAGCTTCAACAATATTTTACCTCTAGAGCCCGCCATAAATCCAAGGATAAGCGCCTTCTCCGGCCTCGTGACGCGATTCGCGTTTCTGAACATGTCTTGAGCTTCCAACATTTGTTCACGCTGAAACAATAACATTGTTGATTACTGAGAATACTAATAAAAACTAGTGGCTTTGCCATATTCAGGTAAAAATACTAAACCGACTGGGTTATGTTAAGAAAGTGGTTAATATACTGCTCATAGCCTCCAACATGATCTAATTATTGTATGTAAGTGTAGTAAACGCTGTATAGTATGGATACAATTTTATTTTATAATATTTTGGTGTATGATTAACCATAAATGCTGGATTTTTTCAAATTATTGCCAAATATTTATTTAAATATTAAACATTTCCTCCCCCACGGCTTACCGTGGGGTTACTTATAACCCCTCTCACCGTAAGCGACAGCCCCCTGCGCGGCAGCAGCGGCGCCTGCTGCACGGAGTGCGGCGCGGCGGGCGCGGCGCCCGCGGCGGCCGGCGGCGCCGCCACCTGCGCGACGCCACCCATCTGCACCTGCCGGACGAGATTCACATGTGCTTATTAACTACCAACACTTTTCGCTATTCCTCATAGATTTTCCTCATTTAAGATTTAACCATCCACATCTACTAGAAAAATTGATCCTGTATATGGATTAGAAAAGAGAGAAAATAGATGTGTTGGTGAGTAATTAGATGAAATAAACGTCATACCGGTGTAGAAATGTTCTGTAACGGCGGCGGTAGAGTCTGGACCGCCGCGCGCGGCGCCATCGCATTGCCCGCACCCACCTGCTGCTGTAATGCAAACCAAACACTTTATTATACGTACATAACTTACTAGTAGTAAGAGTAGTATCCAGTAATGTCCTACTACTAGGCAAAAGCTTATTTTCTCACTAAGTATCAGCTCTCATGGCTAAACAATTAAACGAACTTTGATGAAACTTAACATCAATAACAAAAACAGAGAATCGGACACCTTCTTTACGATGCTGCAGCATCCGAACATGGAATTATTAGATATAGAATAGAAGGTATAAGAGACTAGAACATTATAGTATAGAAAAGACATTCTACATGACTGTTCATGTTACGTTTGGTATTTACCAATCAAACCATAGGATTGTAACAGCATTTTTGGTATCCACCAATCACATAGCTCTGATCGAATGATATCCCTACACCACATCATTTCCCTCAATAACCAGCACATATCACCTCCACGCTTACCGGCTTGATATTCTGCAAGAAGGCGACTTTCCCTCCGGGCTGCAGTATCACCGCGGATGTGTTGATGAGGTTCTGCGCCGACAGGAGGAGAGGCTTGCCGCCGGCTTGGCCCGCGATTAGCAGCTTCGGCTGTTGGTTGATTATTATAGGTTTCGCGCCGGTGCCCTGGGGAGAGAATTAGGTGTTATTTGAGGTAATTTCATATGTCTCAATGTCTGGATCGATTTCGACAGGACTTATACTGCCAGGTAGGTTATTTTATATGCCTAAACTAAACTACGTGTATGATGTGCACCTGTTGTACTAATATAGGCGTGTTGAGAGGCGGCTGCCGCTCGTCGGCGGCGGCGGGCGGCGGCGACTCGGGCGCCGCCTCGCCGCTCGTCGCTGGAACAATACGCAACATTAACCGCATTATTAAACGAACAAACACAGTATTATTATCAATTAATAAAGTAACAATATATTATTATATTTAGTAAGTCTGCACTGAAAATATCCACCAATCAAATATATAGACCACTGAACGGCGAGGCTGGTAAAACATTAATTAAATTATGTTAGATAATAGAGTAAACGGTAAAGAAGCTGGCTAGAATAGTGTAGGTACCGGGCGCGGGCGTGTCGTCGGTCTTGGCGGCGGGCGGCGCGGTCTTGGCGCAGTCAGCCGGCGGCGGCGACGCGGGCGCCAGCGGGGCCGCCTTCTTGCCTTCCTCCATTTCTAGGGGAAGAAAACAAAACCACATAGTTAGTGAGGATATTACGTGATTAAGTGCTACATACACACAGTGGTAAGGGCCACCATCGAGGATTTTAGTTAGGGGCTACGGTACCTACTGGTACCTAGATTGACAAATACAGAGTTTTGGTCTCATCCCTTCTACATTTTAGGTTAAACTCTCGACGAAAAATGGTAGCATAGTAGCAGTCAAACGGATGAACCAATTTCGATGCGGCTTTTTTCACTCAGAAGTCAAGTATCCTTGCGTCGTTATTTTATATTTTTAATTTTACTTGTTTCACTGAGTCATTAATTTCGAATAGATTGTCGAAGTTTTAGTGACCGCCTAAGGGCCTCTGACATGGTCTAACGATTGATACAACCGGGATCGAGTGCATAACGTGCCCTCCGAAGCAGCAGGGAGTGAAGCTGGTACCCGTACCCAGTTTCCTCCTCTTCTTGATCATGGCGTGCGTGGCGGGCTGGTCGGCGATGTCGAGCAGCTTGATGCCGGGCCGCGCCGCCGGCCGCGGCGCCGGCCGCGCCGCGCAGCGCAGCGACCCGCGCGACGGCAGCCCCTTCAGCGGCGCTAGGGGCACACGGTTACCTATTAGCATTTCAGGTAGCACATGGTTTATTGGTAGAACAACAGTTTTTCACGGACCTAGAGACCGTTGTATACAAGATTGGAGCAAGTGTAGTGTACAAGGGGGCATTGTAAAACCTCGTCTTCACAATGGCTGATGATCGTGACGCGTATGATCGCCTGTCTTTAATCATCAAGTTCATCATGCATCATCCACACGATCACCATTCTAAACTCATTCAACGAACTCCCGTATTCCCTTTGACTCATGCCCGTTAAAACAACATGTTACGAATATCACTCACTAGTATCAGTCATTTTCCTAGGCATGCCTCGACTACGCACAGGAACTGTTGGTGCTTGTGCCTTCTTCTGATTGGCTGCTACTTCTGTTGCTTTAGCCAATAGCTCGCTCCGAAGAGCCACTGACTTGGGCTTTCGTTTCAGGGTAAAGTGTTTCACTGGAGTCGGTTGTTGGCCAACCTGAAATAAAAAGTGTTGAGGTAATTATTGACTGTGTTGTGTGGTTTTAATTGTATATAGAAATACTGTATGTGGTAGAAAGTTTGGATGGTATATTTTTTTATGTATATTATATACTAGCTCTAAGCAGATTGGTTCCAAGATTATATTACGACATTTTCATTTATAAACGAAAAATTTGGGATGAAAAGTATTGAAGCTGAATGTGATTTATAGTCAAAAAGACTGGTAGTTCCTCATATTAGTGTGGTTATATAAACTGACAAAAATCTGTATTAAATTAGATTAGATTAGACTTTGAATACCATCACTTACCACAGAAACCAGAGCATTCTTATTCAAATACAGGCACTCAAGTGGTAACAACCCTAGATCCGAATGCTTAGCCAGTGCTCTCCTAAGTTCACTGATCATATCACTGAATATTGGTCGGGTCTCATCAAATTCCGCTATCTCTGTATTAAGGGTGCCGGCTGAAGGGAATGTCTTGAGGACCTCGGCCAGCATTGCCACCCACAGGTCCGAATCGACGGCGGCCACCTCGATGATCTCTTCCAGTTCATTTCGCCACTGAAATTATGATCGGATTATTAACATTTTACAAAGATGTAACCTAGATTTGGTTTATATGTTCAATTAAATAATAATCACAGAAGACTTAGTCTTCTATCACAGAAATCGGTTCCTGTACAGGGGCCGTAACAGAACAAAATGTAAAATAAAAACGAAGTGTATCCTCAAGCGTACTTTCAATTCAAAAAGAGTAGTGTTCACTTAAACTTAAGAAACCAGCAAAATAATAATGGACGATTAAAGATTGATTAAACAATATGTTTGTCATTGAGATTTATTTATAGACAGCTGAACTGAATCTATAAAGTTATTTACCCAGAATACTACAAAGAGTATAATATAGCTTACACATGTAACATTATAGCAAAGGATACTCAATATTTATCAAACAAAATTCAATCTTATTGTCAAGGAATATGATACACATTCAATGGCATTCCTTTACATTAGATTTGCAATGTAATCTAATACAATGTATGGCCTTTGCAGTAACCTTATAGGTATTTACACTTTTAAAGTTTAAGCTCCATTTACTCAGTAAACAAAAACCAGTCAGCACAATTACATCTGAGTCAAGGGCATTCTGATATTAACGACTAGCAGCGCCCCGCGGTTTTACTCACGTTGTGCCCATTCCCGTAGGAATTTCGGGATGAAAAATAGCCTATAATCTCTCTGTTGAATGTGGCTATCCATTACAAAAAGAGTTATTCGAATCAGTTTGGTAGTTTCTGAGATAAGCGTGTTCAAACAAACAAACTCTTCAGCTTTATCATTTAGTATAGATAATCAAATGTCAATATAAAGTAAATATTTATTCAAACCTCTAAAACTGTGTCCTACTTTGGTAATTAAATATTTTGACTATAGGTCCATGAGTTAAAAGATATTTGGTTGTATTCATGATCTTTACTAAATGTTGCAGGTATCACAGACCATTTTCACTTCAGTACACTACTATGTGAAGACTTATATTTATTTAACTAATATGTATTGGATCATACTCTAATAAGGTGTTGATTGCGACATAATATACCGTGTTATATGTAAGATACGTAAGACACAAGGGCATTTTAGCCAAAATAGACTCAATGATAAGCATTGATTATAGGGCTAGAAATTATTAAGGAATGTTATTTACAAACAAAGAGAGGTTACAAACAAGAGGAGACTGCGTATTTCGTTTTCGTATATTGTTTGTTATCAGGATAATACTAATTATGAGAATATATAAAGCAATGTTCGTCAAAATAATAAATAAGAATTCATACAGTAATTTTATGTTGTGAATTTATGTCAGAAGAAATTTGGTATTACGATAGATAGCTTGCAGGAATGTATGTATAAATCGAATATACATTGAACCTTTACATTATCTAATTAGCCAGAAACCAATAAATAAGAAAATAATCATACAAAAGCATGTAAATTATAAAATGACAACAAATAATCCTACCGCATTCGGAAGTAATTGTGCATCTCTTTCGTTACCGTTGTAATTGGAACGCAAAGAAAGAGAAACAAAATAAATTTGAGTTACGCAAACCATTCGAATATCAAAGGGAAAAGTTACCTCCTCAACATTTCTGCGCGGGATATGAAAGAAACTTAGCAATAATTTCAATTTCACTTGTGTCTGTAAATCTGGAAAACAATCCTTGATATTTTTTAACACTTCAGCATTTAATTGTGTACAAATTGAGCCAGTCGTCCAAGAATCATTCGAAGTGCCGAGTTTATTGTGGAGCCACAAAGATGTGTCACTATCCCGCACGTTCGCCATCTTGCAACTGAGATAGTGACGTTGTTTGTTATGCGTCATGTAATATTAATGGCGCCGATTCTCAACACAGGTATCGATATAAACTTCTTAAATTATTTATTGAACGTTAATGATAGAGATAACTAAAATTAAATTGATATCATGTTTGAGTTTCAATAAACTATTTGAAAAACTTTGTAAGATTTTTTGCTTATAAAGTTGTTACAATCATGATATAATTTTGAGTTCAATAATATTGTTAACAAGCAATATCGATTAATTAACATTTACCCGATTAATTTAACGCCCAACACTATAACATTTGTCTGTGGTCAATATACTATTAACCACAGAGTAAGTAAATATAAAAAAAACTACAGATAATGATATCACTCACCGTACATAGACTACAGAGTGGTTAATCTTTTTAATCTCTTCAATCTCCTTGGTTGGACTTGGGCGGGCTCATCTGATTTGAGTGAATTGTGGATTTCATACATTCATACATTTTGTACATGGTTACTGTTTATATATCGATTTAACTTTAATTTTCTGCAACGATGTCGATTGCATCAAGTACTAATTTAAACCTAAACATATACGACGAAGAAATAAATGAACAGACTACGCTTGATTGTTCAGCACAAGGCTTGGCAGTTGTACCAGATATCACCAACAAAATGATATGTGTAAGTATATTAACTAGAAATATTTGTGCTGTTTTCTATGGATTGCTTGATCTACCACGCAACTTTTTACAACAAATTGGTAGGTACTAACAATAATGAATAATTACTCGGTGGTTTCAGGTCCTCTATTTGCAAAATAATAATATAACGAGCCTGCCTGATGATTTTTTCCCTTCGCTGCCGTCTCTCATGTGGCTAGATCTCAGAGACAATCTTCTCACAAATATTCCTGCAGATATAAAAAACCATCCTTCACTAACCCACCTTTTATTACAAAACAATAAACTCAGTTCTCTACCTTTGGAATTGGGTTCAGTAGTCACCTTAAAAGTACTTCAATTGGACGGAAATCCTCTTACGTTCCCGCCAAAACATATTCTAAACGGGGGAGCAAAGAAAACGATCGACTATTTGCATCAACAGTTTATAAAAACAATTTTTGTAAAATCGCCACTTGAAGATACTTTGAGTGTTGATAATTTTAATACCAGTGTTGCCAGTTACAATTCTGTAATTGATGAAGAAAAACTTAAAATACGACTGAATGAGAAAGATTCTGATTCGGACTCGGATGGATATTACGGTAAGGCAAAGGGCAAGTGCCCTAAACTACCTAACTGTAGGTACAAGTTGATTCCGAACCACCAGCAGAGCTCAAAGTATTTGAAGCCGCTTTTTATCGGAAACAGCTTCGAACAAATAGAAAAAATGAAACGCAACTATTTGAAAGAAAAAGCTATGAAGAAACATAAGGACCTTCTATTATTACAAGATAAAATACTACAGGATAGGAAGTAAGTAGAACAAGTAATTATCTAACTCATCTCCTAGACATAGTTACTTCAAATCAAACGACTGTTTTAATTGAGAATATTTCAAAAACGACTATGTCTGGGTCTGGGTGTCAAATTGTTGTATGTACCTACATATATGTAGTAGTATCAGTGAGTTTCATACTAGAAGCTTAGAGCTTAATTTGGGTGTAATTAACCGTGCGTGAATTTGTCCGGGTTTGATATTATTATATTAGGTATGTCTAACGACCAATTCGCTTTTGTTTTGTTTATTCTGCCAGAGCGGGGGGCGTCTGAAAACCAGCGCTGTACCGAGACTTCGGCCTCGGTACAGCATCAGCTGAGACGTCTCCTATTGCTGTATTATCCCTAGTTGTAATTTGTATTTTATATTTCTCTTGTGGCAATAAATGTTTTTTTTTATTTTTTTATTCCAGAAACCTAGATCAGCTCAAGAACTGGCGTCAGAACTACCGCAAGCTGCAGACACTATCCGATGGTACATACAGAATGGACGTCAAGGAGTTCCCTTACGACACGCACCCTGACTACATGACTCTACTCAACAGAGAGGATATAGCGCGGGACCTGCCGGATAAGTATAGGAAGAGACTGGTCAGGTAGGGACAACAATATGAATTATACAATCAAATAATCTAAGATTTTACTTGCGGTAGGAACTATCACGATTGTTTGAATTATTTTATGACTTCAATGAATTGTTATCGAATGAATTTGCATAGTACGTACGCATATGCCTTTTTGAACAATTTAAGATATATGCCGTAATTCACATTTATTAAATAACTAGTCAGGGAAACCGATGCATGCTCACCTCATCATCTATTTCTATTATTTGCATGTTTGTTTTTTTAGAACACTAGGTGACGATGTCATGGATCTATACTTTAATCAGGCTTATACAGCAAATTTTAAATCTTTCTTTCCCTCGTTTTCCTTTCAACTTTATATAAAAATGAAATAACCCAAATATAAACTGCATCAATCGCCCATACTTGTATCTCAGGCGATGCAAGCCCAGCGTGCCCCGTCGCAGTAACAACGACGTGCACCTCGCGTTGAAGATCAAACAGCTGTTCCGTAACCTGGAGGCCATTGACCTGAACAGGGAGGGACTCACGCCCAGGACTGAACAGAGGGTGCTCCTCAATGAGATACAGAAGGTTTGATGTGACCTCTTTTTGAATTTTTCCCATCCTTACTAATGTTAGTTATCAGTTTAGCTTAACTGTTGAACCGATTTTGATGAAAATTGGTATAATTAGTTTAAGATTTTCCTCTTCAACTATGAAAGTATGTATTTAAAATTAATAAAAAAAGTATAAGTAGGTAAAAAAGTTATAATAAAAAGTCACATAGATTCACAGTATGTTATACTGTGAATCTATTCTAAATTCAGTCCAAGTAAACTAATAGTACTCCCAAGTACTTCATTACCTTATATCAGTTTTTTTTATGCCTGTAAATTATTTTTACAATATTTCAGATAACCGAAATAAAACAGAAACTGAACGAGCTCTCCAACAACAACGTGCGGTCCATTGTGACTGAATAATTAAATTACCAAATAAATGAAATTCAAAGTATTTTACAATTTTTATTGATTTTCAATGGCGTACACCATTCATGATATACAATTATACACGTCTACAATATATAACATAATATTGAACTTAAATTAAATAAAAATGAGTTAATATTATAAAAATTATAAAATTGAAATTATGTTCATGTATAACATTACATATTAGCCACGATTATTTAATGACTGATGGTCACGTCCAGTTTTGGCTCGGTCCATACTAATGACGTTAGTCTGAAGTCAATACTAATATGTGATGATGACGTAAGTTTGATGGTTCTAGGTAGCCAATAACATCCCTTTATATTTTTATATGACACTGTTGAGCTTGTTGTATATCAAAAATAAGTTTTTGAAACTCACTGGTAATTTTAAGATTTTTTTTCAACCTGTATCAACTCACTTGGCAAAGGTCTCCCCTAAACGCTTTCAACCTTCTTTGTCTTTTCAAAAGATTAGAGCGAAAAATAGATTCAGCTTAATATATTTGTATGTACAGATATTCAATCAAACTGTTACCGACAAATGATACACGTCAATCATCGGTATTTATATG
The DNA here is from genome assembly GCA_951394245.1 of Cyclophora punctaria. Taxonomy (NCBI): domain Eukaryota; kingdom Metazoa; phylum Arthropoda; class Insecta; order Lepidoptera; family Geometridae; genus Cyclophora; species Cyclophora punctaria. The sequence continues at coordinate 5,885,760 of OX596190.1, forward strand.
TTTTTTAAGATAAACTGTATCCATAAAATAAATGACGTTTGATGTGACTGATGACTGATAGACTGAGCTGATGACAAACTGAAGGTGAACACCAATAGAATGGATAAACGCTATTTATTGTTCTGAATAACCTTAATATTATAAAAATAACATTATTGTGTCATATTTAAATGACGTAAAAAGTTCAAATGTAAAATTATAAATATTTTATCTAATAAAATATTAGTTTATAAGAATAATATGCACGGATGCCTTATTTTACTACAAATATTTTACTACAAATATCCATAATATATAATTAATTCACATTTATTAATAGAAAAGGCCTAGCTGCTCTATGCGTGATGTGAAACAGTATTTATTTAAACAAAAAATACTTTGATATTATCTAAAATACCTTTTGAAATTCAAAACTAACTATTTGACAATTTAATTTGACTTTGTGGTATCATAAGAATTCTACTACAGTTTAGTCTAGTTACGAATAAGCATTTTCAAGGAATATACCATCGTAAACGTAACCCCACCGAAATAAACCAGCTAACATATCAGTACAATTTCACTGATGACAATATATTATAATTAACATTGTATTGGAATAAGAGCATGATGTTACGGTTCTGATGGTATATACATACTAGGTATAGACTTGTTAGTAATTATAAAAAATAATACATTAAAAATCTCGACAGTTAATACAAATCACATGATTAAATTTAAAAATCAAAACTTCAATTTCTCAGTTGCTGTCGACCGCGTACGAATATACGGTACGTTCTATCATCGTAGCACACTGACGCTGACGTCGGCGTCGGGTAGTGTCGCGCTACGAATGTTTTCATTAGCCAGAGTGCTACTGACGTCAGTAACTGAGGTATACGGCACACAATTTCTGTGATTTCGGGCCTCTATCGTATAATAATATTAATCAAAGTAATATTATTCGTCCTACATTCTATTAGTTTCAATATACGCCACCTTACAATTACGATCTAGAAGTGATAACCTATTCTCAAATAATACATTTTTTTTCGGAAATCTATTTTCATATATGACAGAGATAATTGATGTTATTTAAATAATAATTTAGATTTTTTTCAACGTACGGTTAAAACTAAACTTTTATTTATTAACTCACAACACACACATTTTTTCTCATTCCAATATCAGTCTTTATTCATCTTGACTAGGATACGAACATTCCGATCTTAACAATCATCCTAGTCTATACGAATGCTGAGGTCCGATTTCATACTACGCTGACTTTCAATGAAAATTCACCGTCTTTGACATAAAATGAACCCAAGTCAACTCTCTTGAATTGACTTTGGTTGGGAGAATCAACCATAATTAGTTTCATTTCATATAAAAACGTAGGTAATATTTATCAACGTATTGCGACACTGAAGTAAGCAGTATCTCGACACATTGACGTCAGTTGATATCAATAGCGATGTACGCCAGTAAGTTCAGAGAACGTCAGTGTCCGATGAAATCGGACTTTCAATACATTTACTTTACGCTTACTTTACACAAATGCTTTGTAGCCACAATTAATTTAAAGGACAAAACGTATTTATAAAAACCATATAGAGTCAAGTTTTAAATAATTTCAAATTTAAGATAGCACACATAAAGCACTAATACTAAATAATCATATTTTAATCTATAAAACAGTTGACATTTTCAAAATAAAGATTGAATTGCATAAAAAGCTTTCAAACGGGTAATAATTATGCCAATAATATACGTGTATTGCAACAAGAATCTGCAAAAATGCTGTGTCGTTGCAGAAAAAATATTGCCCGTCTGAAAGTCTCATAGTACAAAAGCGAAAGCTACAGCATTAAAATTAATAAAAATACATTCACTAACATTGTTTTTGTAATAAACTAATTCTGATGCGACATTTTTTATATTTAACGCAAATTTTTGACTAAACGCAAATGTCATACTATCCTATTACATTAGACATTTGATTGTTTGATTAGATATAATAAATCTCTGCACCCTAAAGTTCCATGTAACATTTAGCAATTAAGTTGCTCTAAAAATTAGAAATCGACTAAGTTATTGCCTAGGACTACATACAGAGAGACAGTTAAGCTGTGTCGGTCACCAGCGCTAATCAAAACAGTCAACAAGTCAGCACAGGTTTATATATTTACAACTAGCAGCGGCCCGCGGTTTTACCTGTGTTGTGCAAAGTTCCCGTAGGAGTTTCGGGATGAAAAATAGCCTCTAACCTTTCCGTTGAATGTGGCTATCTATTACAATAAGAATTACTCGAATCGGATTGGTAGTTTCTGAGGTTTCAGCTTAGTAACACATTCAGCGATTAATTTTTATTTATATAGATAGATGAGCGATTACCAACGCTGGCGCCGGTCAGTATTGGTTACAGTCCCACCATCTTATCTGTTCAGTTGACAGCGTCGCTAGTGGAGAATTTGGTATACATAATATAAGAAATTCACCAAGAAACAAAGGTAATTAAAACATATCTTGCAAGTCAGTCTATAGATATCATTAAAATTTAAGAAACTACAATATCAATCATATAAAGCCTAACTAACATAGTATAGATTCAATATGACGCGGCTGTAGTTCCCATTTTGCCCACCTGAACAGTTAAGTTGGTGGCACTGTACCTGCGGAGGTTAGCCAGCGCCGAGTGTATACAATGTGTCAAAACAACACCGACAAGCGCCAAAAGTGTCACTGACAAGTCCCGACCACCGATATAAAAGCTCTTATCGGCGGCAGTAAGCGCTGTTGGTGGTTTTAGGCCGGTTACAGTGCTCGACCGACCGTCAGTGCGTACGTCAGTCGCGCTTGTCATATGTATGAAAATACGCGTGCGTACGGTCGGTCTAGCACTGTACGGTTTATGAATTTTCATACATATGACAAGCGCGACTGACGTACGCACTGACGGTCGGTCGAGCACTGTAACCGGCCTTAGGTGGCCTAAGCGGTCTACCAGCTTTCTTTCTATATAGCTAGGCTAGAGCAACAAAACTCCTGAATTACCAATGTAGGATGTTGTCGCACGCATTTAGATCAAGGAACAGACAACTCCCTGTTGTATATTTTATTGAATATATGAAAATAGTATTAAAGTATAAACTTACGTTTATATACATTAACCGTACTACTATTGTGATATTGACTCTACGACATATTAAGGGGCTTAATTAAATTGAGTGTAAACTTAGTTCTAGTTCCGAACATATTGCTCGCTCGCCCTTCGTTTCGTTAACGATATGTTCGGAGCACTAAGTGAAAACGCAGCTTTAGCATGTCAATTTACTGCATTTTAAATGGACTATAATTTTCGGGACTTTAATAACCTCTATATATTTGAGCAGTGCTAGTTTAATTTATGATTTATGTAGATTATAAACATTTCTTATTAAACTTTGATTGCTTTCGAAAAGGTCGACATTACTTACTACCTACTTTGTGATGGGACTGAATTTTGAAGCTGGGTATCAATATCGCGATACATTTTTCTTTTTACCTCGACGCTGTCGTTTGAGGCAACTTACATACATCTTTTTGATTGAGTAGTGAATAAGCGATCGCTTCGGTGCACACAGCAACCGCATTTCGGCACGCGTGGCAAACACGTATCGGCTTGTGTGGCAAACAAATCGTGGACCGCGTGGCAATAATGTTTCGGCACACGTGGCAAACGTGCCATGGCTGATGTGGCAACTTGCTTACGGTCCCGCCAGGCTGCCCCGCAAGACGTCGCGATATTAATACCCTTGCTTCTATGTGCGTGTAAATGCTAGATTTGTCTCGCGAGAATCAACCTATCTCCCTGCGTCGCGTGATCCATGAATCCAAGTCTTGTATAAGCGAGGCGTAAGTTCGGATACGGCGCGTCGAGACGGACATGCACACTGGTGCCGCCGCTGGCACGTAATGCGGCGAGGAGACAAGCGAGCAGACGCGCCCCGGCGGCTTCCCTGCCCCCCACCACGGCGTAAACTAACGCACATCCCCTCCCCGCAGTCACCTCTCCTCTGTGTATCTCTCTGATCTCCTCTTTCACTCGCTCGCTCAGGTCCTCTCGTTCGCACAGTGCGAGCGGATACTTCTCCTTCATGAGCGGTATCCACGCTGTTTCCTGTCTCCTACAGAATTCCTTAGTGTTGAGCGCGGCGCAAGCGTAGCCTACTATGGAACGTTTCTTGCCGTTGGTCCAGGAAGAAGCGGGCTCCTCGTCGGAGCCAGAGTCGTCTTCGTCTTCTAGCACCATGCAGTATTCGGGGGAGAGAGTCAGGAACGGTTGGAGGAGTCTAAGGGAGAAAGTGTATGAAGATGTTCATTTCTTCTTACGAAAGCTTAAATATAAATAATATAGTCTATTTTTCAACCAAAAAAATTTTTTTAGCAATCAAAATATAATGGAATCACTTGGTTTCGGCCTCACTACAGGCTATATTTCCAATCAAATAATTAATGAATATAACAATGTTAATTAGACCCTTTATAGCCATATTAATAAACGCGTATCAAGAACAGTTTAGTCATCAAATGGTTTGCCACTTTTAACATGGCAATACATAATATATGTGTACTACATACCTATCGGACGGCAAGTCCTGCAGATCCGGCGGGTAGAGGGCGGCGGAGTCGGCCCCGTCGTCGCAGGTGAGGCGGCACACGGCGCACGCGGCGCGCTCGTCGGGCGCGCCGTAGGGCCGGATCTCATTAGGCGCGGCCAGCGGCGCCGGCGCGGCGGCGGGCGGCGCCAGCTCCACGGGCAGCAGGCGGCGCAAGTCCGCTGCGAGTCCCCCGCGGAACACCCAGGGCTCCTGGCAGCCGCTCTCGAACGCCTCGCGCCAGCCTTTCGAGAACCCTGCAGTGGGGTGAGCGGAACAACGTATACCATTTTATACATATCATAAGGCTGGCTGCGGTTTAACCTGTCACAGGTTAAAGCGGATTGGTTGTTTCTGAGATTAGAGTGAGATGAGAATGGATAGCCACATTCAATGGGATATAAGACGCCATTTTGTATCCCAAAATTCCCATAGGAACGGGAAGGGGAAACCTCAGGGTACTGATAGTTTGCTTGTACTATGAGATGAACATACGCTACCAATCGGAATATACTATAACTAGCGGCGCCCCGCGGTTTTACCCGCGCTGTGCCCGTTCCCGTGGGAATTTCGGGATAAAAAATAGCCTATAACCTTCCCATTGAATGTAGTTATCCATTACAAAAAGAATTATTCAAATCGGTTCAGTAGTTTCTGAGATTAGCGCGTTTAAACAAACAAACAAACAAACAAACAAACAAACAAAACAAACTCTTCAGCTTTATAATATTAGTATAGATGATACTAATTATGAAGAAGATGAATACAATACCATTCTACGTTCAGCTCACACGTTACTCACATGTATAGTTCCCTTGCGCGTAACTCGTCATATTTGGTGGGAATTTTCCAAGTTCTGAAAGACAAATAAATTACTTTTATAACTATTTAGTTGGTAAAATTCAGATATAAACATGTTTTTTTTCGCTCGACCGGAAAATGAAAAAGACCTTAGTCTTGGCAGGCGGCTGCACTTACCAATAGACCATCGAGGCGATTAGTAGATAATAATCCTATCCTATCCTATCCTACTAATCCTACTATAATATTATACTCGTAAATGCGAAAGTTTGTGAGGAGGGATGTATGTATGGATGGATGTATGTTTGTTGCTCTTTCACGAAAAAACTACTGAAGGAATCGGGATGCAACTTAACAGTAATATAGGTTATACATCAGAATAACACATGGGATACATATATCCTAAAATTCCCGCGGGAACGGGTACAATGCGGGTAACACCGCGGGGCGCGCTAGTTGTTAAATAAGAGAGGTACCGAGCCACTTGACGAATCCGTCGAGCAGCGCCAGCACGGCGGCCAGGTCCCACAGGTAGGGCAGCAGCTCGGCGCGCAGCTCGTGGTTGCGCGCGCGCGCCACGCGCCCGCCCGCGCGCCGCGCGCGCGCGCTCCACCACGCGAACCGCGCGCGCCGCGCCACCCACTCGCTCGCCTGCACCACGGACCAATCCACATTCACGTTCACACCAAAGTGAAACATAATGAACGAACTCATTGGTGAGCCGATCCAACGATGTTGGATGATTTCCTTTGACATCATTCATTCCCATTCCGAATGAATGAAAATCGACGCCATACTGAAATAAACTGCGGATGAATGCTCACAGAAGCGAGCTTTAGTAGCTTTAACTTTTATTAAACTGCTTTCTAACAAAAAACACCAATAGTATTACTCATATACCTCAGTACTATTTCTTGGCGGTAACATAGCTGCCGCGTGCACCAGCAGCCAGTTGAAGTCGTGTAACAGTCGTAGCCCTCGCGCGCCGTGCTCAAACGGCAAGTAGAACAACTCGCATAACAGTAACAGGTCTTCAGTGGACAGGCCTGATGAACATTCGGCTTCGGGAGGCCTGCGATGGGGATGAGATTCCAGGGTTAAGGGTGCGTTTTCGTAGAACCCTTACAGAGCCCAATTGTAATTGTCAAAATCTCTTCACAATCGGTTAATTGAGCTCCACACAGCTCCGCTCCGCTTTTATGGGACCACACCCTAATTCTTATACAAGTTCCATTTTTTTGAGGTACGGAGTCCTAAAAAAAATACTTAACAGGTGTCAAGGGACACCCGGATGGAACGAAGTTTATTTATTATCAACAAAAATAATCGTCGCCACACTACACTGTTCAATGCGAAATAAAAAGACGAAACGAAAATATCTAGCTTGCCATATTTCTCTGTCTGTCTCTCTCTGACGTGCGCAAGTTTCTCTGTCTGTCCCTCTTTGGCCTAAAAAATGTCGTTACCATTTTTTCCGTCTAGCCCCCTTTCGCAACGCGCGATAAGGAACTACGTTCCAATAAACCAAGGCACTTGCAATTCTTAGGGCACGCTTCAAATATGTATAGCAAACTTCACTACTTTTTTATAAAAGTACGCAATCGTCCTGTAACACTCACTCGTCCTGTACGTCGGCCACGTCGTTGTCCGTCGCCTCCACCATCATATCAGTGCTGAGCGGGCTGTGGCTCGGCTCCACTTGCATCGACCCGTTCTATACAGTTGGGACAAAGAGAACACCCAATAAAGTACTTCTATAGATTTAGTAAAGTCGTCGTTTTAGACAGCTTGATTCAGCGCTTGAAACAATTGGATCGGCATTTTAACTTACATACTTCCGAAGCACGAAAGCTCTGATAGAAATGCCACTATTGGCCAGCGATCCATGTTGTGGCCGATTAGCACGTAGCTTAATAATCACAAGCTTAATTAAAACTATTAAGTTGTTTGACAATCACGTATAGCTTGATAGTTTATAAGACTAATGAAGTACTGATAGTACACGTACCTCGCTTAATGTGTCGTTCATGAGCACGTCGGAGTCTGTGGCGGCGGCCGAGGGCGGGTCCTCGTCCAGCGGGGACGCCGCGGGCGGCGACAGCGACAGCGGCGTGTCTGTACGGGGACGGGGCAGTCTCAATACCAGTACCCGACACAAATGTAGGGGGTGTGGGGGTTTAAGCTATAGATACCGTTACACAGGAGTCCCTGCCTCCCAAACTAGGATACCCTGTGCTATGGGAGACAGTTGATTCTTCTAGCATTTTGTGTGCATTACCTCCGATTTTATATTTACTACATTTTGTGTGCATATCGGGTAGTTTTAACGTACTCACGGGTTTTTTCGTGTTAGAAACTTAATAAAGCAAGTAATAACTTACTTTTTATTTCCCGACGTTTCGAGGGGATTGCACCTCTCGTGGTCGCGGGTGAACTGGTGAAAAACCCGTGAGTACGTTAAAACTATGTGTTCAAATCGTGTAAGTTTAAAAAAGACATATCGGGTAGGTCTGAGAATCGGACATCAATTTTTCATCCCCCTATGTTAAGGGTCGTCTATCCCTTAATTTTTATAATTATGGCAAAACAACGTATGGCGGGTCAGCTAGTTACATTATAAGTACTACTTCAATGTAAACAAACTAAAAGTATCACACCACATTTTACAGTATAATAGTATGGAAAATAGCTTTTTATATACAAAATTTCAACACTTACCCCCAACGCTCATTTCTCCGTTCCTCTGCGACTCTTCAATAACATCATCCACCACAATTTGATCATCCTTCTTCTCATCAAACTCTTCATCCCGATCCTTTTCCATGCATCCTTCCAACGCCTTCATACCGAGCATCGGTACCGGTAACGTAGATACCGGTATTTGCGATGGTAACGACAGATTGGACGACGCTATCGGTATGATTGGATTCGGTATCGATTCGTTGAGGATAACTTTAGTAGGGGAAACTAGGGAGTTCATAACGGGGTTAGAAACTGGGTTGAAGGTTTCTATTGCAGACACCTGTAATGTAAAGTAGTTGCTATGAACATTATCTGATACCTATGTTTATGTTGTGTGTCAATGTGTGGGTGTATCTTGTCAATGTGTAGTGTATAGCACAGCATAGACTGATAGTGTATCTATATGTTAAGCCCTGTATGTGTATGTAATACCTGTGTGTTGTCGTGTCGTGACGTGTCGTGTCGTGTCAGTGTGTGTGGTACCTGCGTGTGGTCGTGTTGGTGCGCGAGCGCGTGCAGGCTGAGCGCGCACACGGTGGGGATGGCGGGCGTGGTGGTGGTGGTGGTGACGGAGCCGGCGAGCGACATGCACGTGTTCACCGACGGCACGATCGGGACCATGTTCGCTGGCGGCGCTGGGGACAAAATAAAAGAGTTTTGACATACTGTTCGTGGTTCAGACTTGACTGAGCATAGGAACAAAGACTGTGTGGGTGTGTGCGCGCGCGCGCGCGCGCGTGTGTGTGTGTGTGTGTGTGTGTGTGTGTGTGTGTGTGTGTGTGTGTGTGTGTGTGTGTGTGTGTGTGTGTGTGTGTGTGTATGATGCGTTTGTGTATGTACAGTCAGCCAAAAATGTGGTCTACCACCCTACGGTTGAGATTCATTTGAACGTCATGAAACAACAAGGTCAATTTTCATTTAATAATAGAGGTCCAACTAAGTCACCCAATGATGTCAAATGTCAGGCATCTCAGATAACAGACAAAACGTCATAACATAATTGTGCATAGAAAAGTCAACCTTAGCGATCGTTACATCTCGCAGAAACTTTTGTCAAAAGTGTTAGACCACTTTCTTGGCCGACTGTACCTGGGTGGTTCCACAGTTCTCAAACGAATGGTCCGATTTCATTTTTTTATTTGAAAGTCAGTCTATTACTATTTTACTATGTTTTGATAAAAATCGGTATTGCCGTTTCTACGTACAGGGTTTTTAAATTTGTATAAAAATACCAAGGTTAGGAAACATTATTATCTCAGAATAGTTCGCAAGCCTGGCTAGTGTTAAAGTTTAAATAGTGTTAAAATATAATTACCTATGACTGGAGGTTGTGGCTTAATAACAGGTCCTTGAGCAGTCTTAGGTATAGAGAACTCTGGGAGCCACTCGTTTATCGCTAGCCGTAGCGCCTGCCTGGGGTGGTAGACGTGCTTTCCGAAAGATAGCGGTGCTTCATCGTCGCACACGCCTTGTTCGCTCTCGCGCTCCAGCTTTATGTCCCAAGAGACTGATTCCACTGAAATTAAGTATAATAAATTAATAGTGTTTGGCAAAGTTATCTATTGGGCACAGAAAGTCAGATTTTGATCGCTGAAAGTCAGCTATTGGTCGCTTAAATTTAGCTATTAGGGGGCTGAAAGTCAGCTATTAATCGTTGATAGTCAGGTATTAGTCGCTGGTAGTCTGCTATTGGTCGCTAAAAGTTAGCTATTAGTTGGTTTAACGCAATAAATATTGCTTTATTAATAACTTTTTCCTTGACAGTCAAGTTTAAAATTAGAAGAGGCCAGATTAATGAATGGAATTCTGTTTGACTATAGTAAACGCAAACTTACACCAAACTTAAAACTACCTACTTTTACGGAAGATAAAAGGATTTTTTAATGAGATATGAATACATTTATCTTTTAATTATACTACTTTTAAGCACCATTTAAACAAAAATATCTATGAAAATTTTAAGCATAAATAAACTGAGTCAAGCTTACAATGCGCAGGCGCGTCCAAAGTACAGTGGGCCCAGTGCGCGAGCGTCCATATGGCTATCATGTTCGCGTTGTACTCGCAGTTCGGGTTGGTGAGCACTCCGCGCAACAGAGGGATTAACTCCGGGGATCTACCGCAGTAGGGACCTGCAACGGAAGTTAAAGAAAGGGAAATTAAATGTTACATTTTAATCTACATTTCTACACTAATATTATAAAGAGGAAAACTTTGTTTGGTTGTAATGAATAGGCTCAAAAACTACTGGACCGTTTTTAAAAATTCTTTCGCCATTCGAAAGCTACATTATCCACGAGTAACATAGGCTATATTTCATCCCGAAATTCCCACAGGAATGGACACAACGCGGGTACAACCGCGAGGCGCTGCTAGTTTATTATAAATAAATCATTTATTTAAATGACTACATAGGTTCATTAGACCCAAACTTAACTCTAGTCTTGTATTATGGAATTTAACTAACTGATATTACTAAATACATTATATAATATACAAATAGCTTAGTCTAACATACATATTATAAACAAACTAATAACTAGGTCATTATTATCATTAGATATAGATCATTTAATTTCTCTAAATATGTACTTTATTCTAGGCAAGACTTTATTTATGGTCTATTACTTTGTTTGTTTTTGAAAGTTATCGGTTGTTACTTAGTGAGTTCTTATCAATGTCTTAAAGTAAAGTAGTAAAGTATTAGCCTGTAATGTCCCACTTGTTGGGCAAAGGCCTCTCGTCTCACTGAAGGTATCAGTACAGTGAGGAGGTTTCAGGCGTAATCACCACGCTTGCCTAATGCGATCAATGTCTTATTTTGTTTTATTTTACGATTTCTCGATTACGATCTGAGTGTAGTAAGAAGTAATTTAAACTCTATTCCTTACCTAAAAAGATCCGTTTCTGGTCGTAATCGTTGGCGTGTAGGTTGTCCCATATAACCGGCGGTCTTCTGAGGACCTGAGTGATTTCCTCGATGCATTCCGTTGTTAACGTTTTAGATATCACTTTTGGCCCTGAAAAGAAACATCACACTATGAACTGATATTTTCATACTGGTTTCTTATTTTTCATATATTCCACCGAAATGCCAGATAAAAATGTAAAATAAAAGCGAAGTGTATCCGTAAACGTAGCTTCACCTATCAACTTGCGCAATAGTTCATTGCACTGTATGATAACTGTATGTCCGCGTATGAAAAATAACAGATACAACCTTGACGTGTATATGGTTGTGTATGAGTCATAATGGAAAAACAGCTGTTATAGTAATTATCATTTTAGTATGGATAACGCCTTTTATGTGAAGTTTTCCAATAGTAAACTGTGTTAACAGTATATGACCATTGACCTAACCTTGGGCTGAAGATGTGATGGTATTATATCGTGGGAAAATCAGGATAAAACAATGGTTTGTATCCTGGCAGTGATCTCCGAGATATTAGACTACATCTATACATTTAAAGACAGTTGGAATGTCTGTTTGTAATATCGCGGTTTTTATATGAATATATACGGTTCATATACCAAAAAGACATTTATTTTCATTTTTGTCTGTCTGTTCCGGCTAATCTCTGAAATGGCTAGACCGATTTTAACAGGACTTGTATTGCCGGTAGCTGTTGTGACTAGGATTTTGTTAAATTCCACGCGGCCGAAGTCGCATCCAAATTCAGTCAGTCCCGGCCCAACGCGGGTAAAACCAGGAAGTGCTTCTAGTTTAGTACAAGTTCTTATTTAATATCCTTCTACTCAATTTACCTGTCCACATAATATCGATTTCCTGCGACAGCTTGGTGCCCAACGTGTTGAGGTACTCGGAACTGTTGACGGTGGGCACGGCGCGCGTGGAGCAGTACTGCGTCGGGCACAGCAGGAAGCGAGGGCAGCCCAGGTGCTGGTGGATCTCGTTGGTGATCGATACCTGGGGAGAGAAGTTAAGATAAAGTAAAGGATTCAGTCCGAGAAATCTTTATATATAAAAATTAGACGTGTCCCGCGGTTTAACCCGCGTTGAGCCCGTTCCCGCGGGAACTTCGGGATACTCACTTGCGCATGTGCGAAACTCTGGAAGACCTGTTTGTCTGCCTCGCTCATCTCAGGTTCAATATCATCAAACAGGAGCGCGAAGCAAGTACATCCGAACTGGGACACCTGCAATCAAAAATGAAAAGTGTTTCGTCAGGATTATTTTTTTAGCTAAGTACACTACCCATGTAGCATCTACAAACAAAAAAAAGCGGCCAAGTGCGAGTCGGACTCGCCCATGAAGGGTTCCGTAGCAGCGAGTAACATAATAAAGAAGTTCTTGAAATAAATGTTTTTTTATTTACATTTGAGTTATTGAATGAATAATCAGTATTTTTTTGCGGTTTACGATTTATGTCGTAAAAAAAAAACTACTAACTAGACCTCGTTCAAACCAATTTTCGGTGTTAGATTACATTGTTATGTACATCATATATTTTTTTTAGTTTTATCATTCTCTTATTTTAGAAGTTACAGGGGGGGGGACACACATTTTACCACTTTGGAAGAGTCTCTCGCGCAAACTATTCAGTTTAGAAAAAAATGATATTAGAAACCTCAATACCATTTTTGAAGACCTATCCATAGATACCCCACACGTATGGGTTTGATGAAAAAAAAAATATTTTTTTCATTTCTAAGTATGGGAGACCCCCCTAAAATTTTATTTTTTTTCTATTTTAGTGTGAAAATATTAATGCGGTTCACAGAATACATCTACACACTAAGTTTCAACAACATAGCTCTTATAGTTTCGGAGAAAAAAGGCTGTGACATACGGACAGACAGACGGACGGACAGACAGACAGACAGACATGACGAATCTATAAGGGTTCCGTTTTTGCCATTTGGCTACGGAACCCTAAAAACAGATATAAGCAGGTCCATTTGTATAGGAGTAATCTTCTTCTTCATCAAGTGGATGGTCAACCTGACCAATTCTGGTGTCAGAGTTATTGAGCCCCCAAAGGCCTCTGACATGGCTCATGTAACAACTACTATCCGTAGAGAGAAACCGGGACCGACGGCTTAACATGCCCTATAGGAGTAATAATTATGAATGACAGTAACTCTAAATTGGTTTTTAGATGCCAAATGAAGCTCTATGAAACATCAATGGTTATATGACCATTAAATAAGGTAAATAGTCCATGTCAGAGGCTTTCAAGTAGCTTTAAACCTCCAACACCAGTATTGGCCATTGACCAATTCAAAATGATGATAATTGATTAAATACTGAATCTTGTAAATCAGTATAGTATATTTGAACATAAATTTTACTCAAAAATAATTCAAAGTTACCTGCTCCAACTTCCGTTTCAAAATGGTAATCTCCTTTTGACTACTGTATGTTATATCCAACCCCGGCGACAGAGCATAGCAGAATATAATTCCTTGAGCCTTGGCAGCCGTGATCAAGGAGGTGAGATGCTCAGCTTCCTCCACGGTGTAGAGCTCCCTCCAGTACGCTCGGTGTTTGTAGTCATCCTTAGGGGCATAGACGTACATATCCATACCCCATCTGTTTATCCTAGAATTTGGGATTTATGGATTAATTATGGTGTTTATGGTTTTCTATTAGTTAATAACTTGGCATTTTGTTTAGAATTTTTGGCATGAATATGTAAACTTCTTATAAAGACAAGAAAATGCTTTTTAACCTAGTATTTTGGAAAATGCTTAATTAATAACCTTGATTGTACCCTATAAAGATCATATAATTTTTAAATGAACTGATAAAGCTGAATAATAAATTTAAGCTTACAATTATACTTAAACTGCAACAAAAGAGTTAGATTCAAGGTGACTTGTTAGAATAATTTAGATACCTCTTATTTGAAACATTTAAACCATTTTTACAAAAAACAGATAAACCAAAATTTCAACAAAACCACTTAACAAAATAAAAGAGAGACTTAAGAAAATTAAGGTACAGGAGGTACAGGAAGTACAAGAGGCACAGGAGCGGACACTTTGAAAGAGGCAGATTTCAAAGACCCTTATCAAATTGACAATTAATTTATAAGAGTTCATTGATCACTAAACTTGTTTTAGGTCTTAAAATAGTAACTCATACATGTTTGTTAAAGAATGATTCATTGAAAGTAAACAAACATATACACTGTACCAACATAATATTAACGAACAAAATCATGTTTTTAAAATTAAAACAATCGCATTTAGATTAATCATAAAATAAAGAATTTTAATTTTCAACTTTAAAACCAATTTGTTGGCTGCATCTGGGTGTCAACTATACATTCATACAATCTATACTAATAATATAAAAAGGTTAAATTTGTAAGTTGGTTTGTTTGTATGTTCGAGCCAATCTCAAGAATTACCAGTATGATTAAGATAATTCTTTTTGTAATAGATAGCCACATTTAATGGGATGGTTATGGGCTACTTTTCATCCCGAAATTCCCCTGGGAGCGGGCACAACGTGAGTAAAACCGCGGGGCGCTGCTAGTGTATTATAAATAGTAGTAGTGCATACTGAGAGCTTAGTTTGGTTCTAACAAACTGTTTGTGAATTAGTTCTGTAAATATATTATACAATTAACGACAATAACTATATAACTGGCGGAGAATACTGATAAATATGTTAATTTACTAATTAGATTACAGATTGTTAACTAAGTGACTCAAAGCAAATAAATTATGCTATTTATTTATCATGGGTAAATATTATGGATGAAGATGACTTGGAATAATAATTTAAAGAGTGTAAGTTATGACTTACTTCTGAAAGAGATCTTTCCTCTGCTCCGTGGTCCATGGACGTCCGTAGAAACCTGGAAAAATCAGCACAGGTCATTCACACCGTTATACATTAAAAACCATATTGCTCAGTCTTAAAAACAACTTTTACAAGATTTTACCTTCAACAACACCGCAAATAAAGTCTTTACGCTTACTCGTCGACTCGTCCGGCGAACATTCAGTCATGTTCTCAGGTAATTTACAAAAATTACAGCCGAAAAGTAGTAATGCCTCAAAATTCGGGGAACTTCAAAGGAATACTATAATGTACGTGGCATTCTATACTGTAGTAGTGAGATGAAACAGACTATTTGTTTTCAATGAGTTGTGTTATTGTAAATATGTGTATTGTGCGAAGTACGAATGATAATTATTATTGCCCCGTCGACCTCACAAAAACTATGGCTATTGAACCAAGAATTTGAGGCCGTCTCGTCCGAAGCAATTGACATTAATAATAATGACATGCATGACAAAATACTTTCAATGACAAGTGACGCTTGTATGATGTGTCAAAATAATGATTTGACCACAGATAGCACAATAGTATTGCAATTCTCTAAAAAAAATCTACCATTTTAGTAGGATTTTGTTGTAGGGAAAATAGATTTTATTTTTAATAGCACGGGGGCCATCGGTTAATCAAGGATTTACTCGTGCATCGTAAGTACCAAATCAAAGGTGAAGATTACATCAAAAACATAGGTAATATAAGTTTTGCACCCTAATAAGGTAAGGTTAGGTTAGGTAATAAAGAAAAAACATTTTAATTTTTACATAATGTACAACTTTTATTATCATTTTTCATTTCAATTTTAGCTATAGAATAGAATATTAACAATCTTGAATTTATTATTCCTTTAATTATCTACAAAGATAAATTGAATGGAATGTGAAGGATTTTAGTGTAATTATTATTACGGATTAGATTCTTTATTACAAGTACTAACTAGGTTATATTCTTAAGTTATAGATATTATGGTTTATACTTTACATTTTATTGTATACCTACCTATTATACTATCATACCTGTCCACTATCTATTGATTAAGAACCTAATACAAAGTGACTAGATCAAATAATACTTGAAATGTGGAATTTAATTACCTAACACTAATAATTTTATTTACATCGAGAAACTTATGACAAATGTAAGTTTAAAATACAAGTTAGGTCTAATTAAGATATTTACATTTTTATAGCTCCAACCATTAAGCGAGAAGTAATAAAAATATTATGATGAATTAAAACTGACTGCAAAAGTTTACCAAAACTCAAAGGCAGCATTCTAATCGACACGAGATGCAACCCAGGGTTTTGTAAGTAGATACGATTAGCGATGAAAAGACGAAAGTTCGTCAGTCACGGTCGTTTTACGCAGCCGACAGTCACTTGCCGAGATTGATAGTCGCTTGCCGTGGTTGGCAGTCGCTTGTCGTGATCGAAGGGTGCGTGCCGTGGTTGACGTCCGCTTGCCATTGTCGACGGTCACTTGTCGTGGTCGACGATCGAAGACCCCAACATTTTTTTAGTTTACTTAATTGGTGTCATGATCGACAGTAGCTTGCCGATGATCGCCCCATCTATTCTTTACTAATTAGATTTTTGTATCCTCAATTAATACAGATACTGTTGCGGGAGCCCGCGCGGCCAGCGTCAGCCGAGCATGCCGCCGGACATGTTGCCGTGGACCCGCATGTGACGGTTCAGGTTTCCGGATTGGGAGAACCTGAAAATAAACAAAAGCAGTTTCAAAAAAGTTTGACATTGCCTTCTTTCTGTACCGAGTTATTCAGATAATATTCAGTAGGGTGCATCCAAGGAGTCTCTACATGTACGTCAGGCGCTCCCTGGAGTATCTGTAGGGTAGGGATGGTGTAGTGGCGGATACGCCGATCCGAGATAACTCGACTCGAGTAGAGGTGACCTACCCGTACTTTGCCCAGCAGTATGACAAACAGGCCATTTTTTACTACTTTTATACTTAAATGTACCTAACCATTTCCAATCACCTACTTTAGCATTCTTCTTTCGAGTCAATGGCGCAAAATAAGAACTTAGTTAGGGGAAAATATATTTTCCCCAACCAATATAATTCACATACGAAAGGGAAGCGCCTGATACGTTTAGTGAGTCCGCTTTGGTGCAGGTGGCGCCAAAGCACCTACTCAGCCTTGATAAAGTTCAGATACAAATCAAACATCAATGGATAAAACTCAAACCTGAGTAAACACAGTTTGCACTGGTAGGGCTTCTCTCCGGAGTGTATCCGGAGATGCTTCGTCAGCGTCGAGCTGTCCGAGAACGCTTTTTTACACGACCTGCATCTGTAGAACAAAAATATAAAATAAGGAAATCAGTAGGAGTAGAAATAACAAATAAGAGTAGTGGCGTCAAAACCAGCTTTCTACTGAGGCCTCGGTCTCAGTTACTTTAATCAACTATTTAAAACAAAAAGTAACAGTAAAAGTAAATAGGAACTTATTTTAGCAAAATATTTCCGCAAATAGTTTTATTCGGTTTTCTGCATTAAGTATATATTTTTAAACAAAAATGAAATTTTCAAAAACCAAGCATATGAATAGCAAAATGGTGGACGTGGTTATCGGTGAAGGTAATATAAATAAATTATCAAGATACTCACTGATAAGGTCGCTCTCCGGAGTGCGTCCTCATGTGGGTAGTGACGCTTGAACTCTGGCTGAACCTCCTGTCGCAGATCGGACACCTGGCCAGGAAATGGAAGTAGGACCTCAGTCAGTCTTAAGTAAGTATAGGTATTATAACTTTTTTAAAGATTAAAACTTTGTTCATGTTTAGCAAGGAAATGTCAGTCTTAGTGCCTGAGCCAGTCTTAAGTTTAGGAATAACTTTGCTTAAAGTCCTATAGAATTTTTAGGTTTCAATTAAGTTATATGTGGTTTCAATACTTGGCCTATTTGTCAAATCTTGGTCTTGGTTTCAATACCTGATGTTATAGAGGCTATGGGTCTAGACAGACGGACTGCAATTCAACTGCAATCCGACTGCCAAATGGCAGTTCAGATGCAGTTTGAATGCAGTTGGCTCGACTGCAATCAAACTGCACGTCGACGGGCAGTTGGCGGGCAGTTGGATTGCAGTCTGAGTGCAGTTAGTCGTTGTAACTGCACTCAGACTGCAATCCAACTGCACGCCAACTGCACGCCAACTGCCCGTCGACGTGCAGTTTGATTGCAGTCGAGCCAACTGCATTCAAACTGCATCTGAACTGCCATTTGGCAGTCGGATTGCAGTTGAATTGCAGTCCGTCTGTCTAGACCCTATAAGTTACTTAACGAACATGAATACCTCGATTTTTTTGAAACACGTAAATTCTATAGATACGGTACCTGAACGGCTTCTGCCCCGTATGCGTGCGCACGTGCGCGGTGAGGTTGGCGGCCTGCGAGAAGCTCTTGTTGCAGTCCCCGCAGCGGTAGGGGCGCTCGCCGGAGTGCGTGCGGAGGTGCGTCTTGAGCGTGCTCGGCCGCGCGTACGTCTTGCCGCAGATACGGCACAGGTTCGGCTTCTGTTCGTCGTCTTCGGAGCACCCGCTTAGGGCTCCCACCTGCGGCATAGTACAGTGAAATTAAAGCTACAAGGATTAAGTTAGTTTTATATGTACGGTAAAGCATTTCGATTTTGTATTTAAACCGTTAACTATTGGAACGCGCGATCACACGCTACACGCTACACGCAGACATTGAAAGTGACTATACAGACCTTGAGACACGGTCATTAACACAGTTAATCAAAGACAGTTTGCCGCGATCGCTTGCTTCGTTTGCGTACCGCTTTCGCTTGCCGCGATGGCTTACCACGGCCACATAAAGTAGTCAACAATCGCAGTGTCTTGCCGCACTCCGCAGTAACATGCCGCGTTTCTTGCCACAGTTGACGTATGCCATAACCTACCTAATCCACTTCCTTTACCTTCAATGTATCCCCCCCCCCCTCACCTGCACTTTCCCCGCGGAGTTGACGCAGGCGCCGTACCCGTACTCCTGCGGGTGCATCTGGCCCTGGTGGTGGTTGAGGATCGTGTAGCCACCACTCACGTTTTGTTCCTTTTGCGTCTCATAGTATTTTGGTGATCTGGTGGAAATGACAAAATTCAAGCCTGACCCAAATTGAAAAACCACCTTATATATATTTTTATTGTTAATTTGAATTACCTGCCGTACTACGACACCTCCATTAAATTGACACTTTACTAATGAACGGATTTTTTAATACTACATTCAAAAAAGAAAGCATCTGACCTCTCTGAATATGGCCGTACGGCACAAAATCCTAATTGGACCGATATATTTTTGACATCGATAATTAATTTAATTACACAATCAAAAATATGCCAAATGATAAAAAAGTTGCACTCAGCAAAAATTTACATAAAAGTTAACGCAGTAGTCCATAATTGTAGTCATACTGGCATCACCAAAATATTATCCATTATTAAAAAGTTATAAAAATAAGTCATTCCAAACAAACCTCTTTAGAGACTGCAAATTTTTCTGTCCAAAGTTAGGTTTCTGTTGGAACAAGTAGTTCGGATTGGGCTTCTGATTGTTCTGGATCAGAGGTTTGAAGGTGGAGGTCGCGGTGATGAGAGGGTCCGACTGATTCGGCGAGCGAAAGTCGGCGGTGAACGAATACGTAGCGGACGGGTAGGTGGTGGGACTGATCACGTTTTGGGTTTGAGGGTACACCACGTTGACGGCTGGACTCGCCGCGTTTTGATTCCATTGCACCTGCAAGGAAGATTTTAGTTAAAGTGTGTCCTTTCTCTATTTAAATATTAATCTATACTAATAAGAATTTAGTATTCTGTGAGCACGGTTCCTGCAAAGAGGCCGAAACGTCATATACTCGTACAATATAAAATACGAATAGTATCCAAAACATATACGTTTCAATCCAAAATGAGTAGAGTCCGCTTAAACTTAAGAAACCAGTCGTGTATTAAAGCTGAATAGTTTATTTTTATTTGTTTAAAACGCGCTGATCTCAGCTTTACCAATCCGATTTGCATAATTATTTTTATATTGGATAGCCACATTCGCCTAAAGATATAGAAAGAGACTCTACTACCTGAAATTGAGATCCTATAGTTGACAAGTGGGAATTAACTCTGACTTATTTCATTAATGGAAACTTGATTCCATGTTTAAACTCTACATGGAACAAAAGACATCAACGCATAGTCAACCTCACACTATACTAAGCTATATTTTCACGTGACGTAAAATAAGAATTTTATTTTGTATTAATCTCATACTGATTCAATAAATTAAAATACGTATCTAACAAAAAAACACTGAAATTAATATTAATAAACGAAAAGAAAATATGCGAAAGTTTGTGAGGATGTACTCGTATGTACGTATGTTTGTTACTCTTTCACGAAAAAACTAATGGACGGATTTGGATGAAACTTTACAGTAACACTAGCTGCGCCCCGCGGTTTCACCCGCGTTGTACCCGTTCCCGCGGGAATTTCAATATGCTCACAAAATTTCATGAGAATCGGTCAAGCCGTTTCGGAGGAGTACGCGAACGAACACTGTGACACGAGATTTTATATATAAGAAGATAGGTAATACATCAGAACAACACATGCATACATTTTATCTCGAAATTCCCACGAGAAAAAGCCCTACGCAGGTAACACCGCAAAGGTAGTCAATAATAATTTCGTTGCTACGGCCCGACGGAAAAAGCGTAGCGACTACGACGCATCGTAGCTACCGACGGGCAAAGCTTTGCTACGCGTAGTATTTCAATTGAATTAACGGAAGCATCGTTCTAAACTTCTAAAGGGACGATATCTCAAATGTCGAACATTTACAAGTATCGTAATTTTGTTATGAGATGCAGTGGGGCTTTACCCAGCAGTGGGGCTTTACAGGCTAATGCTACTTGACTACAAATAGATTGTTCGCCCTCACCTGCGAACACAGCTGGTCCGGCGGACACCCATGCATGGTCATATTCATAGAGACGTTGACGCTCATAGTGGGGAACAGGGGCGCCATGGAGCCGCCATAGTGCTCGTAGTACGGGTAGCCCGCGCCGCCGCCGCCTTGGACCATCATCTGATACACGAGTATACAATGACACAACAAATACCTACTCAATTTTTTCTTACAAGTTTTAAAATGTGAACAAATGTCGTCAATTTTCCAGCCGAAGACGATTACTCCCGAAGAGGAAAAAGGTTTAGTGATTTTATTTTATTCTTAAGGATGACTCATGCTACACCGTGTCGGGTCCGAGCCGAGTGTCGGCCGTAGCTCGGTCACCGAGCCGGTTCCGTGTCTGAAATAGGATGACTCACGCTAGACCGTGTCGGGTCCGAGCCGAGTGTCGGCCGTAGCACGGTCACCGAGCCGGTTCCGTGTCTGAAATTACTAAACTGTATAGCATCACTACCGACTGCTCGGTCGCAGCTCGGCGGCGCTGTATTCATGCAACGGGCCGTGGCCGAGCCGACGCGGGACCGAGTTGTTTCCGAGCGTTGTCCGTTGCTCGGGCGTCACTCGGTTGCCGCTCGGTATAACGTGAGTGGGTTCATACAAAATATATGTAATATTAGTTGACCGTGCCACAGAATAATAAGTACTACAAGTAGTAACCGTGCTATGGCCGACACTTGGCTCGGACCTGACACGGTCTAGCGTGAGTCATCCTTTACTCTGTCTCTAGACCACGACATTAGTCCACATTTTAAGACTCTTAAGAAAAAATAGAGTATATACGTTATTACAGCATTTGAGATAGATTTTGTAAAAAGTAATTTAAAAAATACAATAAAATATTGTCAGTTTTCATTATCAGTTACACCTGATAAGCGATATTATGCTACGTTTCGATTCCACCAATCAAATAAAAATAAAGGCAATGTGGATTCCACAAAACGTAGCTTAGCAACGTAACATAGCATGAGCTCTAATGGACAAGTATCTTCCCTTCTCGACACTACTTATACATTATTACTTTAAATGATGGTGCAGAGGTTACTCACCTATAAACTACTCTAGGTACTTACTCTCTAGAGTTTTGTGGAGAAGTTTTTCTAGAGTAAAATCAACGTAGCATAATATCGCTTACTTGATTTAGAATCAGTTGGTTAGTCATGGTAATTAATACAAATATTCATCTCTTTAACAATAAAACATACAGAAAATTAATTAAAACATAATCCTCAATTGTAAAATCAAATGAAGCCAGCACACACCACAAGAAACCTTACAATCCAATATCATACGTATTAATTACAATAATTCTTCCCGGATTTTCATGCAATTTTCTCCCTAAATTAAAAAGAGATAACACTATACCATCACCTTAACGATAAAGCAGGACAACAATACAACTATAGAATACGCAATAGTACGTATACGACTAACATTACCGGAGTGTATGATGTATTACATCTGTCTCTTTTTCTCTTTAACATAGTTGTGTGCGTGTGAGTGAGAGGTGTATACCTGTGGGTGTCCGGGGTCGGCAGCGCAGTCCCCGTGTACGACTGCGTGTTTTAGAGAAAGAAGCACGTCGGCCGCCTCGCCCCCTCCCCTCTCGCGGCATTCGGGGTTGTTCCTGCTAATAACGGGAGTGAGCTTTAGGGATGGGGTAGCTTTTATTTAGATTAATGTAGGAAGCTAGGTAATTCATAGGTAGGTATCACAATCCATTAATAAAAACCCTATTTGTCGTCTTACTATCAGATAAAAATTAAAGTTAAATGTTATTTATGAAATAGGGCGTTTCCGACTACGAGATACGCTATGCTACGTTGCAACACAAAACTTTTACGCAACGTACAACTTCACTCAACTCAACCAAGTCATGAATCAATAATATTAAACGTAGCAAAAAAATATTGAAAACTAGCAGGGCCCCGCGGTTTTACTCGCATTGTTCCCGTCACACGGAATGAAAACTAACCTATAACCTCTGTATTCTGAGCCTATAACCTTCCTGTTAAATGTGACTACCCATTACAAATTATTGAAGGACTAGCAGCGCCCCGCGGTTTTACCCGCATTGTGCCCGTTCCCGCGGGAATTCCGGGATGAAAAATAGCCTATAACCTTCCCGTTGAATGTGGCTATCCATTACAAAAAGAATTATTCAAATCGGTTCAGTAGTTTCTGAGATTAGCGCGTTTAAACAAACAAACAAACAAACAAACAAACAAAACAAACTCTTCAGCTTTATAATATTAGTATAGATTGGTAGTTTCTGATATTAGCGCGTTCAAACAAACGAACTCTTCAGGTTTATTATATTAGTATAGATACAACTAAACTGCTGCATTGGTATGTCTATCTACAACTGAGGTACTTACTGATTTTCATGTGCCAAGACATAACCTATAGAACTGAATTATTCAGGAAGGAACACAACAGCGCCTGTAGCACATACGATGGAAACAAATTTCTTATGAATTCGAAGATAAAAGTAGCCTTTTAACCTTTCATTACATTCATAACGCACGTAAATCAGTCGGTCCCGGTTGTTTCAATCGTTAGACCATGTCGGAGGCCTTTAGGCGGTCTAAAAACTACGACACCAGGGTTGGCTTCTTTGTCTTACTTAATCGACGTCTAACTGCGGCAGTAAGTTTTAGCTTATTGAGATTGTTAAGCAACGTACAGCTCGACCCTTACTTGGATGGGTGGTCGATAGTGGCATTTCTATCTGAGTGCCACCTACCTAAATAGTTAAGTGTCGAATTAATGGACGTCTCTCAGTCTTGCAGAAAGAGTTATATTATAAACGTAAGTATTAATCGATGGCAACCGATCCCCACTTCCGAGCCTGGTGTCGGGTTACAGTGTAATGACGAGGGTCGAACAGGTGGCTGACGGATTAACAGCAAGTTTTGGAAGTACGATCAATTGGTTATAACGTAATCTATATTACAATTATAAGATGCATAAAGTAAAATAAAGCCGAAGAGTTTGTTTTTTGTTAGTTAGAACCACAAAATAAAGATTACGCAGTAAGTGCTTCGCTCTTCCGTGGTTAGAACGCACTAATCTCAGAAACTAGCAAGCCAATTTAAATGATTCTTTTTTATTCCAAAATTATCTTTTTAATTGGATAGCCTTATTCAACGGAAAGGTTTTAGGCTATTTTTTATTTCGTAATTCCCACGGGAACGGGAACGGACACAATGCTACCCGCGTTGTGTCCATACCGTACGGCACTGCTAATTATCAATATTACAATACTAGCAGCGCCCCGCGGTTTTACCCGCGTTGTGCCCGTTCCCGTGGGAATTTCGGGATAAAATGTAGCCTATAGCCTTCCTCGATAAATAGACTATCTAACAGTGAAAGAATTATTCAAATCGGTTCAGTAGTTTCTGAGATTAGCGCGTTTAAACAAACAAACAAACAAACAAAACAAACTCTTCAGCTTTATAATATTAGTATAGATTAATATACGATGTTAATTCACCGCGATTTAAGCAATGTAGTATTCGACCACGACTTGGATGGGTGGCCTATAGGGACAATTCTATCTGAGCGCTTCACCGAGACGTATTTTTTGCGCCGACCCGACATCTAGTTGTTGATCGAAGGTAAAACAGTCGGTTTCATAGAATCATTATATTCATGACTAGCAGCGCCCCGCGGTTTTACCCGCGTTGTGCCCGTTCCCGTGGGAATTTCGGAATGAAAAGTAGCCTATAACCTTCCCGTTGAATGTGGCTATCCATTACAAAAAGAATTTTTCAATTCGGTTCAGTAGTTTCTGAGATTAGCGCGTTTAAACAAACAAACAAACAAACAAACAAACAAACAAAACAAACTCTTCAGCTTTATAATATTAGTATAGATAAACACATTCAATTAACTGGTTATTAAGGCTAAACTATAAAGGCCTAATCATAAAAGCTTATTTACATCACTTTAGCTATCAAATGGTTCTCTTTGGAAAATAACGTATGTCGGAAAGGGACAAACCATTCGATAGCTAAAATCTATACTAATCTATACTAATCTATACTAATCTATACTAATCTATACTAATCTATACTAATCTATACTAATATTATAAAGCTGAAGAGTTTGTTTTGTTTGTTTGTTTGTTTAAACGCGCTAATCTCAGAAACTACTGAACCGATTTGAATAATTCTTTTTGTAATAGATAGCCACATTCAACGGGAAGGTTATAGGCTATTTTTCATCCCGAAATTCCTACGGGAACGGGTACAACGCGGGTAAAACCGCGGGGCGCTGCTAGTGATTTATAATAAGCGTCTATACCTAAATTTTTATAATTAACAAGCCCTATAAGGCATCAAGAAATGATAAACCTACTTTATAATCATCTCGATCAGGCGTTATTTTACCGTGTAGTATCTAATCTATTCACTAACCGCCTTATTAATAAGCCCGGTGGAATTAAAACACCGTGGTTTGTCTCTTTTGCACTTCGAAAAATTGCGTATGTCAGAAAGTGACAAACCATTTGATAGCTATATAAATAAGACCCTAAGAATTTACTTTGCTAAAAGATCTAAATTTTAAGACCAACTACCCCTAACCACTGATATTAAGGGATGAGTGATCTGTACTTATCCGCCGGCGCGTGTCGCCAGTGTGTGTGGTGGATTATGCGCCCATCGAAAACGCTATCAAATAATATCGCGAAATGAACCACTCTCTATGATGAAATATCAGTTCCCGATTTATGATTAAAAAAACATGTATGCTTAGATCTTTAAAACTACTCAACGGATTTTAACGCGGCTTTTTAAATAGATAGAGCAATTCAAGAAGAAGGTTTAAATGTATAAAAATTCCCGAAATCCCCACAGGAACGTGCACAACGCGGGTAAAACCGCGGGGTGCTGCTAGTTTTCAATATTTTTTTGCAACTTTTAATATTATTGTTTCATGACTTGGTTGGGTTGAGTTAAGTTGCGTAAAAAAGCGTAGCAACGTAGCATGCATATCTCCTAGTCGAAAACGCCCTAACTCATAACTTTTATAACATATATTATATTAGTATTGATACGCTTCTTCTATCACCACTTACTTGTAACCAGGACAGGGCGAGAAGGGGAATAGCGACGGCAGCGGGTCGATGTCGAGCGGGGGCAGCGCGAAGGAGCCCATGTCCTCGGGCCAGGGCTCGTTCACATCCTGCAGCGCCTCGCACGGGCCGATGCTCTCGGGGAACGAGCTCAGCTCCGGCACATCCTCGCAGCACGCCTCCGACTCTTGCTGCAGGGGATTTGCTACTCATTAATACTGTTTTCTTAGGTTTAAGGGAACATTACTTATTTTGAATGGAAACTACGTTTACGGATACACGTTTTTACTTTTCACGTTACGGCTCCTTTAGCGGAACCGTGGTCACAGTTGATACAGACCGAGGTTCCTATAAAGGTGCCGAAACGTCAGGTAAAAATGTAAACTAAAAGCGGAGTGTATCCGTAAACGTAGTTTCCATTCAACATGGCTTTTGTTAGTATCATTTTGTTACCTAGAATAGTCAGTGGAAAATCAACTACCTAGACTAAGTCTTTCAATGACAGAGGTGCAGATTCCTATACTGGTGGGCTGGTACTTCTCTTAGAGTACTCAGTTTCAAAAACAAAATGGCTCTCCGTGATTCTTCGTGATGTAAGTGGATTTTAGTACTGGTAACTTCCAGGAGCTTGTAGAATCGATTAAGAAATTAATAGAGCTTATTTTACGTAGAATAGGTACACCAGACAAAAATACTATTTACCTCAACCAATTCAGTTACTCCAAACACAAACACTGCACTTTGCACTATTTCACAGTAAATCGAATAGTGAAATTAGACTATAGAATTTATTTTTTATGCAAGTTAATCTGTTTATCTAACCTGACAGCAGTGTTCTGCGAATTCTATGTTCTCTAGACACGCGCACGGCTGTAGGGGGTCGCAGCACAGCCGCTGGCAGCATCCCCCGAACTGGGGGTTGTTGGGCACGTAGCAATCCATCGCCCCGCCTCCTTGCTGCGCGCATTTCAACGCGCACACACACAGTCTCGGCTAAACACTGTCATCTCTCTCGGGGAAGATGCTGTAAAACAGAGACAGATGTATGTTAGTGAACATTTCATTGGGAAAACTTACAGAGAAAACCTTTTGACATGAAACGCTTTGGTTAGAAAGAGATAGTTGTCAACATATGCTGTGAGTATTCTAGGTTTTAACTGACTTCAAAAAGGAGGTACCTACTTAATTAGTCTACAATATGTTAATTTTATTGTTATGTCTGTTATCTGAGTATTATTACTCGTAGATTAGTTTAGATAAGAATTTTCAAATAGATTCATAAACGACGATGTCCGTAGTTTAGGATTTTGAAAATTCTTTATATGAAAGAGTAAGCGATTGGTACCGTTTTTATCCGATTAAAAAAAAGGTAGTTCTCATAAAAACGTGGTTTTAACCGTATGGGCCATATTAATAAACGCAGATAAAAAACAATTTAGCTATCAAATGTTTTGTCACTTTCTGACATAGGCAATTTTCCTAAGAGCAAAAGAGACAAAACACAGTATAACAGTATTTTAGTTGCACCGCGTTTATTAATAAGGATTTATTAGTTTAGTTCAAAAATAAAATAAAACATAGGTTATGGTCTTGAAAAACATTATTAATAGTTCACGAAGTTCAAAAATTACTAATAAGTAATTATATATTCATGAGATAATCTATATAGAAAACTTTGTAACCTAGTAGCATGCGTGGCGTAGTTTGACTAACACCCGTACTCAGAGATGTCAAATGTTTCCTTGGTACAGATTTAATGAGTGATTTTGACATTATTTTGAGTGAGTCCGCTGCATACTTCCCCATCTATTCCTGTAAAACTCTTTTACATCTCTATACGAATTTTACGAATTTGATAGATTCCCCGTTGAATTAAACCCCTTTATTTTTTTCATTAATTTCCCTAGTTGCAGCTTCTATAAATAAACATATTAAAGCGGACATCCTTGTCGGACTCTTTGCCTAATTTTTATACAGGGCTATTGGTAACTCGACGTATTCCCGCCGGGATCAGGTAGGGTATATGCAACAAATTTAACCCCTCCTAACCTAATTAAATGGTTTTCAAGATATTTGGAATTAGCAGTTTTTGGAAAAATACCCTTTAGAGGTCTGTAACAAAATAATTAAAAATTGGACTCTTCAATGTTAGGTGATTATTTGTTTCTTTGTGTGGTAATCAGTGATAAAGCTTGTCAATAATACTTGCTATGTAATAAATATGACTGACGGCAGTAAGCGATATTGCGATTGTTAAGCAACGTGTAGCCCATACTTGAATGGGTGGCCGATAGTGCCATTTCTATCTTAGGTGCCTGAGGGCTACCATGCGACGGTTGTCACGATAAATTCTCAGTCCCGGTTGTTTCATCGCATTTCGGAGGCCTTTAGGTAGTATCTGAAGACTCCGACACCAGGGCTGGCCACTAACCTACTCAAACTAACTTACCTTTGAATATATTGGGTATGAAAAGCTTCAATAAGAAAGAGAAAGATAGATCCCACTAATCTACACTAATATTATAAAGAGAAAACTTTGTTTGTTTGGTTGTAATGAATAGGCTCAAAAACTACTAGACCGTTTTTAAAAATTCTTTCACCATTCGAAAGCTACATTATCCACGAGTAACATATCGGGATGAAAAATATCATCCCGATATTCCCACAGGAATGGACACAACGCGGGTAAAACCGCGGAGCGCTGCTAGTATTATAAATGCGAAAGTTTGTGAGGATGGATGTATGTATGTTTGTTGCTCTTTCACGCAAAAACTACTGTACGGATTTGAATGAAACTGTACAGTAATATAGGCTATATATCAGAATAACACATGGGATACATTTTATTATATTCCCGCGAGAACGGGTACAACGTGAGTGAAACCGCGGGGCGCGGCTAGTACTTTATGATATCAAGGTACTCAATTGAATAGGGTGAAGTGAGATGTTTTCTTTTATCTCGGAAACCCTATTTGAATTGATATTGATTGTGACTAGATTTGATTTTTCAATTTCTTTTATCATTTACTAAATCACCTGCCCAAGAACAGGCAACTGACTTACATATTTCAAATTAATTGGTCAGCAGATTAATCTCGAGTAGGTTAGTTGTCAACCCTGATATCGGAGGTTTTAGCCGACGTGGTCTAACGTTTGAAGCAACCGGTACCGACAATTTTACATGCCCTCAGAAGCACAGTAGCGCACAGGTAGAAATGCTCCTATCGGTCACCCATGTAAGTAGTATGCTACCACCACAGAGCATAGAAGCAGCAGGGTAGCGGCTGGCCCGGCGGTGCTTCTATGCTCTGTGGCTACCTTTCTAAGCAGTGGCTGAACTACATTATCAATCATGATAATTTAACATCCCTTATTCAAACTATGTACGCTACGATACAATTGGCTCACATTGGACAGACGATATATAACTAGTGATCCCTTAACTAAGGATCCTTTCGTTTTGAAGTACCTACGTATCGGAACCCTTAATACCCTACCCTACACTATATTTTCTTTGTCTCATACTCGACTGAGATGAAAAGGAACATTTACTGCCGCACTCAGAGACGTTTATTTAATTGTCACTTAGTTAATTGACGTAATTTTTCATAATTTACATGTCAAAATCCCTCGTCATAAATCTCCACTTAAGAAGCATTCGACGTCTCTGAGTACGGGTGTTAGACCAAATAGGACAGGACTTCAATAAAGTGCCTCGCGGTTTTACCCGCGTGTTGCCCGTCCCCGTGGGAATTTCGGGATGAAAAATAGCCTATAACCTTCCCGTCAAATGTGGCTATTTAGAACAAAAAGAATTATTCAAATCGGATTGGTAATTCACGAGATTAGCACAAAACAAACAAACAAACTTACAAATGTTACGTCTTTATAATATTAGTATAGATTTTAGAACTTTAAGAACAAATTGACTGTAGCTGTATCCAAAAGATGTGCTGATATGGATACGTATGAAGGTGCGCCGTCGCTAACTGTGCAAGAAGTCGTGAAGTTTCTGCTTTGCTTGTATACTTAGTATAGTTACGAGTTACATTCCATAATACAAGGGTCTGTAAATCAAGTCTGAATTTCTACTCTTCTCATCACAGACTCCATAGAGCTGTAGGTATGCATGCATGCGTTCATAGCACGCATTTGTAGCACGCATCCGTAGCACGCATCCGTGGCACGCATTTGTAGCACGCATCCGTAGCACGAATTTGTAGCACGAATCCGTAGCACGAATTCATAGCACGCATTCGTAGCACACATTTATAGCTCATTACATCTATAGCCTTCCATATATGTATTAAAATAAAGCTTAGTCACTAGTGCTATGCTATATGAAAATCTGCCTAC
The DNA here is from genome assembly GCA_951394245.1 of Cyclophora punctaria. Classification (NCBI taxonomy): domain Eukaryota; kingdom Metazoa; phylum Arthropoda; class Insecta; order Lepidoptera; family Geometridae; genus Cyclophora; species Cyclophora punctaria. The sequence goes on from OX596190.1 coordinate 5,916,149, forward strand.
AAAAGGCTACCTGGTAGGGCTTTTAGGTAAAGTATTTTGACAAAATGACGTACTTTTTTATTATCCTACAATCTAACGCTTACTATAATGATATGTTGATATATAGTCATCTACGCACGGAGGTAGCTTCTTACATATGTAGATACCTTTGTCTTTACTTTGTCCATAATGCCAACACAACTCTTCAAAAAGTGACCGAATACCGAATAGTTAAAAAATATCCGTGACAAACGAATTTAAACTAAAACAAAGAACTAAAAAGAAGATACCGTTTTCATTTTGTCCATCCTTATACTATTTTTCAGTTGTAGCGTGTGAAGTAGAAATATCACGAATATTCGCTAAATGTAGGAAGTTATTATTCCACAAATTAAAAAAAAATGGTCTACCTACTAGGTGTCACAGGTATTATGAAGGTTTACGTAGTGAAGTATAGAAGTTATGTATTTAATAACCCTGGATTGGGAAGTCTCTTGTGGCCTTATAAAAAAATTACCTATACCTAAGAACAAATTAAAGAGATACTAATTTTTAGATTTTCACCTGTATGAATGGCTATTTAAGTACCTATAGAAGTAGGTATGCGATTATTTTTCTATTCGGTCGCGCAACCTAAGTCATTCGCGGAAAATCCTACGTGTACGTAGAGGACTCTAACTTAATTATTTTCAAAAAAAACATAGGTACAAACCACTTACCTTTCCTTACAAAAACAATCCACCGAAATCCATATGAAACACAAAAATTATATATTCCCAACATCACAAAAACTACAATTCACATAACACCTCATTGTTTAATTAAATTAACGGTTGAAGCATGCGCGTTGGCAACACTGGCCATATGTAAAAAAAAGAAAATATATTTTTTAATTATCACATTTTCGGGCTAAGAGGACGCTCCCATACAGCCAGTGGTGGTTGACTAAACTATCTATCAAGTGTGTTAAGTGCACTCCACCCGCCCCTAATGTAATTGGCTGTTTGTAACCAACCCCGTTGAAAAAAAAACATGACATATTGTGCGCGGGAAAGTGTCTGTCAATGTGTATTGGTTTACATGGACGGTGGATGGCGCGGAAACCGCTTTTTGTGGTGAGAACCGTTTTGCGGTTCGATTAGTTTGATAGACTTATTAAGAATATTAAGTATTTACTTAAATTCTTAGATCTAGGTACGTACGAATGCAAGTATACTTATGCAATATGTAATAAGAAACATATTGCTGCATTCAGACATGGTCCATTACATCCACACTTAACAATTGCTGTAATTTTTCATACATAAAATGTCAAAATGACGCAATTAATCTCTGCTAATGAATTTGACGTTTCTGAGTACGGGCGTTAGACTAACGAGTAACAAGTACGAGTTATAAGTACTAAGTACGAGTAATAAGTACAAGTATACGAGTACTACCTGTTTCAATGGGTTGACACGACAACTTGTGTGAATATCAAGTTTAACTTTGACTTAGGTTCTGGGATTCCGAAACAAATTAAGAAGTAATGTTCTAATAAGTAGGTACCTATATTAAATAAGTCCCGATTGTTACAATCGTTAGACCATATCAGAGGCCTTTAAGCGGTCTAAAAACTCCGGCATCAGGATTGGCCATAACCAACTTGAAATTGCTTAGATAGGTACCTACTCATGTATGATACTTATACTTATCAGCCAAGCAGTACATGTCCTGAAAAACTTCATAACCTCACGCAAATAGTCTTGTATCTATTTGGACAAGATACTTCGTGTAAATAAACCGAATTGATAATTTGATCCATATCGGCAACGATTTGTTCGGTAAAGCGTTAACAGGGGTCCTACCATGAAAATAACAAAACTAAGGCAGAGAACGGGATTATATTTTTATGTTTAAAAAAACTACGTTGATAATTATTGTAGTTTTTATTGGGTAGTTCACTTTAGAATGGATTTTGGAGTTTTATTTTGCCGGACAAAATATAGCCATTGACCAGTAATAAACCATTAATTGCAGGCAAGGCCAAGTATCTACTTAATACTTACATTATTTTTGCATATTGCAATTTAAATATTGCGATTTAGGTAAAATTCTAGCCATTTTATTATTGTAAATACCATGGCAATATTAACAACTACATATTTGTCATGCGTGAGTATACGCAAAATTTGCCATTTCATTTTGAATCGAAACTACGTTTACGGATACACTTAAACTAAAACGTAGTTTCAATTCAAAATAAGTAGTATTCGCTAAGAAACCAGTATTTTGCCATTGAATGTTCACAGTAGCCCCCGTAGTCCCGGTGTCATCTCTCGGGCCGCCCACCCAAGTAGCGGACTCGAGGAGGACGCCAGGACCTGCACAATATCAATTTTATTATAAACACTTTGATTCTTCGTTTTGTGTATTATACCATGGTATTCTGATGTACTTATAACCTATATTAATGTAAAGTTTCACCCAAATCCGTCCAGTAGTTTTATTTGTGAAAGAGTAACAAACATACATACATCCTCACAAATTTTCGCATTTATAATACTAGTCGCGCCTCGCGGTTTTAGCTGCGTTGTAACCGTTCCCGTGAGAATTTAGGTAAGTATAAAATGTATCTCATGTGTTATTCTGATGTATAACCTAACATTAATGTAAAGTTTCATCCAAATCCATTCAGTAGTTTTTGCGTTAACAACAGCAACAAACATACATACATACATACATACATCCTCACAAACTTTCGCATTTATAATATTGGTAGGATACATTATAGAACGAATACCACAACTGAAACTCCTTTCGAGTTACAACGAGTTACAAAGAGGTTTTATTAGGTTTTTATCAGACCCTTCACCAGGCAAAACACCCGCCATTTTTTAGCAAACCTAACCGTACAAAGTTTCGCGAAGCCAAAACATAACGGATGCTGTAAGACGTCCCGTGTGAAAGCCGGGCTCTCATGCGCAGGCGCGTCCAGCCCACTGGGCAGCGATGCCCATACAGCTGGTACCTCACACGACGCTCAGATGTGGGAATTTGAGGGCAACCTGTAAACCATGAAGGTTATTTAAACGAGTTAGCGGACAAATGAAGCCTCGTTGACATACCTAACGAGTTTAAAAACTTTTAAAGCTAAACGGAGACAACGAAAGACAAACGGAGGTAACAATCGTAATCTACCTGTGGTGCAATTGTAGCGATTATAAAAAAACCGGCCAAGTGCGAGTCGGACTCGCTCACGGTTGTTGCATGGGAACCCCCCTTAAATATATGTTTTAGTTATTTTAGTATTTGTTGTTATAGCGGCAATAGAAATACATCATCTGTGAAAATTTCAACTGTCTAGCTATCACCGTTGTTTAGATATAGCCTGGTGACAGACGGACGGACGGACGGACAGCGAAGTGTCAGTAATAAGGTTCCGTTTTTACCCTTTGGGTATGGAACCCTTAAAACAACGCAATTTGAACATAACCTCTAGTATTTTTGTATCATGATGGTTCAAATTTTAACTCTGTATTGTACAAATTTTTATTCTCTTCTACCTCCTAACGTTAACTAAAATATACTTTACTGATCAATCGAATAGAGCCAAATGCAGCTCCCGTAATAGGGATCCTAAGCTCTCACTAGAGGCCTATTAACGTGTCCTAAGGATAAATCCAAGCCTTTGTCATATTGCAGGGTTACCTAAGTTATTTCAAGCAACTATCCCTGCGCTACCAATAATAATTCCTCACAGAAATCGAAACTGTAATCCCCATCGATCACCTGTGTTCACCTCCACCTACACCTACACCTATAGGTACGGGACGGAAGGAAGCGCAGTGTCGTATGTCCGTCCGGGCGTCCGGTAACACTACCCGGACCGCATTACTACACTCTTGGTTATCCAACCGAAAACTGGTTTGAAAAGTATTATTGATTACTGGTCTTTCCCCGCGGTTTCACCCGCTTTGTTTTAACTGAGCCGCTGTTTTAATTGTCTTCTTGAATCTGGCTATTTTATCTTTTTAATAAAATTTAATATATAAAATTCTGTGTTCATACATATCGGGTAGGCCTGAGAATCGGACAACATCTATTTTTCGTCCCGAAATTCCCGCGGGAGCCGGTACAACGCGGGTGAAACCGCGGGGTGCAGCTAGTAAACTTATACAAATTTTGATATAAAAAGAGTCGGTTTTTTTCAAAATCGGCCTAGTAGTTTTTGCTTGACACATTAGGAAACGTCGCTTATATACATTTTAGGGAGATAAATTACTTGATAAAGATATAGTTCTATTGTGTCTAAGGGTGCTATCCAACCAGAGCTTACGTAACCATGCTACGCTTAAAGTGATTGGTGGAAATTGAGTACGTACGTACCATATCAACGTAGCACAGTTGTTGTAGCAACACCAAAGCATAATTACATAGCTTAGTTTAATAACAAAATATGTTCGAATCCAAACTATAATAAAAATAAAATATATTTATGCTACATTTTGTGGTTTAATCAAGACACAAGAAGTCTCCACCAACTATAATTAAAAGTAGAGCAACGGTAGAGTAAGTACCTACTTACAAAAGCACGTCACCTAAGTACTTGCTCTACAATATGTACTTAAACCAAAATAATTATCAGATTTCGATGTCTTATCGTAAAAATACAATTAAACTAAATCTTCCTTTACCTTGCCTACTGTTATCTCGATCGATAAATACCCATTCTACCTAAACGGCGCGGCGGATTATATTCGAAATCAGCGCTCTGTATTTGACGCAATCTCGATAAACGAAATTCCCACGTTACCTACCGTATAAGTATAAATAATTCATTATCTACTTTAAAAACAGATTCTCAATAAAAACTACAATATTATCAATTAATTTTCAAACTCATCTAACCACTGGTCATCAAACATTCAAACGAATCACCCCCGTAAATAGTTGTGCAAACAATTTAATGCTATCTTTGTTGTTACTACACCTGTGTTTGCCCGTTGGCTGTATAACAAGTGTGCTTCGCCACATTTTTTTTTATTTGTTAAAAGGTGACGTGTTTGTCGTTGGATTTAATTTTGTATTGTTCTTATGTTGGTACAAAATAAGAAGAAAAAAATACAAAGTGACGGACCGGTATTTCACGGCTTCGGTTTTTCGGCTTCAAAAAGAGGCAGTTCTTAATTCTTCGATTTTTTTTAGTGCTAGATTTGGCCTAATTTTGATGGATAAAGCGTATACAACCCTAGGAACCTGATGGTCTCAATGTAAAGTCAATAGAGCCAAGATATTTTATGCTTGAGAGTCCCCTTTAAAATAGGGGCGTTATAAAAAACATGATTCCATAGGGTGCGTAACTCATAAACTAAACATATGAATAGCAACATTGCCTTGTATTTACCTTCGTTTTAACGCTTAAATTGTTGTATATTGTGGTCTTTTCTTTTGGTTGCGCATGATTCGATAAAAATACATGAAATGAAGTGTTTTAGGAACGCCTAATTTAAGTGCTAAATAAATTATATTTCGGATCTGGGATTTATTTTTGCAATTTAGCCCAGTCTGCCCTACGAAAATATTGAATACGTACTTCAAAATACTTTGTAGTAGGTAAGTATTTAATTCACAGAAGTTTGATTTAGACAAGGTTCTAACTATGCTCAACGTTTTCTAAGCCGACTGTACACATTGAGTTACATGTACGTCCGTTAGTACATATAACTCAATGACTGTACTCAATCAATTTAACAGTAACACTCACTAATCATTAGAAATTTAAATTATTACTACCAATCGAACCAGTTGTAAAAACAACCGCCACCAACCGCTTCTCTCCCATAGACAACAATAACATTTTAAGTTAACTAAACGATTGTAAACCGATATGGTCCAATCGGAAACGTAAATAAAAGATAATGTGTGTGTAATTTAATATTTTATGCGGATCCACAGTTATCTCTCAGATTATAATCGATTGATTTACATTTAAACGTTCTCAATGGGGTGGATTTGTGTAGTCGCGTGTCATACGCGTGTCTTGACAGATTGCCGCCATTTCAATCAGTTCCCGCTAAAAGTGTGGTAGTATAGATAATTTATGTTTTTTTTAATCACTGATTTTAGCCAACATTGAAATAGCAAGTAGTTCTCAATTCATGTTATAATTTTTTTATGTTTATCTCCTCTTATCTATTTTTTAATACTTATTATACTCTTATCTCCGTTTATGATTTAATTTCGGTACCTATATGAAAATGAATGTTCCTACAATTAAACTATCCTAAAAATAATGATTCCTAATTCTTACCTAGTTACAAGTTGTATTCGCTTTGTAGGCTTTGACAAGCGCTTTTCCACGGTGTCCTAATATTATCAGAATATGGTTTCTCCTCGTATCATAGGACTCATAGCGAATTTTTTTTAACTCATTCCCTAGGCAACTAGGTTATCTACTACTTGCTCACCTATAGCCTACTTACATAAAAAAAACATAAGTAACCACCCCGAAAACTTCGTTGAAACCTCCAAAACGTTTCTATTACATACTTCTACCATTTAATTTGTTAGACAACGGAACTTTCGCACAAAAGAGGAAAGCTCAATAGACCCGAACCGGTATCCTTTTTAATTTACAGTGAACAGAAGCCGTGGAAGCCTTGTAAGTGCATCGATTGAGCTCGCTTTCAAAGTTTTGTGTAGCTTTCAACTCGGTACGGCTCGGTCGGCTTTCATGAAATTGTATTGTATATTATGAAGTACCAGTGCCTCGTGATTTTATCCACATTATACTCTTTCGTATTTTTATGAAAAACGCCTCGGTGGTCTAGTGGTATGTGCACTCACCTGCCAAGACTGAGGTCCCGGGTTCAATTCCATGGTCGAGCAAAAACATGTACTAGCAGTGCCTTGCGGTTTTACACTCTTTATACCTGTTTTAGTGATAATTTGGGATTAAAAGTAACATGACCAGTTCCGGATCTACTCTTAGGCACAAGAGCTTAGTAAACGTACAGTAAAATAATCTAGCTAGCTATTGAGAAGCCTAGTAGGTATAGTAGCTTCATGCGGTTGTGGTTGTGGGACCACAGACAACCGCATGAAGATGTTTTTAACTATTTTACTATTAATTGAAACGTACGTTGATGTCATTATGTACTTGTCGGATCTACTGCAACAATTTATAGGCAAGACCACCAGCTTCGTCAAGGACTCGACACACTTCACGCAGCTACTAGACGGGGTAGTCCTTGGCGAACAGGAACTCATGGTGAGTTTTGACGTCGCTTCTCTCTTCACTAATGTACCGATAGAGGACACCATCACAATTTTAACAGAACTTATGTTAACAAACTCTACACCTATCGAGTACTTACACTTAGTGGACTGTACCTTGAGAAGTGGGTATTTTATGTGGCGGGGGGATTTTTATATACAAAAGGATGGGGTAGCCATGGGATCACCGATAGCACCCGTAGTCGCTAACATATTCATGGAGTGGTTTGAGCGCACTACGTTGGAGTCGATCCCGTGCAGGCCGAGGCACTGGTGGAGATACGTGGACGACGTATTTGCAATAGTTCACAGAGATTCCGTAACAGAGCTATTAGACACTCTCAATGGTAAACATCCCAAGATATCGTTCACTGTAGAGACGGAGCGGGATGGGGAATTACCTTTTCTGGATGTGTTAGTCAAGCGAGGGACGAATGGACGATTATCACACACTGTATACCGCAAGACAACACATACGGATCGATACTTGAGGGCTGATTCCCACCACCACCCTTCGCACACCGCATCGGTTCCAAGGACGCTAATCAACAGAGCCCTGAGATTATGTGATCCCGAATACCTGGACGCCGAGCTCTATCATGTGCGGGGAGTGCTAGAGAGAAACGGTTACAGCTGGAGACACAGTTTACGTGTTGCAAATACGTCGTGCCGCACCCGGGAGCCCACAGCAGACAGGGCGCTGATGTACCTGCCTTACATAAAAGGTGTTACGGACAAAATCGGACATATGATGCGCCGCAAATACGATATCAAGACCATCTTTCGTCCGGCTACACAACTAAGGCAGTTACTTCGATCGCCGAAGGATAGGGAACCGTTGGGGGTCCCCGGGGTGTACAAGATACCCTGCGAGTGTGGGAAGTTTTATATCGGCGAGACGAAGAGGAATGTATCTACCAGGCTCACCGAACACATTCGTGCGCTGAAGAAGGTGGATATAAACCGGTCAGCGGTGGCTGAACACGCTATAGTTTCGGACACGACTCATTTTATTAGGTTTGACCAGACGCGAATCGTAGCCCGGGAGAAACGCTACGTGTCCCGGAAAATTCGCGAGGCCATAGAAATAAGGGGCCGTCCATAAATCACGTGATGTTTTTTTTGCCATTTTTTGACCCCCCCTCCCCCTTGGTGATACATCGTGAGGTTTCAGTCAACCCCCCCCCCCCAGCCTATATCACGTGTATTTTTTCATATCTACAAAACTTTGCAACCACATGAATAAAACACAGGTTTAATGGATATATATTATTTAATAAAGAAAATGAAGGATCACAATTATAACCAAAATTAATGTTCAATGCAGTAGCAATGAAAAAACTTTTGGTTTTGTATTCCGAAAAAAAATACACGTGATATTTGCTACAACCCCCCCTCCCCCGTGGTGATGTTTGGTGATTTTTTTAAAGACCCCCCCACCCCTTTTGAACCTCACGTGATTTATGGACGCCCCCTAAGTCGTTGTCCGAACTTTAACAGAGATAGTGGATGGATGCTGCCTGCGGCCTGGAAACCATGCCTCCAGCTATCTTCGGAGAGGGTCACAAACGGGATTAGTGGAGACACCGTGAGTTCGTACTGTGTTCGGCCTCAGCATGCAACGGACTCCGGGAGCACGGACAATTCCCGTGAAGGCTCTCTCTCGCCGATTCAACGCGAGCCCACGCGTGCGCAACCCCCCCAACCACCTCAACAGCCACAACAACAGCTCTCTGCGCCCGCGCTCCGCGCGGCGGCGCGCGAGGCGCGAGCCGCGGCGCCGGCGGCCGGCAGTGCGGGGAGAGACGCTGTCGCGAGCGCTTCACCCACCTCCTGATGAAGGCCACCGTATGTGGCCAAAACGTGTTGAGGGACAACTCAACAGTAACCTCCGCGTACGTAAGTTCCCGTTTCAACAAATAATAATGTTTTTAACTATTCTAAAACACGATTTTTTTAAGGAATGGATAGTTCCGAGGTTTAGTCCTACATAGTGTTTTTTTATTATTCGTTATAACATTATACCGATAAATATACTAGTGATGCTCAGCTCCTGTTAATTTGTGAATTCTGGGATATTTTACTATTAATTGAAACGTACGTTAATATCATTATTATTTGTTTAAACGGGAACTTACGTACGACGGAGGCTACTATGCGGGGAGAGACGCTGTCGCGAGCGCTTCACCCACCTCCTGATGAAGGTCACCGAAAGTGACCGAAACGTGTTGAGGAACTCTCAACAGTAGCCTCCATCGTACGTAGGTAAGTGCCCGTTTAAACAAATAATAATTTTGGGAAATTATAGCTAGTAATAAAATAATTATTAATTATTCTATCCCATGAAGGTTATGAAACACTTTTATATACAAACATCAAATCAAATCAAATCAAATCAAATCATCTTAGCATTATATCATATTAACGTAGCGCTCGTGGCGTAGTTTGCGATTGTTAAGCAACGTGCAACTCGGCCCCTCGAATAGGTGGCCGCTTGTGGCATTTCTATCTAAGCGCTGCCGTGCTTCGGAGGGCACGTCGAATACATTTTATATAAAAAAAAAAAATTGTCCGTCTCGGTTGTTTTAATCGACAGACCGACCACGGCGGAGGCCTTTATTTATATTTATATTACGGTCTAAAAACTGCGACACCAGAGTTGGTCACTTACCTATCTACTTACTAAATCGTATCCTATAAGTACATATACGATACTACTTTAAGTACGTAGTGAGTATCTTATAATATAACTAAAAGACCGGGTAACAGAGTTATGTTTGGTAACAATAACCGTACATTTTTTTAATTGAGATTTAAATTTTAAACTCATGATCATGGCTCATGACGCCGATTTTCCACTTAAAAACAATAATACATTCTATAGAGTAAAAAGGCTCTCAAATCTAAGTCCGAAATGCTATTTCGTCCTTCGATTACCTAAACGAGCAGAAACCTTGCACCAGTACGTAACTGTAGGTAGGTAGGTGTACTTATGAGTAAATTCGATATTAACTATAAACAAACTATGTAAGTAGGTATAAACAACCCAAATTGCTCTCAATCAAAGCACTTGATGAATGGACATTGACCTCTGCAGTATTTATTTGTAATTTGTATTAAACGGGTTTTTAACCCAGACGTCAAGTAGAGGTTATTGGAATTTTAAGAATGTCCGTCCGTAAAAAGTGTTGTGTCACCATCATAATAACGCCATTTTTGTTTCTACTTTACTGTCTACGAATATGTAATCCTATGTAATCACACCATAATCACATTTCAAGACTTGTAACACCGAGACATTCTAGGTCCGGTCGTAACTACTTTCGGTTTCAATTTTTATCAATAACCACAACCGAAATGGGCCTGAAGTCTGAAGGTTCAGGGGAGGTAGGAAAAACGAATTTATAAAAGTATGTGGTAGAAAATTCATAAGTCGTAGTGGCAATTACCAGGATACATTTTAGCATTTTTAGCAATGACAACTCTGATTGACTGACTTTTTAATCTATGGTAACAAAATTTTTAATGTCAAAGTTTTTCTTGCAAAAATTTCAGTCATATTTTCGTATTTATTTATTACGTGACACCAAACAAGTTGTAGTTATTAAAGGGAATCATTAAAAATATATATTGCGAGTTTGTTAGGATAGTTGTGAATCGTTCAGAGATGGACTAAATTGTGAAGTGTCGTGTGTGTGGACTGCTATGCATGATGTCTTTGAGGTCGAAGGCTCTGGCACTGGTGGAGGTGTTGTTGCGGGTGCCGCCGCTGTTCGTGGTGGATGAGTTCCTGAAGATCAGCCTGGGGCTGCCGGTGGCCACGAGCGAGGAGGTCGCCGTGCTCAGTAACCTGACCGTCGACCACATCGACGTCTCCGATCCCGACAACAACTATTACGATGCCAATTTCTACAATGCCTTCTTCTTCTCGTTCTTAAAATTCCTCGTATGCTGTCTAGGTTAGTACTGAGTTTGTTTTACGTATATTGATCGCGCTCCTTGCGCCACAGGCCGCAAGCCAGCCTTTCATTTCATTTCGAAACTTTACTGTAGTGTCACAATGTGTTAAATTGTTTGGTTTATCACTTACTTCACTGTTGATTTTTTGGTTACTAATACATTTCTAGTTCATGAATATGAAGTCTAAATAAAACAAAATATTGTTTCAATAATATATTGATTCATACTACAGTACATAATCACAATTAGGTATTCACTTTTAAACAAACTAAAATTAAGTATTCATGTCATGATCTTTGGTCTAAAATGTACTATCTTTATTCCACATTATGATCCCAATTATACTAGCTACCTGTTGAATACACTGGTTTGGTAGCCGATGAAGGATCTTTGAAATTATCTTAATTATTGCATTTATGTTAGGTTAGGATGGAATTAATAATTCAAACTTTATATTAAATTTTGATACATATTCACAATTAATATCATCAATATTTTTCTTATGTTAAATATTCTTCAGTGATCTGTTTTCATAGATTGAATCAGGACGACATTCATTGATGTGCATCAAGCGCAAAGAGATACAGATATACTCCGTTTATATCTTTATAAATATAAAAAATAGACTACTCGTAACATAGACAAGGATACTCACCAGACTTTGTGCCGATCTCTCAAAGAGACATACAAGCTCTTGAAGATCAACATCAACAAAAATGCATTCATTATTATTATCTATATATATAAAAATCAATCATGATTTGTTAGTCTCGCTAAAACTCGAGAACAGCTGGGCCGATTTAGCTTGATTTTGGTTTTGAAATGTTTGTCATAGTCCAGAGAAGGTTTAAACGGTAAGCAGTGAGTGAATAAATGCAGGTGAAACCCCAGGCCACAGTTAGTTTTAGATAAATTATGAGAGCGCATAAAACTATAGTATCAAACTATTGAAGTCACTCATTTTTTGCATCATCATAGTAAAAAAACGTATTAAAATATTTATCTGCCTATGGACAACTTTTGGCAATCCAATATAATTATTATTGTATGATTAAGGCTTTTAAGGTTGTTGACCTAAACAAGGTTCAAAGTCATATACGTTTTTTTTAGAAATAAATAACATTACAAACATTGTAGGTATACATATAATATAATTATGTATACATTATGCACTTTCTTGCCTGCTTTAATCACTACCAAAATGAACTTACACCGAATGTTATACAAAATCAAATTGATAATAATAACATCAATTTGTACAGAAAATTTTGGCCGACCTTGGCTTTACAGAGCGATTTACACACAATGCCAAGTAAAATTGACTACTTAATATAATGCAACTATTTCAACACTATGAAATTTATTCATACTTCACTTTTCATTTGTGTTAAGGTAACTTAGTAACCTTCTATTTAGTTCAAGCTTTGGATAATTTTAGATTCTAATTAGAAATAAAATGTATGGTATTTTATTTATTTCAGTTCCATATTTTTTAGAAAACAAAACCGGATATATTATAAAGCCCATTCAGTGTTATGAAATTGATAAAGACAATGTAAAAATTTATTTGATAAAATTGCCTATTTATAACTTTGTATTAAGTATTAAAAGGTACCCATTATTATGCTGTATAGCCAAAATGTATATCTTTATCCAAAAGATAACACACTAAAGAAGCAAAAGTATTTTCCAAAGTGCCTATATACAGAACCATCATAATAGGTATAGATAGACCTATCTTAAAAACTACAATTACTGTAGGAATTTTGAGTTAAGGCATTTCTATCTGAGCACTACCATGCTTCAGAGGGCACATTAAGCAGTTGGTCCTGGTTTTTTCAACCATTACAGCATGCTGGAGGCCTTTTGCGGTCTAAGAACTTCGAATGAGACAAATGAATGCAGAAGATAAATAATAGTACTGTAATGTAACTTATATTTTCATTGAAATAATCAACTTAATATATATATTGATGACTATGCATTAGATAGACAACAACAAAAATATATCCAAAGCTGATGAATAATTATATGAATTGATAAGATTTTATTGATATGTATGTCATGATAACTGTGTCATGAAGATTATTTTACATAATGCAATAAAATGATCAAAAATTAGGCTGTAAAGATTAGGATTTGTTGAAAATTCAGTAATAACAAAGCCCTTTAAATTTAACGTAATTAAAATTTACTAAAAAATAATTGTCTCACATAGAAAGTGAGATGAGAGGCCTTTGCCCAGCGGTGGGACATAACAAGCTAATACTACTACTATAAAATAGAAAGTGGTGCATTGTTTGGCTAGACATGTTATGTATTTTATTTCTTTATGCCATTGTGTACATACAATTCTATCGAAAGTTTGTAAAGATTCTTATTAGGACAGTAGTTCTTGTTTTGGCACGCCAAAACTTTTAAAAATATATTGATAGAAAATCTGAGATACTTTAGTTAGAGTTTGGAAGAACACATGATACTTTTTATTCCGAATCTAGGTACCGTGTCGTAGAACGCGGGTTAAACCTATATGTGTGTGAAGTTGGCAGATCACTTTCCAGCAGATCAAAAATAAATTGGAGTTCCCTTCGCATGCAGTCGAGTTCTACAGTTCCTGATAGTTTTTAACAATAGTTCTGTTGATTTACCCCCTCTACAAAAAAAATCAGAAATGATCTGCTAGCTTCCGCGAAGTTAGCAGATCATTTTTTTAAAGCTATCTAATCTAGCCAGAGAGTTCTATATAGGTAAAAACAATAGTTCTGTGAAGAGTTCCAGCCTCAAAACTCGTCCAATTATTTATGAAAAAAAAATATCAACATATCATCGGGAAAAACATGATATGCTGAAATTTAAGAGAGAGAGTTCTGGGCTCTGCTGTACTCCTACACGATAGTTCTCTTTGTATTACAACATATTTCACAGAGTTCCGGCATCAGAACTCGTTAAATTAATAATTACAACGATTTTTTATCAGCATAATATCATCTGAAGAAATATGTGATATGCTGATATTTTAGACAGAGTTCTGGGCTCTGCTGTACTCCTACACGATAGTTCTCTTTATGTGACAACATATTTCACAGAGTTCCGGCATCAGAACTCGTTAAATTAATAATTACAACGATTTTTTATCAGCATATCATCTGAAGAAATATGTGATATGCTGATATTTTAGACAGAGTTCTGGGCTCTACTGTACTCCTACACGATAGTTCTCTATGTATTACAACATATTTCACAGAGTTCCGGCATCAGAACTCGTTAAATTAATAATTACAACGATTTTTTATCAGCATATCATCTGAAAAAAAAAAACGTGATATGCTGATATTTTAGACAGAGTTCTGGGCAGTATTGTACTCCTACACGATAGTTCTCTATGTATTACAACATATTTCACAGAGTTCCGGCATCAGAACTCGTTAAATTAATAATTACAACGATTTTTTATCAGCATATCATCTGAAGAAATATGTGATATGCTGATATTTTAGACAGAGTTCTGGGCTCTGCTGTACTCCTACACGAAAGTTCTCTATGTATTACAACATATTTCACAGAGTTCCGGCATCAGAACTCGTTAAATTAATAATTACAACGATTTTTTATCAGCATATCATCTGAAGAAATATGTGATATGCTGATATTTTAGACAGAGTTCTGGGCTCTGCTGTACTCCTACACGATAGTTCTCTATGTATTACAACATATTTCACAGAGTTCCGGAATCAGAACTCGTTAAATTAATAATTACAACGATTTTTTATCAGCATATCATCTGAAGAAATATGTGATATGCTGATATTTTAGACAAAGTTCTGGGCTCTACTGTAGTCCTACACGATAGTTCTCTTTGTATTACAACATATTTCACAGAGTTCCGGCATCAGAACTCGTTAAATTAATAATTACAACGATTTTTTATCAGCATATCATCTGAAGAAATATGTGATATGCTGATATTTTAGACAGAGTTCTGGGCTCTGCTGTACTCCTACACGATAGTTCTCTATGTATTACAACATATTTCACAGAGTTCCGGCATCAGAACTCGTTAAATTAATAATTACAACGATTTTTTATCAGCATATCATCTGAAGAAATATGTGATATGCTGATATTTTAGACAAAGTTCTGGGCAGTATTGTAGTCCTACACGATAGTTCTCTTTGTATTACAACATATTTCACAGAGTTCCGGCATCAGAACTCGTTAAATTAATAATTACAACGATTTTTTATCAGCATATCATCTGAAGAAATATGTGATATGCTGATATTTTAGACAGAGTTCTGGGCAGTATTGTAGTCCTACACGATAGTTCTCTTTGTATTACAACATATTTCACAGAGTTCCGGCATCAGAACTCGTTAAATTAATAATTACAACGATTTTTTATCAGCATATCATCTGAAGAAATATGTAATATGCTGATATTTTAGACAGAGTTCTGGGCTCTACTGTAGTCCTACACGATAGTTCTCTTTGTATTACAACATATTTCACAGAGTTCCGGCATCAGAACTCGTTAAATTAATAATTACAACGATTTTTTATCAGCATATCATCAAAAAAAAAAACGTGATATGCTGATATTTTAGACAGAGTTCTGGGCAGTATTGTACTCCTACACGATAGTTCTCTTTGTATTACAACATATTTCACAGAGTTCCGGCATCAGAACTCATTAAATTAATTATAACGATTTTTTATCAGCATATCATCGGAAAAAAAAACGTGATTTGCTGATATTTTAGACAGAGTTCTGGGATCTACTGTAGTCCTACACGGTAGTTCTCTATGTATTACAACATATTCCACAGAGTTCCGGCATCAGAACTCGTTAAATTAATAATTACAACGATTTTTGTCAGCATATCATCTGAAAAAATATGTGATATGCTGATATTTTAGACAGAGTTCTGGGCTGTATTGTAGTCCTACACGATAGTTCTCTTTGTATTACAACATATTTCACAGAGTTCCGGCATTGGAACTCGTTAAATTAATAATTACAACGATTTTTTATCAGCATTATCATCTGAAAAAATATGTGATATGCTGATATTTTAGACAAAGTTCTGGGCTCTACTGTAGTCCTACACGATAGTTCTCTTTGTATTACAACATATTTCACAGAGTTCCGGCATCAGAACTCGTTAAATTAATAATTACAACGATTTTTTATCAGCATATCATCTGAAGAAATATGTGATATGCTGATATTTTAGACAGAGTTCTGGGCTCTACTGTAGTCCTACACGATAGTTCTCTTTGTATTACAACATATTTCACAGAGTTCCGGCATCAGAACTCGTTAAATTAATAATTACAACGATTTTTTATCAGCATATCATCAAAAAAAAAAACGTGATATGCTGATATTTTAGACAGAGTTCTGGGCAGTATTGTACTCCTACACGATAGTTCTCTTTGTATTACAACATATTTCACAGAGTTCCGGCATCAGAACTCATTAAATTAATTATAACGATTTTTTATCAGCATATCATCGGAAAAAAAAACGTGATATGCTGATATTTTAGACAGAGTTCTGGGATCTACTGTAGTCCTACACGGTAGTTCTCTATGTATTACAACATATTCCACAGAGTTCCGGCATCAGAACTCGTTAAATTAATAATTACAACGATTTTTGTCAGCATATCATCTGAAAAAATATGTGATATGCTGATATTTTAGACAGAGTTCTGGGCTGTATTGTAGTCCTACACGATAGTTCTCTTTGTATTACAACATATTTCACAGAGTTCCGGCATTGGAACTCGTTAAATTAATAATTACAACGATTTTTTATCAGCATATCATCTGAAAAAATATGTGATATGCTGATATTTTAGACAAAGTTCTGGGCTCTACTGTAGTCCTACACGATAGTTCTCTTTGTATTACAACATATTTCACAGAGTTCCGGCATCAGAATCAGCATATCATCTGAAGAAATATGTGATATGCTGATATTTTAGACAGAGTTCTGGGCTCTACTGTAGTCCTACACGATAGTTCTCTTTGTATTACAACATATTTCACAGAGTTCCGGCATCAGAACTCGTTAAATTAATAATTACAACGATTTTTTATCAGCATATCATCAAAAAAAAAAACGTGATATGCTGATATTTTAGACAGAGTTCTGGGCAGTATTGTACTCCTACACGATAGTTCTCTTTGTATTACAACATATTTCACAGAGTTCCGGCATCAGAACTCATTAAATTAATTATAACGATTTTTTATCAGCATATCATCGGAAAAAAAAACGTGATATGCTGATATTTTAGACAGAGTTCTGGGATCTACTGTAGTCCTACACGATAGTTCTCTATGTATTACAACATATTCCACAGAGTTCCGGTATCAGAACTCGTTAAATTAATAATTACAACGATTTTTTGTCAGCATATCATCTGAAAAAATATGTGATATGCTGATATTTTAGACAGAGTTCTGGGCTCTACTGTAGTCCTACACGATAGTTCTCTATGTATTACAACATATTTCACAGAGTTCCGGCATTGGAACTCGTTAAATTAATAATTACAACGATTTTTTATCAGCATATCACATTTTTTTCCAGATGATATGCTGACAAAACATCGTTATAATTATTAATTTAACGAGTTCTGATGCCGGAACTCTGTGAAATATGTTGTAATACATAGAGAACTATCGTGTAGGATTACAGTAGAGCCCAGAACTCTGTCTAAAATTATACTAAATGAAACGGGTCTGTATCGCGTTAGATAATTAAACGTATTTACTAAAATACGTACCCGACGTTTCGAGTGGATTACACCGCTCGTGGTCACGGGAAGACTGGCTTTTTCAGATGATATGCTGATAAAAATTATCTAACGCGATACAGACCCGTTTCATTTAGTATAATGAGTGCAAATCGTGTGAGTTTAAAAAGTATGTCTGTCTAAAATATCAGCATATCACATATTTTCTCAGATGATATGCTGATAAAAAATCGTTAAAATTATTAATTTAACGAGTTCTGATACCGGAACTCTGTGAAATATGTTGTAATACATAGAGAACTATCGTGTAGGACTACAGCAGAGCCCAGAACTCTGTCTAAAAAAATCAGCATATCACATATTTTTTCAGATGATATGCTGATAAAAAATCGTAATCATTAATTTAACGAGTTCTGATGCCGGAACTCTGTGAAATATGTTGTAATACAAAGAGAACTATCGTGCAGGACTACAATACTGCCCAGAACTCTGTCTAAAATATCAGCATATCACGTTTTTTTTTTCAGATGATATTCTGATAAAAAATCGTTATAATTAATTTAACGAGTTCTGATGCCGGAACTCTGTGAAATATGTTGTAATACAAAGAGAACTATCGTGTAGGACTACAATACTGCCCAGAACTCTGTCTAAAATATCAGCATATCACGTTTTTTTCTCAGATGATATGCTGATAAAAAATCGTTGTAATTATTAATTTAACGAGTTCTGATGCCGGAACTCTGTGAAATATGTTGTAATACAAAGAGAACTATCGTGTAGGACTACAATACAGCCCAGAACTCTGTTTAAAATATCAGCATATCACGTTTTTTTTATTTCAGATGATATGCTGACAAAAATCGTTATAATTATTAATTTAACGAGTTCTGATGCCGGAACTCTGTGAAATATGTTGTAATACAAAGAGAACTATCGTGTAGGACTACAATACTGCCCAGAACTCTGTCTAAAATATCAGCATATCACGTTTTTTTTTTCAGATGATATGCTGATAAAAAATCGTAATAATTAATTTAACGAGTTCTGATGCCGGAAGTCTGTGAAATATGTTGTAATACAAAGAGAACTATCGTGTAGGACTACAATACTGCCCAGAACTCTGTCTAAAATATCAGCATATCACGTTTTTTTTTTCAGATGATATGCTGATAAAAAATCGTAATAATTAATTTAACGAGTTCTGATGCCGGAAGTCTGTGAAATATGTTGTAATACAAAGAGAACTATCGTGTAGGACTACAGTAGAGCCCAGAACTCTGTCTAAAATAATTATCAGCATATCACATATTTTTTCAGATGATATGCTGATAAAAAATCGTAATCATTAATTTAACGAGTTCTGATGCCGGAACTCTGTGAAATATGTTGAAATACATAGAGAACTATCGTGTAGGACTACAGTAGAGCCCAGAACTCTGTCTAAAATATCAGCATATCACATATTTGTTCAGATGATATGCTGATAAAAAATCGTAATCATTAATTTAACGAGTTCTGATGCCGGAACTCTGTAAAATATGTTGAAATACATAGAGAACTATCGTGTAGGACTACAGTAGAGCCCAGAACTCTGTCTAAAATATCAGCATATCACATATTTTTTCAGATGATATGCTGACAAAAAATCGTTATAATTATTAATTTAACGAGTTCTGATGCCGGAACTCTGTGAAATATGTTGTAATACATAGAGAACTATCGTGTAGGAGTACAGCAGAGCCCAGAACTCTGTCTAAAATATCAGCATATCACATATTTCTTCAGATGATATGCTGATAAAAAATCGTTGTAATTATTAATTTAACGAGTTCTGATGCCGGAACTCTGTGAAATATGTTGTAATACATAGAGAACTATCGTGTAGAAGTACAGCAGAGCCCAGAACTCTGTCTAAAATATCAGCATATCACATATTTCTTCAGATGATATGCTGATAAAAAATCGTTGTAATTATTAATTTAACGAGTTCTGATGCCGGAACTCTGTGAAATATGTTGTAATACAAAGAGAACTATCGTGTAGGACTACAGTAGAGCCCAGAACTCTGTCTAAAATATCAGCATATCACATATTTTCTCAGATGATATGCTGATAAAAAATCGTAATCATTAATTTAACGAGTTCTGATGCCGGAACTCTGTGAAATATGTTGAAATACATAGAGAACTATCGTGTAGGACTACAGTAGAGCCCAGAACTCTGTCTAAAATAGCAGCATATCACATATTTGTTCAGATGATATGCTGATAAAAAATCGTAATCATTAATTTAACGAGTTTTGATGCCGGAACTCTGTGAAATATGTTGTAATACATAGAGAACTATCGTGTAGGAGTACAGCAGAGCCCAGAACTCTGTCTAAAATATCAGCATATCACATATTTCTTCAGATGATATGCTGATAAAAAATCGTTGTAATTATTAATTTAACGAGTTCTGATGCCGGAACTCTGTGAAATATGTTGTAATACATAGAGAACTTTCGTGTAGGAGTACAGCAGAGCCCAGAACTCTGTCTAAAATATCAGCATATCACATATTTCTTCAGATGATATGCTGATAAAAAATCGTTGTAATTATTAATTTAACGAGTTCTGATGCCGGAACTCTGTGAAATATGTTGTAATACATAGAGAACTATCGTGTAGGAGTACAGCAGAGCCCAGAACTCTGTCTAAAATATCAGCATATCACATATTTCTTCAGATGATATGCTGATAAAAAATCGTTGTAATTATTAATTTAACGAGTTCTGATGCCGGAACTCTGTGAAATATGTTGTAATACATAGAGAACTATCGTGTAGGAGTACAGCAGAGCCCAGAACTCTGTCTAAAATATCAGCATATCACATATTTCTTCAGATGATATGCTGATAAAAAATCGTTGTAATTATTAATTTAACGAGTTCTGATGCCGGAACTCTGTGAAATATGTTGTAATACATAGAGAACTATTGTGTAGGAGTACAGCAGAGCCCAGAACTCTGTCTAAAATATCAGCATATCACATATTTTTTCAGATGATATGCTGATAAAAAATCGTTGTAATTATTAATTTAACGAGTTCTGATGCCGGAACTCTGTGAAATATGTTGTAATACATAGAGAACTATCGTGTAGGAGTACAGCAGAGCCCAGAACTCTGTCTAAAATATCAGCATATCACATATTTTTTCAGATGATATGCTGATAAAAAATCGTTGTAATTATTAATTTAACGAGTTCTGATGCCGGAACTCTGTGAAATATGTTGTAATACATAGAGAACTATCGTGTAGGAGTACAGCAGAGCCCAGAACTCTGTCTAAAATATCAGCATATCACATATTTTTTCAGATGATATGCTGATAAAAAATCGTTGTAATTATTAATTTAACGAGTTCTGATGCCGGAACTCTGTGAAATATGTTGTAATACATAGAGAACTATCGTGTAGGAGTACAGCAGAGTCCAGAACTCTCTCTCTTAAATTTCAGCATATCATGTTTTTCCCGATGATATGCTGATATTTTTTATTCATAAATAATTGGACGAGTTTTGAGGCTGGAACTCTTCACAGAACTATTGTTTTTACCTATTTAGAACTCTCTGGCTAGATTAGATAGCTTTAAAAAAATGATCTGCTAACTTCGCGGAAGCTAGCAGATCATTTCTGATTTTTTTTGTAGAGGGGGTAAATCAACAGAACTATTGTTAAAAACTATCAGGAACTGAAGAACTCGACTGCATGCGAAGGGAACTCCAATTTATTTTTGATCTGCTGGGAAGTGATCTGCCAACTTCACACACATTAAACCTATTGGCTCTGCTAGCTAATAAATAATTTCCTAATCTGCGTAGCTACTTCCAAACTATACCCTTGATTAACAAAAATGTAGGAATCCTCCATTAACCAGTCATAACTTCCTTAACAGAACTAGCAGTGACCTCACAGTCTTTCAGGATGCGTGTAATTTAATTCTTCGTCTGTCTTGACGATTTCTTTGAAACGGCTAAACAGACGTTGATAGGACTTTTACTGGCAGCTTATTTGTCTGCTTGTTCCTTCCGTTTTGGCTAATTACGAAAATTACTGGATGGATCGATTTTAAAGCGTCTAAGGTCGCATAGAGGAAGAAAACAAAAGCGTGCGCTGCTCTACCAGTGCTTAGAATCGGTCAGCTCTGGTAACCGGCGCAGGTTGTTTGTGTACAATGTCCCAAGCCAATTTATCACCGATAAGCGCCCAACGTCACTGACAGGTTCTGACTCACTAATGTACCAGCGCCTATCGGAATAGGTCTTATTAGACGGCGCAGGCTGATAGCTTTCTTTCTGTACGTGTCCTTACACTGGCAGACAGCTGAAATAACAACTAACTGGCCTTAAAGAAGAATAATCACAGTGTGTGTGTGTGTGTGTGTGTGTGTGTGTGTGTGTGTGTGTGTGTGTGTGTGTGCAAAGGTATCCTTACTCGCTAATATTGTATAGTGAGGAGGATTAGGCTTAATCACCTAGCTTGCATTATAGCAGATTAGTAATTGTCTTTAGAACCCGATACTCTGGTAGAAATGGGAGAACAAAACGCAGGGCGAAGCTATTATAATTCTAGTGATTAAACCCTTTATCTCCTTATGCCTTCGGAGTCGTGACGTCGCGTCAACTGGTTTTACCGCATCACTTCAATATGACCCACTTTATTTATTCAAGTTTTGTGTAAACATTGGGGCTTCGACCAATATCAATAAGCACTGTGGTTGTTTTTAGAATTGTGACAGAATTATTTACGATTATTGGGTTAAGTGTACGGCACACTTGAAATAGCTGAAAGTAACATAATATAAACAAACTAACAGCGCCCCGCGATGTCACCCGGGTTGTGCCCGTTTCTGTGGGAATTTCGGGATAATAAATGGAATCTATTCTTTCCAGTGAATTGCACAGATTAGCACATTCAAACAAAGAAACAAAAAACTCTTCAGATTTATTAGTATTTTGCATCCCGAAATTCCCACGGGAACGGGCACAACGCGCTTTAAACCACGACACCCTGCTAGTATGACATAAATAATAAGTAAGTTCGCGTCGTGTCGGGAGCTATTGGATCGCCTAAAGGCCTAAGGCAATTTTACGTGCCCTTCGAAGCACGGTAGTACTCAGATAGAAATACCACTATCGTCCACCCATCCAAGTAGGAGTCGAGCTGCACGTTGCTTAACAATCGCAATGAGCTAACATCACTTAGTCAGACTACGCCGCGAGCGATGACACAGTTGAGCAGTTTGAAGACATCAAAGTAAAGAAAACTTTCTAAAGATCGGCGTTATATTATTGTTTGTATTCAAACTTAATTTAGAAAACTTGTTTGTTTTTAGAAATCTTTATATTTTTTATACTGTTTATGTTATATGACTCATGCTAGGCATCGACTGTTTAACTTGATCGATCTTAAATACATGCATACCTAGCTATTATATTACGGCTAAATCTAGGTAAGCGTATGTAAGTTCATTTGTCGTAACTCCACTGTCCCACTGCTGGACAAAGATATCCTTCAAATGAGTAACTCTAATATGAGATGAGATAATTTAAAAAAATGTCACCCTATTCCCATAATAGGCATGGCTTTCATGACCTTGAAAAAATATTGTTTTTTGTCCACACATGTGGTCACGTGTGTACTGCTGTAGCATTTTGCAGTTGCGTTGTGATACCGACAAGTTGTCTATGCAGTTGTGTTATCACTAAAATAGTAAGTTCGTATAGACTATAGGTTACTGGTCAACCCTGGTTGCGAGCAGATTTTAGACCGACTTGAGGCCTCCGACTGGTCTAAAGATTGAAATAACTGGGACGGACAATTTAACGTGCCCTCCGAAGCACGGTAGCGCTCAATCTATTATATATAAAAATAAACCCGTTTTCCTTGGTCGCGGCATCACGCGTGAATGGCTGGACCGATTTCCACGGTTTTGCATTCGTTGGAAAGGTCTCGGGCTCCGTGGGGTTTATAGGGAATAAAAATCTCAAAATTCCCACGGGAACGGGGGCGCTGCGGGTGACACCGCGGGGCACAGCTAGTTATAAATAATACTATCGGCTAAACATCTCAGTAGAAGTCGAGCTGCACGTTGGTAACCGTCCGGCGTCTAGTTATTAAACGTGAATATCAACCTGCTTGCTAGGCTTTCCTTGCGTTTTTTTATGACATTTTAATAGCCGGCTACAAAGTCATATCGCGCATTTACTCATACATTAATTCAATATCGCCTTGAACTTGCCAAGTTGCCTTATCCAATAGAATTTGTACCCGTGTTGAGATCGATACATTGCTTTACTTCACGTCTAGTTTAAAAAAATAGAACTCTTTATTTATTAATGATAAGTAGCAATGTTCGTGATGATAATTATCGACGACTAGCTGTGCCCTGCGGTTTCATCCGCATTTATTCCGTCACTGCTTGCCGTTTAAATCTTCTCTGGATTATGACAAACATTTTAAAACCAGAATCAACTAAATCAGTTAAGCCGTTCTCGAGTTTTAGCGAGACTAACGAACCACGATTGATTTTTATACTAGCTGTGGCCTGCGGTTGCATCCGCATTTATTCCGTCACTGCTTACCTCTTAAACCTTCCCTGGACTTTCATAAATATTTCAAGACCAAAATTAGCCAAATCGGTTCAGCCGTTCTCGAGTTTTAAGCAGACTCACGAATAGCAATTCATTTTTATTATATAGATATTTTAGTCCATGTTCGTGATTCTGTTACATAATTTAATTAAATATTTTTTCTAGAGGTCTAGAAGTCCAAGAGAAAAGTAGTTTACAAATAATATTATTAGGATTAGAACCTATTTTACACTCAACAGTAACCTCCTTCGTACGTAAGTTCCCGTTTGAACAAATAATAAGGATTAATTATTAGAACCTCTTTTTACAAGATGTTCTTATTAGTCCATCTCTAGATGTAAGGTAGTAAATGCTAGATTTCGGACAAAAACTTGATCATGTCCTATTAATAGGCTCAGCGGTATTATTACGTTTACTAAGAATGACTATCGTAAATTAATTAGTTGTTATGCAAAATTTATTGATATTTCCGACAGCCACAAGTTGATTTTAAGGTCAATAATTGAAATGGCATAATAACATAGCATATATAATAGCAGCGCCCCGCGGTTTTACCCGCTTTGTGCCCGTTCCCGTGGGAATTTCGAGGTTTTTTATACATATAAACCTTCCTCTTGAATCACTCTAATCTCTAATCTATTCAAAAACCGCGTCAAAATCCGTGCAGTAGTATTTGAGTTTATCGCGAACAGACAGACATACAGACGAGGCCGGGGGTTTTGTTTTATATTATGTAGTAATTGATAGATATACTTGCCAAATCGATATGTGAGTACAAATAATACCTAAAACATTGGTTTAAGACGAATTACAATTATTTTACTACTTGTGAAGAAACACCTTTTATATGTAAAACACCTATTCTTATCGGCCATTATACAACAAAGTGGAATATTTTTAAATTGGATTATGAGAATCACGATTTTTTTATTCATACCGACCTTTGTATTTGACGTGTGTATAAAGATATGAAAATTTTTTATTTTATCAACCTTGTTCAATTTTCATTACCTAACTACTAACTAGTTTACCTGTTATTATCTTTTTAAACCCAAAACCCTAGTTTTCACTATCGAATCTTCATAAGCCTAGATACCAAACTTCCTTAATTCGACGTGGGTTACAAACTAAGTCCGTTATCTTTTCATCTTAGTTTGTTCACACTAAGTTAAACCAAAACCTATTTTGTGTACATAATACAACGTGTTATCATTAGATTCGCTTAATTCTCCTTACTGTACTGTACTTTAGTGAGATGTCTTTGCCCGCCAGTGAGACATTAGATGATAATTATTTTAATACAAAGTAAACTTTCTTATCCTAATTTTCGCACGGGAAAAACAATAAAGCAAGAGAAACCGAAAAGCTCGACCAGTTTAATAAAACCTGAACTCTGTACTTTGCGAAATGTGTATCTTTTAAGTAGGTCGGTACTCGGTAACGGTAAACGCACGATTCTGGTGCGGGCAACAAACACGAGAATTTAAGAGTGTACACTACCTCAGTTCGCGTATTCAGATTTTCCCCTGAGCCGAAGCGGGACAGAAACACCTGAGCGCTTGGTGTTTCGGCCCGCGAATTGTAGGTATTTGCTCCCTACAAACATTATGGTACTCATTTGAAAAAACCGCAACATATGAATTGTTCTGTAAACCCTATTCAATTTACTACACTTTATTTTAATTCAACAACTTTTGTATTTATTGAGATATTAAGATTTTAGTAAAAATTTAGAGATAACTTTGCGATTTTTTTCTATCGAGAAAATTTCATGGAGTCGTGTTTTCGAAACATATGATCGATAGATTATATCATGAACTTTACCATACATACGTTTCAAAGTTAAATATTGAGTAACGAGGAATATATGGAGATCCCGCCGAGTTGAAAATAAGCGATTTGAGGTAGTATACACTCTTAACATTATTCATTGTATCAACAATGGAGTTTGAGACGGATTTTTATTAGTCGTATTAAACTTAAAGTTATATTTTTAAAAGATATTAATAAAGTTAATTGTTATATCATGAGAAAAATTTCTTGGTTTAATATTGTTAACTTTTGCATTTAATATAATTGTATACTATTAATTCTGTATAATTTAATTATGGATTTCCTTAGGTACCTACTAATCCACCGGTTTTGGTTTCGTTTTTAATTGTTTTGAAATCTAATGTTATCTATCTTTCTTAGTAATAATTTTGGTCACAAAATAGTTGTCTTGGTAACGAAGTGTTTAGACTGTTTCTAGGCCTTAGGTATAATCACCTGACGCCGACAATTTAACATGACCTAGAAGGCACAATAAAAACATCAGCCATTGCAAAAATCTAAAGTACCATGCTCCATATAACTACCCTTAGTCGTTACCATTTATTAATCTACACCGATTTCCATAGGTCTATGTATTTATCTTCAATGTAGTACCCACTATAAATATTAATGTTAAACATGTTTCTCGTTTCCAGGATGCATGTCTGCGCTATGCGTGTTCGTGCTGTACACGAAGCACCTGATCATCGTATACTTGTACCTCACCTCCGTGGGGCTGGTGTTCGTGTCCTACTGGATCAACGTGTCAGCCATCAAGCAGGTGCAAGCGCTCACGTCAGTAGTCATCTCCCCGCACCACTCCACCTGCATTTTAGAAGATATACTCAACCTCAATCTGAAGAACCTCCTCGATTTAGACGGACCAGGAGTGTTAGTGATACAAAACTTTGCGATACAGTTCCTACTCGCAGTTATATTCAAAAACGTACACCTTGGACCAAGGTATCCGACCGTACAGAAATTTCTGCCGCTCAGCTTCATGGCACCGTCCTTTTTAGCCATGCTGCCGGTTCCGCCTAACTTACTACACCACTCGCCGGTCTTTTCTACGCTGTTGCCGCTTTTGCTAGCCAAATACGTGCTTTGGTCGTCAGCGTATAGCGTCATTCAAGTGATATACGCTGGATATCAGCATGGGAGACTGTTCATCAGTAACTACGGCCTATCAGCGCTGGTGGAAACGGAGTGGTTGAGACTGAACGTGCCGTGTGTGTTACGAGTGTTCTGGGTGTTGCGAGTAGCGGAACATACGATATTACTCCTCATGGATAATTACGATGACGATACCGACGAAGGCTTGAAAATTTCCACGTTACTAGCGGTCCAGTCACTTGCTGGCATGGCCAAGTCGCTACTAGTGACAGGATGCGAGACGATCACAGCCGTGCTGGGCATGACGTCGGTGATATCGTTCTTCTGCCATTATATTGGAAACTTCTTCCAGTGGATACTCCTCACGGATGAAGAGGACGACAAGAGCATCGGCACCGTGTCTGCTATACTGTTTTACATTCTGGCACTACAAACGGGATTGACGTCACTCAACCCAGAAAAGAGATTTATACGTCTCTGTAGAAACTTTTGTTTGCTTTTCACAGCGCTTTTACACTTTTTACACAACATAGTGAATCCGATGCTCATGTCTCTCAGCGCGTCTCACAATCCGAGCACGCACCGGCACGTGCGGGCGCTGGCCGTGTGCGGGTTCCTCATTCTATTCCCGATCTCATTATTAGTATATCTATGGTCGCAGCACACCATCTCCACGTGGTTGCTGGCGGTGAGCGCGTTCAGTATCGAGGTGATCGTGAAGGTGATCGTCAGCCTCATGATATACTCGCTATTCCTAGTGGACGCGTATCGAAGTACCTTCTGGGAACAGCTAGACGATTACGTATACTATATACGAGCGTTTGGGAACACGATAGAATTCTGCTTCGGAATCTTCCTGTTCTTCAACGGAGCGTGGATACTTTTATTCGAGTCGGGAGGTGCTATTAGAGCGGTGATGATGTGCATTCACGCGTATTTTAATATATGGTGCGAAGCGCGCGCCGGCTGGTCCGTGTTTATGAAACGACGGACGGCAGTGAATAAAATCAACTCGCTGAGAGAGGCTAGTCCGTTCCAGCTGAGCCAGTTGGACGACGTGTGTGCGATCTGCTACCAGGAGATGCACTCGGCGAAGATCACGCGCTGCAACCACTTCTTCCACGGGGTGTGCCTGCGCAAGTGGCTGTACGTGCAGGACCGCTGCCCGCTGTGCCACGACATCCTCTACAAGATGGAGGGCGACGGCAAGGACGAGGCGCGCGACGAGCGCGACGAGCGCGACGAGCGCGAGGACCACGCCAACAACCAGAACCTGCTGCTCGACGACGAGCCCGCGCTGCTGCTGGGCGACGCCGTCAGGTGACTGCCCCTGCGCCTCCCCCAACACTAGACTTACAAAAACATTCACCTCTAGTTATTCCACCCACTCGAGTGGTTTATTTTTTGATTTTGTACAGTAACTTATTGTGTGTTTTTTTATAATATAAATCAGCGTTATACCTGTGATTTATGGTTTAAATTGTTTCTTGTGATGGACGGTTTTTTTTTCAGTGTGACGTTGTTTAGTTGTAAGTTTGAACGGTGTTAGTTATTTTGGCAGCCGCAGGTCGACGACCCTTGTTAATGCATACCACTTCTCAAGTTGTGTTAAATTGTCAAGTCTAATCGAGCTACCAAAAATATACTGGAAATATATTAAAAAAAGGTTGCTATTAAAAAATTAAGCTATTTGTAAATACCTAGTTAAGATGTTTAGAAATAGCTTTTATCTCTGGATGTAACTTAATGAACAAAATGGAAAAAAATAGTAATTTCTCTCTTTATAAACTGTAAATAAACACTTATTTTTAGAAGTATCTATGAATATTATTTTATAAAAATTATTGAAATATAACCTTGCTTTTAATATAATTAAAATATATTGGATTTCATTTTCAAATTTTATTAATTAAGATACATGATAAAAGAAATATTAAAAAATAACAATAAAAAAGTTTTAAAACTGTAACATTGTAAATATTATTTAACTTTGTACATACATACGTAGATTACAACAAAGGGCATTTATAATTTTATTATCCTCAACATATTTTGCTGTTCTCAGCAGTAAACCATTGAAATTACGACAAAAAATATGGAAATTGTATCTATCTTAGTGTGTCTGTAACAACTTTGAATTTTGCAACAAACATAAAAACAGGCAGTAATTAAAGGACATAATTATATCTAAAACATCTCAACATAACATGCAAATTAAAGATTAGGTCCCAAATATTTTCTACCAATTACTACCAAATTTTATTGTACTGGCAACAATAAAATAACGATCTCCAACTACCCGCATTTTCAAATCCATCGTAATATAAAAAGTTGCTTCACTAATCGCCGGATAGTCTTCTCCACAGCACGGAGTTGACTTCCAAATATCTCAATATAATTCCCAGATAAAATATCTGACCGATAGGTGTGGTGGTTTAATTGAATATTAAGTCTTTGTAGCTTGAAAGGAGGTAGTAGTTGGAGATGCGGCAGTTTGTTGAAGTGCGGACGACTGTGGTGCGGTCGGCTCGCTCAAAGTTAGCCTTTACGATCTCATAGTATCGGCCATCGCTGGAACAAAATGAAGAATTAAAATGTAGTATGCAATAGTCCGAAATTCTTAAACAATGATCGGTTTAGTGAGAAGAAATGGTATAGTAATTACTTTTCTGATGCATATGTCACTGTTATATTGTAAACACCCGTAAGTTTTTAATCCAACTACAAATTAACGCAAAAATTTTCGTAAATTCATTACCAGTCCAGTCTAACTATTGTCAAACCGTTAAATTTTGACATGATGTTACTGTACAAGTTCACAATCTGTCGACAGTTCATAATCCTACTAGTTCGATTTTATAATCCAGAAAAACCACCAACGGCGGTGACAATTTTCTGGTGACATATATTTCCTCTTCTGGCCCAAAAGTTAGTCAGTAATGACCGATTATAGCGCGTCCTGTCTCAAACCCCATTAGGTGCTAGGAAAAGGAACTACTGCTACTATAGAATTTATTTATTGCTCATCTTTATTTCTCGACCCAGGAGTTGAACCCAGATTAGCAAGTTAAAATTTAACGTGCACGTTAAATTGTCGGTCCCGGTTGTTTCAATCGTTAGACAATATCGGAGGCCTTTGGGCGGTCTAAAAACTCCCGACACCAGGGTTGGCTACTAACCCACCCACTCGAACTTCCACACGAGGTAAACATTAGGCAAGCAAAAATATTAGAAGAGACTAGCGGCGCCCCGCGGTTTTACCCGCGCTGTGCCCGTTCCCGTGGGAATTTCGGGATAAAAAAAATAGCCTATAACCTTCCCGTTGAATGTAGTTATCCATTACAAAAAGAATTATTCAAATCGGTTCAGTAGTTTCTGAGATTAGCGCGTTTAAACAAACAAACAAACAAAACAAACTCTTCAGCTTTATAATATTAGTATAGATAAGGAAAACAATATTACCACCACGTACACATTATCAACTGAAATGGACAGTTACCGTGTCGACTGGTAATCTAATCGGTCAGATAAATCTCGGATATATTTGTACCAATTTTGGAATAAAGCAATTTATTCTCTGACAAATCAAAGACCTAAAGGCTGCGGTAAAGATTACTCCATTGTATTCTTCAAAACTGTTGTCCATTGCAAATTATCCACACAGTTATATAGAAACCACATATTTTTGAAAACCATTTAGTATCTACAAACATAGGCTTGACCCCTTAATTTACATTTCCATAAATAATATTAAAAGCTAATAATTAGCTAAAATATTTACTTCTGCGCCGAAAAAATGGATTTATCCAGAAATTCCAACGGGACACTTACCTCAGCACAAGGCATTTCAATTTCAAGCACTTCACTCTCAATATATCGATGGCTTTCTGACTCTTGTCGCTAAAACGAAGGTTTTCAGGGTCCCAGCGGAGTTCCAGGCGCTCCAGGTTGGGGCAACTGTTGGCTATGCCATCCATTAGCTGGAAAGAGTTCAAATTGATAAATATTAAGTATAGGCAAACTTTATAGATTTTCTGATTATGAATATAGCATATTTTAATAATTTTGGGACTGATGATAGACTCACTTGATCAACGTGAATATTAATTCCTAAACGCTCTTGAGTTCCCATTATCAGGATTCTGAAATAGCAAAAATATATATTAGTCTGAAAGTTTTTGAACCCACACTAGGCCACGCGTGGTGGTTACTTCGGTAAGACGAGAGTCCTTTCCTCAGCAGTGGAACATTACAGGTTAACCGAATTCATAACCGCTCTATAACTAAAACACGGTTATAAAGTGTCTTGTCTCTTGCTCTTCGGAAAATAGCGAATGTCAGAAAAGGACAAACCATTTGTACTCAATTTTTTCATACTTGTCCCAAAATGTGGAGCAAAGTCGTCAATTTTCCGATTGTCGATTACTCCTGAAGAGGAAAAAAGGTTTAGTGATTTTATTTAATTCTTACCCAATCTCTAAACCTTTTTCCTAACAGTAAGTCGTCTTCGGCTGGAAAATTGACATAGATCCATATTTTGGGACATGTAGAAAAAAAATAGAGTTTATTAGCCAAAATGGTGTTAATAACGCGTGTATGAATAAGGGCGTAAAAGTAGTCTCACTTGGCGTTGGTGAGCAGCTGCAGCACGCTCTGCCACAGCTGGTCGGTGATGTGCGGCATGCCGGGCAGCGCCAGGGCCCACAGCTGGCCGCCGTGGCGCGACAGGAAGCGGTGCAGCGCCTCGTCCGACACGTTGTCCGACGACGACACGTCCAGCGCCACCAGGTTCCTGGCCCCAATCATATTCATTCAAAAAAGCGTACTGCGAAAATTCTTCAAACGTGGTGATTATGCCTAATCCTCCTCACTGTACTGATATCTTCAGTGAGATGAGAGGCCTTTGCCAGCAGTAGGACATTCTTTATTTTAAAAATACTGTAGGTATTGAGAAACATAAGTCTCTTCTACCGCATAGCACCAGCTTTGGATTGATCGAAATTACTCTCGATGTTCTTGTGTGCATAAACCAGTGAAGGCAAAAAATCTGTTGCTATGCTCTTTGTTAACTAAAGAGTGACCGCTACTAGTGGTCTTTTAGTTGATAGAAAACTGGAAAATGTACGAATAGAGAACCTAAGACCTTATTTGACCCATGTCAAATCCGACTGCCACCTAGAGGTACAACATCACAAAAAAAAAAGATTAAGTTACTACATCCCCAACTACCATATAACTAATAAATTCACGTTAAAATCTTGATAAACCCTCGCACCTCGCCGTCCCAGCCTCAATCCAGGCCTTGATGACGGAGTCGTTGAACCCGTTGATCTGCCCCGCGCTCAGGAAGCGCAGGTTGGGGATGCGCGTCAGCATGTCGATGAGGCACTCGGTCGACAGGTCCGTCGCCGTCACGTCCAGCTCCTGGATCGAGGACTTCTCCCATTCCACCTGCATCACGTGCTCGGATTGAAGACCTGGAAAGTGACAGCGTTTTATGATTGACTAGCAGCGTCCCACGTTGTGCGTTGGCAATTTTGGGATGGTAAAAATAGCCTATAGCTCTATACCTATATACCCTTCCCGTTGAATGTGGCTATACATTACAAAATGACTTATGTAAATCAGTCTTGTAGTTTCTGCGATTAGCCTTTACAAAAGAAAAAAGTTAAAAACTTTAACTCTTTATAATATTAAGTACCTATGTAAGGCCCTGTAGGTTAGTGTCCAACCTTGGTGTTAGATTATTTGAGGTACCTATAGGGTGCATAATTAAGTTCATGAAGGAATCTGTTACTAAAACACTGTTATTAAGTGTTTTGTCCCTTTTACTCTTTGGAAAATATCGTATGTCGGAAAGGGACAAACTAAGTATTTGATAGCTAAAGTGCTGTTAATAAGCGTTTAAGAATAAGGCCGTAACTATTTACCTAATGATCGATCGTCAACCTTGGTTTCAGGAAAGTATATTTCTTAAACATGACTCGGGTTTGAGATTGCGTACGGCTACGGCTAAGCTAAGTAATTTTTTTCACTATTCGAGCATAGAGGCGGCCTCTTTGGTCTTCCGATACCGGTACTCCAGAAGGGTAGATACTAATGTATGCGACGTTTTGATAGCTTCACTCCTAGTCAAGTTCATAAGGCATACAAAACATTAGAAACTAAAAAACTACATTACACCACAAATGGTAATAACAGAAAACAAATTAATTGCAAGAAAATATTACAAAAAGCGCAAAATGCCGCTAAAGAAGTTACCACTTAAAAAACTCGCCAATACTTTTGTGAGCTACAAACGCCTTTCAAAAGCACCTGAGCAAGACACAGTGATACTTACTGCATCCATTCATGAGCAGGCAGGTCAATCGTCGGGACCGTTGGAACAGTGTCTTCATAGTGGAGCCGGTCACCTTGTTGCAGTAGTTCACGGCGAGGCATTCCAGCTGTGGATATAACGATAGTTCAGTTCGGAGGGCACGTTAAGCCGTCGGTCCCGGTTACTTTCTACGGATAGTAGTCGTTACATGAGCCATGTCAGAGGCCTTTGGCGACTCAATAACTCTGACACCAAGATTGGTCAGGTTGACCATCCACTCGATGAAGAAGAAGTTTATTTATTATCTAGGTACTAGTTGTGCGCTTCAGTTCTACTCGCAGCGTTGCTGATCCCGTGGAAATTTCAGAACAATAATCCCAAGTTCTATGAATCTTACTGCTGCACTCAGAGACGTCCATTAAATCGACATTTAACTAATTGACGTTATTTTAAATTACTCATTAAAACTTTACTAAGGAAGCATTTGACGTCTCTAGATACGGGATTTGATTTGAGTCTTAAAATGTAAACTAGCATTGTAAATAAATTCAACCAGACATAATTCGTTAAAAAGGTTAGTAAAATCTTCCGTTTTTATCCCATCACTAATCTAAGAAGGAAGAAAAATAGATTTTAGGTAGGTACCTGTTAGTGGTTGAACAAAATGTGTCTTAGAAGAAGACATTACTATAAAATAAACCAATCCCACCTGAATACAATTGGAGCTGAACGCGTCAATATGCGAGTCGTCAACGAAGTTGATCCCGTACAGGTTGATGACGCGCAGGTTGGGCGTCGCCGACTTCAGTTTGTGCACGTTGATGACTTCATAGATCTCTTCTTCCTCTTCTTCTACTTTCTCGTATGTTCCTGAGGGAGAGGAAATGACAAATTAATGTCAAAGTAAAGTATTTAATATGTTGGTATAATAAAATGTATTATATTAAGTATGTTGAACAAAAGCAAAAGAAGTTTTTTTGCTATCGAAATTAAGTATTTCCTCTTACTAAACTAATATGGCGGATTTTCCAACCAAAGACAATTCCTTCTCTAGAGTATAAATAAGTTTAGTAGTTGTTGATAAAATTAGTTAAAGAATGGAATGAAATCAATAACTGTCATTGATAGACATCAGCTGATCGGAGTCGGCCATCTTTTACCTCAAGTAGGTTCACTCTTTCTCACCAATAAGATGCAATATCTCCAACCCGTTGATGAAGTTGTAGATCTTTCTCATGAAGCCTTCCATGAAGATTACTTCTGACAGACAGATGCACAGGTACCGCAGCTTCGTGGGGAACGCTTGCATCTCCGAAAAGTCGTGCAGTTGCATGGCTGGGGAGGTAAGTATATGATTGTAACTAGAGAGATCAAGGTTTTTTTTGGGAGGAAGCTTGACCCTCGTAATGGCATGTTTTATCAAGAGAAACATGTATGTATTTGAGAAGAACGGCGCTACTGGAACAAAGCCCGTACTACAGACACTCTAGCCTAAATTAGATAATCAGGTGAATCATTTAATCGCAACTATCTTTTTTTTTTGCAAATCTTACCTGTACTGAAATCCAGTAGCATATGTGTCAAATTAGGACATTTCGCCGCCAACTCGTGAAGCACGGTGTGTGTGATCAACTCAATGGGAAGTTCAATATAACGCAAGGAGGGCCCGAATCTTATGGAAATTAGCGCCAGAAGAGACTCCAATGACCCTGAAAATATTAACGGAAACGGAAATTAGTGGCGGAATTAAGGTAAATGAACGAGTTGTTTATTCAATCTGTGGAATGGGGTAAAATAAAGTTACCAGATAAGGAACTTGTTTTTGTAGAAATAGTTACTGATAATGATATTTAAATTTTGTTTTATTAGAATGACTTATTTTCAACGTGTATTAATAAATACGTGAAAGTGTGTGTTCTGACATACAAATTGAGCCATTATTATCATTATTCATATTCCATTATTGACTATTATGCAAAAGAAAAAATCAATACCTAGTTATTCACAATTGTGACCTACTTGTATCAAGTTAATACCGTTTTTCGAAACATACCGACATGTAACCCCGATATTTCAGGTCGGAGACTGACGTGTGTCCACAGGCGGGTGTCGTATGCCACTATCCGCCATCTCCTGCAAACTGTTGCCATCCGACATATCTCCCGGTGTGACAAATATGAGAAAACATTTAGCAGTACCTTGTCCGGCAATTTTTCGATGGTCTGAAAAAAATACAATTTATATATTAGTCTTTTAAAACACACTCTATTATAATAATTAGGTTAAGGAAAAGAAATGGTAGGAGAAAAGAGAAAACTTTTGGTTTTTGCTTCTTGTTGAGAACAAGGCGTTACTACTATTATTTCTGCAGATAGTTATGATTTGGTTACTTTAAGATATCACTCTATCTTTTTCTTGTAAGATTAGAAATGGTCATAGATTAAAAATAGATAAGATGCTGCTTCCAAACAATGTCTTCAACCTCTTCAAAAAACAAAAGATCACCTCAGATCTATTTTTAAACTGAAAGGTTATGTAAAAACCCGTGTGTTGAGTTCACTTAGTACAAAAAAACAATAATAAAACGATACCGTGCCCGCGAATGGACTTCTGACTTGGCCTCCTTCAGTTAAATAGACCTGACTGGCCTCCAGAGCCAGCTGGCCCCACACATCCATAGGCACATCCATTTCACTTTAATTAAACTCTACGTTTTACACCAAAAAAATGCATCTAAAAAGCTATTATATGTATTTGTATGAAAAATGCACTTTCCAGTTCTTACTTCATACGCTCAGTTTGTGAGCTACAAGCGATTTAATGGAGCGCTGTGTTTAAATTTGGAATCATCTGGGAGTTGACTCGCCGAAAGCACGCTTCGTGAAATATTTTAGGAATCTGTTATTTTTTGTACTTTTAAAGTTTTAGGTATTGTTAGAAACGTTAGAAAAATATGAACATGATAAAAATATGAGTTTTAATGGAAATAAATGAGGTTTAAGTTGAGCATTTTCAATGTAAACATTTTCATTAAATGTGGCATTGGCGGGAAATTTGAAAATACTCGAGTATGATACTGATACGAAAGCTTGACAGACATATATTTTTCATGAATTTACACCAAATACTTTCCTTACATGAAAAAAAATTATGTTTTATCTTTTGATATTTTACATTATTGTTTTGACAACGTAGGTACTTTTAAATGACTATTAGGGATATTTTTAGGACTTAATTTTTTTAAGCCTTTAGAACAGGCTTGGTTTAATAAGCAAGACTTAAGTTATAGTAAGTAGGTATCTAGTTTATTTCATTTACTGAAATCTTGTAACGCCAATTGAGTCGATTAGAAATTATGTAGTTTATAGAATTTCTTGGCAAACGTCGAGGTATTTCCTGTACATAAATGAGTCACCCGTCTGTCTGCCCAGTGTTAACTTTGTAAATATTTTAAATATCTTTATTATTACGTGTTTTTGGTTGAAAACATGATACTGGACTTTCTTTTAACATTTCATTTAGCGTAATATTTTCTTTAAACCTGACATTCATTTTATTCAAGGTACAAGTATAGGAAGTACCTTCCCACACAATAGGTAATGTATAGATTTTTTTAATCCGATTGACAGTCGATAATTCGCATTTTGAGATGAAACCTCGATACAGCGATTAAAGCCATTACTGAAGTTCAAATGACACGTCGTCATGCAAAATTTAACTCCAACCAACCGATGACTGTTTTCGTTTTGTAAAAACAGATTTAAAACATAACATGCCAAACCTACGAGACAGCTTTCAGCCAGACATAGCCGAGAGTTCATTTCCTGATTTAAGCTTTGTAATAAATCATTGAATAATAAATGATGCTGCCTCGGTCGGCCAAACAGGGCCGGCGATAGGTACGGAGCCAATTTTAAATTAATAAATTCATTAGTAGAGCAAGTGTTCACTCTCTAGTTTGAATATCATCCGTATTGAATCTAGTACTAGACCAAGCAATGCATATAAAAACTAGCGATCTAAACTTACTTTGCCCGAATTGAGGAAAATATTTCATCTATACTATAATATTATAAAGAGGTAAAATTTGTAAGTTGGTTTGTTTGTATGTTCGAGGTAATCTCAGGAATTATCAGTCCGATTTGAATAATTCTTTTTGTTATAGATAGCCACATTCAACAAAAAGGTAATAGGCTATTTTTGATCCCGAAATTCTTACGGGTACGGGCACTGCGTGGGTAAAACCGCGGGGCGCGGCTAGTAGAGAAATAAGGATATTAATAAGGTCCACTCTAAAAATCAGGCCAGTTGCCTGCTTCTTATAAATTTACAAACGATACGACGACCTAATAATATGCTCATTTATTAAGTTTACGCGAACACTACTAGAAAACTTCGTTTACGGATACAGTTCGCTTTTATTTAACATTGTTTTTATTTGAAGTTTCAGCCCCTTTACAGGAACCAAGGTCACAGAAGACTCTACCTAATTAATAAGTTAGAAAAGACCGAAAGAATTTCATGAATGTCAAGTCACGCATATGCGCACGTCCAATTTGTTTTCAAACGTCGCAAAATCTGTTTTCTTTCTTCATTTTTATAAAGACTAAGCGTGAGCTTTCTAAGAGAAAACCTTTGTCAACATTGTAATTTTAGTATTTTTAACATTTATCAGATACAAACAATTAGAAACAACGCATTGACATTGTCAAAATCTTTTCGTAATATGTTGCAATCCGTCAGTTGAGCTCGTTCCACTTTTCGTTAAATTATCTCAGTCCCAATCATTTCTAAAAACCATAATGTAAAGTCATAACCGTAAAGCAATAAGATTAGACGCTACCAATAATTCACTTCATGATATACTTAATCTTTCAATTGAGTAAGTATCGTGAGGCAGAATTGGAATAGGTAATTACGAATTGCATAATTTATTATCATCCTACCTATAAATCTTCGCAATAAATAACTATCAGTGTTGTCTATAGGCAATAAAACTAATAAAAGAGCAGTTTTCTCTTCTCGTGCCTCTTGATCGCCTCTCCAATCGGAATGACTGTGTACAAATTGCTTGAGTATTTTTATTCACAAATCGTCGCTCCCCGAAACAGCTGATTAATGAATTCGTTATGCGTATTTAAATATTCACATTTTCATTATCATCATTATTTTTGCAAATGCCATCACAACGTTCGGTTTAGATCTATATAGAACATATGCTGGACATCAACCTGTCATAATTTCACTGTAATAATTCGTGGGCAAATAGAAATATGCGACGTTAAATTTGTGAAAATTACATTTTTAACGAATGTTTTGAATTTGATGACGTTAATACTTAGCCTAGTTTAATATAATCTTTGTTTGGTGAAGAATGTTTATAAGTATAAATATTAGTTTTTTAATAGATTTTATGGAGTGATTCAGAGGTTTTGGCAAATATATACTTAATTAATATAGGTAGAGTGATAACCTACGTTAAGTGATCGTTTAATATATAATAATGTTGAGATTAATAAACTCACTCGCAAGTAGCAAGGAGCACAGTGCTCGTAATAATGTAGTACCGCAACTAATTATCAAACTTCATTAGACGCTTATTTTTGTTTTAATTAATTCAAGAAATATTTATGCCGTGACTGTCTGCATACCAGTGTGATTAGCCTAAATAATAAAAGATTCTTGTGAAAAACAATGGAATCTTTGGCATAGGCTACACGTATGGTAGACGTGTTTTTCATTGCGATGTTTGGTTCATGTTACTTCATTAGAAGACCTTCCTTTTTATTAAATTATTGGAGGTTTCTTAAGATTTACTTTATTAAGTACTATAACAAAATCTGTATTACCTAAGCACTTATCATCACCTATGTACTTTCATTTACCTAACTATAAAAAAAATTATTCATTGAAGAAAATATCCTTACTTAACTGTTTTTGTTATTTTTAATTTATTGCAAAAATACAGTGTTTCAAATCACTGCTGTCGAAGGAAAACTAATGCACGGGTTTCTGCTATGACAAATTACTTATTTAATATTTATCAATTTATGATTAAAACTATTACCACAATCTGTTTCCTTCTGAAGCTGGATGACATTTCATCCCTCGTGATGGCAATCCTGTCGGTGTCCACATTGAGCAACCCCCACGAATCCATGATTGTATAATTTACTTTCAATTAGGTCACTATAATAACAATGCACCCGGACAAACGGCCGGACCGTCAAACGGAACAAATGGTCAAGTCCGTACCGACGCGGGAAACTCACAAACGCGATTGGCGCGAAATCTCCTGAACAAGCAAACGATGAAACTTCAATACAAGCGATGTCGCCTGTCCCGAGGTTAATGAAACGAATACAAATACAACATGGTAGCTCACCAGAGTTATATTGTATCTAACGTACCTATATATTGTCAGACATTTAAATTGGCAGGCCAAAATAAATGCGGCATTTTGCTTCAACTGGGCGCAGTAAGCCGGTGCGTTTGCCAAGAGACTCATATTGCATTTGTGTCAGTATATGTACCGCGGTACTCCTCTGTCTGGTGTACAGTAAACTATATTTCAATGTGATTTTCACCAAAGATTTTAAACCGCAATGCAAAGATCATATCTAATTTTA
This sequence comes from Cyclophora punctaria, assembly GCA_951394245.1. Taxonomy (NCBI): domain Eukaryota; kingdom Metazoa; phylum Arthropoda; class Insecta; order Lepidoptera; family Geometridae; genus Cyclophora; species Cyclophora punctaria. Next base: position 5,956,623 of record OX596190.1, read on the forward strand.
TATGTTAAGATCAATGTACTTATGAAGTTTAGGAACCACGCGACGAATGCTTAGGTACGAGTATATTCATTAAAAGACATAGGTAGGTACATTATAATGAGTAGCATATTGAAAACATATTACTCATTTCACTAATGAATATGTAATACTGTAATGAATATAGATAATGAGCTTTTTTTACTTACCAATAATCTTGACCTTGCAGCTAGGCCATTCGTCTCATTCGTATTGACTTTCTGATTATGGAATGGTTTTATAATGATACCTAAATTTAATACTTAATATGATTTCCAAAATGGGAAATGGTTCCAAAAAATTCAAGAGTGAATAGTTACGTAACAGTTGATCAATTTTAAAACTGGAAAATCAATAATACCTCGTTTTCCATCTCATCATCTTCCATTTTTTCAGTATTAATTAATAAAACGATCGATTTTTTTAATTAAAAATTGCTTCGGGAACTAAACTTAAGAATTAATAGATTTCAAATCAATCATTTACTAATTAGACTCAAGTGCATAAGTCATTGATAATTGATTGATGAGAAATTGACGGACATTTAGGTACTGTTTATAAATAGTAATGTACACATAGCTATAATAATAATTGTATTTCAATGCTTTCTATATTATTATATAAAAGATCTGCACTCGCATGCGATATACGCTAATGAAGTTTTTCTTTAGCTTTTATTAAAATTATTAAAATTAAAAGGCAATTTCAAATTCAAACATTAATGCCACGCAGAAGCTATTTTGGGGTGATTTTTATGTTTTAAATGTAAAGATATCCTTCACTGGCAATATTTCCTTAATTCATTCATTGATATAGACTGTCAACGTTACTGTCAATGTCACAATGTCAATTGTCTGTCATATCAGATACAAGTGTCAAATGTCAACATGTCAAGTCAACTTGCTTTTGTTTTGTTTCCTCTTCTCTCGGCGGGTGGATGGATTGTCTTACGTGATTATCGTGTTTTGTTTCTCAGTTTTTAATTGGAGTGCGGTTTTAAAGCGCGTGTTTATAAATATGAAACGTAATTAGCAATATTTTTCTAAATATAACTAAAACCTACGACTTAAAGTCAGTTAATTTAATTCGTCTGTACTAAACGTCCGTCATCTCGCTCGCATCTTTATCTCCGTTGGTAGTTTTATCTCAGAAATGCGGACATCTCCAGTTAAACCATGAATTTGTGATATTTTAGTTCGTCGCGTGAAACTGTACACCGCGGTCGTGACCACCTGGAAATGGGAGCATAAACAATTCATTTTATTATTTTGCGATCGTAAAAAGTATCGGTGATCCAGCCAGTAAAAAAAAAACTTGTTCGATATTTGATTGAGGACTTATAATTTCATTATGGAGGGAATATTGCCTGATTTTTCTTCAATAGTAGACCAGTTGGACGAGCATCCCTGGTTATTCGCGTCGCTAGCGTCTATGTTAGTTGGTTTAAGTGGAATTCTGCCGTTGCTGATCATACCCATCGATTCCTCGGCATCTTTCGAAGATGGACGTAAGTAATATTATATTGATTTGCTTTGTATCTCGCTATGGATGTTTTCTATTTTTAGAAGTACAAAATCATCAGTCATTTGTTGTCGTCGTTAGCAACGGCGGCGCATGCGTTTCTTTGTTTTGTTTACATTGTACTTTCCTAATTTAAAAAGTAGTTGGTGGTCATGCTATGTAAACAAAAGTTTTAATATGTTGATTGTAACTGCCAAAATATTAAATCAAAGTTTTACCTAGGTAACAAAAGTTGTACCACCAAATTATTTCACTAAACAGACACTAAGCTGAGCTGATAAAGAATCTGGACAAATCATAAAAAAAACAATCTTCCATTATAGTGTAAGGCATCCTCTCACATAAAATAATAAATTAAAGTATATAATTCAAAGTGATGAGTCCTTTGCCCAGCTGTGACATTACAGGCTATTATTTACTAATAAGCAAAATAAATTCTGATAACCAATACAAATCCTAAACTAACCATAAAAAATAATACAAAAAACAATATCTTCATTAGAGGTATGTCTTTGAGATCCTTTTTCCAGGACAAATACTTCAATCATTAACTGAGAATAAACAACAAAAATTAGACTGACCATAAAAAATAATAAGTACCTACAGAAAACAATATCTTCAAAAAGAGATGTCTTTGAGATCCTTTTTCCAGGACAAATACCTCAATCTTTAACTGAGATTATACAACAAAAATTAGACAGATTTTTTTTTTCTTTACAAAAAATATGTACTCTACCTACTTTCATCTTATAGATCTATCTAGAGTATCTTACAATGTAATTCTCAGTTTCAAAATGTCTACAGTTTAGCAACTGTTTGACACTTGACTGATTCCAAGATAGGGAGTTATAGGCAAATAAGTGTGCACTTTGCTGAAGGCACTAAAATAGTTTACTAGTAATTGTGCTTCACTGTTTAACTTGCATATGAAAATTTGTATAGTAGATGATTAACTTCCTTTGTATGTGGCTAAATTGTCCTACTAACTAATATTATTAATTCAAAAGTTTGTGAGGATGGATGTATGTATGTTTGTTACTCTTTCACATAAAATTACTTGACGGATTAGGATGAAATTTCACAGTTATATAGGTAGGTAGTAATATATCAGAATAACACATGGGATACATATATGATCCCGAAATTTCTGCGGAAACGGGTACAATGCGGGTAACAGCAGGGCGCGGCTAATAATGTATATGAATGAAATTTCTTTGGTTTCTACTTGCTTTGGTTCTTGTGGGAATTTTGGGAAAAAGCCTTTGGAAGAAAATAACCATCCTATTAAATGTGACTATTGTGTACAAAAATATTTTTCATATTGAATTGGTAGTTCCAGAGATAACGACATTCAAACAAACAAACTCTTTGTCTTTGTTATATTAGTATAGTGACCTATAATTCAATAGATAGGGTCAAAACTAAGTAAGCCGAGAGGGTATGCCTTTGTTCTAATATATTAATATCAATTTTGTCTCGTGCCAAGTTATTTGGCACCAACTTTATGTGATAAAAGATAAGGAGATTTTGTGTCGTTGAACTGATAATTTTTCTGTTGGATTTACCAACAGTAGGTACTTATTTATCTCAGGATCAATTCAAAGTTATAAAGATTTCAGAGATTTGGAGGTCATCATTCTAATTTCATTCATAAGTTATTTACTTAATTGCTCAAATATGGTTTCGTATTTACTTTGAATGGGTGCAACAGTAATATAGGGGTTAAGCAAAGCTTAAATTTACCCTGAAGCTCAATACTAAATATTTGCACTAGAATATTTTTTTATATTGTTTGTTCACACAAATTAATACAAAAAGCAATGTAAACTATTCGCTTGTAATGTCCCAAAACAAAACTGCTAAACACAGAATCTCCTTTCTTTGTAGTTGAATCAAAAGACTTAAATGACAAGAGGTAGACATTTTAATAAAAATCACGAAGTACTTACTAACAAATAATATTCGTACATTGTTTGATGCACATTCCTATTAAAGACATGGACAATGATTCAACCTCAATTATTGATATGGATGGTACATTCATAACAAGCTTCATATAGCCTAGTTACATGGCTTACTCATACAATTGGGAACTCAAATAATAAAAACAGAGATAATATATTTGTATAAAAAACATGTTTTTATCATATACCATTAAAACAATTTAACAGCTAACAGTTTTACTTATGTTGTGCCTATTTCTTCTGTATTGTTGGATAAATACATAGTAGCATATAAGCTTTCTCTTGGCCATGACTCTAGTAAACGTACTCACACGGGTTTTCTCGCGGTACGAAGTTTATAAAGCAAGTATTTATAATCTATTTTTTTGGATTGGCACAAAATGTGGACCAATGTCGTCAATTTTCCAGCCGAAGACGATTGCTTCTGAAGAGGAAAAAGGTTTAGAGATAGGGTAAGAATGAAATAAAATTACTAAACCTTTTTCCTCTTCAGAAGCAATCGTCCTCGGCTGGAAAATTTACGACATTGGTCCACATTTTGTGCCAATCCAAAAAAAATTGAGTATACTTACTTTTTATTTCCCGACGTTTCGAGAGGATTGCACCTCTCGTGGTCGCGGGTGAATGGGTGAACTAAAGACCATGACTCTCTCATACAGAAGTGAGTAGGGATTAGCGCAACCAACCAAACAAAACATTAAACTTCTCAATTTTTTATATCAGTATGTTTCGATAAAATCCTCATATTATCGCAAACTTCATGAACTATTATTAACATTAGCACCCTAATTAAGTAGCTACTGTAGATAAGAAATGTAAACGTGAAGTTTAAATGACTGTTCAACAAATAAAAAATGTAAATATTTACAGTTTGTATTTAATTTAAGTACTAAGTAGGTTCCTTATTTATTTGTGGTTTTATCTTTAACTGTCGGAGTGAATCAAATACTAGGAGAGGTTAATGAGTGATTATTGACGTAAAATGTATGAAAAATTACGGCAATTAATTAATTAAGTTACTTTGACTAAGGTAGTTAGGCATTTGTAGAATATGGAGAATCGTTAGACATCATGGTTGGCCACTAACTTACTCGACAAGAAGATCCGTTGTACCCGTTCCCATGGGAATTTCGGGATGAAAAATAGCCTATAACCTTCCCGTTGAATGTGGCTATCTATTACATAAAGAATTACTCAAATCGGACTGACAATTCCCGAGATTACCTCGAACATATAAACAAACAAACTTACAAAATTTACCTCTCTATAATATTAGTATAGATAATTATGCATAATTATCGACTATTTTTATAGACGTAGTAGTACTTAATTGTTCTAACCAATGTTATCCATAAATTTGTGACGCTCAGAAAAAAATTAAAACTTAAATTTCTTGTAAAGACAAATAAAACTATCGAAACTTGAGTCCGATGTTACCAACTCGGAGAATTGAATGTTTTGATTTATTTATAAAGTCTTGGAATTTTAATTTCTTGTAATAAAAGAAATCTAAAATTGTAATTGGAATTCTTATCAACGTAGTTAATCAGGTGTAGCATTCAAATTATATTTAAATGTTTATTTGTTTGTGGGTTTGATATTATGAACTCAAATATAGAACCACATGTACACACATGTGTTTTGAAGAAAAAGTGTTTATTGTAAACGTATAAGTACAATATTAAAATATGAAAAGAAATGCAATAGGTATGTATAATATATATTTTTTGGATTGACACAAAATGTGGTTAAATGTCGTCAATTTTCCAGCCGAAGACGATTGCTCCTGAAGAGGAAAAAGGTTTAGCAATTTTATTTCATTCTTACCCTATCTCTAAACCTTTTTGTCCACATTTTGAGCCAATCCAAAAAAAATAGAGTATAAACACTTTATTTAATGTTTACTACCATTATCTTACTCTGACACTAAGCACTAACCTACATGAACTCACATAAAGCGGATTGCACAAGCATTCTTAATCTTATTTAACGCTTATATATATTTTATTAAACAAACTAGCAGCGCCCTGCGGTTTTACCCGCGTTGTGCCCGTTCCCGTGGGAATTCCGAGATTTTTTATACACATAAACCTTCCTTTTGAATCGCTCTATCTATTTTTAAATAACTAACTAAACCACGTCAAAATCCGTACAGTAGTATTTTAGTTTATCGCGAACAGACAGACAGACGCGGCCGGGGACTTTGTTTTATAATATGTTGTGATGAAGTACGTTTTAAATAGTGTTCTATTTTATACAAAATCAAACGAATTGAGAAACCCCCTCCTTTTCTTAAGTCGGTTAATAGATAATTTTGAACGAACAGCTTTTGTTTCCGAAACATAATATTTAGGTCAAAAGAGATTTCTTCCTTACTTAGAACTAACTTAGATTTGCTATTTTAAACTGTAATAATTATAATTTGGATAACACAGATGCACTTAGACCCAATTCATCGAGGTTGGTCAACCTGACCAATCCTGGTGTCAGAGTTATTGAGCCGCCAAGGGCCTCTGCGACCCAATGGGATCTTGTCAAATAAACCTCAACTTTATTTTAATCTAAAATATTTTTTTTACCTTATCAGTTTTCATAACCATCACGCGAGTTACTAAAAAAATCAAGGGCAGTTCAGTCTGTGTGTACTTTTACGGTAAATTTCCCTTTTCGTTAGAAGCTCAAAGTCAAAAAGTCATTATATCAATCATTACATATCAGATAAATTGACATCATTCTTATATATCGGTTAGTAGATTTATCAGTAATGATTTTTATCAGCTTGTTTTAGGTACGATCATACACCAGACATCTCCATTGAGCGTGATACTCTGTCTGTATCATTATACTAATATTATAAACTAGCAGCGCCCCGCGGTATTACCCGCGTTGTGCCCGTTCCCGTGGGAATTTCGGGATTTTTTTTACATAAAAACCTTCCTCTTGAATCACTCTACCTATTACAAAAAACCGCATCAAAATCCGTTCCGTAATTTTAAAGATTTAAGCATACAGACAAACGGAAGACAAACAGACGCGACTTTGTTTTATACTATGTAGTGATGCAAGTTTGTGAAGATGTATGTATATATGTTTGTTACTCTTTCACGAAAAATTTACTGATTGACCGCTGCGTTTAGTCAGTTTGTAATAGTTTTAGTACATTCCTTTGTCTTACAGAAAAAAAAGTCAGACCTCTTGCGCTCTTGCACTCTTCTTTATTGTGCGCTCTTTCTTGTTTACAGTAACATCCAACTATAAAATAAAGTCATTACATTAGTCTCTCTTGTCTATAGTAAGCACAGGGCCTTAAATCAAGGACCTCTCTATAAGGGTGCCTGTCCATTGATGCGGATCGAGGCTGCGGAGCGGAGAAACGGACAAATATTAACCAATACGATTGCATAAAATCTCCGGTCAGATATTTTATGCAATCCTATTGGTTAATATTTTTCCGTTTCTCCGCAGTCTCACTCCGCATCAATGGACAGGCACCCGAAAATTGGTTTACTGCTCGAATTTGTGGGTGTAGAATATACCTACCCACGAGTATACTCGTAATCTCATCTGTATATCTTACTCAACATATACGTATATATTTTCAAACTGGTAATTCTAGAGATAAGCAAAGAAATAAAATTTCTTTAATATTTTAATTTACTTATCATAAATAAGATAAAAATAGAAAATTCCAACTTGTTCACAAGATACAGTTACTCATTTCGGCGGAGTTAAATTATAACTAACGGAATTTGGTAATCTTGCGAACTTACTAATATTATAAAGAGGTATTTTTTAAAATTGCTTTGTTATATTATGTACTAACTACATATAACTCAATGTTAAGTTGTTAGTTTGTTTGTATGTTACAGCTAATCTCGGGAATTACTAGTCCAATTTGAATAATTATTTTTGTAATAGATAGCCACATTCAATGAAAATGTTATAGGCTATTTTTATCCCGAAATTCCCATTAGACCGGGCCCAACGCGGGTAAAACCGCCGGGCGATACTAGTATTATAATAAAAATATAACGATTTAGTTGAGAACCTCCTGTTGGGGTATTTGAACGAAAAATTAGCTTATTTATGTTCGAAATCTTACCAAAAACGATGCAAAAAATATAGACATAAACCTATAGTTAAGCTACAAAAACTTCCCAGTCTTTATTCAAACACGAATTGTCTATTAACTAACTCAAAACAATGAATATAAACCGAATTAAAACCTTGAACTCATGTAAATATTGATCTACGGATCAAAATCAAGGTTGATAAATATTCGACTCGGTGTTATTGTTGGGAAGTATCGGCTTTACGCGAAAACGATCACCGGCTACTATGTATCCAAACATTGAAGATATGTTTTTATTCGGAAGCTGTTCAATCGTGGGAAATTAAATATACGTAGTTGGTTACTTCTGGTAGGTCGGTGAAAATTAAGGTCAAGGGAGTAGGTATGTCTATACTCGGAATTTTTATTAGATTCCAGATTTGACATTAGCTACTGTCATTTTGTGAAATAATGATACCACATATAATAGTGTAGTGTAGTGATACGAATATCTTATTTCATTGCGAATCGATACTTTGTATCCGATGTATTTTCTCATTGATTTTTACTTATTATTAAACTAGATATTTTTTGACACCAATATATAATTACTTGGAATCAACAGTCTAGCACATTAACCAAAACAAACAACGTTTTTTTTCTGTTTTATTTATCATGTTCCTTCAAGATCACATTTTTTTATTTATTTCACACACAATTATAAAAGAAAAGTCTCAGATCGTTAATTAATCGTCAAAACTAAATTATCGGTTCAGAAATATTTAATTTCCTGATATACTTAGTTTACGAGAGTAAAATTATAAACGAGAAGAATCGATCCGGAAATATTCCATTTCCATATCGAATAATTTCGCAACGTCACTATTTAGTATTTGTCATAATGTTGCAACACTGAAATTGTCAAATCTGGAATCTAATTAAAATTTATAGTATAGTTCTTAGGTAGGTATGTCAAATTATATTTATGTCAACAAATATAATAAAAGTCAGTCAGGACTTTGAATTTTATTTATATAAATAACACGACAGGGAACAATACACTTCTTAATAAGCATAAATCGTTAGGTAACAACAGTTACCTTCACAGTTACGAACTATTTAATCTCAAACTTGAGATAGAGACTACTTTAGTTGCTTATCTTTAAAAGGTAATAATGATATAATTTTTGAATTGTATAGGTTTATATTATGAACAGAAGTCTATAATTCTCTAGACCTCAAAATACCTATTACATTTAAGATATAAGACCCTATATATATATTCTTATACCACAGCCCGTTATTATCTTAATCTTATTGTTAATATACGTTTGATTTTGTTTGTTTGAAGGCACTCGTCTCTGAAACTACGAATCCGATAATCATTTAAAAGTATTTTTTCTGCCCAAATTCCAGGGGGTCGACCACTACGCGGGTAAAACCGCGGGGCGCCGCTAAATTATTTAATTAAGCATAATGTACGGTTTTTTAAAATGTATTCCGTAAAAAGTGGCTATATTTGCTGTGTTAAAGTGTATAATAATCTGTTAAAGTTATCTTGAACACAAATCAGAATTCCCCACTTAAAGAAATGATTGATAAACGCCACTTATCAATTATTTACACTATTTATATGTTATAGATAGTATTGATTGGTTTAATCACTGCTATCAATATATAAGATTGTGTTAAATCAAATATTACAAATACGGAAGTTTTTTTTTATGATATACCTACTCGTTTTATGGCAAAACAGCTGGTCAGTTGCTAATTGCTAATGCAAGCCGCATAGTTAGTAAACATCTACGGAATAATTGAGAAGCTTCGTATCCTATACATACTAGCAAGTTGCTAGGTGGGGATGTTGCTAGTAGCAACAGCCATTTAATACGAAACTTAACGAGGATGTAGATACTCGTAGAATGTGAGATATTCGATTGCGCAAAAACGGCTGGATTGATTTTCATAATTTGCACAGTATTAAGTATTTTTATTAAGTACATATTTTTATCCTAAAATTCCTAATCAAGTACTAATATTATAAAGAGGTATGTTAAGTTTCTTTGTTTTGCTTGTATGGTCGAGCTAATCTTGGGAATTACCAACTCGATTTGAATAATTCTTTCTGTAATAGATAACCACATTCAACGGGAAGGTTATAGGCTATGTTCCATCCTGAATTTCCCATGGAAACGGGCACAATACGGGTAAAACCTGGGCGCTGCTAGTTTAACTATATTCAGACGTGGGGACACCTGACAATATAAACGTATGCGGATCATACACGATCAAGTTCACCGTCCATTAAACATGACGGTGTATCAGTATGACAAGACTACTTCTGAAAATAAAAACGGGTTGCACTCCGGGAGTGCCAGCAGAAGTGAAAACTTGAACATTAACGTCAAAACGTCTTACGAATGTTTGATCAGGTCACGTGACCTGACGCGAGTTTAACATTTTTTACCCGCTAAAGAAGTTTTCACTTCAAAAATTTCGTTCTACCGCACTGACCTCTACTATATGGACTGGCTGCACCATACAAATTACAGCTATAAATTTGTGTGGCAATTTGAAGCGCCCCTATAGTAGAGGTCAGTGTTCTACCGGCTTGATCAAGTTTGCAGTGTCATACTGAAAGATATGTGTAAGCGTCAAACACAATATTCATTAACCATCTCTATCTGTATCTCTATACCAGTTTAAAACAATCGGTCAACTGTCACAACACAACAACGGCTTGTGTTATCGGTCGTTCGTATTACAATGTCGTAGGGTCGTCAATCGGTCAGCAACTCGCTATCAATACATATGACACCTCACGTAGTAGATAACAGAGTTACTGATAACCGGGATACACAAGGGAAGAGTTATACCTATTTAGTATTCATTTTATACCTACTTAACACATATAAACGCTAGAGATTATATTAAGAACTCTTTTAATTTAAACGTTATTAGTATAATTAACCGACTTCAAAAACCGAAGGAATATCCTCTATTCCAATGAATGTTTTTTATTATTACTTCTTATTTATTGCTGTTACTGAGGGTATTAATTCTTTCTATGCTTCCTTTTAAGATAACTAACATCGTTCTTCTTTTGTTTACATGTTTGTATCCATCCATGTTTCATTAGCCTTTTTGTTGATAGTCAGTTCCTTACTTTGTAACAGATAAGAAAGTTGTATGCAATTAGAATATGATAGTGGGTTATGATGCCTTGGTGACCCAAGTCATATCACTGACACACATTTTGTACTTATTTTCAATTTCGATTTATTTAATATCTAGCTATAATGTGGTAAATACTATACATACAGAATAATTCATCACACTTACTTTATTTTTGATGATGTACCTATGGTGCGTAGAGACGTGCCAGGTGCCACGATGAAGCGACGGCAACGACATGTTTGAAAAAAGAACATTGACTTAACACTAAAAGGTTATTCGTTTTTCGCTCGCTGTTTTTCTTTCGCTCGCTCGATATTTTCGCTCACTTTCGCTCGCTCGTTGCGCATGGAACTACCAGCCATCTCTACTCACATACTAAACAAAATACTCTTTCTTTACAGCTGGTGCGGCGACGTTACGGATACTCCTCAGTTTCGCTGTAGGAGGTCTCTTGGGGGATGTGTTCCTCCACCTCCTACCCGAAGCCTGGGCCAACGATGTGGCTAATAGCGAAGGTAAGAAACAATGATGAAAAAGTAGCCATATCAAAATAATACGAACTTAAAGCGTACACATAGTGCAAGTGCGGGAAGGGTCCGGGTCGTGTGACTTTGTACGCCTTGTATGAAAGGCGTCCCTCTACTCGTTGCTGCGAGCCAATGTTGCCTGTCTTGCGCTTTATACTTTTTAAATTCTAAAATTCTCAATGACATTTATCGATGGCCAATTCGCTGACCTCTCTCTATGCCCTGTAGATGTACCGGCATCAACAGAGCTACAGATAAGGCAGTCACTGGCCAAGTTCAGGGCAGATACAATTTAGTACCAAAGACACGCAAAGAAAAAAAACTATTGTTAAACGTTGAATATTACAAGGTTATTTTAAAAAAAGACAAGTTTTACAAGGTATGTGACATGTAAATTGGGTCGACTTGATAATCACTCCCTAATTCTAAAATTGGAAGTATGCTTCCAATACCATTTTGTATACAAAACCGTCCATTTTTAGAGTTCCGTACCCAAAGGGTAAAAACGGGATCCTATTACTGCACGTTATCCACGTTAATCACCTGAGCTCGATCACCCAGGTGATTATTTATGTCTTCTGAGATCCCCCAGGAGCACAGAAGACATAATTAGTTAGACATTTTAGTTCTGTGACTTAAAAGACATGCTTTACACCTGACTTTTATCTAGTCAAAAAAAAAAACCCTAACCTACCGAAAAAGAAAAGGTAGACAAAAAAGTGTACTAGGATCCACGCAGTGGATCCAAGTGGACAGCAGCTATTACTGAGACTTCGCTGTCCGTCCGTCCGTCTGTCACCAGGCTGTATCTCAAGAACGGTGATAGCTAGACAGTTGATATTTTCACAGATGATGTATTTCTATTGCCGCTATAACAACAAATGCTAAAAATAAAATAAAACAAATATTCAAGGGGGCTCCCATACAACAAAACGTGATTTTTTGCCGTTTTTTAAAGTACGGAACTCTCCGTGCGCGAGTCCGACTCGCACTTGTCCGGTTTTTGTATACTTGCACTTGGCCTTAACAGAACATTCCCGTGTGAAAAGTAAAATTTGTAAACATACGTTGTGTATAAAGTTTTGATTACAAACATATACGAGTTAGGAAGAAGCCTACTTATTGTGACACCTGACTTCCTATCTAATATTCTAACTTCCTAATGGCCGTAACAAAGAACACAATCGTTCATTGCTGTTCGGTCGTGAACTTATCACTACGCCACACTTTTCCTTGATCATGTTACGGTTAAATACGTCGGCTTTGTTTTTTTATTGGACTCTTTTGTTGGTGTTTTAATAGTTCATCTGACGAATTCGATGAGTAATTAAAGTCTATTGTACAGGACTTTTGTACTTTGTTTACTAAAAAAACCTTATTGACATGTTATAGTGCCTTTGTTTACTAAAAAATGTTATTTACATGTTGTAGTTAACTGGAGTTTCAATATGACAAGATTCTAAGTACGTTCAACATTTTTTTTGAGCAGACTGTACACTGTAAGAGATGAATTCCGAATGTTATGTATAAGACATCTGATATTGCTTGCTCAATTTCGAGCAATTTTGTCAATAATGTCGTCAATGATACCAAGTAATAATATGTATCTCATAATAAAGTATTTCATAGATACATAGTCATAGTTACAAATAACTAGTAACGAAAAATAAAAACATTATGTTTCAGTTTTTACACCTAGATACTTTGTTTTTATAGAAACAATACAAGCAATATAAACAAAAAAATATTAAACAAATAAGCAATATAAAGCTAGTTCTCATAAACAATTACCACAATTAAAATAACTCTAAATTAGCATAATTTATTCATTACCAACCAATAAGAGCACTCCAAGAATTTATAGAATAAGAAAATGTCTAAAGTGCTTATTAGATGCATCATCACTACATAGTATAAAACAAAGTCGCGTCTGTTTGTCTGTATGCTTAAATCTTTAAAATTACGCAGCGGATTTTGATGCGGTTTTTTGTAATAGGTAGAGTGATTCAAGAGGAAGGTTTGTATGTAAAAAAATTCTCGAAATTCCCACGGGAACGGGCACAACGCGGGTAAAACCGCGGGGCGCTGCTAGTATAAAATAAAACAAACTAAACTTTCTAATATAGGAAATAAATACGTTACAACAAAGAAAAGTCCACTCCATTCTTACTCCATGAATGAATTGAACTCACAAGTGTAATACAACTTAACATAATTACCACGGGTTGAGGTTTTGTGTTGCCAACGTAAACACTCGTATCGCGTCGCATTAAAGTCCATTATGTAACGTACACACATGTCGACGTTTTGTGTTCCAAGTATCAATAGGTAGTGTTGAGTCAGTGCGTCTGACTGATTATTTAATTATGTTATATACACTTCATTTGTATTACTATTTGCTTATTAGATGACTGTTTTTTTTTTCATGATTTATTTTAACTTATTTTATTATTTACTAGCAGCGCCCCGCGGTTTTACCGGCGTTGTGCCCGTTCCCGTGGGAATTTCGGGAATTTTTTACATAAAAACCTTCCTCTTGAATCGCTCTACCTATTACAAAAAACCGCATCAAAATCCGTTGCGTAATTTTAAAGATTTAAGCATACAGACAAACAGACAAACAGAAGACAAACAGTTTTCGAATTTTCTTTACGGTGTTAAACTGTATTATATGCTTGCGGATAGACGCGGCCTGTGGCTATATTTAACGGTTTAGCTTGGCCTATTTGTTTATTTATTTAGATCTTAAGGAAATGAGATCTGCCCTCCTTCCTATCAACAGAGTGATCCACAGAGCATAGAAGCACCGGAAAGCGCGGTGCTTCTATGCTCTGTGGAGTGATCTGATATTTGGTACACACCTTAAGGCTGGCCTCACACAGCCGGAAATCCTATCTGAATTAAGAATCTTAATTCAGACTCTTAATTCCGGCTCCTTCAACTCACATTATCTTAAAAATTGAGATAGATCAGTAGTCTCTTGTTTCACGACACACGCAAACGTCTCGAAATGGAAGAGGAATTAATACTAATCGCATTGCTATTGGTGTGAACTGAGAAATTCATAATCTGAATTCAATATGTGTGTGTTGCTCTATGCAAATGTATGGGATTACGTGCGTTATGAAGTCATAATCTTAAATATTCAGACCAGGAATTCCGGATGCACATCAGAATCATTCTTACAGATCGATCTGAGAAATTCATAATCTGAAAAAATCAGAATGTATGTGGATCATAAAGACTTTGTATGGGATTCCGGCCTTTCTTAATTAATAATATGAATTCAGATTATGAATTCAGAGACGAATTCCGGCTGTGTGAGGCCGGCCTTAGTTCTGGTGACAATACAATTTTCAACGTTTACGTATGTAATAGTAGCTCCTCGCGGTCTTAACTCGCGTTGTACCCGTGGGAATTTCGGGATAAAATGTATCATTGTATGTTACATGTATAACCTATATATCTGTAAAGTTTCATCATATATATTTAATAGTTTTCGCCTGAAAGAATTACAAACATGCAGACGTACACCCTCACAAACTTTCGCATTAATAATATTATAGTAGGATTGTTTTTATTTAACGTTTGCTTGTCTATTTTTACTATATTGTTGATATAATTTATATATTTCATTGAAGTCAGTAACATATTTTTATTCCTACTACGTTATTTGTATAACAATTTGTTTACTATTTATCATAGTCATTTTGACGCATTTGAAACTGAGGTTATTGTCTGCTATGCCCTTCATGACATTTTCACTACATACAAAGAATAGCTGTACTGAAACACTTACAAATAATTTGTTGTGTAGGTATGTGAACAAAGATTTTTCCCGACACACAATAATATGTTTACTGTTCATACTTATACGTTACTAAAAATGCAAGAGGCAAAAGATGTAAAGGACATTAACAAGGACATGTCCTTTTTAGATGACAAGCGACATCTGTTTATTTTACTCGGTCGAGAATAACTTCACAAGTTAGTTTTCAAACATGGCTTGAGATCTCCAACCCGCAAAAAGTAGGTAAACGGAAACGGATTACGCCTAATTATTGATGACTTATAGCGCCCCGCGGTTTTACCTGTGTTGTGCCCGTTCCCATGGGAATTTAGGGATGAAAAATAGCCTATAACCTTCCCGTTGAATGTGGCTATATATTACTAAAAGAATTATTCAAATCGGACTGGTTATTCCCAAGATTACAAACAAACAAACAAATTACCCCTTTATAAATACATAATAAATAAATAAATTCTTTATTTCAGGCAAAAAACCCATAGCCATACATATACATTAATTATATCAATAAAATAATAAATTATAATGTTAGTAGGTTTCTATACCTATTATAGATGTATTTAGTTAGTGAAAGACTTTATATTAAGGCCTCATTTGACTTTACTAAATTCAGTCGTCTAAATGATTCAGTTACTAAATTCAGACAAATGCAATCGCATTTAGGAAGGTAGGTTTCTAAATTTAGGAAAAAGTACGGCTACTTATTCACTAAATCATTTAGAAACCTAATTAGAATCGAATTTAGGAAGGTGCGATCGCGATTAGTCGCTTCAGTCGGTGTGCAGCGCTTTCCGCGTGTGGATGTGTCGCTTGTGTTGTGAGAAAGTGCGAGTGTTCGAGAATGGCGACGAAAGAAAAAGAAGTTTTAGGCCATATAATCGAACTTTATAAAGACATGCCATATCTATGGAACAAAAACGATAAAAATTACATGAATAAAAATATTAGAAGTGAAGGTTTCGAAGTGCTTCTCAGCATATACAAAAATATCGATAAGAATGCTACAGTAAAAACGTTAAAGAAGAAAATAGATAATTTAAAAACAAATTATTTGAAAGAATTGAAGAAGGTAAGTTTTAACGTTGCTTTTATATTATTACTAGCTGCGCCCCGCGGTTTCACCCGCGTAAGTCCCGTTCCCGCGGGAATATCGGGATAAAAAGTAGCCTATGTGTTAATCCAGGGTATCACCTATCTACATACCAAATTTCAACCAAATCGGTCCAGCTGTTTTTGCGTGAAAGAATAACAAACATACAGACATACTGTTCGATCTTTGCTCATTTTTAACTAAAGGGTAGATAAATTGTGTTTGCCATCTGCCTTTTCTGCGACTGCCGTCGTTTGAAATCGGGGGTTGAGGCACCCCCCCCCGCCCTCGCATCATCCTTGCCTGCGCGGGCGCGCATCACCAGTGTCCTTGGACGACCGCCCTGATTCGGTCGTGATCTCATCCTTGAGCTGCTATCCGTGATAGCCAGGATTACGAATTTCATACATATTCCTGCCGTGCAGACAATATTGTGTGTGTGAGACGTTCTCGCAAACAGTGCTGTGCCATTTTCGATACCTAGCTGGTGTTTGGACTTTACAACGCTGCTCCATCATCTCCACGCCATCCAGAAACCTCTGTGCCGATCCATCTTTACAGACGACGTGTGGAAGCAATAAGGTTGGTGGTGGACTTGATTTATCTACTTTTGTGAGCAAAGATCTTTTCCAAATTCTAGTGGGTATATCGTTTATGTACAGGCTTAAATTTTACATACTTAGGTCCTTCGAATCTTCCCAGCCCTAACAGACTCCACATTTTGGTCCTTCGAGCCGGATAATTTAACCTTAGTAAATCTCATACTTAATTTCATACTCAAGTTCTTCTATCCACGTTGGTTAGTTAGGACGCCATTTTGAATGAACCACGTTGCCGTGTAACCAATTTATTCAATTTGTGCATACAAGCCGTGCTTGTTTCTTAATTAAATATTTACATTTGTCTTAGTTTCACAACTGTTTAGGTTTTCAAAATGCCTAATTCTGATGAAAAAGCCTCTGACAAAGCTCCCTCCAAAAAGGAGTTAGAAATTGCTCGCTACATTAATAAAGCCATTGCTAAAAGGCAACGTATTTATTCTCAACTTCAGCAAATATTTGATTTATCAAATAAAATTGATACCCAATCGGATGTTAAAATTATGTTCCTCTTGCGTGCCTCAGAGATTGATTCATTACGCGATTCATTTGAAAGCACGTGCATGGAAATTTATGATTTGAAATTGACTTTAGATCCCGATGCGCAATTCAATGACAGCGATCTAAAGGCCTTCGATGACCTGTACTTTCGCATAAAGCTGTGTAAATCAAAGCACGCTTCCAAAATGGCGGACGTTCCTCCATGCGCTAAAGATGATTCTAACGCCGAAGTACGGCCGCGTTTACCCAAATTAGAATTGTTCACGTTTGATGGGAATATTGAAAGTTTCACAACATTTTATGAAACATTTTGCTCTTTGGTGCACAATCAAAGAGGTATCTCCAATATAGACAAATTTCATTATTTGCTGTCGTGTACAAAAGGTTCCGCACTCAGCATCGTCAAAAGTGTGCCTATAACATCGAGTAATTACGAAGTGGTATGGCAGTCATTGCTTGATAAATATCAGGACAATAGAATGCTAGTAGGTAAATATCTAGATAAAATGTTGAATTTTCCCGCGTTAAAAACTGAGTCACCTTCCAATTTAAATAATTTTATTGAGACTTTTGATCATTCATATCGCGCAATAAATGCTCTCAACATCGATAATTTATCTAGCTATGTACTTTGTCATATAGCATTGAAAGGGCTAGACCCTAATACCCGAAAGACGTTCGAACAAAGCATTGATCAAAAAACTATACCTACTTACGAACAGCTGATGTCTCACGTACATAACCATATTAAAATCTTGGAACATTCGCAACCTAGTTCTACTGTTTCGCAAAATAGGAATTCTACACCTAACGCTAATTCAAACAAAAGAACGAGTGAGAATTACATAAGAAAAACCTTTTCTTCACAGACGCAATCTGTAAATAACAAACCGGTTTGTTTACACTGTGGCCAAAATCATATGATTTTTCGCTGTGAACAATTCCGTGAATTGACACCCGCGAAACGACTCAGCCGTGCTGATCATTTAAAATTGTGCCACAACTGCCTCAAACAAAATCATTCGTCTGCCGATTGTCGTAGTCAGTTCAAATGCTTTGCTTGTAATCAGCGCCATCATGCATTATTGCATCTAGATACCGTAATTAATACTATCGATGCACGATCTATAGATACACATAGTGCGCACGCGCATACGAAGCTATCATTCTCGAACGTAAACAATATAAAGAACTATATGGTTCTACTTGGTACTGCTATAGTTAATGTTATTGACTCGTTTGGTAATTCGCAAGCTTGCCGTGTTCTTATCGATTCAGGCGCTCAATCGAACTTTATTACAATGGAATGTTTAGAACGATTAGGATTGTCACGACAAAAATGTCCGTATAATATTTTCGGCTTAGCCGGTAACAGCGTGAAGAATTTTGGCATGACCTCATGTACCATTAAACCGAGACACTCCGAAAATCCGACGTTTAAAATCGATGCTATTATTTTGCAAAAAATTACTTCCGACTTACCTTCGGTGGAAATTTCCGAAGAAGTTTCCCACCATTATAAAACCCTTTTGCTGGCGGATCCCTCATTTTATAAAAAATCCCCTGTTGATATCATTCTCGCAGGTGACATATTCCCTGACATCTACGACGGGAATAAAATAATCGTGAGCCCCACACTACCCGTAGCACTAAGTAGTGCCTTCGGGTTCGTATTGTGTGGAAGAATGGAAGTACCGTGTACTTCCGATGATGTCACTAACATTGCAACATTATCTTGCAATTTGGTGTCGTACACCAATGACAGTGACACCATCAATGCGTCCTTAAAATCGTTTTGGGAATTAGAGGAGTCGCCGTGCGACAACCCTAAGCTCAGCCCACACGACGAACTAGCCGAGGAGATTTTTTCTAAGCAGCACTATAGGGACGAGAGTGGTAGGTACGTATCACCTATTCTGCTCGACCCGAACCGTGCCGCCCTCGGTGAATCACGTAACCAAGCCGTGCGAAGTAACTCCCCTGAGTTACTCGTGAGAATAGACGCTGAGCAATCCGTCGCTATAAACTTTGGTGACGACACCGTGTGTTCTTCACTAAAGGTACTCGGACTGAAATGGCTGCCCTCTGATGATTGTTTTTCATTCGACTATAACATGATGGACGACACCTACACTAAACGATCGGTGCTAAAACTTCTTGCAAGTATTTTCGATCCTGTTGGATTTCTATCTCCCTGCACATTTCTCGCTAAATGTATAATGCAAGACTTGTGGAAGCTTAGTCTTGGTTGGGACGAGTCCCTCCCAACTCAATTGCGGGAAAAATGGTCAATGTATATAACATCATTATCGAGTCTCTCGTCTATAAAAATCGAACGGCACTTGCTTATGCCGAAATTCTGTGAGGTACATTTAATTGCATTTTGTGACGCATCAACCCGTGGTTATGCGGCATGTGTTTACGCTCGAAGTGTCGACCCAAATAATAAGGTGAAAACCAGACTACTTATCAGTAAAGGTAAAGTCGCACCGATCAAACCTCTTACGATTCCACGACTCGAACTTATGTCAGCTGTTTTGTTATCTAAATTAATTTTATTCATTCAAAAAAATATAAATAATATAAACTTTCAAGTAACGGCTTTGACCGATTCCAGTGTTGCACTCGCTTGGTTACAAACACCTCCTTACAAACTTCAAACCTTTGTGTCTAATCGTGTCACTCAAGTAGTGGAGGTAGTTCCGTCGAATAGCTGGTATCACGTGAGAAGCGAAAACAATGCCGCTGACATTTGTTCGCGTGGCGCCATGCCGACTCAGCTCGTAGCTGATTACGAGCAATGGCTTCACGGACCAGATTGGTTGGCTGATGACGTTCATCAGTGGCCAATCAGTCCGTTTTACATAAAAGATGACTCGGAAATATTAGAGTTAAAATCAAATAATGATACTTTCTCCTGTCTATCTCAAACATTAACTGACGATTTTTCAAAAACGTTTTTTGAAAGGTATTCCTCATTCACGAAACTTCAACGTGTTCTTGCATGGTGTTTACGATTTGTAAAAAACTGCAGACTCACAAAAAATGAACGTTTGTTTGGACCCTTATCAATTGGCGAGTTGAATGTGTCGCACGATCTTATAATTAAACTTACACAAAATACCTATTTTCGTGACGAAATAGATAAACTTAAAAATAACAAATATGTTCCGTCGTTACGGAAGTTAGCACCCTTCGTCGATTCCCATGATTTCCTCAGGGTGGGGGGTAGGTTATCCCAAGCTAAACTACCTTACAATAGCAAACATCCTCTGCTATTGCCTAAAAAATGTCACGTAACTTTTCTAATAATCAATTATCTTCACGTCATGTACCTACATGTAGGACCTCGCTCATTACAAGGTATATTGTGTAAACGTTATTGGATAATTTCCGCGCGCAATGTAATCCGTAGTGTGTTGTCGAAATGCATCGTATGCTTTAAATGCAACCCTACATCGATTCAACCCCATATGGGTACTTTACCCGCCGAAAGATTGATACCTAACAAGGTTTTTGATCATGTCGGTTGTGACTTAGGTGGTCCGTTCCTCATTAAATCGAGTAATAAACGCAACACAAAGGTTCTAAAATGCTACATGTGCCTTTTTGTGTGCTTTTCCACAAAGGCCGTGCATATTGAAGTCTTAAGCGATTTATCAGCTGATTGTTTTCTAGCTACACTTGATAGGTTTGTAGCGCGACGCGGCCTATGCTCGTGCCTACATTCAGATAACGGTACAAATTTTGTCGCCGCTGCAAAACATTTGAAGAATGTGGTAATCTTTTTTAATAAATATAATGACCCGATTGCTGAAGGCTGTGCTTCTCGGTCTATTGATTGGAAAAATATTCCACCTACAGCTGCGTCGATGGGCGGACTGTGGGAAGCCGGGATTAAGTCAGCCAAGCGTCATCTTCTTCAGGCAGTAGGAAATAAGGTGCTCACATACGAGGAGCTCACTACTGTCTTTTGTAAAATCGAAGCAGTATTAAATTCACGTCCTCTGTGTCCATTGTCTAACAGTCCCGATGAGTTTGAAACATTAACACCGGGTCATTTTTTAATAGGTCAAAGCTTACTCGCCGTACCCGAGTACAATGTTGAAGACGTGAGTGTGAACCGGCTGTCACGTTGGCAATACGTTCAAAGGATTTCCCAAACGTTTTGGAAAAAATGGTCCGATGACTACCTACATACATTGCAACAAAGAGCAAAGTGGCACACACATTCTCCAAATCTCATGGTTGGCGATTTAGTTCTCATTAGATCTGATCTAACTCGCCCACTCAATTGGGTTCGGGCCAAGGTAGAACGTGTTCATAATGGTCCTGATGGGGTAGTTCGTGTTTTAACTTTGAGGACGCAAAAGGGACTATTAAAGAGACCGGTAAATAAAATCTGTCCTTTTCCTTATTCGCATTGATAAGTTCATAAACTATACTAAATAAATCTTATTCATCTTATCATATTTACTTATGTAGCATCTTATTATATTTACTTATGTATAATTAGTAATTACTTATAAAAAAAAATATATTTAGGTACACTATTCTGCCCATTAGCAACATTTCCATTGCCGTAGGAATTTCTTTCTTATTTCATGTACATTTATCTACTGGAAATTATCATGATAATTTCGGTGGGGGGAATGTTCGATCTTTGCTCATTTTTAACTAAAGGGTAGATAAATTGTGTTTGCCATCTGCCTTTTCTGCGACTGCCGTCGTTTGAAATCGGGGGTTGAGGCACCCCCCCCCGCCCTCGCATCATCCTTGCCTGCGCGGGCGCGCATCACCAGTGTCCTTGGACGACCGCCCTGATTCGGTCGTGATCTCATCCTTGAGCTGCTATCCGTGATAGCCAGGATTACGAATTTCATACATATTCCTGCCGTGCAGACAATATTGTGTGTGTGAGACGTTCTCGCAAACAGTGCTGTGCCATTTTCGATACCTAGCTGGTGTTTGGACTTTACAACGCTGCTCCATCATCTCCACGCCATCCAGAAACCTCTGTGCCGATCCATCTTTACAGACGACGTGTGGAAGCAATAAGGTTGGTGGTGGACTTGATTTATCTACTTTTGTGAGCAAAGATCTTTTCCAAATTCTAGTGGGTATATCGTTTATGTACAGGCTTAAATTTTACATACTTAGGTCCTTCGAATCTTCCCAGCCCTAACAGACTCCACACATACATTCTCACAAACTTTCACATTTATAGTATTAGTAGGATTTCAAATTAAATGGGAGATAATAGGACCTACATAGTAACTACCTAATTTGTATAATGTACCTATAACTTATTTTAAAGGTCAAGGCTTCAAAACACACTGGTGCAGGGAGTGAAGATGTATATGTACCAACGATATGGTATTATGACAGCTTCAGTTTTCTGGAAACTACCACAGAATCATGCCGTTCAATCAGGGACACAATAGAAGACGAGGTATATTTTATTTTATTTAGATATTTATTAAATAGTAGGTACAGCATTAATCATTTTATCTTGAAACGCAACTCTGCCAACTGAGTTGAAATAATTCATGAATGTGTTTCGAACTTGGTTTCCTTCTTCATTACGCTGACTTTTACTTGTGTTCTTTAACGAAGTCAATCCATCAGTATGTTTTCGCCAATCCCCTTGACGTATTGAGCCTTGTGAAGTATTTTCATGATCTAACCATTTTCTGGTTATATATCCTGGCTCCCGTTTTCTCAAATAATTGTGTAAAGCACAACATGCCATTACCACTGCATCTACGTTGGAGAGATCTAGACTGAGGGGTCTCCGTAGTACTCTAAAACGCGAAGCCAATATGCCGAAGGCATTCTCCACCACTCTACGGGCTCTACTTAAGCGATAGTTAAATATTCTTCTTTCATGGCTAATACCCTTAAACGGAAATGGTTTCATGAAATGTTTGTTAATGGAAAAAGCACTATCCCCGATCAGAACATATGGAGCATGTGTTTCTGTGCCTGATAGTGGAGAAAATGGTGACAAATTCAAACAACCATTAACTAATTTTTGATGGAACTTTGTAGATTCAAATACGGCTGCATCATTAACGGAGCCATTGGTACCAGTTTGGACATACATGAATTCATAATTAGCATTGACAACAGCAAACAATATTACGCTGAAAAATCCTTTATAGTTGTAAAATAGAGAACCACTTCCGGGCGGTTTTTCGATGCCAATATGTTTACCATCGCAAGCTCCAATACAGTGATTGAAATTCCATTTATCTTCGAATTCAGCTGCTACTTGTATCCATTCTGATTCTGTTTGCGGCAACTGAAAAATAATTATATAATTTATTTATTTTCAGGATTCATCATTATCTTGCACAGAAGATACTCAGATGACAAATTCTACCAATAATACTTCCAATCAAAATATGTTTAAGAAAAGAAAAAGAAAGAAGCTCCTTTAAAACAACAACAGGACATTCTTGATAAAGCTAGCGGATTAATGAACACGAAGGAAGAAGACTGGGAAATCCTTGGAAGATCCATTGGAATGCAACTGAGAGATTTGAATCAACGGCAACATATTATAGCCCGTAAATTAATATCAGATGTGATATTTTATGCTACTTTAGACAAGTTGTCTGAAGAATCATTTGTAGGTTTAACCACAAATAACTATCAATCTAAGGCTTCATACCCATGGTTCACACCTTTACGATCATCGTCTTCCCAGAGTGAATTTCATCGTCCTGTTAGAACATCATCACCATACCAGTCCCCGTATCCATCACCATCTACACAGTACCGTATCCAATCGCCAAATTCTCCCCTTTGTAACTTACCACCCCAACAACAAATGCAGTCCTCACATCCTTCAGCATCCACGCAGTACCACAGCCAATCTGCAAATTCTCCTCATTACTTACCACCTCAGCAAAAAATACAGTCCTCGCATTCTTCACCACCACCCACACAACACCACAGCCAACCTTCAAATTCTCGTCGTAACTTACCACTTCAGAAACAAATACAGTCCTCTCACCTTTCACAATCACCAGAGTACCACAGCCAATCTTCAAATTCTCTTCATTACTTTCCACCTCAGCAACAAATACAATCTTCTCCTACTGTGGAATATACAATTCAAGCCCCACACCCCTCAGATCCTTTACCATCTGTACAACTTCATATCCCATCCCCTCCACATTCAACTACGTTGGAGGAGACAAATGATGGATCTCTGCTGATTGAAGGCAATGGGGATATAATGAGACTTTTTAATTTTTGGTAAAACGAACAAAAATATCTAAAAAAATTGTGCACATTAAAAAACCTTTTATAACAAAAATTACTTTTATTTACTTACCTTTATATAATTTTCCAAACATGTATAAATAGCCGAACAGGTTTCAGGGATAATTATTGACAGCATGGGTTGAGATATTAGAGAACTGTATTTCAAATCTTGGTATGAATTCCCTGTTGCAAGAAATCGTAATGTTACTACTTACTTACCAATCTTTGCTTTGCACTAATGCTGTCTCTTAAAATAGTATTTTGTTTTTGTATATATGGTGTCACAAGATTTAGTAAAATATCGAACGATCTTGAATCCATTCGAAGATAATTTCTGAAGTCTGCCGGTTCTAAAACACTCATTATATTCATGTTTGATAACCTGTCGCGCAGTAATAAATATTCCTTGACCCACGTCTTTCTTTTTTTTTTCTGTATGTTGATGGACCCAACGGCCACAGCCACGGCGAGGCCAATTTTTTGATTTTTGGACAGCACTGGAGCCATTTTGTTTATAGTAGTAAAACGGTAAAACGTCCGCCTTTGTTGTGTTTCAGCAGGCAACTGATTTAGTAACTATATTTAGAACAGTGTGATTAGAAGCTTCTAATTTCGTTCCTTTTCTGAAACCTGATTTAGGTTACTAAATTTAGTAAAGTCTAATAAGCCTTTTATGTAACTTTGTTATTAATAAATAACTGTTCCGCTCGGTGGTTCCACCCGTGGTCCAATAGATGGCGCTAGTCTAAAAAAGTTCTGAACTTAAACCATATTTTATACTCGTATATATTTTACACACAAACAATAGTTTAATTAACTTAAAAACAACGAGCTTTTCAACTGTCTTGTTCTTTTCAGGGCAACACGTGTCCCTCCGCTCCGGTCTCTGGTGTCTCCTAGGAATGCTTGTCTTCATCGTCGTAGAAAAGTTATTCGCAGCCACCGACGACCACGAAGACAAGCATGACACAGAAGAGCACAAACAAAACGGCACGGGGGCGATAGAGATAGAAGATATTGAGAAGCTGTTAGAGAGAGAGAGGAAAAGTAGAGGCAATGATGAGCCGCTGTGTGGGAACGGAGTGACGGCCAAGGAGATGTATGAGACGTGCCTGTTCAATAATAATACTAAAGGTGAGATCTCAAGGGTGTATACACATCCCCCCTCTCCCAAAACAAATTCATACGGTTAAGTAGACCCAAACTAAGCTATAAGCTTGTATTATGGAATCTAACTAACTAACCCAGACGTCCTCGCCATTAAGAGAGGTGTCTTACCTTTATACTGTATAGCAACTCCTCGCGGTTTTTTCCGCGTTGTGCCCTTTCCCGTGGGAATTTTACGATGAAAAATAGCCTATTCCTTCCCGTTGAATATGTCTTATTCGTTA
The DNA here is from genome assembly GCA_951394245.1 of Cyclophora punctaria. Classification (NCBI taxonomy): domain Eukaryota; kingdom Metazoa; phylum Arthropoda; class Insecta; order Lepidoptera; family Geometridae; genus Cyclophora; species Cyclophora punctaria. The sequence goes on from OX596190.1 coordinate 5,982,542, forward strand.
CAAAAAGAATTATTCAAATCGGTCAAGTAACTTAACGTTCCATTGCAGGTGAAGGCGGGTGCTGCAACAGTATTGCCGTGGGCAACGGGTCGGCCGTCCGGTGCAAAGGGAACAGGTGGATGGGGCGCTGCATCCTGCGGGAGGCGCGGGACAAGGCACTCACTGTGTCCAAAGAGAAGAGTGATAAAAAGGATGTGAGTTTATAGTTAACCCTAGATATGCCAGGGGCCGTCTATTAATCACGTGATGTTTTTGCATTTTTAACCCCCCCCCCCTCCTCTTGGTGACACATGCAGTACGAAGTGTCTAGTAGAAACAGTCAACTGACAATGAACCTTGAATGCTCAGATGTTATTGTTATGACGACCAGACAGACAGAACTCATATGTCATTTTTAACCTATTGGTGACACATGGTGATGTTTAAAACTGTATCACGTGTATTTTTTAGTATCTACAAAGAATCTTAATTTTTTAAAATATTTATATATTCTTTTCGGTTAAGTAATCGCGCGTTTGCCGAAAAAATTAATACACGTGATATATTATGGACCCGCCCCCCCTTTGATTATGGACAGCCCCTCACCGGAAAATTCTAATTATAAACGCCGTTCGTTTATAATCAGTATTCTCCATTTTACCTTCTTAGTGAATCGATAGTTATTCGCAATAAGTGAATACATATGTTCAACAAGCTAGAGAAAAAAAAAAAGATGACCGCGCTTTATTTTCCCAGATTTAGTGGAGCAGTGACCCATTGATACGTTTTGTTAGGTGGAGAAAAAGGTCCCTGTTTATTAAATGGCATGTTGAATGTGCAGGTGGCGGGGTACCTGAACCTGATGGCGAACTCGATCGACAACTTCACGCACGGGCTGGCCGTCGGCGGCTCCTTCCTCGTCGGCTTCCGCGTCGGCGTGCTCACCACCTTCGCCATACTCGGTAAACAAGTAGCCTCTTACGGCCCACTGCTGGGCAAAGAAACGTCGCAAGTCTGGGAAAAGTAACGCCCCATTGCTGGGCAAAGTAACGCCCCATTGCTGGGCAAAGTAACGCCCCATTGCTGGGCAAAGTAACGCCCCATTGCTGGGCAAAGTAACGCCCCATTGCTGGGCAAAGTAACGCCCCATTGCTGGGCAAAGTAACGCCCCATTGCTGGGCAAAGTAACGCCCCATTGCTGGGCAAAGTAACGCCCCATTGCTGGGCAAAGTAACGCCCCACGGCTGGGCAAAGTAACGTCTGACTTTTGTTCCAAGTATGTAATATTCCACTGCTGGGCACAGTATACAGTATACATCAGTACAATGAGGAGCATTAGGCGTAAACTTAATAAACTACTAATCTACTTGAAGCTACTAACAGAAAAAGATAGAAAAAAAACACATAAACTTAATATAATCTTGTAACATGTCACTATTATCGTAGAAGCGAATACAATAACAAGACTATTATTATAATTACATAACGTCGATTACAAATCCATTGTATTTTTGTGAAGACAATACAGCGGAACTGTTTCCACTGGTAACTATTTAGCCACATTGATGTGACGTAACATTGTGTCTGTTTCAGTCCACGAGATCCCTCATGAAGTGGGCGACTTCGCTATCCTCTTGAAGAGCGGCTTCTCAAGGTGGGAAGCCGCTAAAGCACAATTGGTAAGTCCTATTTATATACTACTAGCAGTGCCCCGCGGTTTTACCCGCGTTGTGCCTGTTCCCGTGGGAATTTCGGGATGAAAAGTAGCCTATAACCTTCCCGTTAAATGTGGCTATCCATTACTATTACCTATCCATTACATTATTTAAAAAATCAAATGGGACCAGTAGTTCCTGAGGTTAGCGCGTTCAAACAAACAAACTCTGCAGCTTTATAATATTAGAATAGATTTGTGTGTAACAATGATCCTATTTTTAACAATAATATTTTTAATTAAATTAGCGTAAATTATGTGTTTTGTCCGCAGGCGACGGCGTCAGCTGGTCTGATCGGCGCCTTGACTGCAGTCGTATTCAGTGGAGCTAGGAACTCTATAGGTATGTTATCGGTTTTTTATAGATAACTAGCAGCGCCCCGCGGTTTTACCCGCGTTGTACCCGTTCCCGTGGGAATTTCGAGATGAAAAATAGCCTATAACCTTCCCGTTGAATGTGGCTATCCTTTATAAAAATAATTATTAAAATCGGACTGATAATTCCTGACATTACTCCGAACATACAAACAAACAAACAAACAAACAAACTTACAAAATTTACCTCTTTATAATATTAGTCTATTTCATTTTACTGAATAATAAATAAAGTAAAAAGTGAGTAAATTATTAGCCTGTAATACCCACTGCTGAGCAAAGGCCTCTCATCTCACTGAAGATCAGAGTAGTAAGATCAGTATAGTGAGTATCAGGTCATGTCGTTGAATTAAATAACAATATTAATATATAATTTGTATGGTACTCCAGAGGCGAAGACGTCATGGATAGTCCCGTTCACGGCGGGCGGGTTCCTGCACATCGCGCTGGTGGTGGTCCTGCCCGAGCTGCTGCGCGAGCGCGACCGCCTCAACTCGCTGCGCCACCTGGCCGCGCTCGCCGCCGGCATCGCCACCATGGCCGCCATGACCTACTACGTGGGGTAGGCCGCTACCGACACTACGCCAGACATCGACCCTACTCTACCTACCCACGGGCCGATACGTGTTGCTACTCTGGAGGGTAGGTACAGTACGTAGAGTAGGGGAGATAAGTGTACTGTGAATCACAATAACCGGCACGTTGTATCGACCCTACTCTACCTACCCAGGGGTCGATACGTGTTGCTACTCTGGAGGGTAGGTACCGTACTATGTAGGGTAGGTGCAGTACGTAGAGTAGACGCGATACGTGTTGGTACTGTGAAGGGTAGGTACGAGCGAGTACCACTATGTAGTATGTAGGGTAGAGGTACTCGGGAGTACATACTATGTAGGGTAGATACCGTATACAATATGTTGTTTGAGTAGGGTAAAGTAGATAGGTGCGGGTTTAGGAGTGTACATAGAATGTAGTGATGAATACTAGAGCGTTATCATCTAACCAGCCCGGCTAGCAGATAACTGAAGACAAAGGTTTTCTCTTCAGATAGAACGTTAAATGAAAATTTTTAATAAACTTAGAGAAGTGACCTCAGTAACATCCAAGTGACCGCTCCTGACTACTGTAAAATAGTGTGGGTATTGTACGAAGCCTCTATTTAATGAATCATTTTATACTTAACCCTATTCCCGTTAAAATTACAATTTTATAAAAACCTATTCTTAAATTGTTATCAACTGCACAGTGCCTACAGTACCCAACAAAATTAAAATATATTGTTCATCAGAACATGTAAAAAGTATTATTTTTCGAATTGTTTTAGACTGTGAATATTAGTTACTAAGTTAAAATTATGTATATTCTATTTTCACTGAATTTATTTGTCTATAATACTAAAAATCATGTTAAATATAACTACATCTAATTCTATACATTTTGAATGCAGTGTAAAATGAATATACAAACCTAATCAAAAATATTTGTAAAAAGTATAATTAGTATAAGAAAATCACAATAATGTAACGCCTATACTCCCTTATATTCATACCAAATATATCATAACGAAAATGCAAAAAAATATTAACTTTATATAAAAACGCAGTAAGTGCTTCGCGGAAGACCGTGTAGAAACCAGTGGCCACTCGACTATAGATGTAGCAACGGCTATATAATTTAAAAATGTAAATATTATTAATTTTACTTAATTTTAATATTGAATTGTTATTTTTATTAATGCCTCTTAATATTATTGAATGCATACGGATAGTAGTCGTTACATGAGCCATGTCAGAGGCCTTTGGCGGCTCAATGACTCTGACACCAGGATTGGTCAGGTTGACCATCCACTCGATGAAGAAGAAGAAGAATGCATACTTGACAAACAATGGGGTGAAGTTATACGAGTTGCATACTCTGAAAGATTTTACATGCACTGTCATCTCCCACTGCCGGGCAATGACCTCTAATTGTCACTAAAGATAGTACAGTAAAGAGGATTAGACAAAATGCAATTTTAACTCAAATTATGCATTCAATAAAATTATGAGGGAATAAGAACCATATTGTAAAAATACTATATCTTCCTACCTTATAACTTCTGATATTCTAACGATATTGTAAACTATCGCCCTCTAGACAAAAAGCAATATGATACTAATCATTAAACTTAACTTTTAGTTCAAATTATAAAAAATACTCTTTAAAAATTGTATAATTGTTGTAAAATATTTATGGTGAGATTTCCAGGTGAATTAAACTTGAAAATCTCGTCAGTTATTAAGTAATTAGTCAAATAGCGGTACAAATATTACTCCGTATAGTTAAACATGTGATAGATCATTAGTTCTAAGAATATATTGGTACAGTCACTGACAAAATGTAAACGAAATGTAAGATCCCACGGAAAATGCTTTGTTGAAGTTTTTCGTAGAGTAAGGATTAGTCAAAAATAGACTATGCAAAAATAAGTATAGAAAATCACTAGAAGTAAGATCAATTAGTATTTCTTTGCTCATATATCAGTAAAATAATTAACATAGTGTGCACTCGAGTATTTTAAAGTTTTGTATATGACTGTACCGAAGATCATGCATTTCATATTATTTTTATTTTACTTACATATAAAAATGGTTTTTCAAATGTGTGTTGCCCTAAACGATCTACAGAACAAAGGCTTACTGAATATATCAGTACAATAAGCATTGAATACGTACTACGCAGGTATTCTTCAAATCACGTTTTTATTATACCTAGATTATATATATACGAACTAAAATGGCGTAAAATATAGCAATATATAATAATTAGTCTTTACTTGCCATACAAACAAAAAAATCGATTATTAATTCAGTAAGTCATTGAAAGAGTAGATCTATAATGATCGATATATCCTAGATTCAATCGTTGATTGTCGATGGAATTAGAATCGATCCAATGCACCGTGTCGATCGATATAATGTCGATCGGAAATAATTAGCCTATTCTATTAATTTTGTACATAATTAAATCGATTTAATCGTTCTACAATCGATTATTAGATCATAGTAACAAACATTACGATTTGCAATTTACTTCATATTAGACACACTAGAGATACGTCACGAATAAAAGTTAATTTACGTATTGTAGCCATTAATTGTGATAAAAAAAAGCCATTTATAAGTATTTCTTCGAATAATGAAATTGTATATTTAAAAAATGTTGAAAAAATAAAATATATCAAAAATATGCGTTTACATTATTATTAAAGCACGGTCGCTGAGCAGGAAGACTTTCGTTCATTGACCTTTATCTATTTCTCCCGTTCACTCATACACAATAGTATTGCCGTTTCACTCCGCCAACGCAGTGTGAGTGAGACGGTAATATTATTGTGTACGAGCGAAAGAGATAAGTAGATAAAGGTCAATAAACGACATTCTTTTTGATTCGCGATCGTGCTTTATCCCATTTCCAATACCCAAGTAGACAAAGAACATTAGCAAAGTGTGGATATTATTTTTAAATCAATTTCTAACGTAGTAATTTCTACAGTCTAGTCGCCTATATTTCAAACACATGCACAACGGTCAAACAGGTTTTTTAGCAAAACCGTGTAGACTGAGATATACACTTATTACAGCTTTATTTTAGCCAAAAGACCAAGTACTAGGATACTGTTAGTGTTGCCAGTCAGTCAGTTAAATGTGAATACATATAAAAAATGTAATATTGATGAATTGGGGGTAGTTTCGATTCAAATTCGCCGACCCCCGCCTCGCATCACAGCGATAACTCTTATATCTTCAGTCTGGCCACGAAACTAAAACTTAGTGATTACTCTTTACCCGAAACGAGCGGTGCAAGTCGCGCGAAACGTCAGGAAGTAAAAGTAAGTGGTTTCTTAATCTATACCTAATCTGTTTTGTCGCGAAATTAAGCTTCATTTCATTTCGAATAGGTCAGTAGCCAACCCTAGTGTCAAGAGTTTTTAGACCGCCTGAAGGCCTCCGACATGGTCTGACGATTGAAACAACCGGGACCGACTGCTTAACATGCCCTCCGAAGCACCTACCGTGCTCAGATAGAAATTATACTACTATCGGCCACCCATCCAAGTAGGGGTCGAGCTGCACGATGCTTAACAATCGCAACGAACTAACATTGGCTAGTCAAGCTACACCACGAGCGCTACACAATGAGGGTTTTCACGAAAATGACACTTTCGACAGATTTCTGGACCTCACGATGACATCACGTCTCAGTGCTGCCGCCTAGTGAGTGTCATTTCAGAAAACCCTCATTACGGTTATTCGTACATTTGCTCCTTTGAACAGCTGGGATAAGTCCAAACGAGTACATATATTCGAGTAGTCAGTCTCTACCACACTGACTTTTGTATACGACTCACAACTCAAATTACACTCATTTAACCTCCACCCCAATGAATAATAATAAAACAAACATATAAAATCAAGTATTTATTACTCAATGTAAAGATAATAATTACAGTGAGATTATTTGATATTTATACACACTACATTATACAATATATTTTAAAGTCATGCATCGATTGTCCAAAACTAGCGACAGATTGTTCATTTTCAAACACGAATTATCAAATTCTTATTAAAATGGACTTTATTATAGAGCAAACAAAGAAAGGTGTTTAAAAACGTTACCTGAATTTACAAAAGTAACTTTCTTATACACAAAGAAATTCGTAGCAACCAAAATTATTATACCTTACTTTCTGCAGTTGGTTATCAAAGTGTTACCACCTTTCTGCGTCGGATAACACGTAAACAGTAAAACATTTCAATAATGATTCAATGAATAAACAGATCTTAAATGCGTAAATACGATCGATAAACTCGTTTAAATTTACATCTAAAGTTAAAAAACGTACGATAATCAACGGATGTACAGTTTACATGACGTACACTTTCTCGACGCGTTTCATACAGAACACTTCTTTCGTTTTCGGGCAAATGATTGAGCCGTGTTCCTTCATCATTTCTATCAGGGCCTGTATGCAATGAAAACAATTAGGTACTTAAATTGGACTTACTGTTCCACTTAGACTAATGATCCCTTACGTAAGGAACTTCGATAAAATTAACTTAATATGTCATGTGATTTTTGACATAAAATCACTCATTAACCTCTCATTATAGTAGTTTATGCAACTGTCATATAAGGAAGGGTATTAAAACACGAGTGTGAGTTTATGAAACGAGCGCAGCGAGTTTCATAATAGTAGGTAACGAGTGTTTTAATACCCGTGTTATATGCAGTTGCATACACTACTTTATCTTCACTAATGCAATTAATCAAACAAAATTTTAAAAACAAAACACATTGCGAAACATTAAATTCACGCGTACGTGTATTGTCACAGTGAACTTGGCGCCATTAAAATCTAACCAATGAGAGAGCAGCTGCGCGCGCAGGGCCGCAGGGCGCGATGTTATAATGAGATTTTACGATATCGATGTGGATATTATAACATCATGTGCAATTGCTTAAATTGAGTGTTTTAGTTGTCTGCGCTATAACAGTAGTAATTATAAGTCAAGTATTGGAAACATAAGTAGAATGTTACAACATTAGTGTAGATAAAGAAATATATGAGTTTCCAATTCAAGTTGAAAAGAGTGCGAAAGTAATGTTATCGCGTTATCGATCACGTTTACGGATACACTTCACTTTTATTTTACATTTTGATCTGACACTTCGGCCCCTTTACTGGAACCGTGGTCTCAGAAGATTGACCAAGACTGTCTTTTGTAACCACGGTTAAACGTTAAAAAAAGCCGAAGTGTATCCGTAAACGTAGTTTCAATTTTTAAAAAGTGGTTGTTACCTTCTCGCCGTAGACCTGCCCGTTGGGCAGCACCATGGGGTGGTTGTGCTCGTTGAGCGGCAGCTGCGTGATGCGGCACACGAGGCGCGAGTGCGAGCAGTGCGCGTGCGGCAGCGACGCCGCCAGCGCGTTCAGCGGCGCGCTGCACACGGGGCAGCCCGCCACGCGCGTGCTCTCGCTGTAGCACTGCCTGCGCACCCACACCCACTTCACTACTCATACTCGATCACACTCCACATATCAGTGCAGTGAGGAGGATCACGCGTCATCGCCACGCTTCAGTCGACGTCAAGCCGCACGTCTACTTATACATCTTCATAGCACGGACCCAGACAAAGAAGTATGAACTAACGAGTTTTATATCAGTTGACAAGGCGCTTCTTAAGCTGTGACGTCACACAGTTTGACAGTTCAGGCCGTCTTCGAGAATATTGTTTGAAAAAAATATTTGATCTAAGTATTAAGTACTTAATATGATAACATATTAAATAAGTTTCAAAATGTTGTCACACAGTAGCCCGGAATGCCCCCGGGTAGAGTGCGGGTAGAGTGCGGGTGAGTGTACTCACGGCGTGTTGAGCGCGTGCAGGCCGAGCTGCAGCACGGCGGGCAGCGCGGGCAGGCGCGCGGGGTGCAGCAGGCGCCCGTGCTCGCGCCGGAACTGCGCCTCCAGCGCGCCCCAGCGGCCCGCCACCAGCAGCGACCGGTACGGCTCCACGTCTACCGACAAACTCACACTTAGTAAAGTCTTTACTTACGCCTCCGGTAGATGTGGATTTGTTAATGGAAATAGTTAAGTGACTTGTCAAATATATCTCAAAATGCCGAGCAATGATTTGACGACTCTATCTCAAACCTAATAATGCTATCACTTAGTGTTCAAAACTGTATGATTTGTTTCATTCAAAGAACGTTTCGTTATTTCCATTCATAAATTTTTTGAACGAAGTTCCTTATCGCGGGTTGCGAAAGGGGGCTAGACAGAAAATGGTAACGAAATTTTTTAGGCCAGAAAGGGACAGACAGATAAACTTGCGCACGCTAGAGAGAGACAGACAGAGAAACATGCGCGAGAGAGACAGTTACCGAGAAACTTGCGCACGCCAGAAAGAGACAGACAGAGAAAATGCGCGAGAGAGACAGAGAGAGAAACATGTGCACGCCAGAGAGAGACAGACAGAGAAACATGCGTGCTCTCTCTGTCTCTCTCCCTCTCTTATAGAAAGCAAGCTAGATATTTTCGTTTCGTCTTTCTATTTCGCATTGAACAGTGTGGTGTCGCGACGATTATTATTGTTGATAATAAATAAACTTCGTTCCATCCGGGTGTCCCTTGACACCTCTCAAGTTTTTTGCGTCTATGTTTGTTTCTCTTAATAAGTAGCATTGAAACTTTCAAATTACTGCACGAAACTTTGTAAAATACTTTTAAAAGTATTGACTAACTATCCCAAACTATCCAGTGATTTCCCTGGTGTTTTTGTTACGTACCTGTGTCCTTAGGGAAGGCGAGCATGCCCATACAATGCTGAATGTCCTCCAGCTGTCCGTCTTCGTAAGTCGAGAAGTGCTTCTTGGCGTACCGCACCGCTTCTAAGCGTTTGTCCTCGCGAACTAGCTCGATGAACTCCTGAAACAATTTGACAATATTAGTATTGTAGAAAACTTGGATTAAAATAGTCTATGACTATATCTATTCTATACTAATAGCTTTTATACGTTTTTTGTTTAAACGTGTTTAAATTCCACTGGAACAGGTAAAATCACGTCGCGCGATGAATAAGATTTATGTCTCTTTCGCACTGTCCCACTCCATTTCCCCGCTACCCTAGTAGCTGCTCTATTTGCTCTTCGGAAAATAGCGTATATCGAAAAGGAACAGACCATTTGGTAGCTAAAATGGTATTTATAAGCCTTTAGCCTTTATGCAATGTAACCCGTATTCGAACAAATAAATAATTTTGATTTGATTTGATGAATAACACTGATACTTTGACAAACCTGTATCCTGATTTTGAACTCCATGGTGGAGTTTAGTTTGCGCAGCTTGGACTTGTTGTCGGCGCACCACTGCAGGCAGCGCGCGGTGCGGCGCGCGCGCAGCTCCGCCTCCACCTCCGCCGCCGTCGTGTAGATGTCTGCACTCACAGATTGTGAGGTCAATAAAGTATACACCTAGGTAAAATGGGCGCAACAAAGACGCCTTTAAATTGCGGAAGAAGCGGCTAACAGTAAAAGTATTAGCCAAGTGGAGATAAAGTATCAACCTGCAATGTCACACGGGTGGGTGAAGGCCTCTCATCTCACTGAGATCAGAGAAGAGGGGTTTAAAGAGTTGAAAAGTCTGCAGGTTGTTGTTTTTGAAGAGTTAAATTCAAATCTCTTTTTAAGAACTTGTTATCATTATTGTATACTTCTAGATCCTGATTCAAGTGGCCTTTAAATATATGTGTATTATTTTTAAATATTTGTAATATGTATGAGGTGAAAACCATTTCAAAATTCGTTTTCTATTCAATATACAAAATTCTATCACTGCATGCGAGCATTCAGTACCAAAATATTACAAGGGGATTTATATGGTACCACATTCTTATAAAAATCTTATTTCTCAGTCCTTTCCTACATAACCTCCCACCATTTCCTCTCTCAACTCACCGACATTAGTGAGGTCTCTCAGGCCCCTGGCATCCGCCATTTTAGCCGCCGAATCGTAGTACCCGTTCTTCAGGAAATAGTCCACCAACATGCGCTCCAGACGCACTTTGCGCCATTGGTTTAGCTGCGACTGGAATTAAACAGTGAGGATTACATGGTTATTGTTGTGTTGTTGACTTGACTGCATTGAAGTAAACTGTTATTTATACTTGTGAAAGTAAAGTATTAAGTGTAATGTCTCGCAGGTGGGCAAAGGCCTCTCATCTCACCGCAGATATCAGTACAGTGAGGAGGATTAGGCGTTATAATCTAATGCCTAATGCGGGTTGGTGATCTCAGAGCGGCTCGGGTTTGAGATCACATGCTCTTTCTTTATTTATACATATATAAAGAAGTATAAAAAAAAAGTTAATATGAACAAAATCTAGCACCCCACGGTTTTACTCGAAAACAATGAATAAATAATAAACAATACAAACATTTCAATAACTGATACTAAAACCTGTACTTATATACACGAATACTTTAAACGAATATATAATTGACACCCAAACGTCATCGCCAACAACTATAACTGCAAATATTGTTGACTCCGGCCGGAAATCGATCGTGCAATCCCAGCCCCTTACTTTATTCTGCGGTGAGGAGGACTCTGATAAATTGGTGGCTTGTTCCTTGAGATGCTCGAGCCTCTTCTTGCACATGTTGGCTGCTTGCAGCTCCTCGTTGATAGCCTCGGATGCCTTACGCTTCATCGCTGTTAACTTCTCAACCTGAGAGTTTCAAATTTAATTTTGGTTATTAAAATAAAGTCCTGATAATTGTAGCAATGATACAATTATGGAAAAAAATATTGTTAGATATGTTTTTGTGTTTAATAGCATGTGTTTGTGTGTCAAGTAAATAATAATATGTGACTGTATACAAAAGTGTAATAAGCAAACTGTTAAATACAATTTATCATGGAACAGTAATCAGTTATGTGCTACTGCAATTCAAAAGCATCTACACCTTAACTCAAATATGTTTATATAGAATTTTGACCTCAAAAAGGCCTTGAACTGTTTGGCCTTAAAGAGGGTTTGTACCTTCATGATACTGTACTTCATGGTAAAATCAAATGGCCTCAAAGACCTCTTTTGAGCTAACTTACTGAAGATAACAGTTCATCATAAATACAGAGCAAGTTTTGAAACTCACAATCAAGTAAAAAGTAAAGTAAAGTATTAGCCTGTAATGTCCCAATGTTGGGCCTTTCATCTCACTGAAGATATCAGTAAAAAGATATCAAACTAACAATAAGTTAATCTAAATACCCACCATTCCACCAAGAAGGGAGTCAATCTCGCCAGCTGTCACTGGTTTCTTAACAGCCATGTCCACATCCGAAGTGATGCCCGCAACATGCCTCGCTTCAACATCGAGCACACGCTGAGCATTGCGATAACGCTTGTTGAATATCTCGTATGGCACCTGGTATAATAGGATGAAGGATTTTGAACCAGTTTTATAGATTCTTCTTTAAACTTTGGCATGTAATATAGTGAGAAGATTAACAAAGGTTTTTAAATAATATTTCCTTAAGTTTAGTAAAAAGTAATATAATCTCCATTTTGCTTTTAAATTCATCTTTATTAGCAGATAAGTAGTTGCAAATTATTAAACTGTGTGATGATTCTCTACAAATGGAACTACAAAAAATTGATGATTATGGTTTCAGTTTAAATGTAAAACCAGCTTTTTAGCTCTATTCTAGCTGTACACCACAGTGGAATGGGGGCAGACTATAGAAAATAGAACAAGTCCAGCAATATAATGGCAAACAATAACTAGTTTTAGTTGAATTTTAGTATTTACTCCACTGTCAGGCAGCCAAAATAATACACAATATTCTGAGATGTTTCTTTATTAATTTGTAAAATTGAAGACACATAGACCAGATAACATTTAACTTAGACTTTACAAAATAAGCTTAGGGCTTTTTAGTTTAGGTCTAATGAACTATATTCAATACTAGCAGCGCCCCGCGGTATTACCCGCGTTGTTCCCGTTCCCGTGGGAATTTCGGAATGAAAAGTAGCCTATAACCTTCCCGTTGAATGTGGCTATCCATTACAAAAAGAATTTTTCAAATCGGTTCAGTAGTTTCTGAGATTAGCGCGTTTAAACAAACAAACAAACAAAACAAACTCTTCAGCTTTATAATATTAGTATAGATTCATACACTAATTGTTCAAGTAATTTGTTTAAATTAGCACTGATTGTTATTTTATATGTACCTATGTTAGAATATTTTGCAATTTGCACAGTAGTTTAAATATTCTGTTCTGTATATTATGTTTTTAAAAACAATATTTTAGCATAAATTAGATATCTTAGAAGCATTAAGATAACAATAATGATATAATATGAAAAGTAGATCAACAGTGTGCATCGGAATATTACAAATTATTAATGTATGTATGATATGCAGCCATTTTAAAAATCGCCAAGGAAGAGCAAGGATTGCTTGCACGATAAAACTACAACGCACGAAATTAGGACACTAAAATTGCACTTACCTTCAACGTAGCATGTTCCAAACATTTTATCTCGTTCATTTTATCCTCAGATTCGCTGATTCGGTTCATTTTGAACTAATAGCTTGATATCTTGATAAATCCACAAATACGTTTTGGAACACTACAATGAAAACAAAACTCAGCTGATTGTCCGACTGACTTGTGTGTGTGATGATGCGATCATAGACGATCGATTTATGATTTGCAGTTTATCGAAGTTTTTAAGAACCTACACAAATAAAAGTATGTCAATATTGAGCGAAATTTAATTTTAAGATATTGTTTTCATTTAATTATGTTTGGACAACAATCAATCAAAGTAAATAATTACCAACCAACCAAGTCACACACAACACAACGGAGATCGGATCGGATTTATGAATAGACAGAGACAGATGTCAAATTATACCTAATAGTAACATGAAACAGTAGATAAGTTTAGCATAAACTTGTTATCTATCTCACTTTGTAAACAGACTATTACTTTAAAGGAAACGAGATGCAGTATATGCATTTAAAAAAACATAGAGAAGATTAATGAGACAGAATTAAAATGCAGTTTAAAACCTATTTTTTGCTCTAGATTCGATTAGCATGATCAATCAAAGTAATATTATATAATTACAATTTATTACAATATTTACAATTAGGTCATTTTAATTAATATTATAACATAAAACATTTCTGATGATATAGAGATGGTTTAGATAAACATGGTTTTTTATTACTTGTAAATAAGTGTACTGTAATATAAATTCAAATTAAAAATTTCTGAAATTCAATAATTTTTATCAGGGCATGCCGTTTTCTATTGTCCCTGTTACTTACTTATGTTATAAATTAAGTCTTATCTAGTCAAATTGAAAGTGATTTTGGAAGAACGTTTTCTTTTCCTGAACCTATAACTGCTCGCACTCTCCCCCTACCTAATTTATTATAATATCGTTTCTAATAAATAAAGCATGCGGAGAAGTGCTAAAGGATAGAGGTATACAGATAATTGTGGTACTTAATTTAATAAATGTATCCTGTACGAACAGTTGTACGAATAAACGACTATTTTAATATTTAAAATGTCGATTAGATTTTTATAACTGGTGTGAAAATATTTTCATCATTTACTGCACATATTTATGTGGTAAATAATTAAGTTAAAGAATAAAAGTTAATGTTGTACCTGAAATAACTTCTTGTTACATACCTACATTTACAATAATTGTTTGAGTGTTTATTTATTCCATGGTTTGAGTTTAACCATGATGACCAACTGAAAATATGATATTCGAATGTACACAAAACCATAGACAATAATGTGCCAAGAACACTAAATCACAGAAGTGTGCATGAATTATTTTTAAAATATTTGATATTATTACTATAAAGTTGTATTTATCATTTTAAGACAAACAATATTATATTTTTCACTATTTCTACATTATTTTTTAAATGTGTAGAGCTCGAATTTGATCTTTCTTTTCCAAACTACCAGAGACAGCCACGTTGTCGTAAGACCATAGACAATCTTTTTTCTTTTGCCGGCGCGTCACCGCGTCACTTTCGTTTCGTTTCGTTACGCAAATCCGCCATTTTGTATGTAGCTGGCGGTGCTTCACGGTATACTTTCTCGGTTCAGTGATTACACCCACGAAAACTATAAAACTTTCTATAAATTGACTCTTAAAACTTGCTGTGGACCTTTCTGACTTTACGTGAATTACTTTTGTCTTCAAAACCTTGTGCATTCGTGATTTGTGAGTGTCCTATAATTGGAGCGCGTGGTTGGAGCTTCTTTGTTGTTGAATTCGGCGAAAATAAGGTAAGATAGTTCATATTATTGGATAAATAAGTAGTATTAGTGCTTGAAAAGTGTTATAATTCGATAAAGATGGTGTAATTATGATTAGGAGTTGGTTATGTTGAAATGAGCTAGTAGCGTCGGTAGTGGCGCGAGTGATTCGGCGCGGTGGTAGAGCAGGCAGGCATCGCGGCCCGGCCACAGCAGGCGGCCGACGACATTACTCTCGCGCGACGCCGCCGCGTCACCTCGCAAACGTGTTACCAGTGAATTGGGAGTTTCTAGAAACCTTCTCACCACTAAACTATTGTTTTTTTCACCTAAAATTCATAAAAACGTGATTGTGCGTCCAATCTATTGGAATTCCTGGAAATTTTGGATGTCTCACGTGTGGTCAGTGAAGAGATACAAGTAGGTGGGAAAATAAGCTCTCAATTATAACCTCTTATGCCTCACAAAGCTTCAGAGATAGTCTAATTTTCGATCTTCTTTATCAATTTGGTTTATTAGAGTCATATTACAAAATAGATGTGTAAAATTTCAAAGCATTTTTAAGTACTTCATATTGCGAAGTTGCTAGGTAAAAGATATTGGTTTAGTATAAAAATTTAAAAGTTATTGACTATACAAACTTGAATCATTGTTTGAGTTTGGTTACATATTTGTAAGGTTTTGTTAAAACTCCAGCAACAACTTTAAATGAGATTCACAATTTCACCTCCAAAGTTTTGGTCATACTTGTAAGGCTGCTTTTTGTTAGCTTGAGTACTTATTATACTGTTCAAAGTACTCTCTGACCTTTGTTGGCATTCTGAACACTTTGAAAAGAATAACTTTGAAATATTTTCAAAAAAATAATTAACATTTGAATTGAGTTAGTTTAGGTGGAGGGGTTCCTATTGTAGAATACGGAGATAATCAGCTTTTATATATTATCGTCGAACACTAATATTGCTTATATAAACTTCTCTTTTTCTATTTATTCATAAATAAGACTCCTATAGTGTAGAATTAAATGAAATTTAAAATGCAAACTTGTCTGGAGTGATGCATATCTTTACATATTAATTTCACATGGATATGACTGGAAGATATTATTTTGGATGCCACTAACTGAACTAGGCACCAATCATTTCAGTAACACTAAAAGTATTGGTTATTTTACCTATTCCTCTAAAATCAGGGTTGTGGTAGTAGTATTAGCCTGTAATTTTCACTGCCAGGCCTTTTATCTCAAGTCGGTACAGTGAGGCAGATTAGGCATAATTGTTATGCTTGCCTATTGCGGGTTGCTGATCTTAATCCTACATCATTCAGTGTGACACAAAATTCAAGTTTGTCAGTTGGAATTGTGAAGTAGATACTTACATTAATAAATAAGTAATGTATGTAACCTAATTTACTCATTTAATTTACTATTTTGTAAGTTCAAGTGGGTTTATTAATTTTTCATTGTATTGCAATTCTCATTTGTAAATGGCATTTAATTTTATTTGTTATCTTCTACAATTAAATATTTAGGTAGCATCTGGTCCCATTTTTTCATAACTTGCAATTTTATTTGTTACTGTTGCCAACTGACAAATTATGTTGGACAAATTACTGTTAGAAAATGCAGCAGAAGGTGATAAAACAATTACAGTTCATTAATCAATTCAATTCTCACTATCCCAGTAATTTATTAAATCTTGAAATGAAAAAACGTTAATTCCAACCAAAGTCAGCATTAATAACAAACAATTATTCATGCAATGGAGCAATCATTAATATTTCCCGCCTTTTGTCTCTCCGATAATGACAGGACAAAATGGCGTACACGTTTTTATGACTATCGAACCGTTATATTCAAGTTTTCCCATACGCGCGCGTTTATAAATCGTTGTTACCGGCCGCTGTGTGTTTCTAATGTTTCTTAGTAAATAGACGGACAGTCGCGGCCACATCCGTCAACGTGTCGCGTACACCCACACTGACACAACTGCTAGGGTGACCATGTGCACAGACAATTTATGGATCAAGTTAACGCCTTTTTGGTGTGAGCATTGTGTTATAAGTACCTAGTAATTAAACCGTGTAAATAAGTGGTAAATAATATGTGTAGTAATCTTAACGAATGTTAAATAACGTGTATTGCTACTAACTACATGACATGATACATATATGCTTTTAGCACAAAAATATTGTCAATTAGTCTGAGTTCTATTTGTCCACCTACTGTGCTTTCAGACTTCCATTTGCCATAACGATGTTACCGTCCAATACGCGCACAAAAGCTCCAAATGAATCTGTAATGGTCACCCTACGCCGGTTCGTTTGTGCGATGTCCCGATCGGCATTCGATTAAGTTCCTTTTAAATGTACGCGGGCGCAATCAACGCTTGTTCCACGAGACACGACCTCGCGGCATGCCCAAGCCTGAGAGGAAAGGTGCCTTCAAAACTCGTTCCTACGCTTCTTGACACACGATATTTAATACACTCATTTACCTCCATTATTTCTTACCTATAACAAGCGGACGTATTCATTAACACCCATCAAGTTAATCCGTCGACTATGAATCGTTAATAATAATTTCAGCAAAGGAATAAATAATGTTATAATAAAGATAAGTACAAATAGGTACTTGTCGGGGCGGCTGGTTTTATTGCGACGGAAACTTGTTTTATGACCATCTTTTGACGTAATGATGTATTTTAAATTATATTACTTTTGAAGTTATTAAATTAAATACCTATTACCAAATACGCTAACGTTTAAAATACTTAATTGGAAATACTCTGATATTTATTAATGGGTATTTAGGAATCGTATCTGTAACGACCATAAAATATAATGGATTGTTCAGTCTGGTCTAGGTTGTATAATATTCTAGACTTGGTGACGTGTAATCGCTTTAATGTATGCGCATAATTACTGACTCAGGTACCTACCTACCTACTATTGCGTGAGCCAACCGCAGGGTTGGCCAAATGTTTTATTTTGTGAATCCAATTAGTTAGGTACTTCGCAAGTTGTTTATTTTAGGTTATAATACCTATATTTGTTAACTAGCATTTATGTTAATTGGGTACCATATTAAGACCTAGGTACAATAACATTATTACTTCCATCTGTAAGAAGATATCTCTGAAGAATCTCAACGGCGAAGAACTGTATTATATCTTCGGTATGGTTTTTATTTAAACCTTTGTTTATCGTAATCTAAAGCTATCCATCATCTAGTTACTTATACTGTGAACCTAACCTAGCTAAACTCATTAACAGTCATCCATAGACTTATCTTGAATAAGCGCTCGTCTAGCCGACAGTGGGTAATTTTTATGAAATTGATATCTATTACTAGGTACTAGCTAACTGCTGACTCGAGTCGGGTTTTCCGCTCGCGTCTGACTTTAACGTTTCAAATAGGTATTATTGTCACGACACGACAGGCACCTAACTGTTTGATTTACTCGAGTGACTAGGCGATTTAATGCAGATGCTAACATTATTATGCTTATAGGCAAACGTCCCATTTGCAGTCAGGTCCATCACTATAAGGCAGTCAAAAGACGTCTTTATAAGGATGAATTAGTACTAATTCATCCTTTAAAGACGTTTTCTACTAATTTAGTAGAAACTGTTTGACTCGCTGTTGGTCATCTGTTAATTTATTAACCCGTCAAACGGATGTAGGACTATTTTTAATTTATTCATAGGTATGTTTCCGTGTGAGATGAGAGGCCTTTGCCCAGCTGTGGGAAATTACAGGCTAATACATGCATGTACTCTGTATCTTTTTTAACCAAGTTTTGCCTTCTGATCTCGAGTATAGGTAAGACTTTATCTGCCTTGAAACACAAACTAATGTATATTTCCATGACACACAATTGTGCGACTTCTATTATGAAATAGGTACGTTTTGTATTAATAATTGATCTTGTTATGCGTTGCCTTATATAGACGTGTTTATATGATCTTTTTAAGGTAAAGTTGAACGGTTAATACCTATATATACTTCGTTGACTTAATATGTACTTCATTATTTATAACGCTGTATAATTTCGGTCTGAAAGCCTATTACGGTCATATTTTAATTAAGATGTTTATTCGTATAGATACTTCAAAGTTTCCGGTTTCAAATAATTCACATGTAAATTATAATATTTGATTGAAATCAACATTTTTTAGACATACAGAGTAAATGAACTCCGTTTATGGAAACAGGCAAGAGAGATAGCTAATTTATACCAAACGTCCGCATCTCGTAAATAATTAACGGGATGCGCAATTAAAATGTTTTATTTTAATATGGCGGTATAAAATCGAAACAACGAGCCAACAATTCGATATTATTATCAAAATGGTTATAATTTAACTTGGTACGGTTCTATTGTGCTTTGGGTCGTTAATTCCCTTCCCGCTGTACCGTGGGGTGTTTGCGGGGGGTGAACACTGCACACCCTTCGCTGACCGACCTATTAAAATTGTAATTACCGCCCGGCTTTGTTGTATTATTGTCGAAATGATGTCATATTGATTGCGCGAGTGCCAGCGGTATACCGCTTTCTACGTTGTATAATTTCTCATTATAATGTTAATCACCATAGTCTCTACTGTACCTAGCATTATGATCGTAAATTTGGTTATATTATTTTGCATGATAAAAGTAGATGTTGAAGTCTACACAAATGTAGGCACAATAATCTAACGTAACGTACCAATAGGCTAATGCTGCTTGACTTTGAAAGAAAACAGCATGACATTCTTATTCATCGATTAGTTAATTAAGATTTTAATATAATCTAGCGCCACAAAACTCATTTCGCAATCCAAGATTTGTTATCTAAGTTTTATTATAAAAAACAGCAAAATTGTAACCACTTGTTTCTAGTTCCTCAAGTAATAACATAAATGTCTTTAATAATAATACGAACAGAATCTAGACAGTCGCCAATTTTATCATGAATAATTTGAAAGTTAAAGCTTCAGTCCTCAACCGTTTATTAAAACTAAACAAAAGCTTACGAAGGCATATTTCTTTGCTGCCATTTTTCAGAGAATGAATTACAAGAATGAGGAGTAATAAAAAAGTTTTAATGCACATAGGAAATGACTGTGGCGTGTTCCAAACAAGTTTTGCTTCCACGACGTTTGTGTTTCGTCTTCTTTCAATGGAATCAAGACGAGTTTATACTCGAATAACTTTTTTAAAATGTGCAATATCTTAAATTTTGATGGGGTTGTACACAAGGGTCGTCTATCCTATAAAAAGTTATATTCAAGTCGGTAAAATCTGCTCCACATTTTAAGCCCCCTTTAAAAAGCTTAATTTTCTATAACTTTAAATTATCTTCAATAGCTAACTTTACCACGTCATTAAAATACATAGAGTGCATTATCTTCACTATGACTCAAAAAGAGTACACTGTAACTTCACAGTTAGTTTCAGTTAAGTTTTGAACTATAAACCCACAGTCTGTATGCTATTCTATAGAATAGCATACATATTGATTGGTTTGTTCGTCTGTTTGAGGACGGCACAGATTGGCGATGCCGCGAGACGACCTTGCATGCGCGCGTCACTACGACACCAGGCTACTTATTTGTTACTAGTCAACACTGGATATATTTACTAGCTTGATGGAGTATGATAAACTGCAATTAATTTTAAAAACGTATTAGCCTGTAATGTTCCAGTTCTAAGCAAAGGCCTCTCATCTCACTGAAGATATCAGTATATTAATATCTATCTTTTAATGACTTTCATTATTATTATATAAAAGATATTAGGTAAACAACCATAAACCTAAATTACGTTGCAGACATCGAAACAGGTCAGAAAGGCAAAAAGTGAACTTGTTTTCAAAAGCATGTCGTGTATAGGTCAAACTTAGTAATTGTTGTTTGCTCTCATTTTGTATACTTTACCACTTCAATACACTTATAGTAGGTACCGACACCGTGTCAAGAATTCCAATCTAAAAATACAATCCGTAGGTGAAAGTAATATCGAAGCTAGAATTGTATTTGTTTCTGTCGTACGCCCTAATGTTGTATGCAGGCAAGCACTCCTGTCTCTATTCGCTCAGAAATAATTTATCGTGTCTGTAGCGTAACGAAAAGGATTCGGAAATGGATCCGAGTCTGAGCGTTTCACTCGAACCGAACTTTGATTACTTCCATAAATCAAAGGGGATGGTTTGTTGTTTAGCTCCCGAACGACGATTTATTATGACACGTTTTAAACTTTAATTTTATTTTCTTACGCCCAAAAATACGAAAAAGCATTTATCATCGTCACTGTACTGATAATTTTAGAGGTAGAGTCCTTTGTCCTGCTGTTGTTTGTTATATTGTGAACTGTAAGAAATATAAAGTAAGTAACACATATAAGTAGATGGGTAGTGATTACCTAGCGTAGTGTCAGCGGTCACCAATAAAAGTTTTGCCGATCGTAGGCGTTCCGTAGAGCAACGTTTAAGGTTATCTATAAATAAATGTACGCGTTACATACGTATCTATCTATGTACGCATTTATCTCTGGGTTTTTGCACTTTTTTCCATTCAATATTTGAGTGACAGATGTAACATATTGCTGAATGTTGTTGTTGAACATCATACAGACATAACACTAACATTGTATGTATGTACGTACAATGTATCGTTTAAATATGTAATCCAATACAATGTTGCTAGATAGCGCGACAGATAATGTATAACGATATAAAAATGATACGAGTTATAATAAACGAACGTTCGGTAACATAATATTTACTATAAACGCTTTAGATTCAATACGTGTGCAATACATTGTGTTTCCATTGTAATATTACGGTATAGTATAGTTTGTGTGAGGCTGAGCCCGATCATACCATTGTTTATCGCGCCCGCCTCGACGGCCCATAATGCACAATTTATGTCTCAATTTCGTGTTCCCACGCCATATAAACTTTGCCGTCTGACATGACTTGTATCTGCCACAAATTTCTTAAATCACAAACATGAATTTACCGACTATTTTCCACATTTTATTGATCATATTACAGATCTGTCGTACATATAATCGCTTAATGATTTATTGCATTTCATATAAAACCAGATAATCTCAATCGATGCCAAAGTACAGTCGATATAAATTGTAATGTTACTAAATGCCAGAGTCGTACGTAGCCGTAGGCATTTTTCTCACAGTCGGATACGAGTAAAACCATTTTCAGGTTCGTTTTATTCGTGTTTTATCGTACACTTACGTAATTAAAACACACGGTTTATACCGCACCGGGGCGATCATTAAAACGTATTTAATGGTCGTCTTGTGTAAGCTGTTTTCCTGTGCTTCGCGAAAACTGTTAATTTTTTCGGTGCACGTTGCGTCGCCGGCCGCCGGCAGCCGGTCACTCGGCCGGTTAATGAAAGCCCGTTGAGATGGGACGCCTAATTGGATTCCATTTTGTATCGGAAAACGGCCGGTCTGACTTGGTTTCCGTTTCGAATTGGTGTTATTCACCTCTTCATCACTTTGTCATGGAAATTTCTTGGTACACAACATACCCATGCCTTTTTAGTTCTAGAAAACTTGTTTTATTATTTAAGTCATTTGCCTGATTCGTCATACCTACGTAAATAAAATATTATATTAGTCTACAGTAAACCTGTTTACTCGGTCGCCCGTCTTGTAACGCCGACTCACCAGTTTTATATCTAGAATTTGTTGAACGTATACCTAATTTATTATTATTTAT
The DNA here is from genome assembly GCA_951394245.1 of Cyclophora punctaria. NCBI lineage: Eukaryota > Metazoa > Arthropoda > Insecta > Lepidoptera > Geometridae > Cyclophora > Cyclophora punctaria. Next base: position 6,005,193 of record OX596190.1, read on the forward strand.
TTAGTTTAGGTCCTTGCAGGTTTCTTATTTTACTATCGATAAATTAGTGTTCTCAACGTTAGATAAGATCGGGTGCTGCAGAACACCCAGACAGACGGCATAGCATTAGAATATCACGAACTATTCTATTTTATCACTGAGCGTAATTTATTCTCGGTCGTGTCTCACCTTTATCTCGCCAGTGTCGGCATTACCGAACGCTTTATCGACAAAAAAATGGCTATTTACTACGAAAAACAAGCCTCTGGAAATGCGACGTCGAATTTGATCTGAAGCTCAGTGCTGAGTCATGCAAGTGGCGACTGGAGAGGGGCGGGCGGGGCGCGGGCTGGGGGCGAACCGCTCAGCTCAGCCACCCATTATACTATTGTGGAGGCACGTTGTTTTCTCACAAAATGGTGTGTCAGCTACACTTTGGTCAGGACGTAAGCCGACGCCGACGCGCCCGCGACTCCACTTGTGAGCAAACTCGTTTCAAACAAAACGTCCACATAGACAATTTATGCTCCGCCTGCGTTGATACGATATCATTATTCTGCAAAAATATTATCGTATCTCAGAACGAACCTCTCGTTATTTTCCTGACTGCGCAGCAATTAATTTACATAAGTAGGTTAGGTAGATAGTTGTTGTTTAAACCTGACTTATTTAGACGTTTATCAGTCACGCTACTAATAAAATGTAGTAACGTTTTAGTTCATTGTATTTTATAACACAATAATAAAATTTTAAATTCACCGTTTAGTTTTCTCAATTTCAAAGGGAACAAAGTTAGTTGCCGAGTAGCGACAAACTGTAAAAGCCAATTACTTAGTCGACAAGAAGTTTGTACAACGCGTTTGGGAGCCGTTTCGAGATGGCTAGCTTATACTGTCGTTAGGGTTCTTGTGATATTGTCCAATGAACCGACTCCTGCTTACATATTAAACACCTATTCATTCCCGCACTTGTAGGTACTACAACTTAGTACTTCCATTTTAGTTATGAATTTTATTTGAGTTGGCTTTTCTATCAAAGATAGTACATGTATCAGGCCGTATAAGCTATCCCATGCTTAGTGACACATATACTAGTAACCCTTCGCGGTATTACTCATGTTTAACTCGTTTTAGTAGGCAATTCGCGGCAATCCCGTTATTGCCTCGGGCCTTTACTATTTTCATTGCCAATTTCATATTAACCGTTTCAGCGGTTTTGCCGTGAAATCGTAACAGACAAACGCATTTATAATAGTAGTTAAAATAACACTAATATATAAATGGAAATATCCACGCAACAGTGATGTTTTTCTTCAGGTCTATGCGACGATACAGTAACAATAACGCATTGATAGTTAGTTATTATAAAATTAAAGTAGCCTTGTACCGATAACTTCCGTTCCACTGGCACTAACCAGAGTTTAATGTCAATAGTTTATCATATGAAACTAGTGTTGTTAGTGAAAAATACGTTTTATTGAATAACAAGTTATCATTCATATTCGTGGGTACAGTGGCGTTCTTGTGCGGGGAAAATGTGTTGGATTACTGTCAGTGGTTGCTTTCTAGTTTTTATTGAGATGGAATTTTGTTCTGTATTGGGATCACCCGTAGACCAAAGTCGGCTTAAGATGTGCTTTATTTATCAATCCATGAATATGCATGATACTTAGACTATTACACTATTTATAGTTGTTGTAATCTTCACTGAATAACTATCAGCTAAAAGCTTTAGAGTAATCTTAAAGGCCGTTACTTTTGTACTATCGTAGGAAGCTTACTTTTATGTACCTATAGTAACTACAACATTTTTAGCCGATTTCAATAAATAATGATATATTAAGTTTACCAAAAACTCTTCAACATACTAACATACTTTAACTACGTTCTTTATACCACTATCCATGCAGTTTAGATTACTCTATTCTCCTCCGCTTCGATACTACATGTCACGTATTAATGTATTGATTTGGGTACAAATGATCGTTGCTACGTGCCCGATCTATTGACAATGTTCGCTAAATTGACTGTAATTGGGCTGATTCCGTCGAGAAGTATGTGTTTAACGGTTCGCACTTGCTTTGTGAGGAGACTAGCTACGCCCTTCGGTTTTACCCGCGTATTTCTTTAGTATTTTCGATAAAGAATTGTGAAGTACTGAAGAAGATACAATTAGTCTCTTATTTTTCTGAAATAGTAGGGGAAAAATTATAAATGAATGAATTTTGAACATGACTGACTTAAATTAGCAAAATTGTCAGAACTTATGTTGATTTATGTTTTAAAACTTTTACATATGAATCAATACACTTAATAATAAATATCGTAGTTTAAAATAATTTTAAGGCTCAAAACCCTACCTGAAAGTGCCGTATATGTATCGAATTGTTACGCATTGCTCAACTACATATTTGTAAATTTAATCAGTTAGGAGTACAAAGCAAATGGAAACATGACAAAAACGTGTTTCTTGTTATGCTCTAAATAACGATAAATAGATCGCAGGAGGTACAAAGGTTTTTTATTAATTTACGTAATCGATACCTAATAGATTTCACACTACTGATAAGAAAACCCTAACATAACGAGATAAGAAGTTTTTAAGGTATGAATTGGAGATACTATTTATATTATTGCTAATCTGTCCTATATTATTATAAAGTTGAAGAGTTTGATTTTTTGTTTGTTTGAAAACACTAATCTCAGGAATAACCAGTCCATTTCGAATAGTTATTTTTGACTTTTAGGCAAGCGTGGTGATTACGCCTTATCTTCCTGTACCTACTGATATAATCAATGAGATGAGTACATATAATTTTTTTTATTAATCTCAAATTCACATAATTGCTGCTGGAACGTGCACTAAGGTAAATACTATTTAAAAAATCAACACATCTCATAATAAAACTAAACTAAATACACAGTTTTTTTCACGTAATTGGCATCGACTCGGTAGGTAAGGTATACCAGTATATATCCGTTCTCGGTAATTATAGGTACGTATACACCTGTCTTCATAATAAAACCAGTTGGTGGTTAAAGTGGCTCTTGACGCGATAATCTTTGGAATTCCGATTGTGTCGCCGTGGCTTCGATCAATTTAGTTATTATTAACTGTGTGGTGGGTGGAGGTTAGCTTTAATTAGTACTGTGAGGAGTTCGAATTAGTACTGTTATTAGTTTATTAAATCATGTTCAGCAATAATTTTGACTAACATTTCCATTAGTAGGGTGTTTTTATGTCACACAGTAGTGTCTTTATGTTGTGACTTGTGACTAAGTTTTATTATAAATTTGTCACTATCCGTATTTTGGTAGATATTCTGATTCATAATGAATGAGTCAGTCACCGGAACTTTAATGTAATAATTACTAGAAAACTGATGTTAGTTTTTATATCACTTACGTTTCGTACACAAACTCATATAATAATATCTATGGAAGCACCAAACGTGATAAAATATACAGACATAGAAGTTATAATTATAAAGAATATTGTTTTCATTAACAACACGTTATATAAAATTAATTAGATAAAAATATGTGCCGGATTTTTCGTTGAGTTAGTAAGCTAAGCATTAAATTAAGTGATGCAATCTTATACAGTGTGCGCAGTAATGACTCACTGTATTCATTTACCAAGTCTGTACGAGGAAACGTGATTTGATAACTGTTGTTACATGATTGTTATCATGAAAACTTTCTAAGGAAACTTTAGACATGTTTCAGGTTCTACTTTGTTGCGAACAAAGTTGACTATGGTTGTATGTAAGGGCAAAAGCGTAATCTGATTCTGACTGTACCTAGTTATTAAGAAGCAATAGATCGTCTTATTTCAACTTTCTCGTTCACCGAAGAAACCTTCTCGGTTTACCCACCGACAATAATTTAACTTTCATCCAGTAACCCAATAGCTTATTTGAAATTCCCGAATAAAATAAAACTTGATTTGATATTAAATCGTTAAAGCGTTTCTTACAAGTAGCACTGGCGCAGGTCGTCGGTAGGTTACATAGACAAGGGCGGCGACCTTGGGCCCCCCTCGCCCCGCCCGACACCCCGAGCCACCCCTGGGGGTAAACCCACCCTCTCCGCGGGGACGAGATGTGAGCTGACTTCTGAAGACATACTCCTTTGACTGTTACCAAGTATATAATACGTCTTGGTATACGTGACACGAATCGAACGTTATATCCAGTTTTTTTGTTGTTGATAAATTGTTAATTTACAATCTTAATTTCTTTGTTTTTGTTACAGGTAACGGAATACTTCTTGAGAGAACATCTTTTGGATGAATGCTGTGCTGATAGTAAGTTTGGAATTAGTGAATATGGTCTTAGTGGAGTTAGCTTCGCTACAGTTAATCTGGGTATATTATAGGAAAATATCTATCTATACTAATATTATAAAGCTGAAGAGTTTGTTTTGTTTGTTTGTTTGTTTGTTTGTTTGTTTGTTTGTTTGTTTGTTTGTTTGTGTGTTTGTTTGTTTGTTTGTTTAAACGCGCTAATCTCAGAAACTACTGAACCGATTTGAATAATTCTTTCACTGTTAGATAGTCTATTTATCGAGGAAGGCTATAGGCTACATTTTATCCCGAAATTCCCACGGGAACGGGCACAACGCAAAACCGCGGGGCGCTGCTAGTCATGAATATTTCTTAAATATTTGGAATTTTCGACTTTATAAACTATCTTAGCATGCGTAATTTATATGAAACAGGCAAAACAACAAAATATAACGTAACGTTACTATTGAAACAATAACCTAATTGTCTATTAAGAGGTCCATCATCCCCAAATGGGTGCGCGTCACTCACTTTTAAATTAACGACGCGCACATCTCACCGGAAACGAGGTTTAGTCGTGACCGTTATTAATTAAATATCGGTTTGGTTCGGTTCGGCGTGAGACGGTAAATCATTTCAATTGACCATACATACGGGCCGCACAACACTACGCAACTACTCACCCAATATAGAACATGACTAATTTTATTGTTAACACAAATGTTGGATCACAAAAAGTGTTGAACTACAAATTACATCTAATCTACCTACGTAACTAACACTCTAATGACGTCAATTCGCATTGTAACACAAAAGATATGTGATAAAAAGAGTATCTTTGGTATTTTTTTCGACATTTTGTTAAAGACAAACAAATATTTATTCGTTTTACGTAGGACTTGTTAATTTGTTTTGTTTTTAGCAAACCTACGACGTGACCGGATTGCCTATTATGTCGATTCCTAATATAACGAAATGATTCCAATACTTAACTATAATCGAATTTTACTTGGCGGATCTATATATTAATACATAAAATATAATATGTATTAGACGAAAGATTTGCTCGTTATAATTTAAAACTAAATAATCAATGTGTTAGCCCGTTTAACCGCTGGATGCACTAAAATTATCAATATTTTATCCAATTAAAACTCGAACTCGTGGATTGATAATGATAAACACACACAAATGGTAATTAACTGTCGGTAACAGTATTTGGTCAGTCAGGCTTGAATAAATATTGCTTTGAGCACGGTAGCGTAATAGCGTTATAGTTTATAATCCTGCATTATGTAACGCAACGCACGTTGGTATAATTACAAGCAGACATCATATTTGCACGTTCTAACAGATTTAATTGCACTTAGTTTAATTAGTACGCAAACATGCGCTATTGCGTTATATAGAGTAATCCATAATAATTTGCGCTTAATGTATTTGAGATATGAATGTTTCATCTAGTCGGTGCATTGGAGGAAAATATGAAACGCCAGTACGAGTTAATGTTATATCTAGGTCTGATTCAGCTTTTCACTTTGAAATTGCAAGTTTGGCATCTGGATCTAATGTCCTACGTTTGGCAGTAACACTTGTTAATGGCCTGATACTTGAAATACTGCTGCGACATTATACTGCCCCCGAGGCACCTAAGGCCTGGGCCCCATCGATCCATTCTATAACTATTATATTGGTAACTGTTATCAAAATTGGCACAAAGCCATTTGGAGATAAGCGAGTGAATTTATTAACACGTTCAAGCTCCAAGTTTTCCGATTAATAACTTGATAAGTTAACATCAATAGTTGTACACAGCTGGCGGCGGCTCGCTCGCTCTTACTTTGAACTATATTTTAGTGCATTCTCCGCGAATTGTGCTCCCGGAAAGTTGACGCACCAACTTTATCCTCCGTCTCTGTCGGGCTCGGTGCGGGAACAGTGCTCATAACACCACCTACATCAACGGCTGCATGTGTGCACATAAAACACAAGTTGGCGTTAACTCGCGCACCAAACTCTACTGTATTATGTAATCTTCCACGCTCTCCCAACTTGGTAACTTTGTCCATCGAGACGGTAACACTGCCTCGTGCGGTAATAACAGAAATTCCTTTAATGTTACTTGAAGTTGTCGCTAATGCGGCTCTAATTTGCGTTACGCCTTCGTCTTTTGTATCAGTTTCCCTATTTTGTTGGGCGTTTTTGTTTGTTCGTTGTCGGCGTCCATTAATATTACATGTCGAGTCGTTCACCTTGTACTTCTCGGAGTTCGCAACGGCCACGTGTCGCTCTAAGCCCTTCCATAAATTAGTCGTTCGTACGCTACATACAATACGTACCTTCTCTATATGACTAACACGCTATACTTGCACAACTCTGTATTACAAGGCTATCATGGCGACGAAATCGCGTTTGTTTGCAACACACACTGAATATTTTTGCACACAAACGATATTTGTATGTCAGTTGTTTGCGCTAAAGTACAATCGTCTATTATTATTAGCCGACTAGGTATTATTACCGAGAGGAAACATATCTCGAAATAGCACTATAGTGCGGACGAGTCGCAGACCGAGCGACGTGTCATTATTCACTTTTTGCAGGCAGATCGGCAGACGGCTAGTTCTGTCGGTGATGTCGTTTTTGTGTCTCTCAACTCAATATGATGCGGGCAGACGCTTTGTCAATTCTGAACGACACCGGTGATTTCCTGACTGGTTACAAATATGTAACTCAAAAAACAAACCCATCACATTCAAGTGTTCGTATTTGCTTTGTTCTCTAAAAATGGTATATTTGCTCGAATTATTAATTTTCCAGGCTGTTTCGTGCGAAGCTTTGAATGGGAGAGTTTTCTTTTTGTGAGTACTCGCTGGGGCTTGTTAAGCGTATGCGTCTCGGCAATAAATCACTTTATTTCCGCATGTTTATGGGTTAATGCTTAGTCCATTCACATATTGTTTGCATTGTTTGTCAATTGTTCGTACTTGGTTACCACTTATTTTGTGAATGATACATCGCTTCACGTTTAGATAATACGCGTATTGTTATATTTGAACTAGCTAGTTAAGAGTGTATACTACCTCAAATCGCTTATTTTCAACTCGGCGGGATCTCCATATATTCCTCGTTACTCAATATTTAACTTTGAAACGTATGTATGGTAAAGTTCATGATATAATCTATCGATCATATGTTTCGAAAACACGACTCCATGAAATTTTCTCGATAGAAAAAAATCGCAAAGTTATCTCTAAATTTTTACTAAAATCTTAATATCTCAATAAATACAAAAGTTGTTGAATTAAAATAAAGTGTAGTAAATTGAATAGGGTTTACAGAACAATTCATATGTTGCGGTTTTTTCAAATGAGTACCATAATGTTTGTAGGGAGCAAATACCTACAATTCGCGGGCCGAAACACCAAGCGCTCAGGTGTTTCTGTCCCGCTTCGGCTCAGGGGAAAATCTGAATACGCGAACTGAGGTAGTGTACACTCTTAATTGCTTCATTGTGTGAAGATTGTCTTGTTATTGTAATTATTATATTTTATTGCTCAACATGGAAGCTTAAAAACAAGCTACGAATAGTGGTAATTGGAGTCCGGGGCGTTCCCAATTAGGGTGATTAGAAAATGGCGCGGCCAACGCCAAATTGGATTATATGCCCGTGAAAGGCAATGTCTCCCTGACATGCGACCTGCCGTCACTTATACACACCTAAATAGACTGCGACCGTGTGTGCGTCGATTTGAATAGGAGCCACGCAACGCAACGACTTATTGTTATACTTTATCGGTTTTTATCACCGACCCAAAGGTTGCGCAATCCCAAGTCGCGACTTTTAAATACATACACGTGTTATCTCCGTTCGAGAATGTTCGTGCGACCACGAGTTGCTGCGCTCGCGCGTCTTTCCGCGCCGGTCGGCGTTCTGTTGCGATGTACGGTTGATACTCGTAGCGGTTCGCAATGATCGTAAATTGTGTTTTCGTGAAAGGCGTCCGCCGTTGGCAGCCGGCCGGTGCATTCACCGCACACCGTATCAAATTTATCACGAGATCGATACTTGCACATACATGCCAACTATGATCCACTCTGTATAGTACACACTCACCTGAGCCTAGCCACCTACGACGACGTCACCGCACGTGGCGAGCGGAGATAATATTGAAACCGTGTGTACGTGTGTGCAGTGCGATTATAATATGAATTTGACTGATTACCGCACCTATGTGCTCGATATCTAAAGTACGCGCGAGGCATGTTTGTTGACTGGTAATAACAATAATTGGCCGACTCGTCAATATTTGTGAATCGGTCGGAGTGGAGGCAGTGTCGGCGACAGATAACGGGTGGCCGCGATATTAGTCGTTCGTCGCTGTTGCGTCGGATTCTCGCCACGCCACCATTGTCGCTATTGTTGACGAACTGGCAATACTCGTCCCCTTTGTGTTGTGTACACCCGGCCGCTGGATTGTGTTCGCCTCAAAGGATTGTTTGGCACGAATCGAAGGGCTCTCTATCAGGTATGTAGGCAATGTAAACTTCACCTGTATCGTAAACAATGGCACGATTTGTGCTAAACATGTTCACAATCACAATGTGTATGTGGGTTGAATAGCAGTCTCCGGGGTGTTTATAGGGCGTGGAAGCGTTCACTGACCTTGTGCCTTGCCACCGCCTCGACCACGAGCCGCGGCCTCCCCGCTCGTAATAAGATGCTTACACTAAGTACACAACTACCTACTTACGACTGTGAAAACTGTGGAACTACCATATTTCTATACGATGCTACTAATTTATGTTATGGTTCGTGGAGTAACAATATATCGTGCGTGGAGTAACGATATAGGATGTAAGTGATAATAATAATCTTTAAAAATCGATGACTAAAATGAATAAAACACTAACAAGGGAAACAGAAGTCATTGGATAACAGAAATAAACTTGGTCCTAAATCGGAGGCGAATGCAATTCACGTCCCGTGGGGCGGTTCCGTGACGTGATCGATGCGACTCGCCCGACATAAATCCGCGGTCGGCATCGGAATAAAAACTGCTGTCTGTCTGCCAGCAATTTATGAAACAGCTCTTTGTGATAGCGCTTCGCCGTGCCATTGCTCTGGCTGGAGACTGACACGTGCCCCAATATACTAGGAATCGTTACCAGTAGATTATGCCATTTATTTACGTTTTATATGGCTCGGGATTGAAATAACCAACCCGCGGTAGGCGAGCCCCGTACAGCGTCCAATCGTCATCCTACCCTTGATATCTACAGTAAGTTAGACCTTTGCTTTCTTGTGGTTAAGAACACTAATGTGTTACTAATTGCAACTTCAAGAATCGTGGTCGTTTATGGCTAAATAGGCGTGTATATAACAAACTGTTAAAAAACTGTGCCCCGCGTTTTTACCCACAGCGCCCCCGTACCCGTGGGAATTTCGAGATTTTTAACTTTTCAGGCCGTTAATTTTTATCTCTGTAAAAATCATCCTCGTACCTAAAGGAATATTATAAAAAATAATTAGCGAAATCGGTTCAGCTGCTCTCAACATTTGCACTTAGCAACCATTCAGCGATTCATTTTTATATTAAAGAAGATATGCACGTTCATAATTAGCTAATAGCACGAATACCACAATGTTAGGTATTCAATGCTCGTAGTTGCTAGCTGGCATACTCGATTATGACTAAAACTTTCTCATTGCAAATTCAGCGCCGCAAATATGCCACCGAAGCGTTACACTATATTAATTCTAAGAACTTATGTATTCGTTAATAACACAAAACTAACTACTATGCGGAAATAAATATGTGTAACAGGAAAAATAATGCTTACACCGTGAGAATGAAGTATTTTGCTAAACGTGATATTTTACTTTTGACACCGTTTTTCTTAAAACGTGTTTATTTATTATACAAGATATTTTCCATATGATGTCATTTATGTATATATTTTATTTATCCGTATTTAAATTGATTTATAGAAATGGTTTACATTAAGTTTTTAGTCGCATATTATGTTGAATAAGGAAAACTATAATGTGTTTGTCATGGTTTCATTTTAGTTATGTTCTACTAAATAATCATGGACTACTAAAACCCTCTAATGAGTCTGCTTTTTGACAAGTATTTGAATATGAACGGGTTAAAAGGTTAGATATTTAAGAGGTACAAGTAAAATTGTCTGTGGCATTATGATCTATAATATACTAATATAATAACGCACTAATCTCAAAAAACAATTTCTTTTTGTAATATATAAACACATTCAACGGAAAGGTTATAGGCTATTTTTATCCCGAAAATCCGACGGGCACAACACGGGTAAAACCGCATGGCATTGTTATAATTTGTTATCTTCATCTTTACTCTTACTCATAAATCCTGACTGCCATATATGGCCACATATTTAACATTAGCTTCAAATTGTAGATGATAAAATAAAAACAATAAAATGGCGAACTCAAAGTTCAGTGTCTATTCAAAAGCAGTCATCTTATTTATTCAAAATTCACGTTTTGTCGCTGCATTATACGATACATCTACGAACCTGGCGGGTACTTATCTCGACCTACGCCACTGTAACTTTCTTTAAACTCCCCTCTACGCCGCAGAACCTCTATGCCTAGCACAGTGTATTCTACATAGAGTTACTGGACCTGTTTTATGTATGCTGGCCGGCTGCCCGACCGGTTCTCTCGGCCAGGCTCTAACCTAATGGAAATGTTGGAAAAAATCCGCACATGCATGCTTGGACGGTGTACACTTTATTCTATACTATACACTTGGTGCGGTTTAACGATACCAGTACGTGAACAATGCAAATGTGAATGTAAGAAAGCGTGTTCGGGGCCTAATCTAGATTATAGACGGGTTTAAATGGTTTTTAACAAACTAATAATACCTAATTAAAGTATACGCTTTTTGACCGGGCATTGCTATAGAAACTTATTTAAACTAGTAAAACCGCATGGCGCTACCTGTTTTTTTACGATTACTTTCTCTATTTCTTATATACGCCCATTTCTATAAGTGTTATATAGTATTCTACGCATGTTAACTTCATAGGCGTTTTAACGATGTTTATGTTAAGTGAATGTGTCACGAAAAGCCTCTGGTTATGTTTCCACGTAACTTGTGAAAGGAAATGATAGATGCGTATCTAATCTACTACATATATAATTTCATTCAAGTATCGATTAATAACCTGATGAATTTAAATATCTATAATTAGTTGATCCACTTGATTAACTAGATTATGATAGAAAATTATGAAACGAGGTTATTATTTGTTCACTCCAAATTAACTTGAATTCACTGCTCATTGCCAACCAATAAACACGCAATACTAATGCATAATATCTAATTGATCTGCGTATCAATTTCGTTTGTAATTAATACAATTTGCTGTACATATACGTCGTTGTTGCGACAAGCTCGGTGCATTAATCTGACGTAACCTGGTTTAACCCGTGCCCTTGTGACATTCTGAACATCTTACGACATCCAGTTTGCTCGTTTCTTGATCGGCACAGCCGTGGGAAAGTGCGAGTTGAAGTAATTTTCTGAATCCAGTTCCCTACGAAGTGATTCAACTTTAAACTTTTCCTATCGCCGTACTTTTGCTACTAAGTTTGATTGTGGTCCCCAGAAGAAAGTAATTGCTCGGAAAACCTTGTCGGGAACAGACGGCGCCTATCGATTTTAACATTTCTTTAATTGAACGCCCTAATTCGTTTTATAGAAACTTTATGAAGTTTGATTTTATCAAGAACTCAAAGAAAGTTTGTTTTAATCACGATTACTTTTTGTGCTTGTTTTGCTTTTTAACGTTGATGTTTCTTTGACATTTATTTTTACATCATTTTCCTCCTTACAATATTTTGTCATAACTATACTAGTATATGTAGTGAGTAATTGTAATATCCGTAGTGTAGTTAAATAACGGCCAGTAAGAGAAATGGATTCCTTATGATTAATGAGTATCCGTCAGGCTTGGGATTACCTTTCCCAAGTCACGCGCCGCTGAGCTCCAATTGGTAGGTGGTCTCCTTTGGAAAATATATTACGATTTATTGATCGCCATCTTGGTAACTACCACCTGTCTTGTACTTATTGAAATAGGCCAGTCGTACATAATAATGTGAAGTAGTGACTGCATGGTAAAATGATGGGCGCGGTTGTTCCTACCTTGGCGTTACCTTTAAGCGATCTAAAAACTCCGAAACCAAAATTGACTGCTAACCTTCTCGAACTTACTTTACCTTGTGGCTGAATTTGAAGCCAATGACACGAAAAAGAACAGACTTAAATATAATTTACTCATCTAATGCCAATTAATTAAGGTTTTATGTATCCCCAAAATAAAACTGACAGACATCATCATACGCATACATAGTAATACAAATAGTTTTTTGTTTATTCGTTCTCAAGACGGATTTAGTGATTACGTTGGTACGCTCGTACAAAAGTGCCATGTCACTCGCCATCTAAAAATATTGCACTTGGCACTGAATTAAACGGCGTTAACTCTTTGAACTATGGCCAAGTTGCAATACTTTTCAATCTTTATTAATAGGAGGCAGGTATTCGGCGTTAAGGAAAAGGAAACGGATTCCGATCGGGATTTATCGAATATCTTAATTAGGAATAATGTTTGGAGTGTGCCATATGGTTTTAGCACGCTTTGATGCCATACCGAGTCGTGTCACATTTCTGATATCTGTACCGTTCGCTCTGTACCAATATTATAACGTAATTTAACAAAAAATATTCTATATTGTTGTCGCTATCGGTTTTCCACTCGAACGCCTCATGTTTTCTAATTTTTTTCTCGTATTATTTTTTTTATTGAACGAATCACTTGAAATATCGAATGTTAAGTTGTATTATGTTGGCGTATCTTATTATACCACGACACCCGGCCGGGTGATTCAGGAGGCGTCACATGACCTCAGCCAAGGCCGAGCCCGGCTTTTATTGATTTTTTATGCTCATTGTCCGTTCCGCTGGCCCGTTGTTACTCGTTACGAGCTCCAACTTTCATAATTGTGATACAACCACCCGAATCACGGGCGAATGGGCGATTGCTATTGTTGATCTTATTATACTTTTGTTTATCTAGTCTAGTAGATTAGAATGATGTTTTTGTTTAAATACATATATTATAGACTTGGCATGTTTTATGGGTTTGTCCTAGTGTTGTTTAAAGACATGAAAGTTAACTTAATGTTCTTTAAAAATATGGCTCAATAATAAACCTGTTAATGTGTATAGTATAATAGCCGATGTACGGTAACATAACCCATATTAATGTAATAACGATAATGTTAAAACTAAATACATATTATCGAGTACATAAACGTTTATGTGTGTGTGTATACTCAATTCTCATGTTTTTTTGTTGACATAACTCGAGACAGCAGTAATTGCTTTGTAGATAAGCCTATTTGTATTGCCCGTTCAAACAGAATCACTTGTACGATTCGTTTAATGAACACGGTATCATTACCATTGTCTCTTGGCCATATTTTATTTATATACTTCCCCCAATGTAATTACATTTCATCATTTTGCTCAAGGTTATCTTTCATTAACCATTGTTTCATTTCTGTTACAGATTTTGAAGACTGATAATTAAGAAGCTTCTTGGACTGAAGTGAGTTTCGATTATTATTATACTTTACACGACAATTGTAATTAGCACATCAGACACACTGCTTTGTTTAATTAATCAATTCTCCATTTTAAATACACCCGTGTATAGGTAAGGATATGTTAACTTAATTATAAATTCGTCGTGCTTACTAAACCGTGAATTGGCCTCTCTGTAAATTAATAACACCAATTGAATACTTAAAAATGTTGTTTTAAGAAACACTACGGAATTCTATTCGAAGGAATACATGAATTATAGATTTCGGTGACGTAACATTATAGTGGTTTCCGCTCGATATCCATCATAGGTTTATAAATGAGAATATAGTGTCAATGTATTCGAGTAAATCTACATTTATGGGCGACATCGATTTGTGACGTGGCTAGGTCTTGTTCAAGTCGTAAATACACGAATGTTCTGTTGTCATCTAAAGGTGACACATGGCTTTCTGTCTTTGTTCGGTTGAGTTATGGCCGTGCCTCCCCGACGCCGGCGTCGCTAGATGAACGCTAACCGCACCACAAATCATCGAGTCTAACTCCGGACCAGGACCCCCTCCGACCCGACACCGACACCCTCCGCGTCTTCGCTAATTCTCGCCCTTGAACAACGCAACTACCACACACCATCATGCGATTATAACACGAACACATAGGTGACGTAAACTCCACAGTCGCTTGTGCTTGCGAGGTAGCGGCCCGTTGGATGCGGTACACACGATCATTAAACTTATATCTGTTAATAATAATTGCGATTGTCTGGTAGTAGGTGCGCGGAGTCATGGCGCAGTTGCCGGGCGGCTTGCGATGCTCGCCACCCTCCGCGCCCCGCGCCCGCCCCGCCCGCCTCTTGAGATGAAATGGCATTCAGTATCATTTTGTGACGGTTGAATGGGCCCACAGTTTTGCGAATGTGACATGAATAGCGATACATACTGCGCTCCTCTTACCAATGAAACGTTGACACAAAAGATTCCATACTTTCTAATCAACGCGCTGAGTCGAATACCAAATTATGTTAAATAATAACCATACGAAATGCTCCTCAAAAACTGGTTATTTCGTAACTCATGTAGACTTCCGTTTGGCATTGCCACAAATTGTGTCCAAATAAGGCGAGCCAAGAACTCAAAGGTCATCGGTTTATACACATTTAGATGAAATTATACATTTGTAATGCCCACTCGTACGTTATATAATTATCGACAAAAACATTTAAATGTCAAATGTTACATTAAAAAAATTACGACAAGTAATCATTTAGTTACGGTTTTCAAATATGTTTTTCAAATGCGCAATAACGTTTAGTTGCTAAGAGGCGGAATTGAAACGTGGCACGGAAAGAGCAGTAAAACGTCAAAAGCTGATTCAGGACAGCCGACCCGAGATAGTCCGGTTCCAGGTCCTAACAAAAATCAATTTTACGGTACATTCGTGAAGAAAGCATGAAACTTGGCATGAATGTAGCTCTCATGTATGTGCTTCAATCTCGATATGGGAAGCACGTCAGCAAATGAATGCTTCCCCCCTTTCCCCCCCATTTTATCTCCCTCATTCTGGTTTTTCGAATTTTCTACAAAAACTATACGACTGAGGAGTTTACTCTTCAGAGACCAAATCATCGTCGATAAATTACCTACAAAACGATACTACATTTATAGTGGTAAGATTAATATATTTTTTAACCGACTTCAAAAACCGAAGGAGGAGGTTATCAATTCGGTGGGTATATATATTTTTTTTGTTTTATGTATGTACACCGATTACTCTGGGGTTTCACATCCGATTTACGTGATTCTTTTTTTGTTCTATGCTGTACAAATTCCCATTGGTCCCGTTGAAAGTTTTATCCTAAAATTCCTTCGGGAACCTGACTTAAATTGAAGTAATGTAACGCAGGGTATAGAAAAAACCTTCATCGACGTGCTTCTATGGCGTGCGCTGCGAAAACTATAGATGATACATAAAAACAATGTTCTACACATTTAAAGTATTCATTATTTTGCACATTTAAACCCGCGACGGCATATGCCTATCTATTATAGTTTACGTACAATTACCACTTCTAGTTAAATTTTTTCAATTTTAAAACAACTTCAATAGTTAGCTTGTGATATTCGCGTGATGATATCAATATATATCAACATAAATACATCTACAATCAAGTTCAGGAAAGTGACTTTCAATGCCTTTTTAAATTATTAAAATTGGACCGTCCGTTTAAATTTAACGACGAATTAAAAAAAGTACGAAATATGCAGCGGGCGGGTTAAACAAACCGCTGCACGCGCTGTTCGAATCAATTGGAAAAAATAAGTAATTCACTGTTAAAACATTACCAAGAGTTATTGAATTACGAAGCTAATTAACTAACAAACAAAGAAAGTATACACTAAAAAGTAAAAAATAAAATTAAAAATTTATGTTTTAACAGTGAATTACTTATTTTTTCCCATTGATTCGAACAGCGCGTGCAGCGGTTTGTTTAACCCGCCCGCTGCATATTTCGTACTTTTTTTAATTCGTCGTTAAATTTAAACGGACGGTCCAATTTTAATAATTTAAAAAGGTATTGAAAGTCACTTTCCTGAACTTTATTGTAGATGTATTTATGTTGATATATATTGATATCATCACGCGAATATCACAAGCTAACTATTGAAGTTGTTTTAAAATTGAAAAAATTTAACTAGAAGTGGTAATTGTACGTAAACTATAATAGATAAGAATATGCCGTCGCGGGTTTAAATGTGCAAAATAATGAATACTTTAAATGTGTAGAACATTGTTTTTATGTATCATCTATAGTTTTCGCAGCGCACGCCATAGAAGCACGTCGATGAAGGTTTTTTCTATACCCTGCGTTACATTACTTCAATTTAAGTCAGGTTCCCGAAGGAATTTTAGGATAAAACTTTCAACGGGACCAATGGGAATTTGTACAGCATAGAACAAAAAAAGAATCACGTAAATCGGATGTGAAACCCCAGAGTAATCGGTGTACATACATAAAACAAAAAAAATATATATACCCACCGAATTGATAACCTCCTCCTTCGGTTTTTGAAGTCGGTTAAAAAATATATTAATCTTACCACTATAAATGTAGTATCGTTTTGTAGGTAATTTATCGACGATGATTTGGTCTCTGAAGAGTAATCTCCTCAGTCGTATAGTTTTTGTAGAAAATTCGAAAAACCAGAATGAGGGAGATAAAATGGGGGGGAAAGGGGGGAAGCATTCATTTGCTGACGTGCTTCCCATATCGAGATTGAAGCACATACATGAGAGCTACATTCATGCCAAGTTTCATGCTTTCTTCACGAATGTACCGTATTTTCGGATTTGGACCCGTACTAAGACATAACCGCAATCAAAAACGTTTGGGGTTTGGCGCGGAGATACTCGTATAACACAGTTTCCGTTAGCTTGCACATTTTTACGACGCCGAGCGCGCGGGCGTTCGGTCGGCGTTATAATACGTATCTAGATATATTTACGGGTGGTAATTTAACACAAGGAGGTGGAGGCGAGTACAACCGGTCCCCTACGTGGTCTCTACGAGGCGACGCTGCCCGACTCGATAATAACTGTATGACGGCAAATAGCCATTCGGGAACTTCGACGCTGCATTCACTTACTTATCAACCGTCTCTCAGTTTAATGCAACACTCGTTTCACTTTACGAATATGGAAAGTCATTACCTATACTCATCCAACTAGTTCTCTAATTAGTTGCTATTACTATTATTTTTTTCTGATACCATTGAGAACAAAAAAGCCTTGCAAGCTAACACATATTTAATTAGCCTACTTATAGCCTCTATTTACTCCAACAATGTGACTTATTCGTACTTTACTATAGTGTCAATTTTAAACACGATTATAATCATTATATAAAAATAGTAGCATGATCGATTTCACTTTGATTACAAGATAACTTTGTTATTCGAATGTGAAGGTTGTCCGTCCAATCTACATAATACAGTATCTATTTAATCTGATAAGTGGGAGCGTCATTGACTCACGCGTATCGTTATACATCTATTATCGGTTTGATATCATCTTAACAACTTTGTTTCTAGTAGTTTCAGAAGGTTTTAATTGCACATTCACTTTGTAACAATCATGTTTTTCTTACGTAGCTTGCACATTACATTGTGACAACTTTTGACTGCTCTTTGGTGCTTTGTCTTTGCATTTCTCTCTAAAACTAGCTTATGACTGACAGTGTCCCATAAATTTTCCAATTACGTTCACCCTTCATTCTCGTATCTCATTAGAATGCAGAAGCGATTTAACGTCCATTCAGAGGTATTCGTGCCAAATGATAACGCATATCAAGACTTAAAGGAATGCGAGTTCAGATCTCAAGATACCGAGATAACGTGCGTCATATTTCGGACATATATCAATAGAGAAAACAGCATACACATCGTGTATGTAACCCCTTTTTATCACTAAACCAATGAATAAACGTAATGGCGTCATTAGCAAACTACAACGTATGAATATGTAAATTAGCGGCATAGATATTGCCTCAAAAGGAAGGGTATAAGTATTGTTTCACTATAAACAGTTTTGGCGTTGGTTCTAGAATTATCTCTCGCTACACAATGGAGTATTGAGTCATTTGCGTTTCAAATTCACAGTGTTTAATCGTAGGCGGACTAAACTAGATTTCTTATTTGCGCTTCGAACTATCTACGGCTGAACAAGCAAAACCGTTGTCAAATCCAATTCCGTTAAGTTAGCAACTAATTCCATTAATCTTTAGTTGGATTTGTCGTGAAAGGGCTTCGCGTGGTCCAATATTGACGTGTGTCGAAATGTTACCAACAATCGGACAAGTCATGCTCCCTATTGATTTGCCTTGCTCTTTACAAATGCTAACTTTATGTATTAAACTTTAGAAATACCGCTAGCTTTGCTGCCCATACTTATTATACTCCTACTTCAAACAGACTTGCATTTTTAAACGCATTAATAATTCCGTCTGTCAATGCAGGAAAATGTTATGCTAATACATTTAGCAAATTGCAAAACATGCGATGTCTCGAACTGTAAGCAAGTTATTACAAACGTATGCAATATTCAAGTAGTTTATCCGTCTGTAAATAGCTTACCGCGCAACTTGGGCGCGTTTACCGACTGCTTCATAATATATCGCAGCACTCTCCTTTTGAGTAAACTTTAATGTGCGACGTCAGTGTTTTATTAGCCACACACACTGCCGCGCACCAACCTTACTCACAATAAACTATTCAATAATATTACGTGACTTATCGACCAATAAATACGTCAATGTATAGAAAGCTTGGAGGTAAACAGTTTGTATTTTCCATTTGATATTATGAATGTTTGTACTGGCACTGTAATAGTAGATGTGTGTATAGTCGTGTGTTGATAATTACGATCGGACGGTCGATGTGGCGGCTCGGTCAATACTAGGTGAAAAGAATATCAACTTCGTACTCGACGGGCGAGGGGTGGCGATGTAAATCTGTCGTGCGCCGTTCCATTCACGCCATGTCGATTACCAAGGGCCTTTTATGTCACGGAAAATATGTATAATAAACAGGAAAACGCGTGAGCTACCCCGCGCCCTAACTACAGTAATATACACCGCTACCACACTGTTTCTAAGGAAATGTGCGAGCCGAGCTCTTATTCAGCAATTTAAACGTTGTCACACAAATACAAATGGGACTTCCTTCACGTAACTTTGCTCTTGTAACGTTTATTTATGATTCACGCGGCCGCGACGCTGGGCTGCCTCATTTAATTGTCGCAGGATGTGTCTGTAAATTATACCTAATACAACTACCAAAAGATACATATAATATTATACCGACTCAAAGTTATCTCTACAGTAGTTAAGTTTGTTTGAAAATGTAATAACCACGAATCAATTAAAAACTATCCAAGTAATGTTATCTGAGCGGGCGGGGCGGGGCGGTGGGGTGTGATTTACGTGTTATAACTGGGACCTAACTAGCGGTGGCGCGGCTAGTTGTTTGTCAGTTTTTACTTGTTTGTTTATTATTAGTGTTGCTAACTGTTCTCTCTTGGATACGAACGCAGAGTTCGCGCAGGTGTGCCGCCACCCGGCCAGCTTAGCTTTATTATGTTTTATGAATGATAATTGCCAAGTTTTACACTCCATCTCCATACGAATAATATGGAAATAGTTTTAATATATAACCAGGGGAAACATAAATAAAACTGTTGCTTTTTATACAATATTAATGTACGCTTTATTCATCCAAGTATCGTTAAAGTTTCAACTTCGATAACTCCAGAATTGAAACAAGAACATCAATTGTTACATCTCCATATCTTCTGAGAAAAGTCTCGAAAGTAACCTCCTTACTATATGCATCAGTTATGTTATGACCGGATAACATACAAAAGACCAGCAATAATAGTCTTTCTTTACAACTTATTAGAGCTCAATTTTTATTAATTTTATTTTAATTTTATACAGTACATTGCGGAGTTGTGTAAAAAGGTGTTAATATTGTACTCATTAAAACTTGAATAGTTGACGCCGTGTTTCACGCTCGTGGGGTGTGTGTGTGTGTAGAGTGTGTGTACATGCCGCGGAAGTGAGATAGTCTAGTTATAGTTAAGTGTATGCGTTATGATGTGGTGTTACGGAATCGGTACTCTTTTTATATTGGGGTTTGGTTTACATTTAGTTTAGGAAGTGGTTATAGTCAGAGCTTGTGCAATATACCTATATTTTAATGAGACTAGCAATACGTTATACTTATTCCAGATCTAGAGAGAGTAAAAGAGAATGGTTTAATTATAACACATAAGAAAATTTCTCTCACGCCACCACAATGCTGAATATGGTCGATATTCAGCATCCAGCCAGCATTAGTTACATTATGTAGCTGTAAATAATCATTAATGTATTTAGAATTTACCCGTCGGCTGTTAGCGCGGTAAACTGTATGCAACTATAATTAATGTCTGCAGTTCACACACACACATGTGACACTGAAACGAGGCCAGTTCGATTGACAAACGAACAAGACACCACTAAATACTAAAAAAATAAACACATAACTTAGTCCAAAGACATAATAAGGTACGTTTTACCCCGACTTGTCTGCTGTAGCAAAAAATACACAAGATTGGATCACAGAGAGCGTTCTCTTTGTGTTGTTACTGTGACATTAATTAAGCTCGTTCCAAAGACTACATCTGTCTGAGATCTTTACAACAACAGTTATGTTACTCGGAATTATACATTTAATTGAATCAAGTTATTTTAATGCGCGTGTAGTCTGTACTGTGCGCGCACTCGTGTTATCAACGGCGAAACTTGAATTATGAATGTTGATGTGCATTCATCGTTGATGATGGATCTCGAATAAATAAATACCTAGATTAGTTAACCATAAAGGCGTCATATAAAACTGTCACCAAAATATATTTAATTTAAAAATATTACAAGCCTTTTCAACTTCAAAGTATCAATATGTAAAAATATTCAAATATATTCATGACAATTCTGCTAAGTCCATTTTTAATATTATATGGCGTGTAAAATTTTAAAGCGAGTCAAGTTAAGTGCCGCCTGTATGGACTCTTCGAATAGCAATAATACTTTATGCGATGTGCCGGTTCCTATCGTGTGCTCCCTGCGATGTGAATGACCCTGTCTATTGGAGACGTGAGTGAATGCAAATATACTTCTGCTGGTTACACAGAACTCCTCGCGTAACATGTGAAACGTTACAACTTATCTATAACACTAGCTACCACTGTACGCTCAAGTTGTAATGTTACTTTGAACGCAACTCCGACCATTGAACACTCAGAATAGGTACTACCCGAAACAAACGATTTATATTAAAACAGAAGCAACTGAGATAAATTATATAAACATCAAATATACTTATAATTACACCACCAAACAATTCATAAAAAAATGGCCAAAAGGAAAACCGCTAAACAATATTGTTTTTAAAAAGTAGAATTAATAAAGTTGGACGATTCATCTTGTAAGAAAAATGCTCCAGGGAAATTTCTTTGATCAAAGCAAGATATACAAAAAACATTCGACCAATATTGTTCATAACGCTGCCAAATACTTTTGTTCCCCTAGGGGTTGGATGGGAGAGAAACAATAACAATGAATCGTGTTAAGATGGTAATGTTGTATCGAGATGTGTGATTGTGATTACCAAGAGTGCGGCAGGTGGTTGGTTAATGGCCTTAAACGGATGCAGTCGAAGAATGCGCCGGGAGGAAGTTCTGCCAGTGTTTGTTGATGTTTTCCTGTCGGCGCTTGCATTGTGCCGGAGCGCACCATAGGAAACGGAAAATGTGACAAGTTCATTCAAATCAAAATCTACCGTTTAGTACATCACGCAATGAAATAAAATTACTTTAACCAAATTGAACACATGTATTTAATTTAACATAATTCACACAATATACGAGCCTAAACTGTATACGAACGTGTATGATGTTCCTGTTTATGCGCCGTCATTCCTTCGGGAACGTCAGCGTACATTTTATTAAGAGCTTTTTCAATCCGCCGGGGACTTGAATGCGCGACTGAATTGTATTAACTAAGTGCCGTAAACACGTTCTCGGCGTGATGCAAAAATTACTCCAAATCATTTCGAAATAGAAATCTAGTGTTTTCCAATGACGTCACTGCGATCTATATTTACGCATATGAACTGGTACATTACCTGTCATCTATCAAATTAAATCGGCTCTCGCATATTAATCAGTGTTTACACACTATTCAGCGACTGAATAGTTGCAAAATACGACCTTTTTTCACGGGAATGACGCAAGAAGGTTGAACGAACTTTGCACAGTCTACTGGTGGACTTGAAACAGCACTTGTGTTTTGTCGAAATTATTATTATTGTGCTGTGTGTTTGTGATAGTACAACATACATAAGTAAGCAGTTGAATAGATATGCTAATTTAGAGAATATGAGCACTGAATAAGCTTAACGACAAAGTTTTGTAAATAACGGTTTTGGTGGCTGGATTAAGAGCGTATATTTTTTAAATAATTTTCCACGAGAAGTCTCTATCCTGTCAAAACTGAGTATGATATAAAACTACTTCAATGTAAAATATTTTCGCGCTGTTTCCTTATTCCAACAGTGTTTTCACTCTAGCCCGTGAACGCCATCTAAAGAATTGGCACATCTGAATATGTAAAATATTCTTTGTATGCAACCATGACAAGAGCGTTTACTTATATAGACGACTCTTCAAACACCCAGTTTGATATCAAACTGTAATGAGACAATATCTACGCAGAAAAATATTACTTAATATAAATAGAGCAGTGTGATCGGAATGAAAATTCTAGCAATTGTACACGTGTTTGATTCGATATGCATAGTGCTTGTGCACATAAGGCAATGGCAAAGCTATGAATAGACGGCAATCAAAGCAATTGATCTCGCTGCCGCTCGCATCTCGGTCATGCCAGGGTTATCTACTTCTATTTTTCAAAGCATCGTTTTTTATTCAATCACTTTTATTTATTTTCATCAACGTAATTCGGAGCTTGCATTCACGTCTCACAAGCTGAAGAAAAAACTAAATCGTGACTAGGTTACGCAACACTCTTTCCGCCAAGTATTTTTTCTATACATTTTCACCTTTCACTGCGCGAGTGCTCTGATTTAGATGGCGCACTGCCGCTGCCGGCGCGTAACATGAAAAATAACTCGGTTAGTTGATTTACAACCCTATTCGTTGGCGAGGCCACATTATTCGTGTCGCAAGCAACAAACACAAAGTGCCATGTCTGGAAAGCGATCCGCTTTCATTCGCTTTCTCGTGTGACTGCGAGGCTGGCCGCGAACCGAGACCGGCCCGGCTAGCAACAACCGTCGACCGCTCACCGACTACTAGTATTTTGTACTCAGTTCGGTCAACGCGGATGTGCGCTAACTACTGCCGCGACCGCGCCGCGTCATGCCGACAAATTCTACTATTCACCAAACTGTTACGATCCACGGACATTGAATTACAAATTAGCTTTGTTATGTCAATATTCGTTATATATATTCAGATATGATTTTCAATATTTCTTATTCATATTACCTATTTAGGTATTATTATTTAGGTACAAAAAGTGTACACAACTTGTGACGTTACAGTGGTGGTAAAGTATAATATAACTAGTTATAGTATATCCAGTGATATACTATAACTAGTTATTGCGTGAAAACACATAATATTTTGGGATATAACAGTAAACGTGACCCCATTAGCGAATAGAATGGAAACTCGTGCCGAATATCGAATGCTAGTCTACTATGGAACGTTGCAATACAATACAAGAAACATTTGTAGTGTGTTTAGAGCTAGACGTTATATGATAGTGGTGGCTCCTAGCTCTGGTTCGTGTTTGTGTGACCTGTGCGTTGACCCGCGACCTCGTGTGTCGTCGCCTCAGGCGAATGCGCCAATGCGATCTTTGCTCTCTGCCTCACAAACACTCGCTTTGTCCTCTACGTACTTACATTAACTGCATGCTCTTTTATTCATTCTCACAACATACATACAGATAGGAATAGTAAATCATCTTCGCATTTCGATTACGTTGTCCATTTACCCACACTCATACCAAGCTACCGTTATGTGATAATATCGAACTATAGTTAAAATCGATTATAGAACCATTAAATATTGTAGATAACAGTTACTACGAACGCCACCATCAAATCACCATATTTGAACACACGGACACACGGAAATAACTGTATATTTTATTACAGCGTCAATAAAAATTCAACGTTCGCTGTTGCTGCGGTACATTTCAGCCATATTTCACTTGCGAAGCAAATCGTCCGGCTATTTATTGTATACGTAACTTAAGTGTAGGGCTGTCTCTCATATTTTCTCGTTTATTTTCGATATTTCCTCTTAACTTATTGTGCCGAAGAAATCCAACATCTTTCTTGGACCTTTGAAGATTTATTTTTCTATTCTAAGTAAACTAAATATCTACCATTATACTTCCACGTGCCTTCCGATCTTTCTTAGAATATTGTGATAGTTAAATAATATAACATGAATCGTGATTATTATTGTAAACATGAAGTATCAAACGAATATCCAACACGAATACTTTATTCAGCGGATTATTGTTTAAATAGCCGAGTAGACGGGCGTATCGTATAACACTAATGAGAGCGCGAAGCAGTCGTTGAATGCGAACGTTGCTAGTTTCATACCAACAATAATATTGAAACTTGAAAGACGGCCCGCGCGCTTCCGCCTGCCTCAGCGCGACTCGATACGCCGGTTATGCCGATGCATTGGATTCTTACAATAGTTTCATAATGCAAGCCTTTATTTACGATTCGTTTAATCATACTTTATTGGGATTTACTTCATTTTCCATTCTGTACATTGCTTAGCTTAGATAGTTTATCTCGATTTAGTAACAGTTTCGCCGTATTTTATATTTTGTTCGTGGGTGGAATGACTTGCTACCACTTTTCGTATTCGAATTCAAATTTATGCAAATTGCTATGATGATTTTACTTGTAAACGCAAACCCCTTTTTATGTCGCCGTAAGTTCCCATTACACACCCTATTGACTCCTCACTCACCTAACCGAGCGAACAATATCCCGAACACTATAAAAATCCAGTTAAAACCATGAACATAACGTTTTACACATAAAATACGCGACAGCTTCACAAAACATTTATTCCGCCCTAAAGAAGCTATAGTGTAGTATCGTATAAGCCAGCCCTCGCATCGAATAGGGTCATAACTGTTTACGCTCTCCCATAAGCTGATCGTGCATTCGTGTTTGCGAATTCAGCAACGTACGTTGTTTTACTATGACGCGGGAGACGTCACATGATAGGGCATGCGGCTTTATGATTACCCAACAGATTTGTACTGGCAGTTTTGAATAAGTCAATGGATTTCAGTTGAACTTATTCGACAGACTTCTACCTGAGAAAGCCTTAAAGAGTGAGGAGTGTCTCTTGTTCTCATGATTAACAACTGCGAACTTGCTGCGAATATCTTTATGATAATACGAAGCTATTAGAAATTGTAAATTATCATAATTATCTCATAAAAAGTGTGTCGTGTGGAGCACTTGTTATGATATCTCATTGTTTTAGAACATGTAAACACCACAATTATATGCAATTGAAAAAGAATAATAAAATTATAATTGCTCCACAAAATGTGAGAAAAAAACTCAAAAGAACAAATAGAAGTAAGTGTTCTCAAACTAGATGTCATTATGACGCGGCTAATAGCCGGTCTCTGTATTAACAGCGGCGGTTGTAATAATAACCAATAGCGTGTTACATTGCATGATTAATTTCATTTCTATACTTTCTACTGACAAACGTTATCTGATCGATCGTGTTCCGTTATCGATTCGATACGATAAAGAAATTAATAAATGATGAGCAATGGACATTACGTAATAACAAAAAAATTTGGTCAATGTTGTGAACAATGGCTGTTGTATCGTTGTCGTTATTTGTTGGCGCATCGCCTTTGTGCAGCGCGCGGACAGACCATTCCTCGTCGTGGTTTTGTTTGGTCCGTTACGCTCGCTGCTACACTGCACGAATAAAAAGTTTCAGCTCGATACAAAGCCTCCCGAACGGGTGGAATGCCCCGGGCCACTGGGCGAACCACTGACAAACGTAAAAACACCATTGGGCATTTGCCTCTATCGTTTCATATTACTTTCCAATATTACCAACTACCGTAACGCGATTGACGTGTTTATTTTAAATGGACAAGTGATTTGTTAAGTGTTTCTCGTTCACTGACTGCCTCTTACGAATCAAACCACCGTGTAACGGGAAAGTATGAATGGATAAATATGTCGGATAATTATTGAATACACAGAAGCAAACTGTTGCTAAAATTATTTTGTAATCATGTAGGAAATTCCTTTGTGAACAAAATTGTACCTGTTAACCAAATATGACCCGAGTATTTCAACAAAGATTGAACCGTCACATAATGGATTGATACATATTAGTGCATCTATGTGTGTATGATAGGTATGTTATTATTATCAACATAATGTATTGTGTATTGATTCCCGCCAACGCTCGGCGAAGTGAACGAGCCGATAATGGCGATAACGACAGCTCTATTGATCCAGTGCGGACGGACACTTCTTCAAACGACCGGTGGACGGCGGCCGCAGATCGGAAAGTAATGAAGCGCGGTTAGAATGCAGTGTGGTGTGTGTACGTGCCGTGTGTGTGTCTGTCTGTATGTGATGTGGGCACCAGGCAGTGTGGCGTGCGAGTGTGTGCCGAGCGAGGCGGTGCGGTCCAGTGCGGGGTGAACAACCTCTGAGCGTCCCCGCGATCGAACAAGCTCGCTCTCCTACTCTCGCCTCGCCGCTCACCCTGGCCCACTTACGACGACAAATTACTGTACTTGTACAAAACTATTGTTGCTCAGACCTCGATACTTTTCCCTCTTCTTTGCAACTAATTTAATGCCAGCTTCTAGCTGTAAAATCACCACTCGTTTTGTTGCCGTCTCCGTTCACAATTTGACTAACTTGTTTCCGTCTTTGTGGCTTCGGCAACATTATTTTATAGAGACGGTAGTTTCGGTAATTTGTTTGCATTGTACTCGAGTATCGCGTCTAAAAATAAACATTTCGAAACGCAGAGGTCTGTCTGTTGTGTATCAAAACGTTCGAGTCGGTGCGGTGGAGCGAAACAATATTTGACTTTTAAATTATTGAAATTAACGCCTTCCTAAATTTTTGGTGAATTTGCATAACCACAAATACCTTGCGACAGGGCGGGCACAGCTCTATAAACAGTTGAATTTTGAGGAGTTGGTATTGTCGAGTTCGAGTCGTGGTATGAATTTAAATTTTTGCCACATCCTCCCTGGTCGATAATATAATTTACTAAGTTACCTGCACGTTCTCTGTAGACACATATGCGTTGTATGTGATGCTTCGTATCGCTTTGATGGTTCCACGTAAATGTGTTGGTGTATTAAACTTGAGTTTGTTGTGAGATTGTTTATCCAAGTCGTGTAGTTAAACGGCTCGCTAGGTGGTCTGGTGGGATGCGGTACTTTGTTTGTTATTTGGAACTTCTCGTAAACTTCTTGCATCGTTTGTTGTGTTATGATAATCGCGGCCAGACTCTCTGACTATAATCTAGCTAACTATATCGACTACCTTGCTTATTATCGACCATACCTTTAACTGCACAGAACCTTCAATTTAGTATTAACTACAACTTAAGCAACACTGTTACTGCTGCTGCATATTTTGGACACAAATTATGCTGCCAATATTATATACAAAATCTAGAACCGGAAATGCTTAAAAGATTAGATAGACAATACTGAATGTATTGTCTAAATGTATCTATCACTGATATTGTTTTTACATTACATATGACATTACTATAAAAAAGTGTTTATCACGAAATACGTAATTCGGAAATACGGTTCTTCTAATAGAATACTTTATTCTTGTACACAAAAAGTCTTTCGTTTGTTACATATGTATGTACTAAACAGAATTCTCAATACTTTGTCATAAAATCTCCCGCCAACTTTTATAACCCTCAACTAGAACATGTGACATAATTGTTAAAAGTTTCACCCGCAGTATGTAAACTGAAGTAAAATCTGATGAGCATGCATCAACAGAAGCAACTTGCGAACAAACTCCGCCAGTTAACCGGCCAGTTAAGTAAGCTTACACGAACCTCGGCAACGGGGGTTATCCGTCAAAAACATGGCATACACGTACTTTATAGTTTTACTTCACTTAAACTACTTTAGTTTTGACGGAATTTACTACTTACCTCAGGCAATATTGTTGTCGTTCAAAATATGTTGCATTTGAGTAACTTCGTGAATAAAATGTATTGCTGTTACGAACCCTTTGTTATGAATTTAATATGTTGATACTGGAACTGTTAAATATACCTATTTAATGCCCACTCGATAACTAGTTGATTTTAATGACTATTTTCCCCAGTGAATTAAATTAAATAAAATATTTTAATCGCATCGCTTTATCTCCAACACGAATTGTTTATTCATGTTGTTTGCGTACGTTTTATTGCAATAGGGAATTAATTTAGTCACTTGTTATAGAGGCGGGAGATAACGGTAAATTGCATTTCGTAATACACCGATAACCTATAAATTATTACTGCGCAATCTGTCCGCTGCACTCGGCGTTTTTGTGATGTTATATTATTTATACACTACAAAGTAATAAATATTTATAACACACATAACCAACGTTTACTTGTACAGTGTACACCTACAACGATTTATATATAGAAGGTATAATTTTATTTTAATGCTACGTTCTATAATTATAAAGTAGATGATACACGTGTCTTAGTTCCCATTGATTATTATGTCGTACAGTATTTAAACACTATCTTATTATGGATAAGAAAGCAGCACATAGAACCGTGTCAAAAGTTATCATTACTCCAGATACGCTTTTGAACTTTGATACTCCATTATAAAAATAGTGTGAGAACATGTTCAAAGGTGCGGTACGTGTACCAAACTTACCGGCTAGGTTATGGAAGAAGTTGCGGCAAAACAATATTAATCTTAGTACAAGTAAGAGAAACTTGTTCTAACTAGAATAAGTTTTTCGCGTAGCTATGTTTTGTTAGTTGTAAGATATACATGGAGTACAGACAGTAGGTGGGAGTCAGCGGGGACGGCCAAACTTAGTTGCAAAAGATTTAATGGAAGTTAGTCTCTCTTTGTCTAAGTTTGGCACTCGTCTGGCCGCCGCCGGCTCCTCTCCCGTTTCATAACTTGACGATCACACAGGGCTGCGACACAACATATTATTTCAATATACATATTTTCATACATAACCACCTTTACCTAATAATATGCCTATCACACCATTAACCAAAATCGAACGGAACCCTCCCAAACGATGGAAAACACCCAAATTGTAATCGCATGAAATATCTACGCTCTCTGCAATATAATTCCAAGCAGAGGAAATATTTAGGGAATGCATATGCATAAGGTAATAAAGGCTCTCATCAATTATGTGAATTTAACGCTGCGATGTGATAACCCTAGCACCCAAATGTATATCTAGGGGTTAGTCAAAAGGGAAGTTTTATTGCTCGTGAATTTCATTATAACTTTGCGAGGCTCTCTCTTAATGCCTTTAAACGAGGATTGTTGTCTAATTTGTACGAATTATGTCGAAATTTTGCTCGCGGGACTATAACTTCGGGCGCAATGTTGTGAGAACTCTGAATAGTTAGCTCTCTTATGGATTTTAATGAGATTACGTGTAGCATGGGGCGAGGGTGCGGTTGACTCGCTGATTCAGATCATACGTGCTCTATGGAATCGTGATTGGGAAACTCCATCGAGGAGACTTTTTATATTAGACCTACAATATGCTGAGTGAAGAGATTGTTCACTATAGATAGGGGAAAATGTAATCTCTTTAGTTTTTTCCTAATGGATAAATTAATTTTGTTTTCACTTCCTAAATCGTTTTGTAAGTCTTAATGGCTTCTACATTTTTTGGTACAGAACTTTCCTCGTTTGTTAATTCTCGGAAAACCTTTTAAGACAATTCGTTGTTTATTAAGGAAAAAGCACCACGGAACGTACACGAATATACATATTTTCCTTGAAATTCTCAGTTTTCTGTGAGGAATCGCAGCCATTTCTCCAACTGCTTTAAAATGGATTTCGCTCATAGATGGCAGAAGAATTGACACGGCCCGTTGAGCATTACATATTGAAAATAAATCGCTTGTTCGATGTTGTTTCTGTGTGTGCTTTTGCTCGATCGCTCGTGCACGGGCGCGTGTGTCTTGTACCGAGAAAGTCACTCGGCTGTGGGGTATATTATATTGGACGTCTCAAGGACTCGTATCCAATCAGGCGATACTTATTGTGTCCTTCGATTCGTACTCGATTTATCTTTTCGGGTATTCTTTATACTGTTTTTCTTACAAATATCATAAATATGTCATTTATATAAGTACGTCAATTAATTTTGTGCTATCAAGTATATAAGAATTGTCATATGTAACGTTTTAAGTAGTAACGTTAAAGTTCTCTGTTTCAACATGCACAGTTTATAGTTGAGTAGGTATAAGTATATGCGATAGTTGCATTCAAAGTGGCACTAAGATTATGACGCGTCAGAAGTTGCCCGTTGGCCTCGCGGAGAAAGTTTACTCGGGCGAGTTTGTTCTTCGAAGTTGTTCCCCCTCGGCCCACTGCCACCCTTGTGCCACGTAACCACCCTGAACCAGTCTGCACAGTTGCCAAGTTCGACCGACTGCGCTGCACACACTCCACGCTACTAAAATTATACACATCTCAAACGTAAATGGATTTGTTGTTGTTCGGAAACAACGAAAGTTAATTGTTATTTGCACTGAAACGTTCGAGGAATTTCTGTTAACAATAACGGTACTCATTATTTGTGATATAATATCTTATGCATTTCATACCTACTTAACTATCCCCTTTTGTTTCTACAGAAACCACCAATTAAAGGCCTCAAACAAGTTTTAATTAAATGAATAACGTTCATTAATACTTTTCTCCAAGATAAATTACAATACAAACTAAGTTAAACTTCTTTCTGTCGCAAGTTGTAAACTTGAACGGCAAGTCAAACAAGTGACGAAGTTTAGCATCTCGCGTCTTTCCGTATTTTTTGTCATGTTGACTCTTTTCGAGTTCGTCCTCGACTGTGTAACTATCCAACTATGGCGGTGAGTCGCGCGGAAGCGAACGCTAAATGTAAAAGAGAAATAATGTTATCGTTCTCGCTGACTACTTTGTATCAACAACTTGACTTTCGGACCGAGGGAAATGCGTAAATAACTTTTTTCTCTTCTCTCGTTTCGTTTCTTGTTGCAAACAATGTCAGACGATACACATTGAATTTTGATTGCGTAATCCTTTTTAGCTATTTTATTTTAGCTTTTTAGGGAGATTGGAATTAACATTGTTTGTTAGTGCCGTTGACTTATAGTTTATGAAGTTAGAGGTTAAACATATCGATAAAGTTTCTGACCTGCTTCAGTCGTCTTATTATATCTTCGATCATATTTACTTGAGTAGTTGAAGCAACTTGTACATATTATAAAGCGAGGAACCGCGGTAGCTTGCTATTAATCTGCCATGACGCGTGTTCGAAACTGTCAAACTCAAAACTGCTAGTCTAACAGCAACTGGAAGTTAGTGCACAAGTTCCCTAGTATCTTATGCTATGACTGAAAGCTTCTGCTGCCATCAAACTAGACGAGCCAATGAATATTCAACTCGGGACAAATTGCATCTCGACTTGTTACTCATTACTTGGTGACGATCTGCACCACCCAATCTCGAGAGATTACTTGGACTTGAAATCATACCTTGTTAGCTAGTCAACACTTCATGAACCTAGCTTGTAACTATAAACTTGTGTTATAACTATTTCGTTGGTTTAGTTAGTGACAAATGTATGGGTTTGAGATCGCCAACCTGCAGTAGGCAAGCGTTGTCATTATATAACCTAAACTGCGCTGATTGATATCTTCAGTGAGATGAGAAGCTTTTGCCTAGCAGCAGGACATTACAGGCGTATATATTATACTATTTGTATGAATTTTAGAAATCAATAACAACCAGTTCCAATCCACCGAACCTCCATATTGGTTTACGCAGCCAATCGTACGACTGATTTATTGAATACCCCAGGAGCCGATCTAATTAGTTCGTTTCTAATTGCCCATTGTCTCACAGCAGTCTATTGCTCGGGGATTACCGAAGCAATCAATACGGAGGACGTCGCCAGGGGACCCCTTGTCACTCAAAGATTATGGGGCCGGTGGTAAATTACAGTGTTTGCGTAACCGCCCCCTCGACCCGCCGCACCGCTCAAATGTATACCAACTCCTCTGATATCTATAATTAAACGGTATTGCTTGTTTGATCTATTATGTAAAGGTAGCAGTGAACGCCGGCAGGTAACTATACGTATCGATTGTCGGCTACTCGTTAACTACTTTTATGTTCGCCACGAGACTGACTACTATTAACCGTCCCTTTCGCTTCCAACAAAGAAAGTAGATATTCTATTTTTATATAAACAACTTCATTTCCAGTACTCATGGACTTGTCAAATGGTTGACTCAAAAGTTAATTTGTTCTCACGCAATTTTATGTAAAAGGTTATTGCTAATAATGTCGGATAAGTGCCGAATATAACAGGCCTATCCTATAAAACATGATCGATCAATCTGGGTGAAATTGAACAAGGTTCCAACGGAGCGTCGTGCAAGCGCAACTCTTAATTAAACAACGGTTTCCCCTTCAGCGTTGATCGTGCGGGCAATATCAATCAAGATCAAACACGGCGACACTCTAGTACCAACAATACTCGCTAGATACAACTGGAAGTACATTGCTTGACCCGTTTCCACCAATTAAAACTTTTGGCGCAGACGGTCACAAGAAAAAGCAATTAAAATGTTGTCAGCAGTTTCTTTTGTTACAGTAATCTCTGGAGTTTTAAAATTAGCACTCGGTGCACGTAGGCTAGTAAATCCCGCATGAGAACCCCTATGCAGGACGTTCAATGGGCATTTAAATTTAACTCGACACTGCAGTTTAGCCACCCTAAAACTGTCCACTTATATCTTTACGGGTAACCTGCCGTGGCGAACCTGCATTTCGAATATAAAATAGTCTATATAGTATAGGAATGAATTAATTGACTTACAGCCTTGTTTGACAAGGAAAATCAACTCGGACTCGTACAATGACTCAGAATATTGTTTAATTATTCAGATTCAGTGAAAATCAACGTTAATTAGAACCATTAATATGCTTCGAGAAATCCGTGCCAGTTGAAAGAAAATTATAACTATACCAACTAGTTGGAATAAAAATGGTGTTCCAACTTTCCTAATGTTCCGGGAATAGTTGGTTTATCGTGAATGAGTATTAAAGAATCACACCGGGTATCTGTTAGTTAACCAATCGATAGTTCATCGCCCTCGTGGCTCGTAGCGGCGATTTATCGCTTTGCCGCTCACTGCGAGTGCGGGGACCATCGCATCGCAAAATGCTTAACCGATAAGAATACCCTTCCGGGACGTTAATTAAACCGATACTTTGAACTGGCCTTTGTGTTTTATACACGTGCATTAGCTGATTTTTATATATTTGGGTTGAGGTATCATTTTAATGTTTGATTTGGCTTTTCTACTCTGATATTTATTTTTAAGTAATAAGACTAATAAGTCTTTGTTTAGGCCGGCCTTTGTCGAGGAGTTTATATTTTTTATAACACAAAACTTGGTGGAAAATATAAAATGTGGATTTCGTGGAAGGTATAGAAAACAAAGTAACAACAATGCAACACTTGAACACAAGTATTTGGCATTTATTCCAAGCCGCAAGAAAATAACTAAATAGCTATGAAAACCGGTCGTTTCAGCGGCGGCGCGGCCGGGCAGGATGCGGGAGGAATCCAGAATTCCAATATAGAGACAAGTCCCGGGAATTAGAAATTGTGTACGTGTGCAACTTTGCCCTGCCTCCTTTAATTACGTCAAAGAATTCCCCTCACGGCGTTTTTGTTTCATTCTCTTAATTCAACGGCTAAATAAAATCACGTAGTTTGATTCTCGCAACTCTGCGCTCTGAATTTACTAGCGTTTAGTTAGATGTTGCGGAATTTGACTTGTTCGACTTATAACAATGTGAAGCTGATATTTTCAATAACAACTTCTTTCTTACTTTTGTTAAAAATGAATTTCTTTTGCAAGGAAATGTGCTGCATGCAATAATGTTAAGATTAAAAAGTGGCCGTTATTCATGCGGGCTGACAACTCAATGTAATTATCTCCGGCACTTATCTCGTAATTGAATGGATTGCTTGTACAGTTATATTTTACAACTGTTTAATAGCAATCAACATGATGGAGCTACGAGCTCTCTACTCGTTTTGACTTAAACAGGGTTCATATTTATTACTTATCATGTTTTGTGTTTAATTACGTTACAGAACTCTACAAATAGAACAGGACAAATAAATTTGGAAGTAGTATTTAAAGACATAGGTAGAGTTTACACTTTGTAAAGCATATTTTCAATTCAGCACACTAAAAAAATACGAAACATGTAAGTAAGCGCACACTTATCAGAAACAAACGTAAAGTTAGTTCGAGTATTTTATAACCTACGCCAACCCTGTTATAATAACACCACAAAAATGTTTGCGCTATGATAAAATTAGTTTCATTCAAAGTCAATACAGTTAAATGTAAATGAAAAGAAGAGGAACATGATGAGCGTCGGTAACCCTAGAGCCTCATTCCGGATGCGATCAATGGCCCTTTCAATTAAAAGTTTCACCCGAGGTTCAGTTTGTCGGTCGGCATTGTTCCTCGGAGTTGTTGGCACTCCACCCTCCCCGCCCGAGCCCCGAGCCAGATGCTTTTTACGGAAATTACACTACACTTGACAAACACACAGCTTACTCAACAGAATAAGGCTTCGCATTGTTCAACCACCACCAATATTACATCGCATTTCTATTCATTTACTAGCCCTTTGCGGTATTCTCGACTTCGTAATACCGCCGTTAGTTATAGTCGAGTATAAATGAACGTTAAGATGTTCCATCGTGTACGTGCGACATAACCTAAAGAGCTTTATGTTCAGCACTCTACAACACTAGAATACGTGCACATAAGTTTACAAGGAAACAATGCAGGTATTGCTCTCGGCTATAAATCCAACATTGTAGCTGTGCGCTAGTTTATGGCACATAAAATATTACGTCTATCTAAGAGATGGTTTATTGTACGTACGTAAAACTTAAAATAACTACTAAGTATTTACTTTATTATCTACAATACATATCGTAACACTACAGTTACACATAACATAACGCAATGTACACGGTTCTATTATACATTCCAGATGTATCTCCGACATCTTATTGTGATGGTTTCCGTGAAGTATTTTCAGTAGCTAATGTTTGGACCGGTATTTCGGTATGATCGATAAGTGACTTCACAATGAGCTGTCATTCATAGCAATCGGAACATCTTTGTTGTCAGAGATTGGATTATTGTATTTTAGCAGGTCATAACAATTATTACGTTACTTATTATTCATTAGGCTAGGAGTTATCCATAACCTGATTGTGCTAAGTGTGAAACATATTTCAAATATATTAACAAAACGTTTTGTTTGTTTCAGGTGCAGTGAGTCTGTGAGGGTGTAACACGCGGTTATCTCCGCGTGTTGTGACTAGTGACCAGTGAGGAGTGAGGAGTGAGCAGTGTAGTGTTGTGCCGTTGTGGTGGTATTGTGTTGTGTTGTGAGTGTGTGTGCGCGCGTCCGTGGCGACGCCGACACTGGCGACGACAAGTCAATGCCAATGCGCCGATGGACCGGTGATCGAGGACTAACCAATTCACACGAGCAGCGCTGGTATGTGTCACATCACTATTTATTACCTACACTAGTTACTTCATACGTCAAGACTTAGGTTAGATGATAGGTTTTCGCGCCTATTTGCCTGTTCATTAAAGATACACAAAAGTCTAGCTGGCTCAACACAACACTAAATCTAATATGAATTATTTAATGAACTAATGGTCTTTGCTCCACATTAGGATCTTACAAACCATTACATTTTACTTTTTACTAACGACTACATAGTCTTGTCTCATTAAATTAGGTCCTGTTACATACCTACATTGGAATAGAATATAACTAAATTGTTATGTCTGATTGTTTTAAAGATGATATATAGATACGATGATTAGTTCCTAACTACTAAAAAGCATAATATTTTTATTACCTTATTAGTGTACGCTCAGTAACTTCGTAACCAGTTACTAATCAAGTTATCACAGTTAAAGTATAGGTTTAACGTTACAAATGATTAACAATCTACCACGTAATAGCTGGCCATGATATACATTAGGTTATTTATAAAAGAAATATTCCAGATTCTTGTTCAAAGATCAAGGTCATAGGTTGATAGGTCAAAGATTAAATACTATATGGCTATATGTAATCGAGACAATATTTTATTTTATGTACTTCTCAAACATCTGTTAGAAATAAAAATATTATCTAAATGTAACGATTAAATAATATCCAAGTTATTTTTGTGCTCAACCGCGGAATGTAGAATGCGTGGGGTCTAACGTTTCTCTAAAAATAGATGTTCAGTTCACTATTCGTTTTCATAAAAATATATCATTTTATTAAATTGTAAGTACAGAGTTTAGAGTTTATCAATATATTCAAGAGTTTTATGAAAAAGGATTTCATATTAATGTATAGTTCCTTATTACTCTAAGAATTAATGAATAAAGTGAGGAGTACACACTTTCGTAATAAATCGTGAGTTTTTAATGACCGAAGTAGTAAAGTTAGTTTCCCAGACTATATTTTTAATGCGTAAACTATGGACATTAAATGTACAGGGCGAATGTAACCAATGCCTCTGAAAGTAAAGTACTCTATTTAATAATAATAAATGTTTATTTCAGACCATCGATCCGTATGGTTTAGTAACAATAATTCTTAAAAACTATGTTAGTACAAAGTAGAATATAAAAAGTGCAAAAATAATTACTTAGCAAATACATTTATGGTGAATCACATTACACCAATTAATATAAGAATAGTCTACTCTCGCTGCAAGAACATTCAAGACACTATTGTCACCCCCGCATTTGACGCACCAAGGATGAGCATTTTTTTCGGATTATCGAATAAAAACAATTTGTGTGCGCTTCAGCAAACATCCTCAATGCACTACAACTACGTGGGAGCCCCAACAGAGTTCTGAATGCGTTATTATTGCCTATACGAAGAGCGTTGTAGGGTGTACAAAGCCCCATAGGCTGCTCGGCAACGATGTATGCCTTAAAGAGCGTAATTTTAACGCCGATTGAACACTTCGCGAATCTACGAGTAACCATATCAGCCCTTACCAACAGCGCTAAACATATATTCAACATTTAAATACAGAAGATACTAAATAACTCAAAGGAAACATTACGTTATTTTTAAAAATAAACAAAACTACAATGATTTTCGGCAATAGTAGAGAGCCACACCCGGGGAAAGAACGAACAAAATTAAATATTATTAAAACAATTAAAATCAGAAGGGACGAACTTCAAATCCCGAATCAACATGGCGATTACATGAAAGGAAAGTCTAGTGACTAGCCTGCGTGGGAGTTTAATCCCAATATTTCAATTTAAATAATGTTACTTATTGCTGGAGGGTAAAATGTTTGTAGCTCTCAAGCTACATGTTATTGATTTCTTGGTACCAGCTTTACTCCGAATAGACAAAATAAAATGTTCTATATCCCTTAGAAAAATATTTAAAACAAACTTACCTCTTACCAGACCTTGTTTCAAATCGATAGGTGAAAGAATACAACTGATTAATTTGTAGCTTTAATGCATTAATGTATTTATATGGTAATATAATAAGCAGTTATATATTAATCATAGTTATGGAGACCAAATAAAGTATAATATATAACCTAAATTAACCTTTGGCGTACTTTAAAAATATGCAATTATCAATCTAGCTTTTCTCATTTTAAATGCTCATCTGTTATCTTCTAATCCTGATACTGTTAATTATTATAACGTATTATGTAACCAAGAAATTAGAAACAAAACAAATTGTAGTAACTTACTTAGTTACCGACATAGTCCAAAATCTTGTTCTCAAGTGAAATAAGAGTGAAATCTCGAAATAGTTTGTAAAAGGAATTAAAGCTACAAGTTTAAAGTTAGTGAAATCACTGGAACGTTAAATCTAGCGAGGGTCACACAACGATACCTTTTTGTTCCTTACCATTTAAAACTTTACTTAAATTAACCTAAAGACGACGCCCTGAGTTGAAATGAGCTTCTCCGGTAATTATCTTACTGGAAATTGTGTCAGTTTATAGAATGTTATTAAAACTAACAGAGAGCTTGTTTCCGTTGTTCGTTTTATTGGGCAGGTGACCTTTAAAAAGGCCAGCCCAAATCAGATTCAAATATTTCTTTACTCTAAAAGTGTGTAATGCAAGTAACTACTGATGTTAGGTAAGTTGTACAACATAATAGTGAAATAGTTCATCCGTAAAGCCCATTGATCGTTGTTATTTTTCCTATTTCATAAATCCTTAAGCGGATAACTTGTACTGTAAAAGTAGATTCAATCAATGACTTATAAAATAGCCTTTTAATTCTGACCATAATATAGCAATATTATATTTATGGCTTAGTTGGTAGGTATCTTATAACGTAACGATAGTTAACCTATGTTATTTAGCTACCTTATTCAAATAGATGGAAACAAGTTATTCATTAATAAATTGGGTATTTACATAATGAATCATTTACTACTCGGTCGTTGCAATCGTTTATTAATGATGTCATTCTTACATTATTTATTACAGGCTATCTATACTAATATTATAAAGCTGAAGAGTTTGTTTTGTTTGTTTGTTTGTTTGTTTAAACGCGCTAATCTCAGAAACTACTGAACCGATTTGAATAATTCTTTTTGTAATGGATAACTACATTCAACTGGAAGGTTATAGGCTATTTTTTTATCCCGAAATTCCCACGGGAACGGGCACAGCGCGGGTAAAACCGCGGGGCGCCGCTAGTTTAAAAATATTTATCTACTTGTTTCTTACTAAGATATTTCATCAATGGAATGAATGGTTGAATGAGGTAACGACCAGGGAGATCTCACTCTGATCCCATTGAGGGTTTTAGTCTTATACGCGCTTAGTAGTATAACAAGTTAACAATGCTGCACTGTATTTTGCAATGCATTTTCATTGACATCGCTACATTCAACCGATCAGCCCTGATCGGTGGTTGACTGTTTTCAGCCAAAGCTTCTATTATAACAGTTTGCTACTGTTAACAGTATATAAAGGCATTTAAGTTCCTACTGCTGGACATTATCGGTACTTTTATTCCATATCAGTACAATTACCTGAGTAATTTAGATATCGTATTCAAAACTGGTATGACCAAATTCAAGTCACTTGTTATTCGCACTTATAACCAAAAATGTATTCTAATAAGTTTCGACACACGTTATATATCGGTAATTTCTATTTTATTATCAAGAATCCTCATAAATTCAATTATAAATGTGCATAGCTGTTGCTACGCGTGTAAGAGTTATCAATGTTTTTTAAGTCATTAGTTACGTGAAGTGACGTAATTCGCCCGAAGGTCGCTCCGCGCTCGACACGTGCTTACAACTGCTATACTTGCGAGTTATTTACACGTACACACAAATAAAATATACATAACATTATAAATTGCCTCGTCGACCCTTAGTTATTGTGCTGACGCTCTTATAAACGCCTCGAACCGGGCCGTACATAAGTACCTATAGCATTCGCAAGGTCATGGTGTGGTTTCTTTACAATTGTTAGTGGGCTGTGCACTAGTTTATTTGCCGGTGTCTTGTGTGTGTACGAATACGATTTTATGTCTCGCGAGCGGGAGTGTCAGGTTTGTCGACATTTATTATTGTTATTTAGCACTTACCAATTTATAATGCTGATTATTTAATCTAATTGTAAACTTTACGTAAAATATAACTAAGTAGTTGCTATTAGGTATTTCGTCACGTAATTATGGTTTTTATCTGTCATTATTATTATATGAGTAATTTTGAGAGTGACAACGTAAGTTTGATTACTTAGTTTCGCGTAGGTACCTAGTCTATATCATGTTATTTGACAGTCTTTTTGGATATAAAATGTAAGTTACGTATGAAGGGTTGAGATTTCCACGACACGTATCCGTCTTAAAGGTGACCTTCACCAGGAGGGTGATGCACTCTCGACATTCAGAGCCCACGTGTGAATTGTAACACAATTTGAACACTACTAATCTCTGCCCCAATCATTATTTTGACATCAATACCTTTCCCTGGCTACTCACGAAAGAATAACAAATACAGACAATAGTTGGTAAGAACTAGTAAAGTTTTATGTAAAACTTATGTATTTTGCCGTAGGTGAAAATATGCGACGCATCAACACCACAACGATATGCCAACCAGAGAGCTAATAGAATTGTGAGTAGCCATCCTCGATGGTCCTTCATTCATTAATTATGTTATACATATTGTAATATAAACATTATAACAATACTCCTCTCTAATTGTTATGTCTACGAATCTATTACTGACATTGTTATTGTGACCTGTTTAACTCATCTACGGTTAACTATACTGATGGTAACTTAAAGATAGGTTCACTTTGTACATCCTGGCTGACTAACAATCGTAAATTACCTACTATTGTATATGTCCTATCTCATGTTTGACTAAGAATATGTAAACATGTGCTTTTGATATTACTGCGGTTGTTTACCATAGCGCTTCGTAGCGCTCGTGGCATAGTTTAACAAAGCGATGTTAGTTCATTGCGATTGTTAAGCAACGTGCTGCGCACCCCTACTTGGATGGGTGGCCGATAGTGGCATTTCAATCGGAGCGCTACCTTGCTTCGGAGGGCACATTAAATGGTCGGTTCCGGATGTTTCAATCATTAGACCATGTCGGAGGTGTTTAGGCGATCTAAAAACTCCCACTCCAGGGTTGGCCACTAACCTACTCGCACTTACTTACTTGCTAACCATACTCTCGTATCCGTAATATGAAAGTGTGTATTTTAAAGTAATGTGTTGGTTTTATTGTTGCAGGTGACGCGCTGCGGAGCGTGGTGGTAAAGCGGCGCTGCCGCTTTAAATGGACAAACGCAAGATGCTGCCAAAGAGAGCGCGTATGGATAGCTTGCGGGGTCCTATTGCAAATGGACCCCTGCAATCAAGGTGAGCCACGCTGCACTGTCGTACACACTTTACTGCTGTGGAATATGGTCATTTTGTCGGTGTTTTAGTGATTACATGTGTACCCTATCCAAAACAAATTAAATTGAATGGTCTATAAACAAATAGGTATAATCGATGATCTTTAATTTACATACTTCTGTTATCGCTTTTAAGTAGATAAGAAGGCAATAATACCTATATCAAACTAATGATGTCAGGTGAAAACAAATCCCAATTTTATTCGCTAGGAAAACAAATAAAGGGTCTATAAACAATACAATTAAGTTTACCTAGAAGCAATCTTATTAAATCTGTTGTTGTTTGCACATGAACCGTTTTCTAATTTAATTCAATTAGGAATTCACAATGCGAAAGTGGAACAGTTTATCAAAGATCGAATCTATCCAAACTCCCCACTCAGTTTGTAATGCGAGTTGGATGGAAGTCGCGCGCGCGGCGAGACGCGGCCGGCAAGTTAACAAAGCAAAGTCCGCACCTTCTATCGGGCTCACTCCACTTATTCTTTTCTCTCGCTAATCCTATTTGGTTTCCATCAAAACTTGCCCGAAGGGGTTGTCCCCGCAGCGCCCTCCCCCGTCCCCGCCGCGCCGCCCCACCCCCCGCGCGCCCTCTCTTTGTTTGCAACCAAATCTGTTTTCGTCTGCGCTTGCCCCGTGAAAGTTTGCCGAAATTCCCGAAAACTCCCGGCGTCCCCGCGCGCTTTGAATTACTTTCCAGTTGGAAACTTTCCACGGCAATAATAATAATTCCGCTACGGTATGACGAAAGTTTAAATTATTAGTTTAATCGTACTGGGTGTGCTTTAATTACTCGAGTGGTGGCGGCCCGGCGGCGGCTGGTGGGCCCGGGAAGGCCCGCCGTGTCCCCGTCCACTGATTAACCTAACTCGCTATAACTTGTTGCCCCCGCCTTGTGACTCGCGCCTCGCCCCAATCAACGACACAACTTTACAATATTCCTAATACAACAGAACATCAGTTCGCCCATTTATTAATTAGTTAACTATTTGCTAAGGGTTCATTTGGGTACTATTTGCACTAAAATATTATTCACAGCTATTAAGAGTACAAATAAACTTATATCAGCAATCATAATAAAATCGTCGCGTATCATATTATGTGCACGTTTATTGGTACATACTAACGTAGTATGTTATCAGCGAATTGCAGTAATACCGTTTTACGGTTCTGTTACGTTCACTACAATCAATACACACAACTTTGTATAATAATAATAAATAATAATAATAATAATAAAATCATTTATTTCGCTAAATATTACATCATTACATGAACAGTGATCGAAGTCACCTAGTAAGCAGAATATGCCTGTAACAGGTGACATCGCTCTTCCACAAAAATTAAATTTAAACATATAACAAATTTGAATTTATTAAACTAATGCTAATAATTATATAATATTAATAATAATTGATTAAGTTTTGAATTTACAAATACAATTTCAAGAAAATAAAATAAAAATAATAATAACAAAATACAACAACAAATAAATGGATCAAAATATCATGAAAATAATTTTGGAAGTCATTACTACACTATAAAATCGATTCTCATAAAATTTTATCAGATAAGATCTAATGCCAAATTGCTTAAAAAAATCATAAAACAATTGGTTAGGGGAGATATTATGTCGCATGAAGTTTGTGGTGAGTATGTGTAATATGTCCAGTATGTATGGAATAGTATAATTATGTAGGTATGTAATGAGGTGCATGAATATTATGTGAGTTATAATAAGATTTATGGTGTATAGATAATTATTTCATAACTGCAATTTATATATACATATTATTAAGTAATATCTCTGCATCATTGTAATTCAGTGTAATTAGGTAATCATAGATAATTGTCCTGCCTTTCCTTACTGTTTTATCATAAATATTCAATGTTTTATTTAGTTTATTATATAATAAATTAGATCTATGCATAAATTGTTTCTTAGCGAATACCGTTCTAGTCTTGCACAATGGAATAATGTTTTTCCTCCTATTATCTTTTTTACTAGAACTATACTCTATAGATTTATGTTTTTTTAAAACCGTATTCAATATATATAACTTCCTAACCGATAGAACTTTACTCAAAGTATAGAGTTCATCAGTAGGAAATCTTCTCTGCTTGAAGAGCATAACTTTAAGTAAAGCACGTTGCGCCCGTTCAATTACCAACATTTTTGTTTTGTCAGTTCCTCCCCAAATTGGTATACAGTAAGTTATGAGTGACTGGGCCAACGCCATATAGATTTCTTTGAGAAGGTTTCTATTTGAACACTGCCTGGGCTCCCACGGTAACACATGTCTGAGAGACTTAAAAACCCAAATCAATTTGCGAACTCTAGCTGTTAATTGTTCAATGTGTGGTTGCCAAGAGAGATGCTGATCAACTATTACCCCCAGGTACTTGATTTTATCAACTTTTTTAATAGTTGAGCAGCCACATAATGCACTAACTGGGTATGAGTTGCAAGAGTGTATTTTGAGCTCAAATTCACGAGGTTGTGAATTGTTATGGATACCATAACAAATGAAGTTTGTCTTATCAATGTTTAGAGTGAGTAGGTTATCCTTTAGCCAGATAGCAACTCTACTCATACCCAGCTCCGCATTAGCCTTAACTTCTGACCAGTCTCTGCCCGAGAAAACCAACGTAGTATCATCAGCGTAAGAGAGTATGTGTGCATTATTGAGTTTCATTCTGCAAAGCTCATCTATGTACACCAGGAAAAGTGTGGGGCCTAGAACGCTTCCTTGTGGGACGCCAAATGTAACCGCTACATCATCACTGGTAGATGTCCCTAGCTTCACTCTTTGTGTACGGTCTGAGAGATAACTCTTAAAAAGTGAAAGTGCTAAACCTCTGATACCAATTTTTTTTAGTTTGCGAACAAGAATGGGGATAGAGACAGTGTCGAAAGCCTTTTTCAAGTCTAAAAACACTGAGAGACATTTGTGGCCTTTATCAATAAGATCCGTCACAGTTTGACTAAAAGCAATTACAGCATCTTCAGTGGATTTGCCTTGTCTGAAGCCAAACTGCGTAGGAGAGAGAATTTGGTATTTATGAAGGTATTTAATAAGA
This sequence comes from Cyclophora punctaria, assembly GCA_951394245.1. Taxonomy (NCBI): domain Eukaryota; kingdom Metazoa; phylum Arthropoda; class Insecta; order Lepidoptera; family Geometridae; genus Cyclophora; species Cyclophora punctaria. Next base: position 6,050,149 of record OX596190.1, read on the forward strand.
CGCACATTCATTAGTTTCTCAATTATTTTAGAAATTGAAGGTAAAACTGAAATAGGTCTGTAGTTACCGACACTATCTCTCGCCCCACTCTTGTACACAGGAGTGACAATGGCTTTTTTAAGTAGAGAAGGGAAGATACCTTGCTGAAAGCATAGATTAACTAAGTGGGTTATAATAGGGACAATTATATTCCGTGCAAGTTTTAAGAAGGTGACCGGAATGCCGTCCCACCCCGGGGCACTGGTTGATTTAAGGCCCATAATGGTTTTCTCAACTTCCTTTTCGTCTGTTTCTAGCAATACGAATGAGTTAACTTGGGCTGGTATATTTTTAGTTTTATGAGTAGGATTTGGGGCGGAGTTTTGTTGAATACTAGACGCAAGAGTTTTGCCAATATCAGTGAAATAATTATTTACGAAATTAGCCGATTCTTTTGGATTATCCTTTATGCATTTAATTTCATTTAGGTCATCATGCGCTCTACCACCATATGTTATACATTTAATGTTTCTCCACAAAAGTTTAGAATTATTTTTTGATTTAGCCAATAGATTTGTATGAGTAACTAATGTACGAGTGTAATGCTTGTTTGCATGCCAACTGCAACGCAACTCAACCAATACTTTACTCGGGAACCACACTTATTAACCAACGGCGGTAACGTCTGTATTGCCTTTCTTCATTCATTGAAATTGTTTATCGTTCGAACCATATGAATACTTAATTAAATTAGCATTATACGGCATTCAACGATTACAGATTTCTAGAATTTTATTAATTCATTGATTTGCATTAGTAATAAATGGTAAATTATACCAAGTTATGATCGACAAACAGGTTGTGTCGAAGATAAATTATTTCTTTAATATCCATGCTCATTAGATGTCAGGATTTGAACTTTCTAATATGCTGTCATTAAAACTGGTACATAGCAGGCGCCTTATCCTTTTTATTTCTCTTTGGAAACATTTACGTCCATCTGATAATTTTATTCGACCATATAAAATAGAGACATGGAACAGCGTGTTCGTTAGACGATATAATAGTTTCAATTAAACATGGCACCTTTCGTCACAATTGTTATTTCATTAACTCGGCGCCCGTGTTACTATACCACCAAGCTATTTAATTTAATTATACATTACATCGTACACGCAAAAGAAAAAATACATTATGCGTGTGTGATAGCGGCGTGCGTAATATTTATCTTGAACAACCTTGGCTCAGTAACGCGTACGTTGACACACAATTGATATTGGATGTGCCATTCTGTACTGCAAATGTGGCGTGCCATCTCGGAGCTCTCGTTTTATTTAAACTTCACATTTTGAGCACTCGAGCCAAACCGCATTAGCATGTAATATTCACGTCCCTACGTGTACTCACATTCTCTGTATTTGATTATGTCATATGAGTTGCGCGTATTGACTTTATCTCGAATGTATAGCAACATGAGTAGTTGTCATTGACTTGGAAATTATTGATAAATATTTCTGCTGCGAGCGCTCGACAAATAGGTGCCTTTGATATGACTTTTATGGGACTTCTTAACATAAAATACCTTCGTGTTTACATTGTATGCGACATACGTAACGAGGTAAAATGCTCTTTTGAAGTTTGAATGCACGATCTTTTTGAAATAAATTTCCAATAAATCTGTAAGGCAAACTCGTATCGCCTATAGGATAAATTAAATGTCGCCTTTTCTCACACGTGCCAACCCCACCCTAAATAACATAAATCCCGTGATAAGTCGCCGAACCTAAAGTATTTGCACGTATTTCGTAAGCCGATGTGTGGAATTGCTTTATCGTGTTATAATTTCGCCAATCTTATCTTGAACGTACATATCTTGCGTCCTACAAGTATTCTGTTTACAAACTCTGCTTTGATGATGTCATCGGCTAGCCACGCACTCGCTAATAGTGTGATTTAGAGAAGCATTAATGAGTTAAATCACATTTTATCTGATACGCGATAAAAGTGTATTTTTATACGAAGAAATGTATTGGAAAGGCCCTTTTACAACATTTTATTTAAATTCGAGTTTATTTTTGCTGGTAATGTCCTATTTGTTATTATGAAATCAGTTGTACAGTAAACCAGTCGTATTTCCTATGTTAGACCACTAAGCTTATTTTAAATTTATTTATTATCACATTTTTAAAGTTTTCTTGTCATTCAAAAATATTGAATATAATTAGTTTTAACTATATCATAACTAAAATGAAGTGATAAAATTATTGTGATAACACCTGCAAAAGTACAAGTGGCTCGATCCGGTTAAAATCTAGTTATAAAGCACCTGATAAACAGAGGATTGGCCGTTATCTTGTTGTTGTGTTGATAATGTCACATTGTTACGTATGTGCTACGGCTTATGTAATACCACTATGTATGAGTGTGTACCTGTGTATTTACTTTGGCCTACCTTTTTTGCTGACGTTTGTCACACTGTACTCAAATATAGCAAGTAATTACGGGACACAGCAGTATTCATGTAGATAAAATATTTCTTCTGATTAGTTATCCGTAGCATAGTTTCATGTTTCGTGGGAATCATCTCATCAGTTGCATACAGATATAATTTAGTAGCACATAACCACTATCTATTTGACCGAGTCAAACGTAGCTTTGCATTTACCGTGCACAGTCAACCTAGATCTCGTGATCTATAAAAAAACGGTTATTATTTTATGTATTATTTCATAGTTATAGCAAGTTGTATAACTTATAACACCACTTAGTGGCGACTAAAGATTAAGCTATAGGCAGTTACGTAGACGTCTATTAATCTATTAATTGATTGTGGCGTTTATAGACAATTTTATTATATCCGTGTCTTGTTACGATCTATTTCGAGATAATAACTTTATTTCGAATCTTTTTCAAGAGATATACATCTTTATGTGGAATAATAATAAATGTTTTAAAATAAAACCCCGAAACACTATACTTTCACTGTACTGATATAATATGATATGGCCATTAGTATTAAAGTTAAAATTAAATTTAAAACATTACATTTAAAAGTTACCTATTAGTATGTGGTCTTAAATATTTAGAGCTTAGTTTTGGTCAAACTAATCGTGAGTGAATTTGTCAGGGACCATTTATACTTTATATTATTTGAATTTAACTAAAAATATGTTAACATATGAATTAATCTGATTTCAGGCCCTTAGTGGCATTATTAGACGGTCGGGACTGCACCGTTGAAATGCCAATACTGAAGGATGTGGCCACAGTGGCGTTTTGTGACGCGCAGTCCACGTCCGAGATCCACGAGAAGGTCCTCAACGAGGCGGTGGGCGCCCTCATGTGGCACACCATCATACTCACCAAGGAGGACTTGGAGAAGTTTAAGGCGTTAAGGATTATAGTGCGCATCGGCTCCGGCGTAGACAACATTGATGTCAAAGCGGCCGGCGAATTAGGTCAGTATGCAATCCAATACTACACGGATACTTTTTGGACCGAAATTCCCACGGGAACTAGTACCAACTGGGGTATAGTTTACACTTTTATATTTTGTCAGAGTGTGGTAAAATGTTTATTTGTTACTCTTTGGGAGGAGCAATTTTCATAATTTCTCTTGGAGCTTTTATCGGCGGGAAAGCTATTATTAAATTGCGAATCAAACATGTGCTATTTTTAATAATTTTTGCAGTTATCAGTTTGTTACGTTGACTCTTTAAATTTAGTGGATTGCTAATCATAGCCCTGACTCGTTAGTTCCTACAGAACTATAAATACGATTATTTTACGATATGTAAATTCATCAGTTTGTTCCAAGTGAACATGAAAAGTGTATTATGTTGATTAACCTACTGAAACAAAATCTACACATTGTAGACAACACTTCGTGTGTAGTGTGGACAGTGCTACACACTTTTACACCAAGTGATATTTAGTTACTTCTTATTAGAAAATATAAGTTCTCGAATTTTGTGCATAGAACTTACAGCACATTTTTCATAAGTACGTATTTTAAATTCACATCTTCAAAAGGCCTTCCACAATAAAAGTACCTAACGCATGTTTTATTGTAACATTCCAGGCATAGCAGTATGTAATGTGCCGGGATACGGCGTGGAGGAGGTAGCGGATACGACAATGTGTCTCATATTGAATTTATACCGGCGGACGTACTGGCTCGCCAACATGGTACGGGAAGGAAAAAAGTTCACAGGTATGTAGACTGCACAACATAACACCAGAAGGGCAATGACGGCGCGCTGCGATAACAGACGCACACACATAACTGTATTAATGTACATAATCGCGTGCTTACACTCGTAACAAATCTCCAATGGCACTAGTTTTTGATACCTTTGAAAGTCATGTAGGTCGCATGTGTTTGTGCGCCTGTTTTTAGAAAATAGTTCATTGTTTGCTTCGTTGGTGGGTGTATCTATAGTACAAAGATAGTATGTAAGGATGCGCTGACAACATTAACTATTTAAAGTGCGACCTCAGATCCTATAAAAAGTGGAGACTTACGTACACCTCATTGATGGAATCATGAATTATGGTGCTTTAATTTATTCCTAGTTTTAATAATGGTATCTCGATGAGATAAGAGGCCTTTGCCCAGCTGTGGGACATTACGGGCTAATACTTTACTTTACTCTAGTTATGACCCGAGACCGGCAATATTGCACAGTGCATTTCCAACTTTAACTTTGAAACATACTTCCCGGTTGTATTAGTGTTGAACTATCTATGAAGTGTACGTAACAGATTCCAAATAATCCACTACCAGTTGTGGAAGTTTAATTTGTGAGTTGGTTGCAAATTGCAAGCGCTTTGCTCACTAGTGGTTTTAAATATAAATATTCGGTTAAGTTGTTACATCATTTTTTTCAGACAATTCCATAATGAAAATAATTATTCTTATTTAAATCCTACTTCAAATATTAGTTATTTATCACTTATCATTGTTTATACAATATCAAAAACTTGAAGCCTTAAAATTGAAAGGTTATATATAATTCACAAAATTGTTAATTGTTCAAACGTTCTCACGGGAAAATGGTTTTTATTACCATACTTTATCTACGACAAACGGAAATAGTTTTTCATTCATACAATTTACTATTACATGTTTTGTTCCAGCATTTATTTGATTAAATTCATTTATTATGTATAATATACAAATAATATTCATATATATATAACTGCTATTGTAATATTGTTTATGAACCTTATTTTATTGCCAAGGGAAATCAATTTTAATAGCGGGTATAAATTGCAACGGTGTGTTTGATAAAACCCTTTATTAACTGGTTTAATTACGATACGTTAGTATAATTTATGTGTTTTATACCACTATGAGTAATACTACTTACTTATAATCTTTATTTTAAATGCAATTTATAACATTAGTAATAGGTACTTTATAACGATCGTTATATAAACTTAGCTATCCCTGAGTCTCCAGGGCCATTAAGAGTAAACCGTCACAATATTACAAAACATAAATGATTTTTGTCGAACCCAAAAGCGTCGTATGTAATTGAGTTAAATTAACGTGTATAATGTCCCTGCACAATGTTGGATGTGTATCTGTACACACCAGACCTTCAACATACCTACCTACATTATTTTTTTGTTTTAACGGTAAACGCTAATGTGTCGCTCTGCATTTCCAGGTCCAGAACAAGTCCGCGAGGCGGCGACGGGTTGCGCGCGTATACGCGGCGACACGCTCGGCATCGTTGGTCTGGGCCGCATCGGGTCGGCGGTGGCGCTGCGGGCCAAGGCGTTCGGATTCAACGTCATCTTCTACGACCCCTACCTGCCCGACGGTATTGAGAAGTCGCTAGGACTCACCAGGGTGTATACGTTGCAGGTTTGTTTGTTACATACGAGTACATTTTAATATGGTATGAATATTGTTAGCCTGTATGGTCCCATATAAGCATTCCAATCCAATGTATTTTTACTAAGAGATAACTCATTGTGATCTATTTGTTAATTATGTGTAGCCCGGACACTACCTCTTGGATGGGTGCTCTGTAGACAGTAGAGCTACCGAAGTATAGAGCTTTGGAGGGCAATTTAACATTCTTTCCGTTGTTAGACTAAGATAAAGACTTTAAGGTGGTGTCTGTAAACCCCAAATGGCGGTGCCAGGGTTCGCCACTAACCAACTCGAACTTACTATAATAATAGCCTTTACTAGCAATGAATACCAAATTTTTACCTAATCCCTTAAGTTATTATAAGTGACTTTTATCATCAGTTTTCTTAGTTTGGCTATGCTTTTCGAATCTGTCCACACCCTTTTAAAGAGCACATTGTTACCATCTTTGTCGTTTATAAGAATAGTATGATTGTAATTTACTAGGGCTCCACGCTAGCTCTGAGGTTCCTTGATCGGCACCGTATTTGTACCCGAAGCTATCGGAAACTATTTTTAAGCTAATATTCATGAATGAGATGAGTTTTCTGATTTGCAAAACTGCATCAATTGATATTAGGTGACAAAACAAAGTACTAATAATTAAATGTAAACTAACGAAATTGTATACTTTGTGTATTTCAGGACCTCCTATTCCAGAGTGATTGTGTATCATTGCACTGCAGCTTAAATGAACACAACCACCACCTTATCAACGAGTTCACTATCAAACAGATGCGCCCAGGTCAGTATCGTGATTCAAACTTATTTATAGCTTCCTCTGGAACATGGCTCTCATGTGCAACATATTTTTTCAACCAGACTTCTAGTAGTAGTAGTAGTAGTAGTTAGTAATTAAATATATAGTACGCAGCTTTCAAATTCAGCTCATTGCAATCACCTCGGTCTCGCACACTCAATTTCGGATTTCAAATCAGCATGATGGTGATTTATGATTGTATTCCTATTTATGATGACTCTCAATTAGCTACTAAAGTAGTGTTCCTAGATTCGATCTAGATACTTGCAGGACTCGAAACTTCTAATCTGTTGCTGGTGTTGTTATCCACCATTATTTTGGGGCCTAGATGTATTTTTGAAAGTGTTACTCCTCTTATTATTTGTTGAAACGGGAACTTACGTACGCGGAGGTTACTGTTGAGTTGTCCCTCAACACGTTTCGGCCACATACGGTGGCCTTCATCAGGAGGTGGGTGAAGCGCTCGCGACAGCGTCTCTCCCCGCACTGCCGGCCGCCGCGGCTCGCGCCTCGCGCGCCGCCGCGCGGAGCGCGCGCGCAGAGAGCTGTTGTTGTGGCTGTTGAGGTGGTTGGGGGGGTTGCGCACGCGTGGGCTCGCGTTGTATCGGCGAGAGAGAGCCTTCACGGGAATTGTCCGTGCTCCCGGAGTCCGTTGCATGCTGAGGCCGAACACAGTACGAACTCACGGTGTCTCCACTAACCCCGTTTGTGACCCTCTCCGAAGATAGCTGGAGGCATGGTTTCCAGGCCGCAGGCAGCATCCATCCACTATCTCTGTTAAAGTTCGGACAACGACTTATTTCTATGGCCTCGCGAATTTTCCGGGACACGTAGCGTTTCTCCCGGGCTACGATTCGCGTCTGGTCAAACCTAATAAAATGAGTCGTGTCCGAAACTATAGCGTGTTCAGCCACCGCTGACCGGTTTATATCCACCTTCTTCAGCGCACGAATGTGTTCGGTGAGCCTGGTAGATACATTCCTCTTCGTCTCGCCGATATAAAACTTCCCACACTCGCAGGGTATCTTGTACACCCCGGGGACCCCCAACGGTTCCCTATCCTTCGGCGATCGAAGTAACTGCCTTAGTTGTGTAGCCGGACGAAAGATGGTCTTGATATCGTATTTGCGGCGCATCATATGTCCGATTTTGTCCGTAACACCTTTTATGTAAGGCAGGTACATCAGCGCCCTGTCTGCTGTGGGCTCCCGGGTGCGGCACGACGTATTTGCAACACGTAAACTGTGTCTCCAGCTGTAACCGTTTCTCTCTAGCACTCCCCGCACATGATAGAGCTCGGCGTCCAGGTATTCGGGATCACATAATCTCAGGGCTCTGTTGATTAGCGTCCTTGGAACCGATGCGGTGTGCGAAGGGTGGTGGTGGGAATCAGCCCTCAAGTATCGATCCGTATGTGTTGTCTTGCGGTATACAGTGTGTGATAATCGTCCATTCGTCCCTCGCTTGACTAACACATCCAGAAAAGGTAATTCCCCATCCCGCTCCGTCTCTACAGTGAACGATATCTTGGGATGTTTACCATTGAGAGTGTCTAATAGCTCTGTTACGGAATCTCTGTGAACTATTGCAAATACGTCGTCCACGTATCTCCACCAGTGTCTCGGCCTGCACGGGATCGACTCCAACGTAGTGCGCTCAAACCACTCCATGAATATGTTAGCGACTACGGGTGCTATCGGTGATCCCATGGCTACCCCATTCTTTTGTATATAAAAATCCCCCCGCCACATAAAATACCCACTTCTCAAGGTACAGTCCACTAAGTGTAAGTACTCGATAGGTGTAGAGTTTGTTAACATAAGTTCTGTTAAAATTGTGATGGTGTCCTCTATCGGTACATTAGTGAAGAGAGAAGCGACGTCAAAACTCACCATGAGTTCCTGTTCGCCAAGGACTACCCCGTCTAGTAGCTGCGTGAAGTGTGTCGAGTCCTTGACGAAGCTGGTGGTCTTGCCTATAAATTGTTGCAGTAGATCCGACAAGAAACGCGCCGTCCTGTAAGTGGGTGAGTCAATCTGACTCACTATAGGTCGTAAAGGCCAGTCTTGTTTGTGGATCTTTGGCAATCCATATATCTTGGGCGGTGTTGGATTTGGCGGCCGGAGGGATTTACCCACGTCATCAGGCAACAGTGATAAAAGCTTATTAAGCCGGTTAGTGACTCTCGCAGTTGGGTTGTATTTGACCTTCACATAAGTTGTCGTGTCACTCACCAAGTCACTAATCTTCCGCTCATAGTCCGCTGTGTTCACGATCACTGTTGCATTGCCCTTATCCGCAGGTAATATCAAAAGGTCCGGGTTCCTCTTCAGGCTTCTTAATGCCACAAGTTCGGAGTTCGTAATGTTAGGTTTCGGTAATTTACTACCCCTTAACATTACGGACACATTCTGTCGCAAACATTCCGCATCCCTACTGGGAATGCCATTTCTAACGACGGCGTCCTCCACTCCCGTGATGATATCCTCCACCGGGATCTTGCGCGGTGTCGGAGCAAAGTTCAGACCTCTGGATAGCGCTTGCTTCGCTGCATCCGAGATGTCCACCGACGACAAGTTCACCACACTCCTTTCAATCACCACGGAGCAATCCGCACGAACGTTATCTTGCTGCGACTTTTTTGCAAGGCGTCTAAATTTCGCATTATGTCTGTTAGTTGTGCTGTTCCGAACAGACTCCGCTCTGTTAAACGTCATGGTGTCGTAGATGTCCCATAACTCCACGTCTAAGGCATGAGACAGCTCTAAGTTGAGTTGGTACAACTCCCCATTTACGCGATCAATGTTGACATAATAATCGCGAAGTACCCTCCCCAACACTTTGTCACTCACTGATTTGAAAAACCGTTCGTAATTTCTAAAACACGGGATGGGCTTAATTTTTATGAATTTCGGTGTTATATCACTATCACGACACTTTTTCATAAACACTAAACCGCACTCCAGTTTCACACGTTTGGTTCTCAAATAGGCGAACCTTTTCACCTTGTTTAGCCATACCTCCCCGTAGAGGTCAGCTATTTTACTATTAATTGAAACGTACGTTGATGTCATTATTATTTGTTGAAACGGGAACTTACGTACGCGGAGGTTACTGTTGAGTTGTCCCTCAACACGTTTCGGCCACATACGGTGGCCTTCATCAGGAGGTGGGTGAAGCGCTCGCGACAGCGTCTCTCCCCGCACTGCCGGCCGCCGCGGCTCGCGCCTCGCGCGCCGCCGCGCGGAGCGCGCGCGCAGAGAGCTGTTGTTGTGGCTGTTGAGGTGGTTGGGGGGGTTGCGCACGCGTGGGCTCGCGTTGTATCGGCGAGAGAGAGCCTTCACGGGAATTGTCCGTGCTCCCGGAGTCCGTTGCATGCTGAGGCCGAACACAGTACGAACTCACGGTGTCTCCACTAACCCCGTTTGTGACCCTCTCCGAAGATAGCTGGAGGCATGGTTTCCAGGCCGCAGGCAGCATCCATCCACTATCTCTGTTAAAGTTCGGACAACGACTTATTTCTATGGCCTCGCGAATTTTCCGGGACACGTAGCGTTTCTCCCGGGCTACGATTCGCGTCTGGTCAAACCTAATAAAATGAGTCGTGTCCGAAACTATAGCGTGTTCAGCCACCGCTGACCGGTTTATATCCACCTTCTTCAGCGCACGAATGTGTTCGGTGAGCCTGGTAGATACATTCCTCTTCGTCTCGCCGATATAAAACTACTCTCTAAACTACTCCTCTTGTAAGTTTTCAATAACAATGTGTTTCTGTGCAGGCGCGTTTCTGGTGAACACGGCGCGCGGCGGGCTGGTGGACGACGAGGGGCTGGCGGCGGCGCTGAAGCAGGGCCGTATCCGCGCAGCCGCGCTCGACGTGCACGAGAACGAGCCCTTCAACGTGTTCCAGGTCAGTACACTGCGCCAATGACACGAACAAGTATCATTCAGTCGAGCTGGATCTCTCTTGCACGTATATTTTGTGTAGAAATAGTGTTATAATGAGTGATGTGTGGTCGCAGGGTCCGCTGAAGGAGGCGCCGAACGTGCTGTGCACGCCGCACGCCGCGTTCTACTCCGACGCGTCGGCGCAGGAGCTGCGCGAGATGGCGGCGTCGGAGATCCGGCGCGCCATCGTGGGCCGCATCCCCGACTGCCTGCGCAACTGCGTCAACAAGGACTACTTCCTGGCGGGCGCGGCGCCGGGCCCGCTGCCGCCCGCGCCGCTGCCCACGCCGCAGCACGCGCCGCCGCAGCCCTACTCCGACTCGGCCTCGCGCTCGCTCTACTCGCAGAGCCCCAACTCGGGTACGCCCGTCGCAGACTTGCGCTTTCCAGGTTTATGACTTGTTCACCACACCACGCGGGTGCCAGGGACCAGACACAGTCCCTGGCACCCGTGTTATTAATGGTACCCTTAATCATTCCCATAGTTCTGATACCTTCAGTGAGATGAAAAGCCTTTGCCCAGCAGTGGCACATTGCATGTTAAATTATTTGTTCTGTTGAAGTTTAATAAGTCCTTTTTGTCCGGCATCGAGACGTTCCAGGCTAATATTTGATTGGTTGCGTGGCAGGTATGAACGGCGGGTACTACGGCGGCGGGTCGGGCGCGGCGCAGGCGGCGCACAGCACCACGGCGGTGCACGAGCCGCCCGCGCTGCCGCAGCCGCCGCCCGCGCAGCCGCCGCAGCCGCCCATCACGTTGGTCAGTATACTTTACAGTTACACCATTTCGCCGCTTAACTATAAAATTAATTGGCTTGTTGGTCCAGGGGAATGTGAGAGCGCTTAGTCACCGCGTTTCTTGAACGCGTGCCGTAGATGCGTTCAAAGCGTTGTGCTTAAATTCTAACTAAAGCACAACGCTAACGCAAACTATATGTGCTCTTTCATTATGTTGCACGTAATTGTAAGCTAATAGTAGTTTATGCAACTGTCATATAAAGAAGGGTATTAAAACACGAGTGTGAGTTTATGAAACGAGCGCAGCGAGTTTCATAATAGTAACGAGTGTTTTAATACCCGTGTTATATGCAGTTGCATACACTACTTTATCTTCACTAATGCAATTAATCAAACAAAATTTTAAAAACAAAACTCTTTGCGAAACATTAAATACACGCGTACGTGTATTGTCACAGTGAACTTGCCGCCATTAAAATCTAACCAATGAGAGCGCAGCTGCGCGCGCAGGGCCGCAGGGCGCGATGTTATAATGAGATTTTACGATATTGATGTGGATATTATAACATCATGTGCAATTGCTTAAATTGAGTGTTTTAGTTGTATTGGAAACTTAAGTAGAATATTACAACATTAGTGTAGATAAACATTGTTAACTAGATGATGGGTGATACGCATTCTGCGAAAAGCTAAATATCGCCGCTATAATGTGATTGTATTATTGTTCCAGCCAATAAACACGACGGACCCGGCCAACCATCAATTGAACAAGGAAAACTCGGACGTCCACTAGGCGATGACCACGCTACGTTGCAGTACCGTTCAACGCCGACTAGACATACAAACAATAGTTTTATTACAACGCCCTTATCATTACTTCTACTACTCGTACCTACGTCGAGTGCGACGCGCCGTTTGCATTGAGACGGACATTAGATGCGTTTCCTATCACACGAGAGACCGCCGAGAGGCCGCCGACAGACCGCCGCTAGACTGCTGCTAGACCGCCAGGCCGCGGCACACACACTGGACCGGGACGAGTGACGTGACAATACAACAAACAAATGATAAGAACTTAGGTTAAACCATAATGTAGTGGTGATGCGAATACACTAGTGGAGAGCCAGCTTAACTACGAGTACTGTACTGTGTGTGCGTGCGGTTCAATGTTACACGACAACAATGTACTGTGTGATCAGTGATTATATGTGTAATATAATGTTATGTGTCCGAGGAGATTGTTGGGGCGTCTCGATGCAAACCCGTGTTAAATGAATAGTTGATTCCGTGTTTGTATTTCGTAAGTTGGGACAGCTATTTACGTGTAAAACTGCACATATCTGAATGCATAAGGAGTTAAATTCGTATTCGTCATTTCCTATTATAAATAACAGCTTTTGCTATTGTTAATTTATTCCTTAAGCCTTCAGAATGTTCGTACGTTTATTTTAATGAAAATGTGCGTGATTTTCGCAGGCCGATGTATGTATTTTATGATAAACTGTACCGGGTGTGGATCGGATCGGATCTTGCACAGGAAACATTTGGTGTGTCAAAGGTAGAAGGACATTACTACCAACATAGGAAATTATTATTAAATGGGTGAAATGTATAAAAAGATAAATGCTTTGAAGTTCTCTAATCCATGCCTGTTCGATATAGTGAGAGAGTGAAGTTTCAATAATGCGATGACGCACAGCTTTTATAAATAAAGACTAGAGAAATATTGCTCAATAGCGCTTATATAAAATATTACCGGCTAATTTAGTGATTACTATTCAAAACTGGCCGGACGGAAGCTTGTGAGATGATAATAAAAATGGTTATATTTTGTAATGTACATGCTACGCAGAGCAGAGTCGCATTATGGAGACTGTATATGTGTACTGAGTACTGTCTGTACGGTGCAGTGTGCAGTGTGCGTCGGGCACTCGACGGAGCATTTGATCGCATTTGTGAGCCGCCGCCCCGGTCCCCCGTCAACGCGACATACATTCGAACTGTTAATTTTAAGTAAACAAACAAACAAAGGACTGTAGAATTCTATCATCACACTTATTACGAGAAAAACAGGTCTTGTGTCTTTCTACTATAATATTTTTTTTATTTTGAAATGTACAAAATCATGCTTTCATTTGATTATTTTTTTTTTCTAAATAGGGTTTAAGTGACGAATTTGTACATGAAAGATCACCATTTTTAGACCGTGATTAGAGGTTCAAACCTCACCACCACCTGTTTCGAAATCGTGAGAATTGGTATTTAAAATTAGTATTTACTTACAGTTTAGTTTAATGACAAAAACAATGTGTATATTTTATGAGAAAGTGAAAAATTCTTAAATAAAACTATTGTTTTCGGATTAATCACTCTGGTGTTTTATTTTATGTACATACATTACCCTGATTACATTATTTACAATAAATAAATATTGCACAACTACAGTCTTATATTTCAACTTGCCTTGTTTCTACACAAATGACCTTTGTATCGGCAAATTACAGCGTTGGACTGTTTGAATTGGCACGTAGGTACTTCGGTTAGTGGGGCGATACATTGCGTGATACTCAACAATAGTCTGATCAGACACAATAACGCCATAAAAATCACTAACGAATTGTTATACCTAGATTCGTTATAAACATCAATTGACATTGAATTATTTTCCATGTCCTAATTACTTGTTTGAATGGTATGATTTTAACCATTATAACAATGAAATTTAAAATTGTTCCCATATAGATTTTAAAAGTATTTAACAATACAAAAACCATACATTTAAAACTATAAAACAAATTCATATGATAACAAAAAACATTAAATCAACATTTACCCAGCCTCTTTCGGTGGACAACCATAGATGCATTTGAGACTTTCATTGGGTGTATTGGGCGTGGGTACTCGCAATCTCCTTGCTTCGTCGGCATCCAAAGCGCGTTTCATCTCGTAATACTTCTGTTTGAAGTTGGTTAACTCTAGGTTGACTCGGTCTAGTTCCAGCTTTAAGTCCGAAACTTGCCGCTCGCGCATGCTTAGCTCTGGAGGTATATCAGATTTGTCAGTTCTAAAGGCTATAATCGTTCTCGGTCATATTTTTTATCATGTTAAAGACAATGGACATAGAGGATGATTATTTTATCATTCCTATTGGAACAAAACTGAGCTTCGTCAAAATTATTTGTTAACAATTTTAAATCTTAGATTCAAACCAAAAATCAAAATCTTCAACTATCAACACAGTACCAAACTTCAAAAACTTGGCGGTAAAACCAGCTTGTGAATATTGTTACATCTACCCTTTGTATTGACAGCATCACTTACCAGCTATGAGGCACTTTAATTTACTTGTCCTTTGTGTCAGTGCTCGCTGTGTTTTGCTCAGCGTTTGCTGTCAACATGTAAATAAATTTACGTTAAATAATTGGACTTACAACTAAGGTAAGGCCTGATACCGTAGGCGGCGACTCCGCAATGTAAGTTGCATCGGTCTTTACGAATTAATATTACATAATGCCCGCTACGTACTACATTTCCTAGTTGATTTTTATCAGTAAAAGGTTTAAAAAGCAAGTAAACTTCTTACTTTTTTACTATTAATTGAAACGATGTTGATGTCATTATTATTGGTCCAAACGGGAACTTTACGTACGACGGAGGTTACTGTTCTTACTTTTTACCGCGAAAAAAAAACCATGTCAGTACGTTTACTGTCTATTGCACAAGTCAATAGTTCCATCGCCGGCTACGTCACACATGCCATCGAAAAGCATTTCTTCATTACTTTTCGCCAACCCACAACTAGCTGAATCTAAGCAAAACTTTAGTTAGTTCAATACTGTAAAACGTTGCAATCAATCCAGTACCGTCAATTTATATATAATCTAAAACCAATACACGTGCCAAATCAATAATTAAGATCCTAGATACAAATGTCTAGTTATTTTCTCCAGTGACACTAACAAATAATGTATGTGTCATACCTGTATCTCAGGGCTTGGCTGTAACGCGAGCATATCTTTCACTGCATTGTACAAGTTGCGTGTCTCTTTCAGCTCTCTGTCTTTAAGCACCAGCATCTCACTTTGCGCCAATACTTTCCTGAAAAAGTGTGTGAAAAATTTAGAAATGTGTAAGTTTTGCTGATGTTAGTGACCAATTAGTGGATGTATTGTTTTTGATATTTTTTGGAATATTTATGTTAATCATTTAGATATGTATGTTGGTTAAGCCTTGTCCTGTTGATAAATAATTATAATGTCATTACATACATTTTAACATCTTTACAAATACAAATGTATCCATTTTCCAAGGAAAACTAGTGTCTATTATAGAAACACTTCTAGTAACTAAATTAGATAGATCTAAGTCTAGAACAATTTAAAATAACCTACTTAATTTGAATTGCATTACAATTCATAAATAACCGGTCATTGGCTTGTCTGAGACAATTATGATAAGTTATTATAATAGAAATCGTCTCACTCGAAATAATGAGTCTTCATAATTATTGATGGCATTATATTCACAGCTACAACAACACGTACCGGTAGGCGACCGTGGGAAAACGGGATGAAAAGTGTAACCGACTGCGCGACGCGAGGAAGAGTACTTAGTTTTAAATATGAGGTACCTGGATAGCTTTGAACGGTGCTTTGGTTATAAAAGCTTTATAACGATGGTATTATTTCATTCAATAATAGCAGCGCAGTAGCAGCTTCACGTTGAATGTGGCAATCCATTACAAAAAAAAAATCAAATCTGACTGGTAAGTCCCGAGATTAGCTCGAACATACAGACAAATAAACTTACAAATTTTACCTCTTTATAATATTAGTATAGAAGTATAGAAAAAGTCGATTCAGAGTTTCTATCTCAAATAAGACTATCCTGTTAAACTATCAAGCTTATAAGTTTATTTTACAATAGCCTGAAAATTAGTAAAAGTAATAAAATGCGTCACAAAGTAAAGGCCAGTGACTAATTGTCAGCCTCCGTAATAAGGGAAAATGTCGGAGAAAAATAAACTTAAAAAATCCCCGGTATTGTTTGTCTAACACGCTTTGACAAGTAACTGGAAATCCCGTTCACTTTTATTGGTAACTTCAAAACAGAGCGGTGACTACCTTTCAATTCAATTTTTGTTGATTCATGTTATTAGTTTTGTATCGAACCTGGTAAAATGTAGACTATAATATAAACTAGACATGATTTGAGTTCACAACTTAACTTAAGGTAATTTAGCTGTTTTACAAGAAGATTTGAATTTAAACTACGTTTACATTTTTATCTTCATACATACGGACACTTCGCTTATATTTTACATTTTAATCTGACGTTTCGGTCCCTTTACAGGAACCGTGGTCACAGAGGACATTTGTGACATGATTTCTAAAAAGCGTAGTGTATCCGTAAACATATTTCAACTCAAAATGAGTGAGGTTCGCTTCGACTTAAGAAACAAGTAAACAAGAAGTTTTCTGAAGATTATCCTGCGTGGGAAATACTTACACGTGGAAATTAAAAGATTATAGTAGCTATATAGATTTCCTCGTGAATGTTATAAGGTTCCATTAGTTAGATTTTATTGACCTATTTCAATATCCAATATTTAATTTATTAATTTCCCAAAGTCCTTTAAGAGGTCCTACCTGGTAACATGTTGGTCCATGGTCCTATAATGTATTGGACAGAGATTATTGACAAAATGGAATTAATGTACCAAACGAATGAAAAGTGATTTCATGGGGAATGTTATCAAGTTTGGGGAATATTCTGATCTAGTGCAGCCATGATTCATATTATTCAAAATATTTTTAAGCGCGATGGTTACATAACAAAGCGCGATTGCTTTATTTTATGACATCAACGCGTTAATGCAATAGCATAACAATTAGTAAGTAAATAGCTAAATAGCCACGAGTATATTTTATTGCATTCGCAATGTAAAGTATACATACTAGAGTAAATAGATTAAATTATTCTTAGAACGTTATTACGGAAAATACATGTAAGGTATAATATTGACACTCACAGACGTCCGTTTTATAATTATGGAAAACACATTCAATAGGAATACACACACGGTATTAGTTTTATTAATGTATTTTTACGTAGTTAAAGTAATTATTTATTTAGTGTATTTTGTTTGTGGGTAGGATGTTTCAAACGAATGGCTATTTTTAAATACGTTCGTTACAACGCAAGACCACGTACACTGTTATGCGTCTGTTAAATACAAAACATTGTTTCATCTATACTAATATTATAAAGAGGTACCTAAAATTTTTAAGTTTTTTGTTTGTTTGTTTATTTGTTTGTTTGTTTGTATGTTCGAGGTAATCTCAGGAATTATCAGTCCGATTTGAATAATTATTTTTGTAACAGATAGCCACATTCAACGGGAAGGTTATAGGCTATTTTTCATCCCGAAATTCCCGCGGGAACGGGTACAAAGCGGGTAAAACTAGTCACAACATTTTATTTGTTTACCTTTCTCTATCCTTTGAGACTGACATTTTGTGTTTACTGGTATCTTTGCGTAAGGTGAAGCTACCCGCCTTTGGTGTGGTGGTAACGTCTATTCTCCTATATGCTTTAAGTGCGATACCTGTGCCTAACTAAAGTCCTACCATTTTTTTCCACTCAATCTGTTTCAGTGGTTGGCAATAGCTTTGGGAGGCCTTTGTCCAGCAGTAAAATAGCATAGACAAGAGGGGATTAACTTTCCCATTGCTGGACTATTCCGTAAGACCATAGAGTCTAAGGTTTATCATCTATAGCATGGCATGGACTATAGACAAGAAACAATGCCAATCGACCAGCTTTTTTCCATAGCCGACTACCATTATTGAATTCACACACTTTTTCATTCATCTATTCAAACCTAACATTTTTGTCTGTTATTTAATGAATAACTACGTAAAAAGAGCCTAATTATTCCGTTAATGTTAAGATCGCGTGATTGTAGACTTTCAGGTTACAATACAAACACCGGCCGCGGAGCATTATAATTAATTATTGCATACAATCTATTCTCGATAAAAGGTTTAATGAGATGATAAAGTATTTATTGACGTCAGTCGATCGATTGCTAAAAATAATAACGCTAAAGTAGGCGATACCTACGTAACTGAAATATTTCTCAAATTATTCATTTCTTATCGTTATCTCTGTGCTTTTAGTTCAACTTTTGACCTATTCTCATGATATTTTGTGTGCATATCGGGTAGGTTTGAGAAGCGGACATCTATTTTTCACCCTCCTAAATGTTAAGGGTAGTCCACCCCAAAATTTTTACATGGAAAAACAATGTTTGCCGGGCCAGCTTTAGTTTTCTATAAAGATGAAAAATGGTTTGAAACTACCAGTCAATAGTAGGTGTTTGAAAGAGTATTATAGGTTTTATTATTATGTTAAGTTTTACCGCGAAAATACTCTAGTACGTTAATACTATTTAGTAACCTATATCAGTGTAGAGTTTCATTGAACCCCGTGGCGTATTGTTAGCATGAAAGAGTAACATAAAGAGTAAGACATAAAGAGTAACACATAAAGGGTAACACATAAAGGGTAACACATAAAGGGTAAGACATAAAGAGTAACATGGTACATACTTCTGCGTGAGGCGCAGCTTGTGCGTGAGGTGCACGCTCTCGGGGTCGGTGCCCTGCAGCTTGCGCCAGCGGTGCACGTTGAGCGGCGTCTCCAGCGCCTCCTCCAGCGCGCGCACGCGCAGCCGCTCGCGGCCCAGCTCGCGCTCCAGGTTGAACACCTGCGCCCGCCACCACGCTGTACCACGCGCTACTCTACCATGCACTTATCTACCTAATACTAACGGCTAATCAGGTCAATTACGGGACATAAGAGATGGACGGTTTTGAGCTTCGTTTATTTACTTTTTTATAAGTTGGAACATCGGGTGATTGATCTTTCGGATCGGATGATTTGAAGGCTTCCTATAATTCAGATCATAAAGTAGATCATCACTGGATTGGATAGATTTGAAGAGGAAAGGTGACTACCAATCCTACTTTGGAACCTAAAAATGATAAGAAAATTCCATCCATCAACTAACCTAACCTAACTCCACCCGCCATCAGTCATGTTTTGAAGGGGGAAGACTATTGGTCCAATGTGTAGGCACCTTACCTAACCAAAATCTACACAGTACAAGATACTCTAAACCCCATCTCCCCTTGTGTACACTAAATCCCAGCTACTGTGCACCCACCTCCAGCCTGAGGTCCGTCATGTTCTCGATCCCCTTGGAGAGCAGGTTCTTCTCCTTGCGCAGGCGGATGATCTCCAGCCGGAGCAGGCGGATGTCCTCCACGCGGCCCTCGTACTGTCTCTCACCTGAACATTAACAATTGTTTAATTTACGGGGTCCTGGGTTCAATTCGCAGGTCGAGCGAAAACATGTTTTCTATTTTTAACGAATACGGAGTACGGGGAGAGACGCTGTCGTGAGCGCTTCACCCACCTCCTGATGAAGGTCACCGAATGTGACCGAAACGTGTTGCCCTGACACTCAACAGTAACCTCCGTCGTACGTAAGTTCCCGTTTAAATAATAATGACATCAACGTACGTTTCAATTAATAGTCAAGTATTAGGGTATTATTGCGGCACGGAAGGTTGTTTTAGTAAGTAAAAACATTTACTTTGATCTTACTCTGTACTTACTTATGTTAATAATGTGTAAAAATCGCGAATGTTTGATAAAAACATGTTTCCTACTTTTCAAACATGGCTCGGGTTACATAAACTAACTAGCACTACCCCGCGGTTTCATCTGTAACGCACCCGTGCTCGTGTGATTTACAGAATGAAAAATATCCTAGGTACCTATAACCTTTCTGTTGAATGTGTCTATTCATCACAAAAATAACTATTCATGTCGGATTGGTAGTGTCTGAGATTAGCGCGTTCAAAGTAGATACTTTTTTAATGTACGGGGACTAGCAGTAAGCATGTTTCCAATTATCTTTTTAACAGCCTTCAAAAATTAAAAGAGGTTCTCAATTTGACTGTAAATAGATAAAATATATAAAAAAATCCATCCGGAAGAATCACACACGGTTAATTAGACCCAAACCAAGCTCTAAGCTTGTATTATGGAATATTTTTATATGTTTGGTACCTGATACCGCCGGCGTTATTGAAACGATTTCGAAAATTATTCCGGTATGTGCTGGTTTATAGGTACAAGAGTTTTGGCTGTGCGTCATATATCTTTATAAATATTATTCTACTTTTCGTGTGTATGTCACTGAACTCCTCCTAAACGACTGGACCGATTTAAATGTTTTTTTTGTACGCGTTTGTGTGGCACCCTGGATAGTTTAGATTCACACTAGCGACATCTATTGTGGTCGCGGGTGGAACCTCCTCGTGGGACAGCTAGTATTAGATTCTAGACCAATGGCTATTGTTTTGACAAATTCGTGAAACCGTTTACTTTGAAAGAACTTACCCAAACACTAATTTCATTTATTCATACAAATTCGTTTGAAAATTATAGCATTAATTACTTATTAGCATTTATTACTACCTGTAAACATTCGAGGACTCGCTACAACAAAGGTTAGATTTAAATGCTGATTCAAAAACAAAAAAACTGATTTTAAATAGAGCCTAAAAATAGTAACAAATTAACTGCAATTTATTTTTATGACAATCTACACATTTTGGATTTATTACCACTTCCGTATTTTGAGGAAAGTATAACCAGCTGCTAATTAACAGTTAAGTATTCAAAAATAATTCTTCAAATTAACAGATTCGTGCCATTCTCAAATTTTTTTGAGTAACCTCCAAACTATTTATAACAATAAAAATGCTATTCTATTTCGATTTTGGATTGGACCTCGCTTCTAATTTTAAAACATGGTCGCATAATTTTTGAAAAATATGAATATGTTTAGAGATTATTAACCTTTTAGATATTTAAAAAACCGGTTAAAATATGGTACGTGTGGTATCGAAGGCGAGAGAAATATAACAGTTAACACTACGAGCATTATAGATTTTAAGTAACTACATGTCATCTGAGCGCTGCAGTGCTTCGAAGGGCACGTTAAATTGTCGGTCCGGGTTGTTTCAATCGTAAGATCAAGTTGAAGGCCTTTCGGCGGTCTAAGAACTCCGACACCAGGGCTGGCCACTAGCCTAATCGAACTTTAGATACCGCTAGTAAAAATATGAACAGCTGTGATGTTATTGACAAATATAACTATTTATCTTATCAATCCAGTTCAAAAATCAGGTAGTGCGAACCTCTATAAGTAGTGTGTACTATTAGTAGTGCAGTATTACTACTTTGTACTACTAGTAGTACAGTGTTACTACTTTGTACTACTAGTAGTACAAACTCTTTCGTTAAATATATACGAAAAGCTACGTTCCAAAAAGATCCTTGTATTAAAACAAGTCTCAAGGTAGGGCAGTCCCGTTTTCAACAAAGGATGGTATTTCCTTTTGTTCTTATACAAAAACAACTTGAATTAGTGAGAAGTTGTTTTATTGTTGTTGTTCAAAAAATCTAATTTCATGAATAGTTCTAGTCTAGTTTTATAATAATTCTTATTATAGAACTGGTTTTGACGTCTGGTTTTAGCTTAAATAAGTTATTAGTGAGTATGGTACTTAGGTATGTCCGAGTAGCTGAGTGGCCAGCCCTGGTGTCGGAGTTTTTAGACCGCCTAAAGGCTTCCGACATGATCTAAACATTAAAGCAACTTGGACTGACATTGAACGAGCCCTCTGAGACACGGAAGCGCTCAGGTAGAAATAGAGGAGGGGGGGGGGGGGGTCAATTGTCGGTCCCGGTTATTGCAATCGTCAGGCGCTCTAAAAAATCCAACAACAGCGATGGTCACTTACCTTCTCCAACTTTTAATTTACATTTAAATTTAAAGAGTCACTCTTTTAATCTCACCTCTATGCAAGGTGACCTCCAGAATGCGTATCTTCTCATAGAGCAGTGATATCTCATCGTTCCTGCGCACGAGCTGCGCCCCGACCACGTCTCGCTCATTCATCAATCCTTCCAGCTCCTTGCTTAACTTGGCTCGGGCTGCGTCTCCTTCCTAAAATGGACAGAAAAATATTTATTAAACTTATTATAAATTAACCGGGTATAAAACATATAGGTACCTAAATAAAATTCCCAAAAGCTGTCTGTATGTGATCGATTTTCTCAAAAACTACTATACGGATTTTCATGCTTTTTCCACCCATATGCAGAGTGATTCCAGTGGGGGTTTGCGACTACTGTTTATGCTAATATACCTATATCAGCGACTACTGTTCATGCTAATATACCTATATTAGCGATTACTGTTCATGCTAATATACCTATATCAGCGACTACTGTTCATGCTAATATACCTATATTAGCGATTACTGTTCATGCTAATATACCTATATCAGCGACTACTGTTCATGCTAATATACCTATATTAGCGATTACTGTTCATGCTAATATACCTATATCAGCGACTACTGTTCATGCTAATATACCTATATTAGCGATTACTGTTCATGCGAATATACCTATTGCACGTCAAGACAAAGGTTTTGTCTTCGTGTTTCGCTCTCTGAAGATATCCCCCCCCTCTCTCTTTATTATTGGGTAAAGAGAAAAGTTAATCATAGAAGATTATGTTGTCTATGGCGTGCACCTCACTTTGAGCACAACATAGCGTTACTAGATAGCATAGCGGAAACGTAATATATAGAGTGTCTGGTCAAATCTATGTTTATTCAGCTCAGCAGATCAATCAATTGATTAGATATGACATTAAAAGTAACTTAAACACCAATTACATAGGTATCATTTTCAATTATACAGCTCATTTGATACTATAATTAAAAAGTTCATATCGATATTAATACTAAGCGGTCGAGCTTGATTAACGCAAACGTTTCATCATTAGATTTAAAACGAATATCGATAATAATCTATAATCTATAATAATATTATAAAGAGGTAACATTTGTAAGTTTGATTGTTTGTTTGTATGCTCGAGCTAATCTCGGGAATCTCGATTTGAATAATTCTTTTTGTAATAGATAGCCACATTCAAAGCGAAGGTTATAGGCTATTATTCATCCCGAAACCATTCATTTTCATTCCCATGGGAACCGGCACAATGCGGGTAAAACCGCGGGGCGCTGCTAGTCTATACTAATATTATAAAGCTGAAGAGGTTGATTCCAATCCGATTTGAATAATTATTTTTGTAATGTATAGCCACATTCAACAGAAAGGTTATATGCTATTTTTCATCCCTAAATTTCTGCGGGAACGTGCACAACGCGGGGAAATTCGCGGGGCGCTAGTGAAATCTATATGACCTTTGCTTTGTTTTTGTAATATGTACACATGTACGATTAATTTATGAACACACCTACGGATTTCTCATTTCCTGCAATAAACCTGATCAATGTCGTAGGCCTAGAAATCTAGGCATTAACTATAAAAAGTCTTCCTACTAATATTACTTTTGTTAATTGAAATGTGTCAAAACTTTGTTTAGGAAGTAGGAGGTTCGATTTCCGTTAATATTTACCGATATTTGTGTATGTTTTATTGAAATAAACCGGTATATGAAACAAAAACAAAAAACACTAAACGAATAACACATGGCTGGTACTACTTAATCCTAATTGCATTACCTATGTTTCAATTGGATTTCCTAGAATTTGTCTAACGTATCATTGCTGCATTTCCTAGAATTAATCCTACACCTAATTACCAGTCTGATAATTGAGGTACCTAATTTTAAAAGCCAAAGATCTTGACTAAATAGTTGAAGAGTTTGATTTTTGTTTGTTTGAACGGGAAAATCTCAGAAACTACCCATCCGATTTACATAATTCTTTTGTAATAGATAGCTATTTTTCATCCCGAAATTCCCACGGGTAAGGGCACAAAGCGGATAAAATCGCGGGGCGCTGCTAGTAATCAATATGAGCGATGTTTCCCAGTCCTGTTATCCAATCTATGTATACTAATATTCTAAAGAGGTAAAATTTGTAAGTTTGTTTGTTCGAGGTAATCTCAGGAATTATCAGTCCGATTTGAATAATTCTTTTTGTAATAGATAGCCACATTCAACGGGAAGGTTATAGGCTATTTTTATCCCGAAATTCCCACGGGAACGGGCACAACGCGGGTAAAACCGCGGGGCGCTGCTAGTAATTCATATTCTTACTGGGCCAGTGTTGTCAGTCATGCGACCGATTGTAACGAAGGGGCCTTGAACAGATTACGTTGTTTTTAATGGTTCGTAGTTAGCGCAGCCTGTGGCGGTGTTTACCGGTCATTGGCGATATTTAGAGGCACAGATTACGGTTACTTTGCTGTAGTTAAATAATCGTATATACCGTTCTAATACTAATTGTACTTGTTTATAGTTTATAGGTAGTAATTAGGCAGTTCAATTTTGGATACTGTTTAATAAGATGCTTGTATGCTTGTCAAATATACTGAGACATAGGGCGTCTGTCTCTTTAGAAATCATGAAGCTTAGCTCTCGCCAAAGATTATAATACTAAGGTTTTCACTTGCTACTTTGAAAAGTACCGATCATATTACTTGCTCGCTCTTTCATTCAGGTAAAGAGCGAATAGGCAAATGAGAGTTTCTGATCTATAGTATCTGTAGGATCTATAGTACGCTCAATACAACCTGATTTCTCAGTTGTAATTCAAAAGTTTATACAATTTTTCCAACAAAATAAATTGACCAAAATCAGTGACATTCCTAAGAAGAAAATCTTCGTATCTTGTAGATTCAGACTTGCCCATACTGACCGATGTAAATTCCCCTATCTAATATGAAAACGGCACTTCATGTTACCTGCACGATCCTGTTGAGCCGGCCTTCCTCTTGCCTCAGCGCCGCTATGTCCGCCTTCGCCTCAGAGAGCCTCGTGAGCCCCGCTTGCACCTCAGAGCGCAGCTGCTCGTTCTTCTTGTTGCACTTGCTGAGGACTCCTTCGCACGTCTTGAGGCCGACCTCTTTGCTGCTAATATCCTCTTTGAGCTGCTCTATTTGGTAGGCTAGCATCTGTGAGGGGATGTTAGAAGCGTGTTAGGGTAAAATGGTATTAGATGGTAATGATAAGGGTATGTAGATTCTAAATTGTTCATTAGAAATAATACTGGCATTGTTATCGACGTAACTTTTAGCGGGAAAATGATGAAAAAATGATGAACTTTTTCACAGCTTGTAGTACAAATATCTTATTCAAAAGGACCTTCCAAAAATGTCTACTGTTGCATCTATAGTACGATAAACTGAGAGCCAATTTACTAATAACCACAGTTTGTTATAAAAAGGACATTTTAAAACTTCTACACCAGAAGAGCTAAAGATGCTCATTTATCTACAAAAAGGTTTTGTCTCCATTTCTCTTTCCATCTCTCTCTCTCTCTCTTTCTTTCTCTTTCTCTCTAGTGATAAAACGAAGTCAAATCCTCCCCGAGCATTGATTCCTCACCTTCATCTTCTGCTTGAGATCCTGTATCTCATCCAGCGCCTCCGTGTAGTTCTTGTGCAGCATGTTCCTCTCCGCTCTGGTGGTGTCGAGGGCCACAGACAACTTCCTCGTCTTTATGGTCTCCTCTCGCAACGCCTTCTTCAAGTCGACGATGTCCGCGGTGCGCAGTCTCACCTCCTCTATGGATATGTTAAGCAACGTGTGGGTTGGAGGGGGATGGGAGACCGTTTTATTGAAAAGTGTTGATACTTAGGTTTGATTGTGTATTGTGAACACAATGAAAAGGCGTGGCTGAAAACCAGCGCTGTCTGGAGTAGTGTACGCTGGGCAGCACATGCTGAGCCTTTTCCATTTGCTAATTTTAAGATATTCTGAAACTTATGCACTTGTACTTTAAGTTTAATTTTTTAAGGCTTGACTATGACTGCAATTTTTTTTCTTACCTATACGGTCGCTTTCCAACCATAGACAACTCATTTAGAATTAACAATCTATTTAATGTGAAAAATTGTCTTTGGTTGGAATTAGGTCATATTAGTTTACATTTAAGACAATTAAGTATAAAATATTAGATGAGCTATACCTGATATTTCATCAATCTTCTCATTCAACGCTATCGTTTCTTCCAACGTTCTGTTGACAAATAACAGTGTGTGAGAATGTAAGAGAACTTTATTATTACTTATTGCGTGAAAGAGTAACAGTAACAAACATACATCTTCACAGACTTTGGCGTTTATTGGAATGGGACAATCAAGAAAGAATCGAGTATAGTGAGTGAAGGGCTGACCTGTCCTTGTCCTTCTCCATCTGGCGGATGATGAGCCGCTGCTTGGTGATCTGCGCGTTGTTCATGTCCAGCTCGTGCTCCAGCTGCTTGCGCCGCTGCTCCTGCAGGTTCAACATGTGCAGGTTCTCTATGGCTTCGTCTGTAGACAACATACAGTTCTGTTAAGTTAAATCTGCAGTTTTATGATACTTATGCTCTTATTCATGTGAAAGAATTCAAACAGCCCTCAATCCGTACAATTTTGGCAAAAGTTGTCATAAATGTATGAAAGTAAATTAATCCTAATTTGAGTAACGTTTCCGTATAAGGGGGTTTATCTATGTATACTCTATTTTTTTTGGATAGGCTCAAAATGTGGACCAATGGCGTCAATTTTCCAGCCGAAGACGATTGCTTCTAAAGAGGAAAAAGGTTTAGTGATTTTATTTCATTCTTACCCTATCTCTAAACCTTTTTCCTCTTCAGAAGCAATCGTCTTCGGCTGGAAAATTGAAGATATTTAACCACATTTTGTGCTAATCCAAAAAAAAATAGATTATACTTGGTATGCTAAGATACTTAGGATGCGTTGCCAGAGAAGCGGAGGGGAGTCGTGCGGAGCTCAACTGACCAATCACAATACACTACGAAAAGATTTTGACAAAGTTAGTTGTTTGACATTTTCAATGCATTGTAATTGGCAGATTGAGCTCCGCCATCTCCGACGACAGCTCCGTTACCTTTCAATAGAAATGCTAAAACGCTCTCTTATGTATATGCCTACGAGTATGTGCAAGACAATTCAAACAGCTCTCAATCCATACAACTTTGTGCAATGAGTTGTCAAAAATGTATGATGTATCTATGTAAGTTCTAAATAGTGTAACATTTCAGTATTTGACAACCCTCAATGTAGGTATATATTCGGTGCAAAATTTCAAACCGTACAAATTCCGTTTAGTTGTCACGAATTAATTGATTACTCGTTACCGATATGCAAACAGAACACAACCGGGACCATGTTTTACGATGTAAACACAAGATGAGACAATTTTATTAGTCACCTGTGAATTTATTAACGTTGCATTTCATTACTACCAGCTCGTAAAATAATATGTCAATTAGTCACAATTGAATAACTCTTGTGTTTATACATCCAACGAAAAAGCTATATAGGGTGGTCATAGTCAATAGAAAATTGTGCTAAAAAAACATTAATTTAATTTTAAATAAGGTTAAAATAATGCAAAACATCCAAGTATTTTGAATTATTACACTACTAGCCGCGCCCCGCGGTTTCACCCGCGTTATACCCGTTCCCGCGGGAATTTCGGGATAAAAAGTTAAATATGTCCTTTCTCAGGCTCTGGAATAACTGTGTACCCAATTTCATTTAAATCGGTTCAGTAGTTTTGGTGTGAAAGCGTAACAGACAGACAGACAGAGTTACTTTCGCATTTATAAAGTTTCATCCAAATCCGTCATGTAGTTTTTACGTGAAAGAGTAACAAACATACATCCATCCTCACAAACTTTCGCATTTATAATATTAGTAGGATAGGATAGGAAGTAGGATTAGTAGAATCATATACTAACGACGCTGGCTTAATGGTTAATTAGTAATTGTAGCTTATTAATTCTTAGTGTCTGTGTATTCTCTTTACTATCTTATTTTTTCTTTCTCAGCTGTTGTAATACCTAACTCTTTATGAATCCTGATTACATCTATAATTGGTGTTGCACACTGTATTCGAATATATGCTACCTTCTAAATAATTAATGTTTTTGTATAAACGCCGCTGATGTAACAATTTGATAAATAAATACTTATAAAAACTAAGTTTTCGCATTGCCTTTTTTGAGAATTACTAACAAGAAATTAAAATAACTTCAAATCTATGAACGCATTTGTTGAACGGAATGGAACCTATAGTATATAATTTAAGTATTAAGAATACTTTTCCCGCCCTGTTATTCCCACCCTGTATAGATAGTATATCTAAAATAAACAAGTTTGATGACATTTTTACATAATTCAAAACAGTTATAAATAATCAAAAACGCATCTAAAAATATACGAGTATAAGTATTTTTAGCCATATACCCACAATAATAAATAATATATGCAATGATCAATATTGTATAATTGGTTTTTTGTGTTTATTATGGACATTTATAAAATGTAAATAGTAAAAAATCGGTTAAAAAATATATATAAATAGTATCTACTTTTATGATGTAAAAATATCCGTTCAAGTGCGAATCGGACTCGCGCACGGAGGGTTCCGTACTTAAAAAAATGGCAAAAAATCACGTTTAGGTATTGTGTGGGAGCCACCCATCTTCTGTGAAAATTTCAACTGTCTAGCTATCGCCGTTTCTTGAAATACAGCCTCGTCGTGACGGACGGAGACGGACGGACAGACGGATAGCGATAGGGTCCCTTTTTTACCCTTTGGATCTTTGGGTCTTAGTAATAGGGTCCCGTTTTTACCCTTTGGGTACGGAACCCTAAAAAGTATAATTTATTATATTTACTGACCAAATAGTGCATTCCAAAAGGTTTTTTTATCTAGATATCATACAAAATGAATGTCATATTTTAATAGACTTTTTTCACAGATATTTAAATAATATTTAGGATAGTTTGAGATTAATATATTTCTTAAATTGAGATCTGTGTCCTTGTCTTCGAATTCCTCGTCAGATAAAAAGTGCGTTTGTTTATATAACTTATATTTATTGCATACTAGCCGTGCCCCGCAGTGTTACCCGTTCCCGCGGGAATTTCCGGATAAAATGTATCCCATGTGTTATTCTGATGTATAATCTATACTAATTATAAAGTGTCATTTAAATCCGTTCAGTAATTTTTTGTGAAAGAGTAACAAGCATACATAGGTACATACATCATCACAAACTTTCGCATTTATAATACTAGCAGCGCCCCGCGATTTTACCCGCGTTGTGCCCGTTCCCGTGGAATTTCGGGATTTTTTATACATGTAAACCTTCCTCTTGAATCATTATATCTATTTTAAAAACCGCGTCAAAATCCATTGCGTAGTTTTAAAGTTAAGGAAGTGGGAGGTAAACATACATAGGTAGGAGGAATATATTATGGACCAAGAGCCCGCGAACCCCAGACCTTCGTCATTTTATAAAAGCTGAAAGTTTGTCAGCGCATGCTCCCAACACCAGGTAAGAACGATGGACTATTATGAAGTTTGGGTTATCGTGGCTTTGGCAGGTATACGGTACTAAAGGTCAATGGTCGAAAACACCAAGTTGGCCATCGATTTCGATATCACCGTCAAAGGGTGACTTGTACAACTCCTCAAGAGCTTTCAAATGACATAGGTCATGTCACTGTTGAGCATTAGGATCAGCGTCCATGGCATAGGCCAACTCCAATCTTCGGTGGTCGAAAACACCAAGTTGGCCGTCGATTTCGATGTCACCGTCAAAGGGTGACTTGTACAACTTGTCAAGAGCTTTCAAATGACATAGGTCATGTCACTTAGGATCAGCGTCCATAGCATAGGTCAACTCCAATCTTCAATGGTCGAAAACACCAAGTTGGCCGTCGATTTCGATATCACCGTCAAAGGGTGACTTGTACAACTTGTCAAGAGCTTTCAAAAGATATAGGTCATGTCACTGTTGAGCATTAGGATCAGCGTCCATAGCATAGGTCAACTCCAATCTTCAATGGTCGAAAACACCAAGTTGGCCGTCGATTTCGATATCACCGTCAAAGGGTGACTTGTACAACTCTTCAAGAGCTTTCAAATGACATATGTCATGTCACAAATCACACTTTATTATTTGATGAATTTAGATCGGTATTTTACACACCTTTAGTACCGTTTATCTGCCAAAGCCACGATAACCCAAACTTCATAATAGTCCATCGTTCTTACCTTTGTGTGGGAGCATGCGCTGACAAACTTTCAGCTTTTATAAAATAACGAAGATCTGGGGTTCACGGGCTCTAGGTCTATAACAGACAACATGTCGGGAGATTCCCTTGTCCCTTCCTTATTATTAATAATGATATACATATTTATTACGAGACGAATCGATTATATCTATCTATACTAATTATAATAAAGACTAGTAGCGCCCCACGGTTTTACCCACGTGGGAATTTCACGATGAAAAATTGCAAATAACCTTTCTGTTGAATGTAAAATAATGATTCAAATCGTAGGTCATGAGATTAGCGCTTTCGAACAAACAAAAATCAATTAATCAGTTTTATAATATTAGTATAGATGAAGTGTTTGTTTTGTCTTCTATCTCAGAAACTACGAAAGCGATTACAAAAAAAAACAATATTTCCTTTAAAAATCTTGTAAAATATTTTTCTTCCTTTCCGATTCTAACTGGAACACCTGAAACCGCGAATGAAACCACAAGGAACAGCTAGTCTTAAACAAAATTGCAGATACGAATGGCAAAAGTGAATGTCCTATAATTTACGGTATGGGTGAAGCGGTGCGATGTCCGGGGAGGTCCCGCGTTCAAGGCTGCGAGGGGCATGTATCATGTCGTAACAATTAATTATAATTGCATGAATAATCCGGTTTTAAAATGACAATGCATTGTTTTACTACCGCCCTCAGAGTGTTTAGGCGGTCTAAAACGTCCCGACACCAAGGTTGGACTCTAACCTACTCAAACTAACTAAATGGACGTAATTTTTCATACATTAAATGTCGAAAATTTGTTGTAATTTTTTCAAACATTGGATGTCAAAAGTCACTCATTATTCTCTCCTAAGGAATCATCTGAAGTTTCTAATAACGGCCTTTGAATCTGAAAACATGTCAGCAGAAACCGGAAGTCTTAAGCTTATGGCTAGCATACTAGTTGTGCTAGCTTATTTACTTACTGGCAAGTGTATATGCTAACTACTGGCATGCCTGTATCTGCCAAGACAGTAAGCGCTGTGCATTTTTTGTACTGTGAGAAGTTGTTAGCTATACTTAGAACCAAGTTAGGTTAGGTATGTCTAAAAATGAATGAGCAAATTGTTTGTATGCACATTCCATCCAATGGACTGCACCAATTTGGATAAAACTTTCTTTTATGTGTTCATTATTGTCAGGAGAAGGTTTGTATGAAAAAAAACTTTACAAAAATATAGCAAATTTTATAACAAATAGATATATGGGGTACGAAGTTCGTCGTCGACTAGGTTTTCATATTATGTTCCGCAAATCGAATTTTTTTCAATGCTAAGATGAAGTCCGGATTATAATAATTTGGATGGGTCGACATGCTGCATATTTAGAACCTTGTCATATTCGAACATACCTAACAATTACTTGTACATCAAAGAAAATTCTCAAACTAATAACTTGACAGAGTACAAAAGTGTGTACTTAGTTTCCGATTTGTCGACTGTACATAAATTAATTGTGACATGTCATTGTTTAACATTTAGCAAAGCTGAGTTACAGCCTTTTGTCGAATTCTCTATGTTTTTAATTTCCTTTCTGATTATTTAAGTTTTGTTTATGACAGTAAATTTATTTTTATTTATTTATTTATTTTTTATTTTAGCTAAGAATCTCTTCCTGGTTCATCTTTGAAGACTATACATAAAAGACATGTAATGTTATCAATTTGGGATTTAAAGCAGTTTTTTCTGAGGTTTATTCGACTCGGACTGTCTTCCGCGATGTCTAGCAATACGTGTTGAGTTTACGATGTCACTCACGTATTTACGTACATATGTAGTTTGTATATTTTATTACTTAGCTTTATAGCTTTTATAGTGTCTTTGTCCGACTGCAAAAAATGAGAATTAATGTTAATTAATTTTCGAGAAAAAAACACTAATATTTGTTGTACTTTATTTTGAGAATGGCAATACCGAGTCAGTTAAACAAAGTCAAAGTGAAAATTATAATATTCCGTTTTGTTATTTTTGAAGTGTACTTAATCCTGTGCTTGTATTGGCCACTTTTAATACTCAGAGACGTCAATAAATCAACAAAGAACTTATTGACATAATTGAAAATAAATCATAATGTCACAAATAATTACTTTACCTACATATCTTAAGTAATTATTACTCTGAGTGCGGCATTTAGTTAATACATTGTGCGTGTGTGTGTGTCCATTCACTAATTCCATCACTACTATAAAAAAATGTCGCTTTCCGCTGTCTGTCTGTCCCTATGTAGCTTAGATCTTTAAAACTACGCACCGGATTTTGATGCAGTCTTATAAATAGATAGAGTGTCTTATAAATTCAAGAGGAAGGTTTATAAGTATAAAAATTCTCGAAATTCCCACGGGAACGGGCCCGACGCGGGTAAAACCGCGGGGCGCTGCTAGTTGTCAATAAAATACGCGACTAGTGGTGTAAATTTATTTCTGACATTTATTTTCGGCATACAGCGTTATTAATATGGATTTATTGACAGTATATCTAAGTGAGGATCTAAGCTAACATGCGACCAACAATAAGGAAATGAATCGGGCAACGGCGCGATGTGCTATCTATTCATGAGTGGAAAAAATCAGTGTACCAGTTTCAAGCCTACTTTATTTATAATATACGGTGATAAATTCTTTCCGCCTTATTCATAATCGCTCTTTAATCAAAACACTTATAAAGTATTTTGTCTCTTTCGCTCTTTGGCAAATAGCGTAGGTAGGAAAGGGACTCATTCAAATACACACCATTTGATAACTAAAGTGCTGGAAGTAATCGTTTATGAATAAGGCTCTTGTTGAGAAGCAGCACCTGAGGCGTAGTTTGTCTCAGCGATGTTGACTTATCGTAATTGTTAATTGTTAACAGCCTCTGTGGTCTAGTGGTTTGAGCGCTCGGCTCACGATCCGGAGGTTCCGGGTTCGATTCCCGGTGGGGATATCTCAAAAAAATCACTTTGTAAGACTGTCCTCAGTTTGGTTAGGGCATTGCAGGCTGAATCACCTGATTGCCCGAAAAGTAAGATGATTCCGTGCTTCGGAGGGCACGTTAAGCCGTCGGTCCCGGTTACTTTCTACGGATAGTAGTCGTTACATGAGCCACGTCAGAGGCTTTTGGCGGCTCAATAACTCTGACACCAGGATTGGTCAGGTTGACCATCCACTCGATAATAAGAAGAATTGTTAAGCAACGAGCTTTGTGGCAGGCCATGTCGGACACCTGGCATCCTGTCAATGGAATTCTGTCCACTTTTCTCTGTCTCCTGCCATCCTCTTTATCTGTTCGTACGACACGACAATTGCTCTTTCTTTAAGTCAGAGGTATAAAACTTCCGCCATCATGGTTGTTCCGTTCCCTAACCTACTTACTTACATACTAAATTTTTTCCAGGTTGCAGGTTTCAACCCAAGAGTTTTTTTAACCAAGTTATTAACAAAGGTAACCTACCAACTTTGATTACCCTATCATTTTGAAGATTTCAAGGAGTTTGGAAAACAAAAAGGAAAAAACTCACTCTGTATCTTCTGCATCATCTTGTTGTTGATCTCTTTCTCCCTGTTGAGGTTCTCTATCTCTCTCCTGTCAGATTCCATCTGTTTCTTGCTGAGCATGATTTCTCGCTCCATCACGCTCACTTGTTGCCGGAGGCGGTCGCTGGAAGGGAATTAATTGGACAAGTGCTTAAAAAAACAACCAACTTAAATATAAGTAAATAAATATACCCGGAAAAGTTCACACACGGTTAATTAGACCTAAACTAAGCTCTAAGCCTGTAATATGGAATCTAACTAACTGATACTACCATATATACACATACACAAATAGGCACTTCTATCTGAGCGCTACCGTGCTTCGGATGGTACGTTAAGAGCGTTTGTCCACCGCCGCCGGCACCGGACCGTCACCGGGAACGAGATTATTTCGGCCCGAGTTTATTATGACGTGACGGATGTGCGGTGGACACGCGGCTAAAGCAAAACGCTCTAAATGTATCTACCGCTACTTCGGCGCCGTCATCTCTTTCCCGGTGACGGTCCGGTGCCGGCGGCGGTGGACAAACGCTCTAAATGGTCAGTCACGGTTGTATCAATTGTCAGACCATATCGGAGACCTTTAGGCGGTCTAAAAACTACGACACCAGGGTTAGCCCTGGACCCTTTAATTAGACCCTTTATTGATAAGGCGGTGAATGTTTGTTTCAGTCTAGCTTAGATTGTTAACCTCATGCACCATAATGTGGATGAGACCTCACCGGCCATTCGTTTTATATACTACTCATACGTCGGTCATTCTCGAACCAACCAAGGTGGTACCATGGAACTAACCTACATAATTCTCCACATTTATTTGTTTACTCTACGCGGCGATGAGGCGGTGTTTGCGCAACGACGAGATGTTATCAGTGCGACTTCCCTGACGGATGGATGTTACATCACTTGGCAAGGCCAGGGTAGTACAGAGACGAGACGCAGAGTTTATAAATTA
The DNA here is from genome assembly GCA_951394245.1 of Cyclophora punctaria. Lineage (NCBI taxonomy): Eukaryota > Metazoa > Arthropoda > Insecta > Lepidoptera > Geometridae > Cyclophora > Cyclophora punctaria. Next base: position 6,085,215 of record OX596190.1, read on the forward strand.
TGTTTTATTATGTGGTGTAGAACAGGGGCGGATTCAGGGGAAGGCAAGGCTCGGATTTACTCTTTGACAAAAAAAGGCAGTAGCCCAGGGCGCTTTGCTTCTGGGGTCTCTGAGGGTTTTTTTAAATCAATCTAGCCCTGCAATGGCTAAACCCTCTCCCTCCCCAAAAGTGATCTGAGATACATCCCATGAGAAAGCCTACCCCCACCAGGATTAGTCTGCCTGTCAATTGAAACGGCATTGCATGAAATCTCCGCTATAAGCAACTCTATTGGTTAATATTTCTGCATTTCTCCGCTTTCTCTTGCTCCACTTGAATGGACATGCAGCCATAATAAGCATAATAAGCCTCAAACTAATCCTGCTACCGCTTCTGTTGTAGTTAGCATGGCTTATATAAATTGTCCAACTATGGTGTCGTTTAGATGAAAAACTTTATTCTTTTATAGAAAGAATTGCCTTTGCTTTGAAATTGGCTATATTTGTAAGGTAACATTAGGAACGACAACAACATAAGGACGAAAGAAATAAATTGTAGGTACCATTAGTACTATATACATACACTAGCAGCGCCCCGCGGTTTTACCCGCCTTGTACCCGTTCCCGTGGGAATTTCGGGATGAAAAATAGTCTATAACCTTCCCGTTATTCAAATCGGACGGATAATTTCCGAGATTAGCTCGAAAATACAAACAAACAAACTTACAAAGACCTCTTTATAATTTTAGTATAGATTAGTACAATATGTACCAACATCTTACTGAATTGGCTTCTACTGTAACTACGTACACGATACGTACTACGTACTACGTATACGAACAGCTGTTTATAACATAACTAGCAGCGCCCCGCGGTTTTACCCGCGTTGTGCCCGTTCCCGTGGGAATTTCGGAGTTTTTTTTACATAAAAACCTTCCTCTTGAATCACTCTACCTATTACAAAAAACCGCATCAAAATCCGTTGCGTAATTTTAAAGATTTAAGCATACAGACAAACAGACAAACAGAAGACAAACAGACGCAACTTTGTTTTATACTATGTAGTGATTTGTTTTAAACTGCATCAAAAGGCATCCACACAACAGTTAATAAGATTACTTGAAATAAAAACTAGACTTTGACTCATAGATTCATTTACATGCGACCGGTGCTTCCTTTATCAGACATAATAAGTAGGTATACTCTTTTGTAATAACAATTATTTGTTCAAGTATAATGCTTTGTGTTGTACAATGTGTAGGAACGGGGCCGTGGAATAGTTGTTATAATTTTATAATGCAGTAAAATGTCGAAGGTTAGTGCTATAATATAACCTTTTAGTTTATTTTGTGTCTGATTGTATAGTTTCGCTGTTTTGAAATTCAGAGGATAGGATATATGAATATAATGATACCTAAGTATTAAGAAGTCTGTCTTGTAAAATCCAAGAAAAAGGTTTTAAGCTTGACATAAATTTATGTTTACTAAGAGCGGATTACACAAGATCTTAAAATTCTCATTCATGTGGTGAAAAGATTCGCCGCTAGTAGATTAGTCGTTTCATTGGCCTCTCTTTTGGCCAACCATAGTTTTTGACAAACTAGCAGCGCCCCGCGGTTTTACCCGCCTTGTGTCCATTCCTGTGGGAATTTCGGGATGAAAAATAGCCCATGTTACTCGTGGATAATGTAACTTTCGAATGGTGAAAGAATTTTTAAAAACGGTCCAGTAGTTTCTGAGCCTATTCATTACAACCAAACAAACAAAGTTTTCCTCTTTATAATATTAGTGTAGATAAACGAAGACTCATTGACTCGATGAAGAAGAAGACAAGTAGGGTGTGTCTACATTGAAGCGGAGCGGAGCTGTCCCAAGCACAATTGACCAATCACAATGCGATTTTTTTTGACAATGTCAAATGTGTCTAATGTCAATTTTGACATTGACAGTTCCATCTGAATGGTTCCTCTAGTACGTACCGCTCCGACTCGACGGTTGCCTTGGTCTTTTCCAGCAGCTGGTAGCGCTTGGCCTGCTGGATGGCTCCCTTCGTCAACTTGAGCACCTCGTTGCGGAGCCGCGTGCCGTCGTCTATCATGTTCTAGGAAATGTAGTGGACAATAATTAGCAAAGTTAAAAAAGAGTGGGTGTTGTTGTGTTGCCATTATTTTCAGATAATAACTATGTATAATGTAAATATGTCAATGAGCCCCTCTCAGTGAGTTCTTAAAGTTGACTTCCCACTAGAGTTATGCTACGCTACGTCAATGTGATCCACATAAACATAAAAATGTACCCGGACAAATTCACTCACGGTTAATTAGACCCAAACTAAGCTCTAAGCTTGTGTTATGGAATCTAACTCACTGATACTACTACATATACATTCATACACAAATACTTTATATAATATATAATTGACACCCAGACGTTGTCGCCAAAAACTGTGTCTTCACATATTGTTGACTCCGGGCGGGAATCGAGCCCGCCACCCCCGACATAGTAAGCGCTATCACGCCACTGTGCCAACGGGCTTGTCGAATATCTTGGGGGATATCAACGTAGCATACAAAGTGCTCTATTGGAAAGGCACTACACATAAAATACAACCACCACGTACAATACTCAAGTAGATATTACCCCCCTCTACTAACTACAATCTATCTAGACGTGACGAATTTGAAGATATTAATGTTCAATCAAGTTATATCAGATAAAATATTCAAGTGTAAAATAGCCACCAAACCAAGCGTTTGGGGGAGACCTTTGCCCAGCAGTGGGACGATACAGGTTGAAGAGGGAAAAAAATAGCCACGTTCATTAGAAAGGCTCTGAGATGTCTTTTATCCCAAAATTCCTTTAGTAACGTATTCACTGGCGTGAAACACTACTACAAAAGTTCACACTTCTCCGACCAAGTACAAAAGGTACGTTTAATGAAAAACCAACACCAAATCTATAAATAGACTCTCAAGGAATTCAAGTAGTGATCTTTCGCTTTCTATAGGAAACTGTGACCGTTCCTCGAACCTTGTGTTTAATAGATTCGGTCGCTTGACAGACAGATGTAAATCAAGCAATAATCCTATATATTAATTACGATATTAATATGTATTCTGTGATTTGTGCTCATCAAGTTGATACTAAAGATTATGATAAAGACAAGGTTTTGTTTCCGTGGAACATAGAGTATACAGATTTGAATATGTAGTGTTATTGGTTATGTTGGTCTTCTTCTTCTTCATCGAGCGGATGGTCAACCTGACCAATCCTGGTGTCAAAGTAATTTGTTTGTATGTTCGTGCAAATCTCAGGAATTACCGTTCCGATTTAAATAATACTTTTGTAATGGATAGCCACATTCAGCGGGAAGATCATAGACTATGTTCATCCCGAAATTCTCACGGGAACGGTCACAACGCGGGTAAAACCGTGAGACACTGCTAGCGATAATTTGACATTTGGGTATCTGTGATTTATAGTGGAACATTCCGTGCTTCGGAGGGCACGTTAAGCAATCAGTCCCGGTTACTTTCTACGGATAGTAGTCGTTACATGAGCCATGTCAGAGGCCTTTGGCGGCTCAATAACTCTGACACCAGGATTGGTCAGGTTGACCATCCACTCGATGAAGAAGAAGATCCCAAAATTCCCCGCGCGGTATGTGTGATGTATTGTGGAAGGTGTCGCAGGCTCACCTTGAGCTCCTTGGAGGTGTTGATGAGCGTCTGCTTGGTGGCGTCGAACTCCTGGTTGGTGAGGTCGAGCTGGTCCCGCAGCTGCGCCGCGCGCGGTATGTGTGATGTATTGTGGAAGGTGTCGCAGGCTCACCTTGAGCTCCTTGGAGGTGTTGATGAGCGTCTGCTTGGTGGCGTCGAACTCCTGGTTGGTGAGGTCGAGCTGGTCCCGCAGCTGCGCCGCGCGCGGTATGTGTGATGTATTGTGGAAGGTGTCGCAGGCTCACCTTGAGCTCCTTGGAGGTGTTGATGAGCGTCTGCTTGGTGGCGTCGAACTCCTGGTTGGTGAGGTCGAGCTGGTCCCGCAGCTGCGCCGCGCGCGGTATGTGTGATGTATTGTGGAAGGTGTCGCAGGCTCACCTTGAGCTCCTTGGAGGTGTTGATGAGCGTCTGCTTGGTGGCGTCGAACTCCTGGTTGGTGAGGTCGAGCTGGTCCCGCAGCTGCGCCGCGCGCGGTATGTGTGATGTATTGTGGAAGGTGTCGCAGGCTCACCTTGAGCTCCTTGGAGGTGTTGATGAGCGTCTGCTTGGTGGCGTCGAACTCCTGGTTGGTGAGGTCGAGCTGGTCCCGCAGCTGCGCCGCGCGCGGTATGTGTGATGTATTGTGGAAGGTGTCGCAGGCTCACCTTGAGCTCCTTGGAGGTGTTGATGAGCGTCTGCTTGGTGGCGTCGAACTCCTGGTTGGTGAGGTCGAGCTGGTCCCGCAGCTGCGCCGCGCGCGGTATGTGTGATGTATTGTGGAAGGTGTCGCAGGCTCACCTTGAGCTCCTTGGAGGTGTTGATGAGCGTCTGCTTGGTGGCGTCGAACTCCTGGTTGGTGAGGTCGAGCTGGTCCCGCAGCTGCGCCGCGCGCGGTATGTGTGATGTATTGTGGAAGGTGTCGCAGGCTCACCTTGAGCTCCTTGGAGGTGTTGATGAGCGTCTGCTTGGTGGCGTCGAACTCCTGGTTGGTGAGGTCGAGCTGGTCCCGCAGCTGCGCCGCGCGCGGTATGTGTGATGTATTGTGGAAGGTGTCGCAGGCTCACCTTGAGCTCCTTGGAGGTGTTGATGAGCGTCTGCTTGGTGGCGTCGAACTCCTGGTTGGTGAGGTCGAGCTGGTCCCGCAGCTGCGCCGCGCGCGGTATGTGTGATGTATTGTGGAAGGTGTCGCAGGCTCACCTTGAGCTCCTTGGAGGTGTTGATGAGCGTCTGCTTGGTGGCGTCGAACTCCTGGTTGGTGAGGTCGAGCTGGTCCCGCAGCTGCGCCGCGCGCGGTATGTGTGATGTATTGTGGAAGGTGTCGCAGGCTCACCTTGAGCTCCTTGGAGGTGTTGATGAGCGTCTGCTTGGTGTCGTCGAACTCCTGGTTGGTGAGGTCGAGCTGGTCCCGCAGCTGCGCCGCGCGCGGTATGTGTGATGTATTGTGGAAGGTGTCGCAGGCTCACCTTGAGCTCCTTGGAGGTGTTGATGAGCGTCTGCTTGGTGGCGTCGAACTCCTGGTTGGTGAGGTCGAGCTGGTCCCGCAGCTGCGCCGCGCGCGGTATGTGTGATGTATTGTGGAAGGTGTCGCAGGCTCACCTTGAGCTCCTTGGAGGTGTTGATGAGCGTCTGCTTGGTGGCGTCGAACTCCTGGTTGGTGAGGTCGAGCTGGTCCCGCAGCTGCGCCGCGCGCGGTATGTGTGATGTATTGTGGAAGGTGTCGCAGGCTCACCTTGAGCTCCTTGGAGGTGTTGATGAGCGTCTGCTTGGTGGCGTCGAACTCCTGGTTGGTGAGGTCGAGCTGGTCCCGCAGCTGCGCCGCGCGCGGTATGTGTGATGTATTGTGGAAGGTGTCGCAGGCTCACCTTGAGCTCCTTGGAGGTGTTGATGAGCGTCTGCTTGGTGGCGTCGAACTCCTGGTTGGTGAGGTCGAGCTGGTCCCGCAGCTGCGCCGCGCGCGGTATGTGTGATGTATTGTGGAAGGTGTCGCAGGCTCACCTTGAGCTCCTTGGAGGTGTTGATGAGCGTCTGCTTGGTGGCGTCGAACTCCTGGTTGGTGAGGTCGAGCTGGTCCCGCAGCTGCGCCGCGCGCGGTATGTGTGATGTATTGTGGAAGGTGTCGCAGGCTCACCTTGAGCTCCTTGGAGGTGTTGATGAGCGTCTGCTTGGTGGCGTCGAACTCCTGGTTGGTGAGGTCGAGCTGGTCCCGCAGCTGCGCCGCGCGCGGTATGTGTGATGTATTGTGGAAGGTGTCGCAGGCTCACCTTGAGCTCCTTGGAGGTGTTGATGAGCGTCTGCTTGGTGGCGTCGAACTCCTGGTTGGTGAGGTCGAGCTGGTCCCGCAGCTGCGCCGCGCGCGGTATGTGTGATGTATTGTGGAAGGTGTCGCAGGCTCACCTTGAGCTCCTTGGAGGTGTTGATGAGCGTCTGCTTGGTGGCGTCGAACTCCTGGTTGGTGAGGTCGAGCTGGTCCCGCAGCTGCGCCGCGCGCGGTATGTGTGATGTATTGTGGAAGGTGTCGCAGGCTCACCTTGAGCTCCTTGGAGGTGTTGATGAGCGTCTGCTTGGTGGCGTCGAACTCCTGGTTGGTGAGGTCGAGCTGGTCCCGCAGCTGCGCCGCGCGCGGTATGTGTGATGTATTGTGGAAGGTGTCGCAGGCTCACCTTGAGCTCCTTGGAGGTGTTGATGAGCGTCTGCTTGGTGGCGTCGAACTCCTGGTTGGTGAGGTCGAGCTGGTCCCGCAGCTGCGCCGCGCGCGGTATGTGTGATGTATTGTGGAAGGTGTCGCAGGCTCACCTTGAGCTCCTTGGAGGTGTTGATGAGCGTCTGCTTGGTGGCGTCGAACTCCTGGTTGGTGAGGTCGAGCTGGTCCCGCAGCTGCGCCGCGCGCGGTATGTGTGATGTATTGTGGAAGGTGTCGCAGGCTCACCTTGAGCTCCTTGGAGGTGTTGATGAGCGTCTGCTTGGTGGCGTCGAACTCCTGGTTGGTGAGGTCGAGCTGGTCCCGCAGCTGCGCCGCGCGCGGTATGTGTGATGTATTGTGGAAGGTGTCGCAGGCTCACCTTGAGCTCCTTGGAGGTGTTGATGAGCGTCTGCTTGGTGGCGTCGAACTCCTGGTTGGTGAGGTCGAGCTGGTCCCGCAGCTGCGCCGCGCGCGGTATGTGTGATGTATTGTGGAAGGTGTCGCAGGCTCACCTTGAGCTCCTTGGAGGTGTTGATGAGCGTCTGCTTGGTGGCGTCGAACTCCTGGTTGGTGAGGTCGAGCTGGTCCCGCAGCTGCGCCGCGCGCGGTATGTGTGATGTATTGTGGAAGGTGTCGCAGGCTCACCTTGAGCTCCTTGGAGGTGTTGATGAGCGTCTGCTTGGTGGCGTCGAACTCCTGGTTGGTGAGGTCGAGCTGGTCCCGCAGCTGCGCCGCGCGCGGTATGTGTGATGTATTGTGGAAGGTGTCGCAGGCTCACCTTGAGCTCCTTGGAGGTGTTGATGAGCGTCTGCTTGGTGGCGTCGAACTCCTGGTTGGTGAGGTCGAGCTGGTCCCGCAGCTGCGCCGCGCGCGGTATGTGTGATGTATTGTGGAAGGTGTCGCAGGCTCACCTTGAGCTCCTTGGAGGTGTTGATGAGCGTCTGCTTGGTGGCGTCGAACTCCTGGTTGGTGAGGTCGAGCTGGTCCCGCAGCTGCGCCGCGCGCGGTATGTGTGATGTATTGTGGAAGGTGTCGCAGGCTCACCTTGAGCTCCTTGGAGGTGTTGATGAGCGTCTGCTTGGTGGCGTCGAACTCCTGGTTGGTGAGGTCGAGCTGGTCCCGCAGCTGCGCCGCGCGCGGTATGTGTGATGTATTGTGGAAGGTGTCGCAGGCTCACCTTGAGCTCCTTGGAGGTGTTGATGAGCGTCTGCTTGGTGGCGTCGAACTCCTGGTTGGTGAGGTCGAGCTGGTCCCGCAGCTGCGCCGCGCGCGGTATGTGTGATGTATTGTGGAAGGTGTCGCAGGCTCACCTTGAGCTCCTTGGAGGTGTTGATGAGCGTCTGCTTGGTGGCGTCGAACTCCTGGTTGGTGAGGTCGAGCTGGTCCCGCAGCTGCGCCGCGCGCGGTATGTGTGATGTATTGTGGAAGGTGTCGCAGGCTCACCTTGAGCTCCTTGGAGGTGTTGATGAGCGTCTGCTTGGTGGCGTCGAACTCCTGGTTGGTGAGGTCGAGCTGGTCCCGCAGCTGCGCCGCGCGCGGTATGTGTGATGTATTGTGGAAGGTGTCGCAGGCTCACCTTGAGCTCCTTGGAGGTGTTGATGAGCGTCTGCTTGGTGGCGTCGAACTCCTGGTTGGTGAGGTCGAGCTGGTCCCGCAGCTGCGCCGCGCGCGGTATGTGTGATGTATTGTGGAAGGTGTCGCAGGCTCACCTTGAGCTCCTTGGAGGTGTTGATGAGCGTCTGCTTGGTGGCGTCGAACTCCTGGTTGGTGAGGTCGAGCTGGTCCCGCAGCTGCGCCGCGCGCGCGGCCGCCGCCTCCTGCTCCGCGCGCGCCGTCTCCAGCCTGTTCGACATGTCCTTCATCTGCTTGTCGCGCCGCTCGATCGTTTTCGTGGCTTTGGTGAGCTGGGGCATTCAAAAGGGGGGATATCATTGTAATTAATCATCTCGACTCGACAAGAAGAAGATTGAAAAGGGGAATATTATGATGGGAATATCTCTTCTTGTATTAAACTGAGTAAATAAGTAAATTGGTCTCTATTATATCTAAGGGATAGAAAATTACACGCGATTCTGATATCAAATGAAGGCGATGAGGTGAGTAGAGTACGAGTAAAACACGAATCGGAAACTTTATATAATTATTCCAATTTTCGGCCATTGCGCTGTGATTGATCAATTCAACTCCGCTTAGCTCCGCTCCGCGTCAATGGAAACGCACTCTTCAAGCTGGTAGTAATTGTTACTTCGACGAAGTTGCATTGAAGCTGTCAATACGTAGAACAAGTGTATAGTTAAGTTGTAAGTCATCACCTTGTCCATGGTGGCGATCATCATCGCCGCGCGCGACTCCAGCGCGGACTTGAGGGTGTTGATCTCGCCCTTCTGGTGATCCACGAGTCTGTTCTGACGGACCGCATTGTTGTCGGCTTCCTGTGGAACAACATGTGTTATAGTAAATACTAGCCGCGCCGTGCGGTTTCACCCGCGTTGTACCAGTAACCGCAGGAAATTCGCGATTAAAAGTAGCCTAAAAGATAGCCACATTCTACGGGAAGGTTATAGGCTACATTTACGCTTACTTCATTTACTTTTTCATCCCGAATTGAAACTACATTTACTCATACACTTCGCTTTTATTTAACATTTTTTATCTGACGTTTTGGCCCCTTTACAGGAACCGTGGTTACAGAAATAATAATATTGGTCAAAAATAATATTGTACAGTTGTCTACCCCACCCCCCGCCACCGTACCGTACCTCGAGCTGTTCTTCGAGCTTGGCGATTTCTTCTTCAGCCGCAGTGTTCTTCTGCTCGAGCTCATCGATGTAGTTGGTGGCGTTGGAGAGACGCAGCCTGGCGCCGTCCAGCTCGCCCTGCAGCCGCGCCTTCTCCTTCTCGAACTTCTCCTTCTCCTTTGCTGCTGATGTCGCGCCACTGGGATAGGAGTTAGGTTCTTATTATACAGGTCTATATGAATTGAAATTGTTTACGGATACACTTCGCTTTAATTTTACATTTTTATCTGACGTTTCGGCCCCTTTACAGGAACCGTGGTCACAGAAGACTCCTTAAACTTGAGAAACCGGTAAGGTCTATAGCTAGTTTAGTTTCTCCAGTCTAAAAGTCATGGTATTTCGAATTGAATTTACCTTGCGTACATACACTTCGCTTTTGTTACACTTCTAATTTCAAAATTCAAAATGTTCTTTTAAGCGGAGCGGGGCTGTGCGGAGCTTAATTGACCAATCACAATGAATTATGAAAAGATGTTGACAATGTGACGATGCCAATGCGTTGTTTTACAGTCAAAATACGCCGATTGGTGAATTTGGCAAATTTATTTGGGGCACTATTACATTTTGTTTACGGAACCCTAGAGATGATAATATTAAATAAATTATTACTACAATCCTTGTTATCCACTCATTAAAAATCAAGGGTAAAATAATTACATCAATCTTAACATTATAATAAAACAGACGAGATAAAAACTATTAAAATAAATTACATCAAATCATTACTAAATTTAATAATGAATAACACAAATTATTACGGACAGATAACTTGAGTTTCCGCTAAAAAACATGCACTTTTTTCTATGCACCTTTTATCTATGTTAGGACGGACTGCACAAGGATTTTTAAATTAATTGAGCAACTCAATATATTTAAAAACAAATTAATGGTGATCGTTTTAAATTGTGTTCTATTTGGTGCATGATACAATGCAAATTTAAAGGAACAACTGTTTCTTAAAAATCTTTCAGGAACGAAATAGATTTTACAGTTCTTGTGCAAGCCGCTCTAAGCATTCCCCGTATAAGGGTTTTCATTGAAGCGGAGCGAAGCTGTGCGGAGGTGAACTGACCAATCACAATGCATTACGAAAAGATTTTGACAAATAGCAATGCGTCGTTTGACAATCCCATTGCGTTTGATTGCTAAATCAGGCTCCTCACCAGTCGACTCCGCTTCAATCAAATTGCTCCCTTAAGTCTAGTATTCCTGAGTCAGTGACGTCATTTAGAGACATTCAGTTGAAAACATTATTCTGAGGTCTTTATCGCGCTTCACAAAATACTATGAAAGAGGCGTATAGCCTTAAGCTATCTAAAAACTGACCATCAGCCTAAATAATAAACAAGGTTCTATCAAATCGGAAATGCATAAAAATTTGGCATATTCTAACTTACCTCGTTGACTGTCGTATGAGATATTTGTGACTATCACAGGCAACATTTAAAAATATGATTATTTCATAGATTAGCATGTGTCAAACAAAAAACTCTATAGATTTATGAACTACATAGTTCATTGCATACAGGAACAAAGCTCGGAGCCAGGGTCGCACAATTTTGGTTAAGTAATGCATTTTTTGTCTAGGATTCTATTTACTGATGTAGCGCTTGCGGCGTTGTTGACTAAGCGTTTCGCTCATTGCGATTTTTATGCATCGTCCAGCTCAGCCCCTACTTGGTAGCCGAAAGTGGCATTTCTATCTGAGCGCCTCCGTGGTCTTGTGGCTTGAGCGCCCGGCTCACGATCTGAAGGTTCCAGGTTCGATTCCCGGTGGGGATATCTCACAAAAATCACTTTGTGAGACTGTCCTCAGTTTGGTTAGGGCATCGCAGCCTGAATCACCTGATTGCCCGAAAAGTTAGATGATTCCGTGCCCCGGTTACTTACTACGGATAGTAGTCGTTACACGAGCCATGTCAGAGGCCTTTCGCGGCTCAATAACTCTGACACCTGGATTGACCATCTACTCGATGAAGAAGAAGAAGAATCTGAGCGCTACCGCATGTAAAATACTCGGTCCCGGTGCTTTCAATCGTCAGACCATGTCGGAGGCCTTGAGACGGTCTAAAAACTACGACGCCAGGGTTATCCACTTGCTCGAACTTACTTTTTATCTACTTATATTAATTTTAACAGCCTCCGTGGTCTTGTGGTTTGAGCGCCTGGCTCACGACCCGGAGGTTCCGGGTTCGCTTCCCGGTGGGGATATCTCATAAAAATCTCTTTGTGAGACTTTCCTCAGTTTGGTTAGGGCATTGCAGGCTGAATCACCTGATTGCTCGAAAAGTAAGATGATTCCGTGCTTCGGAGGGCACATTAAGCCGTCGGTCCCGGTTACTTTCTACGGATAGTAGTCGTTACTTGAGCCATGTCAGAGGCCTTTGGCGGTTCAATAACTCTGACACCAGGATTGGTCAGGTTGGCCATCCACTCGATGAAGAAGATCTACTTATAATAAACGAGCGGCTCGCTGCGGTTTCATTCCCGCATCCAATTGGTTTTCATGCCCCGTAACGTTCCGTATATTACTTACTAGCAGCGGCCCGTGGTTTCACCCGCGTTGTACCAGTTCCCGCAAGAATTCCGCGATAAAAAGTAGCCTATGTCCTTTCTTAGGCTCTGGACTAACTGTGTACGAAATTTCATTCAAATCGGTTCAGTAGTTTTGGCGTGAAAGCGTGACAGACAGACAGAGTTACTTTCGCATTTATAATATTAGTTAGGATTTTTATAAATATCTTCTGATGATGATGACAACACTACAATAAGACACTGGAACTTCATAAAAGCTTATTACCAACATTTTAGGCACCAAATGGTTTGTCTCTTTCCGACATACACTATTTGGCTAAGAGCAAAAGAGACATAACACTTTATATTGTTAAAGTTAAAGTGCGTTTATGATAACGTACTTAATTGAACTGCGCCCCAAGTTCATCGTTACAACTGAACTCGATCAATCAACTTAATCCTAGTTCACAAATTAAACTGAGATCAAATCTTCAAACTGGTTTCACTAAAACCGAGTTCAATTGACCGTGGTTCGGGTATAAGAATAGGTGAATTTGGACCTTAATATAAATAAATAGCAGTGCCACGTGGTTTTACCCGCATTGTGCTCGTTCCCATGAGAATTTCGGATTTTTTTATATATATAAACTTTCCTCTTGAATCACTCTATCTATTTAAAAAAACCGCGTCAAAATCCGTGCAGTAGTATTTGAGTTTATCGCGGACAGACAGACAGATAGACGCGGCCGGGGAGTTTATTTTATAATATGTAGTGATTATCAGATTTGATGCAGCCGTTAGGAACTTATGCGCATAACATACATACATTATTAACCATTTAATTAAATAGATAGAAGATTTGATTTAAATACTATATTTTATAGGCATCGCAAAAAGTATATAAGATCATTTTTATTAATAAATATTTATACGGAAACTATATTATTGAAATATATTATACTAGCAGCGCCCGCGGTTTTACCCGCGTTGTGCCCGTTTCCGTGGCAATTTCAAGAAGTTTAATACTTATAAACCTTCCTCTTGAATCACTCTGACTTTTAAAAAAACTGCATCAAAATCCATTGTGTAGTTTTAGAGATTTAAGCATACATAGGGATAGACAACAGCCTCCGTGGTCTAGTGGTTTGAGCGCTCGGCTCGCGATCCGGAGGTTCTGGGTTCGATTCCCGGTGGGGATATCTCACCAAAATCACTTTGTGAGACTGTCCTCAGTTTGGTTAGGGCATTGTAGGCTGAATCTCCTGATTGCCCGAAAAGTAAGATGATTCTGTGCTTCGGAGGGCACGTTAAGCCGTCGGTCCCGGTTACATTCTACGGATAGTAGTCGTTACATGAGCCATGTCAGAGGCCTTTGGCGGCTCTATAACTCTGACATCAGGATTGGTCAGGAACATCCACTCGATAAGAAGAAGATAGGGACAGACAGACAGACAACGGAAAGTGACATTGTTTTATACTATGTTGCACGACCGGTCAGATGTCAATACTATGTCTGGGATCAATTTATGACTAGTGATTTTAATATTATTCATGACCCATACTAATTCTACTAACCGGTATAATAAATGCGAAAGTTTATGACTATGTTTGTATGCCTATATTATACTAGCTGCGCCTGCGGTTTCACCCGCGTTGTACCCGTTCCCGCGGGAATTTCGGGATGAAAAATAGACGTTGGCCGATTCTCAGACCTAATCAATATGCTCACAAAATTTCATGAGAATCGGTGGAGCCGTTTCGGAGGAGTACGCGAACGAACACTGTGACACGAGAATTTTATATATAAGATAAGATAAAGCTGAAATTTTTTTATTTGTTTGTTTGACCACGTTTATCTCAGAGACTACCAAACCGATTTGAATAATTCATTTTTCATTGGATAGCCATATTCAAGGGGAAGGTTATGAGACATTTTATCCCGAAATTCCCGCAGGAAAAGGCATAGTGCGAGCATAACAGCGGAGCGTGGCTAGTCATTTTATAACGGGTAAAATGCAATATTTATGTTCATTACTAATAAATGCGAAGGTCTATCTAAGTATTTTGTTCATCCGGTCTAAGTGTCAAAACAAACGACATAGTGCTTATATGCTCCTTGATCGAATGCATTTATTTAAATTACGCTTTTTACAAGCGTACTTACAACCGTGAATAGAAGAGAATAAATAAATTAAGATGATATCTATACTAATACTAGCGACCCGCCCTCGCTTCGCTTCGGGTAATCAAGATTTCATGTAGGAAAATCGGGATAAAACATTGCGTGTCTCCCGCAGGAATATACACAATCAAAATTTCAAGTGGGAAATTGGGGATAAAATATTACATGTCTCGCGCGAGTATATATGTATACACAATCAAGATTTCATGTGAGGAAGAATTCGGGATAATACTTACATAGCGCGTCTTCGTCGTTCGTAATTCGTAGGTAGGTATATCCCCGCGCGCTTTGACCGCACGAAACAGTAAGTTATTTTGTAAGCAGCGCCCCGCGGTTTTACCCGCGTTGTGCCCGTTCCCGTGGGAATTTCGGGAATTTTTTTACATAAAAACCTTCCTCTTAAATCACTCTACCTATTACAAAAAACCGCATCAAAATCTGTTGCGTAATTTTAAAGATTTAAGCATACAACCAAACAGACACGAAAAAGAGACGACTTTATTTATTTATACTATGTAGTGATGAATATTAAAAAGCTAAAGAGATTATTGTTTGTTTGTTTGGCCGCGCTGATCTCAGAAAGTAATAGACCGATTTGAATAATTCTTTCACTGTTAGATAGCCTATTTTTATCGACTGTATTTCTATTAAAGTTAGACCTGCCCGTGCCCGCTGAACGTTTGCTATGTGGCTGGTCCTTAAATAGCTGTACTATCTATTGGAATGCTTGGTAATATCTACTACTGCGTGAGTGAAACCGTAGTCGCCATGGGAAAAGTAGTATGGAGTCTAGGCCCACCCCTCAATAGTGACGTGTGATACACCGTTGGATAGGGCTTCGACTTTTAATTACGGAGTTCCTATGGCCACCTTCCGGTTCCATCACCAGACCCTGGTTACCATATAGTATCAAAGTACTCGTCAAAATGAATCAAATGAGCCCAAACTCGGTGGGTCTGCGTCGTTTAGGTACGGATTTGCTAGAACCTACTTCCAACTCCATACAAACATTTATACCGCTAGTTTAACCTCTTAGGGGTTTTTTATAATTCCTTTTAGTAATCCTTATCTACGATAAATAAAAAACTTACATGTAATATTTTAAGCAAATGCATCAAAGGAATAAAAAAAGTCATAGAACAAACTGTCTACCCCTAAAATAACGTTTTAGGGGTGGATTTTCCAAAATGTTTTTCGCTGGTAGTTACTTTTGTTATATAGAGAACCTACATGCAAAATTTGAAGCAAATACATCAAAGAAATAAAAAGTTGCATGTAAGCGATCATCCCCTAATTTACGCTCTTAGGGGTGGAATTTCCAAAATTCCTTTTGCAATCCTTATCTACGTTAAATAAAGAACCTACTTACATGCAAGATTTGAAGCAAATCCTTTAAAAAATTAAACAAATATTATAAATCTTTCAACCCCTAATTTACCCTCTTCGGGGTGGAATTTCCAAAATTCCTTTTGTAATCTTTAACTACGTTAAATAAAGAACCTACATGTAAAATTTGAAGCAAATACATTAAAGGAATTTAAAAAGTCATACAAACTTTCAACCCCTAAATTACCTTATTAGGGGTAGATTTTCCGAAACTTTTTTAATTAGTGGTTATTTTCTTTGTATAAATAACCTACATGCAAAATTTGAAGCCAATACATCAAAGGAATAAAAAGTTGCATATAAGCGATCGTCCCCTATTTTACGCTCTTAGGGGTGGAATTTCCAAAATTCCTTTTGTAATCTTTATCTACATTAAATAAAGAACCTACGTGCAAAATTTGAAGCAAATCCATTAAAGTATTTTAAAAAATTGTAAAACTTTCAACCTCTAATTTACTCTCTTAGGGGTGGAATTTCAAAAAATCCTTTCTTAGCGGATGCTTACGTCATAGCATCTACCTGCATGCCAAATTTCGGCTCGATCCGTCCAGTAGTTTGGGCTGTGCGTTGATCCCTCACTAACCACTTTGAGTTTTATATATATATAGATAGAAGAAGAAGATAAGCTGAATGTTTGTTTAATGAATTCCTGTTTAGATACTACGTTGGACCGAATTCGGTTGGTAGATACGAGTATACTTATCAATATGTAATTATAATATAATTACAGCATTATTATATTATAATAAAGCTGTTTACTATCTGGTGTTTGCATCTTGCTCCCACCAGCTTTCATGTGCTTTCAGACAATCAGCTTTCAGACAACCAGCTTTAAGACAGCCAACTTACAGACAATCAGCTTCATTGTCCTTTCAAGCAAGCCGCTTTCCGGAGCGTTTCCTCAGTAAAGACCTACCTAAGTAAGTATGTCAGAGGCCTTTGGCGGCCCAATAACTCTGACACCAGGATTGGTCAGGTTCACCATCCACTTGATGAAGAAGAAGAAGAAGAAGTGATTATACGCACGCATCATCATCGCCGGCGCGTTTCCGCGCGTCCAGCTCCTTCTCCAGCCTGATGACGGTCTTCTTCATGGTCTCCAGACTCTCGACGGTGTTCAGCTCGCGCGCGTGCATCGCGTCCGCGAGAAGTCTCGCTTCCTCTACAAAAGGAAGGAAAAGTATTAGCCTGTAATGACCCAATGCTGGGCAAATGCCTCTCAGGAAACGCTTCTGTGGTTAGTGGTGAGATGACGTGGTGATGATGTGGTCAAGTGGTTAGTGCACTCGCCTGCCAAGACTGAGGTCTCAGGTTATATTTCCGGGTCTAGCGAAAACATGTTTCCTACTTTTCAAACATGGCTGGTTTGAGATCATCAACCCGTATTAGGCTAGTTACGCCTAATTAATACTGTACTGATAGGTTCAGTGAGATGAGAGGACTTTGCCTGGCTGTGCTAATACTTTTTTACTGAAGGAAAGTAGTAGAATATATCTCATACACGATTTAACGCGGCTCTATGTATTTACAATATTACACTAGCTGCACCTCACGGTGTTACCCGCGTTGTAACCGTTCCCGCGGGAATTTCGGGATAAAATGTTTTCCATGTGTTATTCTGATGTATGACCTACATTACTGTAGACTTTCATCCAAATCCGTCCGGTAGTTTTTCGTGAATAAGTAACAAACATACAAATATACATCCTCACAAACTTTCGCAAATATTTTACCCATATACCTATTTCAGCGCGCAACTTCTCAATAGTTTGATTGCCATCAGAGATGTCCATGAGGTAATCTTTAATTGTATCGTCGAACCGGCTTATTTTGTCCTGCAATATAATATTACTATAGGCATGATGACAGTAATCAAGTATCGCCAAAATTTATCTGAAAAAGGATTCAAAGATTTTGAAAAATGTATTCATATTCTAATTATGTAATGTCGACATTCATAATTTATTTGTTAAAATAAATCTACAAAATACTACAATCCGCCATGACAGCTTAAACAAAAAAAAAAAAAAAATATTTTAACGCGATATAGACCCGTTTCACTTAGTATAATGAGTGCAAATCGTGTGAGTTTAAAAAGTATGTTTGTTATTGGTATAATTGCACACTTCTTAAGAAAAAAAAATGTCTGAAACATATCTATCATACATATCCTATGTATCAATACATAGTATAAAACAAAGTCGCTATTTTTGTCTGTTTGTTTGTCTGTATGCTTAAATCTTTAAAATTACGCAACGGATTTTGATGCGGTTTTTTGTAATAGGTAGAGTGATTCAAGAGGAAGGTTTTTATGTAAAAAAATTCCCGAAATTCCCACGGGAACGGGCACAACGCGGGTAAAACCGCGGGGCGCTGCTAGTTTAGTTATATAATGAAGGCGAAAGTTTATAGTTTTTTTTAGTTTGCAAAAATAATATATTAAAGGTCTCTCTAAAACTACCAGTCAGATTTGAAGACCCCGGTCTGATTTATTTTTGTCGTTTTCTTAAATAATCCTCCTCACTGTACTGATAACTTCAGTGAGATGAGAGGCCTTTGCCTAGCAGTGGGACATTACAGGCTAATACTTTACTTTACATCTATACTAATATTATAAAGAGGTAAAATTTGTTTGTTTGTATGTTCGAGGTAATCTCAGGAATTATAAGTCCGATTTGAATAATTATTTTTGTATTAGATAGCCACATTCAGCGGGAAGCTTATAGGCTATTTTTCATCCCGAAATTCCCACGGGAACGGGTACAACGCGGGTAAAACCGCGGGGCGCTGCTAGTCTTAAATTATGTGTCAACTCAAGGACCTATGATACACACCTTAAGATTGTTAATCTCATTCTGATGTGTTATGTTCTCCCCCTTGAGCTTGTAGTACGAGTCATACAGCTTGGTGTACACGTCGGAGTAGAACTTCATGCCGTCAGCCTCGCGCATCTCCTCCAACACCTGACAATGTGCATCATTCAATTAATAAAACAAAGTCGCTATTTTTGTCTGTTTGTTTGTCTGTTTGTCTGTATGCTTAAATCTTTAAAATTACGCAACGGATTTTGATGCGGTTTTTTGTAATAGGTAGAGTGATTCAAGAGGAAGGTTTTTATGTAAAAAAAATTCCGAAATTCCCTCGGAAACGGGCACAACGCGGGTAAAACCGCGGGGCGCTGCTAGTCCTATCATAAATGTCAAAGTTAGTGAGGATGTATGTATGTTTCTAACCCTTTCACGAAAAAACTACAGGCCGGATTTGGATGAAACTTTACAGTAATATAGGTTATACATCATAATAACACATGGGATACATTCTATCCCGATATTCCTGCGGGGACTGGTACAACGCGGGCAGCACTGCGTGGTTGAGCTAGTACACTATAACTTTACCAGCAGAAAACAGCGTCTTAGAGCTGTTGATCTTGGTATATCTACAAAAGCCTTTGTCCTGGGAGTGAACTCGTACAGGCCGTTAAGAACTAACCTTCTCATACTCTTTTTCGGCCTCCGTGGTCTCGGAGCCGATGTTGAGCGCCCCCCCAAACGCATCCTCCTCGTCTTCCATTGTCGGTTAATTATAAATAACTAAAAAATTAGGTTCTAAAAATCTGTAAAATCAAATGTTGATATAAACTTGTTGATGTATTATGGCGTTGGTATGGAAACGGCTTTCGTGTGTGTTGTCATGGTGACGCACATAAGGTTGCATACATATTATCTCAGAATACAGAAAGCTATAATAGTAAAATACTATAATAGGAATGAATCTATACGTGAGCTATACTAATATTATAAAGACGTAAAATTTGTAAGTTTGTTAGTTTGTTTGTTTGTTCGAGGTAATCTCAGGAATTATCAGTCCGATTTGAATAATTATTTTTGTAATAGATAGCCACATTCAACGGGAAGGTTATGCTATTTTGCAAATTATTTTGCTATGTTGCAAGTTATGCTATTTAACAAACTTACAAATTTTACCTCTTTATAATATTGTAAGTATAGATATATTTCATTATTAAAGGTAGGTTACCTGGGAGCAAAAAAATTCCCAGGTAACTTTTTAAATTACTTATGGTCCAGGAATAGTTTCCAAATATAGCCCCCAAAGGAATAAACTACTTCACTTCAATTAAATAATACTTGAATCAAATTGAACTAGTAAATGAAAGAATGTTATTGTGTTCTGTCTGTCTCTCTCTATTTTCTTATGTTAGAAAGAGAGGTAGGCCAATTGTTGTTCGGTAGTGGGGTCTATAATTCGAGGAGTAATGAGGAAATGGGCGATTTTCCCGATTGCGTCCGGGGGGGACTCTTAGTGAGTTTTATATGGAGGAATTAGCGATTGTTTGTGCAATGTACTTTTATCCAAACCAAAAACAATAAATAAATAAAATAAATAAATAAATATACCCGGACAAATTCACACATGGATAATTAGACCCAAAGTAAGCTCTAAGCTTGTGTTATGGAATCTAATTAACTGGTACTACTACATATACATACACAAATATTGTATAAGAATATATAATTGATAAGTATGTAGGTACTTACCTCGCTTTTTCTTGTATGGTTGACCATGGTTCTTATAAAGGAGCCGAAACTACAGATAAAAGTCTAAAATAAAAGCGAAGTGTATCCGTAAACGTAGTTTAAATTCAAAATGGAGTATCTTTAAAGAAACGCTTTATTATGCAAGTATAATCGTAACCAGTATTAAACATTATCATACCTTATTATTTGTTGAAACGGGAACTTACGTACGCGGAGGTTACTGTTGAGTTGTCATATATGTTGTATTATCATACCTTTATCTCTTGAATTATACACTGTATCACAGTTAACTTCCTAGTACTACATTAACTTATATCAATTAAAGATCACTTAAAAAATTATTACCATAAAATTAATTAGTGTTTAATCAATCCACAAAACACATTTTCTCAAATCCATGTTCCCGCTAATACCACAGTACCCCCTTTTTTATGTTTAATATTATTCCATAGACAACATTTGCCGCCATTTCCTTGTTTGAATCGCGCCCTGCCACAGATTACTATATCCGCGGCTTGCTGCTGTCGCTCCGAACATCTTTACTCCATGTTGCCTATGTTTTCATTTGTTAGTTTAAAATTCGCACACACAATAATAACTAAAAACTATTGTTTTCACTATGTACTTATTTCCTCAGCTATCTTATCCTGCAGTCATGCTACGTAAAGTTTGTCCTATTAATACAAGCTCCTCAATGTGGTGATATCTTCGGAGACTTGAGAGGCCTTTGCCCAGCAGTGGGGCATTACAGGCAAATACTTTACTTTACAAGCTTTATCAAACATCACGTATTTAAACCAATTAACATTGTACATACATGTCCTGTAGACAGCCAAGTCCCATAAGCGTCGAATATTGGAAGCTTGCGACTCACCGACTTACCGTGCTTCGGAGGGCACGTTAACCAGTCGGTCCCGGTTGTTTCAATTGTTGGATCATGTCGGAGGTCTTTCGGCGGTCTAAAAACTTCGACACCAGGGTTGGCTACTAACCTACTCGAAATCAATGAATGAACTATTAAAAGTACTAGACTAGGTACCGTATAATCAGTACAGGCGTTTTCTTAATCTATACTAATATTATAAAGCTGAAGAGTTTGTTTTGTTTGTTTGTTTGTTTGTTTAAACGCGCTAATCTCAGAAACTACTGAACCGATTTGAATAATTCTTTCACTGTTAGATAGTCTATTTATCGAGGAAGGCTACATTTTATCCCGAAATTCCCACGGGAACGGGCACAACGCGGGTAAAACCACGGGGTGCTGCTAGTCCATAGATACTCGTAAACATTAAACAGTGATTCTATAGACAACTTTGTTACAAATTATTTACTTAACCTTTAAAATACTTAGACTAAGGTCAAATTAATAAATCAAATATAAAGCAATTGCTAAAACCATAATCACTCCGATCGATACAATAATGTTGAAATAATAATGCTTTGGGACCGCAAGGTCGATTGTTTTATCGTCATTGAGTTATCGCTTGATCAAAATGAGTTGAATGAAGAAAAATAACCTTTTTTAAGCGTAAAACCAACTATAATTATTATTATATTATAGCTAATTATTATTATAGCTAAGTTTTATATGCATGGAGAAAAAATTGTCCCCGCGGATGGTATTCGTCTTTGCCGTGGCCTCCAAAGAGAGGAGAACAAGAGGACGTTACAAAAGAAATCAATCTTGTTTTTGAAAAATAAATCATCAAAGTCGGTCGCTACATGCATAGGTATGTCTAAAAACAAACATCTTTTAGTTTTGAGTTCTCATCTTTTAATAAAGTAAAGTAATAATAGCCTTTAATGTCCTACTGCTGGGCAGGCCTCTCATCTCACTGAAGATATAAGTACAGTAAGAAGGATTAGGCATAATCACCACGCTTGCCAAATGCGGGTTGGTGATCTCGAGTCATGTTTGAAAAGTAGGCAACATGTTTTTCCGCTCGAGTTTTCTCGGCCATTAGTTTAGAGTTACTAATACTTCTTACTTAAACTTCTTACTTTAACGTATTTAAATACATTTCATTGTCAGTTCGCTGACAGTGGCCTTAACCCTTAAGTGCAGTATCCAAAACGAACGCAGATAAAATTAAATAATAGTTACACGTAACGGTGTTGCGGCCTTCAACACTTAGTTCAACTGACTAAAGAATCACTTACGTTATGGACGTTTAATGAAAAAAGTACCAACACCTAATTGTAAATGTTTGTTGAACAATCGAAGACGTGTTCTGAAGGAGTTTGCTCGGAGCGCTTGTAATAGATTCGTAAACTTTAGTTGTCATATCCTACTTTAAATCATATATGTATGTTGACTCTTTCACGAAAAAACTACTGGATGGAAACTTTACAGTACTATAGGTTATACATCAGAATAACACATGGGATACATTTCATCCCGAAATTCCCGCGTAACACCGCAGGGCGCGGCTAGATGATAATAATGTTGGACAAATAAACAGCATGCTAGGTATAAGGTGCAGGTCTGTGGATGGCTTTCAAATGTTTGAAACCATCAGAGAGCTAGCTAGCTCGCAGATCTTTACTGCTTTATGCTCATAATAACAAAGTTGTATTTATAAAAGTACAAATGTAATTCGTTACTAATGGGGCGATGTGGTCGCTAAGTAAAAAGCCCTTTTTTGTGTGCAGTGGAAATAAAAGAAAACGTTATGGAAATAGTTTAGTCAAAAGAGGTGATGTTTAATGGTCAGATTATGTGTTATTAAGGAATAATAGGTACTTAATAACTCTGACACCAGGATTGGTCAAGTTGACCATCCACTCGATGAAGAAGAAGGTACCTACTTAATTAAGGAAACCTTAATTGGCATTAATGTCATTAAATAATTGTTACTCTATCCAATATTATCATCACGCCGAACGACGCCTTTCATACACATACAATAAATACAACATCGCGCGGCCGCATAATATTATAATGTTTCTTGTATTCGTGACTAATTTGTGCTCATATTTTGAACTGCACTTATTTCTAATTTCCCATACCACATTCCTTTTAACTCTTAGCACCCTTTAATGTCACGTTGTCACGACTGTCATTGACCTGTCAAATTGACAGCGACAATAGCTGTCAATCGATCAAATTTTGTCACAATATTTTCTTCCTACTAGCCCGAGGAAAAACAAAACATCTCAATGCCAATTTAATTTACTTTATACAGTCATTATTATATTTAATTCTTATAGGAAATACCGTATAATCTTGTTTTTAGTTTTAGCGGTTGTAATCCGGAGTAATTACCGTGTCGGCGTGAGTGATGTTTGACACTTGATGTGAAAAAAGGTCTTATGACATTGATGTAAGTAAATGTCGGAAAAGGATCTTAGCATCGTGGCCTTGAAGGATCTTATTTTTGGGTTCTTCATTTTGGAAGTTGAGTAAAACGTAAATGTGTTTCGATTGATAGGTTAAATGACTCTTCATTTAATATAATTTAATTTTTCAAAACTTACCATTCTTCTTCTTATCGAGTCAATATGGTTATTTTTTATTGGAATTTTTTGTTAACTTACCATTTAAAAGTAATAACATAAAAGTAAATTTAAGAACCTTGTACATAATAACTGTAAACAAGTAAGTACATTTTAATATAGAAATAAACCTATTTAGTACAAATTGCATAACTTGGAGTTGCATTGAACTAAATGAGCGTTTAATTTGAAGGTGCATGCAGTCAACAAAAACAATGAAGTTTAATTATTATTTCTTAGCTTAGATCGTAAGTTAGTAACAAAGCCTGTCATATTAATTCATTTTTCCAATCACTTTTAAAAATACCTACGAAAAAGGGCACCTGCAGATTTAACGTTAAATTGTCGGTCTCGGTATAGACGAATACTAGCTATAGACAAATACTAGCGATAGACGAATATAAAATTGTTTTAGGGTTTGCAACGGATTGAAGGGTTAACCCCAAAACGCACAACAAGCCCAGCGGTCTAATGCACCAGCGGACTCGCGAGTTTGGTCTGTAGAGGCCTTAAAGTACTAAAGAATTGAATAATAACAAAAACTGTTACAAAAATTAAATACTATAATTATTTGCGAACTTACAATTATGGTTATTGAAGTGTCAGAATTGGCACGAAAAGGAAAAATGCAAAATCCATTAATTAGTTTTTTACTTAGTATTCAATAGTTTAATGTAATTTGTGACGTTCATAACCAGTAAAGACGTAATAAGCTTAACTTAGTTTGTTTGGGTCTATATTTTGATCGTTGTTTTTCATTACTTTATTTTACAAAAGTGATTTGTTAATTAATCGAAATATGACAGAACCTTTTGCCGACAAGTCTCGCTTTACATCAGTTTTTGTATTTAATTGATTGGTTTTGTATTAGATTGATTTGAAGAATTTGTTTTAAAGTCTGAACGTCTTTTAATTTCAGTGCCCACATTTAACTTCGCCATGCGATGAAACAAGAATTGTGAAATTATTTGAATGTGACTACAAATTTTCAAATCCGATTAGGTAGTCTTCTAGTGTGTTCAATAAAAAACAAAATACAAACGCTTTATTATTACATCAGATCAGCGATTTATTGTATCAGATCAGGTGGTGCTCTAGCAGGGGAGCGTATCTTCACCAACATAATTGGCTTCGAGACCCATGTTAGAGCTCATGCAAGACGTGGAAGCTAGGAGTAGAAGTGGTCGCCATGGCCGAAATCGGCTGAAGGACTAACATTATTATAGATTGCAATTATATTAAAGGTAAAGCTGACTCACTGACTTATTTATCAACGCATAGCCCTGGTGTCGGAGGTTTTAAACCGCCTAACGGCCTCCGACATGGTCTAACGATTGAAAAAACCGGGACAATAAATTCAACGTGTCCTCCGAAGCACGGTATCACAGATAGAAATGCCACTACCGGCCACCCATACAAGTAGGGGTCGAGCTGCACGCGAATGGGACTGAATAGGCGTTATTGGTGGTGAACTTATTTTCCGCATTTTACTTGTGTCGGGTCAAATTAAAACTTGTTTTTACGTAGCTGGAAAATTTTGAATCTGTAAAAGACCACTTTGTTTAAAAACCTACTACCTATTATGTTCTGTTTTAGGTACTTTTATGTTAGGACCAACATATTCTTGGTAGTTTGTGATTCACTAAAAATAAAAATGAAACGACAGAAAGTCGGGATAGGGAAACTCATTGGATTAAGCAAGCAGTATTGATTTAAATTGAGGATAAAATACTGTTTGCTGTTTGTTGTAAGTGCAAAGCTACATGCTTCTTAGTACTAAGCCATAAATAACGGGAATGAAGAATAGGTATCACTTTTTATAAGGAAAATAGGTATTTGGGTGTATGTATTTTTTTCCTTATAATTACTTATTTTTCTTTACTAGCAACACATCTTGCAGTTGGCCTCGTGTTGGTGGACTTAAACCTCGTGTGATCCCATCATCAGACACTGGTTTCCTTACCATGGGTCCACCCTCGGAATATCTCCTTCCCAACAAAAAAAGAATCATCAAAATCGGTTCAGAAACAAATAAGTTCTCCGCGAACATAATTATATAAAAAAGTAAATAAATACATACCTATATGGTCGAATTGTGAAACCTCCGTTTTTGAAGTCGGTTAAAAAACCTTTTGTCAGAAATATTTTCACTGCATTTAAATCATTTGTATTTAACATAACGACAATTTAAATTGAATTTTTATTAATAAAAAAATTTTAATTTATTTTTTTGTGTATTTCCTTGATAGATAAATATTTTATTGATTAATTATTTTATTTAAATGTTTCTTATGTCATGAAGTCTAGTTAATTTAATACATGAATAACTATACGTGAAATAATAATTCATTTTTAGCTTATTTACATCAAAGATGTTCTAATCAATTCATACTAAAGTATTCTATTCCATCCTACTAATATTATAAATGCGAAAGTTTGTGAAGATGTATGTATGTTTGTTTCATCCTCACAAACTTTCGCATTTATAATATTAGTAGGATTTTTAAATATTCTTACGGGTAGATATTAGTCCATATTCAATATTATCTGTCCGCTAGTGATAAAAATCTTAGTTATGTGTCAAATCTCATTTGCAAGTGAATAAGGAACATAATGTGGACTCTTTATGTAGCAAAATTAGCATTACATATATCTTGTCTATTAATTAATGTATGTATTCAACTCGTGTCAGCATTTAATCATTGTGTGACTGAGAATTATCCATATTAGGCGTTTATATGTAATCAGCTAGTTTTTTTACGTCTGTTGAGTTTTTATAGAACACATTCTGTATTTTTAAAGACCTAGTAATTTAATAAAGATATTAACTTTAATGAAACTTAGTAATTTTACTGTTTAGTTTAACAGTTTTTATCTATGAAGGTGCTGGTAGCGTACAAGTAAAATTTTCGGTAAAATTAAATTAAATAAATCAGAAAGGGTACTTAAAAAATCTGAATATAAAAATTTTAATTTCTTGCTTTCTTAGGAGGGTGAACCTCTAGAACTCCATTAAGGTTTGCAGTAAATTAAGAAAATTTCCAATCATAGTTACAATTTAAAAGGTTTTTTTTAAAGGTCTTAACAAAACGTTTGTGGAAACAGGGTAATTTTGTAATATCCAACCCCTTACTTGCCCAAATATCCTTTATTTTTATACCTCTGTCTACAATTGTTTAAACTATACAACAATGACTATCAGTGACAAGAGCACGTGTGCCTAGGATCGCATTGATTGAACCAATCTCGAGCAAGGACTAACTATATAAAATCATGAACAACATACGCGCGGTCAGTAAGCGCGGGAAACGCTAAGTGCATACACTTGCAATTGAAAAAAAAACTTATAATCCAACATTGTTTGTGGAAAGTTTGGGAAAAGAGAGAAAAGCGCGGGAATTTTGACATTTGTGATTTGACATTTGAGTGACAAGTGATTTTCTTTTCGTGATTTTAAGGTTGGCCCTGAAAAGTATTAAAAAGTAAGTTTTAGTTTTTAGTTGTTTTTATTTATTTTATTTATACAGAAATAAATATTTAAATTAGTATTTTTTAGTACAAGGCTCTTTTCTCTGAATTTAGGAAGTACTAATGATTTAAAATGTACATTAATTTAGGCTCATAAACACAATTATTTAGAATGAAATCCTTGAATTAACTTTAATTGATTTATATCAAGAATAATTCAAGAACCATATAATTATATACTAGCAGCGCCCCGCGGTTTTACCCGCGTTGTGCCCGTTCCCGTGGGAATTTCGGGATAAAATGTAGCCTATAGCCTTCCTCGATAAATAGACTATCTAACAGTGAAAGAATTATTCAAATCGGTTCAGTAGTTTCTGAGATTAGCGCGTTTAAACAAACAAACAAACAAACAAACAAAACAAACTCTTCAGCTTTATAATATTAGTATAGATTATCTTTCTCATTATACTGTAATACTGTATTTTTTAATAATATATAATTATTACATAATACAGTTTCCTTGTTTTCGGTTGCTTTATTATTATTATTATTTTTTTAATTTATATGTATTTATTTATTAAATATATACCTATTTTATTAAACTAGGCTTTCATGTAGTTAAAATAAAACTATTTTAATTTTCATAAATGGCTCCGGATTCAAATCATCCTCTCCCAAAGTAAAAAAGGTGATTATGCCTAATTCACTTTACTGTACTGATGCTTTCAGTTTTCTGCTTTTGCACTGCAAAAGGAAATAGGGTAAATCAAAGAAAACAGTAAAGCAACCCAGCGCTAAAAAATATCTGCGTGAAAAAAACATTTCTTCGACAAAAAAACAAAATTCTGTTTGAAAATATTTATTTCAATTCAATCCTGTAATTTTTCCCGTAAAAAATTCATTTGCCCTATTAAAATTCATCTTTTTCAATAATAGTAAGAGGTTAAAAAATACTTAGTTGCTTCACTATTTGGGGAGCCATAATGCCATAAACACTATCATAAGCAAATTAACAAGCACTTTTTTAAAATACGTCAACAGACTAATGAAATTTATATGGCACCATTCAGATAAGCTGATTAAGGTTTAGAACTAAAAAATATTAAAAAAAATTACAATGACGGAGTTATTTACTAAAATATTTTGTAAAAACCAAATTGAGAACCTCCATTATTAAATGTTTTTAAAAACTTATTGCACCCACTTTTTTGAGTTACAGATTAAGGTTAAATAATTACCATATTTACAGGTTTTAGTAGTCTACGAAATCTAAAAAATTAGGCTCTCATGACCTTAATCTTTAAAAAACCTGAGTCTCGATTGGGGAAGTCCACCAGCTGACGAATAAATACTGACATAAGTAAACAATGACACATTCGAACATAATAATACGTACAGTGAAAAGTTCAAGGAGCAATTTCTGTGAATTTTATTTGGGTTTTTTAGTATTTACTTAATAAGCGAAAGGTTCACGAAATCCCAGAAACCATAAGCGTAGTGTAGGTGCTCGCTAAGAAGGGATTTAACGAAATTTAACCCCTAACCCACCCCCTTTCATTTTAGTATTTAATTTTTCTGTATCTTACAGCATGAGTAATTTAAAAGTAAATTCGCAAGAATGGGAATGAATGTGAAATGAATGTATATCAAAATATTAATTGTTAATTCTGTAAATAAACGATTACTGCTGTCATTTCAAATTTTAATCAGTTATCGTCTGAGTCAAAGTCAAATATTTTTACCGCCAATTTTACCAATTTTGATTTAGGTAACACATAGAAATGATTCATTAATTAATAAATGTCACATAGAAAATGATTCATTAATTAAGCGTAAGTAATTTACAATAGGACAAACGATACTAATAATTAGTCATAAAACGTCAAAGACTGTGTCTAACTATGACTGGAAACGTAAGCTTGCTAACTCATGCACCTTTGCAGTAATATTCAGTAAGTAAAATCTAAAATCGGATTTTTTATTTTTGATTCGTGCTCTTTTTAATATCGCTACGTTTTTGTGTTTAAAAAAAGAACAGAACATTCACATTGAGCGTTTTTCTTCGCTCATCAAAGGGTTAAAATTGGAACACACAATTTGACTTGCCTTGTTAAGTATGAAAGTAGTTCATTGTATACAAAAGTGCCATTGGGTCTCGTGCTAATAGCATCAGTGTTCGATTTATAAACAAATCGGACACTGACGTCCGTACTTAGAGACGTCAAATGCTTCTTTAGTGGAGATTTAATTGCTGATTTTGACATGTATAAGAAATAACGTCAATCTGTTAAATGTCTATTTAAGGGACGTCTCTGAGTGCGATAATAACTCAATATAAATGAACACATAAAAAGCATTTCCTTATATAAGCATAGCGTAGCGACGCAGAGCTCAATTACAATATCAATGCATTCAATCATTTAATTAAATAACAAGGTTAATAAGATCCAAACTAAGCTCTAGGCTTGTGTTATGGATTAACAACGCACTCTTAGAAAATTTTATTTGATAAATCCAATAAAACTCAATAAAGTATATATTATGCTTATATCAGAGTATTCACTGAATACGGAGCGGAGCTATGCGGAGCTCAACCGATCAATCACAGTGCGTTACGAAAATAATTTGTCAATTTCAATGAGGTGTTTGACAATAACAATTCGCTGTGATTAAAATCCTATTGTGCTGTGGTAAATCGGGCTCCACTCCACTCCGCTCCGCTCCGCTTCTATGGTAACGCACCCTTACCCTTATCGTCTTTTAAGATTTATATGTTTACAATCACCCATTACGCTAGTACATCACAAAAATCACTAACAATGTGCATACCTTGAGCAGGCCTCGGAAGTGATTGGTCAAGGATTTGGGTCTTACAATTGGGTTAATTCTACACGAACACTTTCGATTCTAACATTTATTATACATAACAATAAGAACTATAGTCCCATTGTACTTATGTATTATTGTTAAATATTGACGTTAAATTGATAAGTAAATAAGTAACCCCAAGTAAACATAATCCATGTTATGTTTTCTATTTTTAGATTAAGACAAAAGTCTACAAAACATAAGAATCTCTGTTCAAATTATTACATTCCCAAAATTAAAAAATCCTTTGTAAAATTTTACGTCATTATTTCTAACAAACTTTAAAAAGTTCATATTCCACAAAATTTTAGAATTGTACATTTCAACCGTTTTAAAAAAATGGGCAAATCCCGATCATTTTTTTGACGGCAAACGAAGGGTTAATTTTAAGTCCATCGAAACAGAAGTATAATATGGTTAATTGTCATAAAAAATGCCCTTAACATTTTGATCTGAATAAATAAAATTTATTACACAATAATAAAAATATAAGTGATTTTATTCTACACCAGCGCAATATTTATATCAGTCCATATAAAAAAATATATAAATGCTTATAAAAATATATGGCGTTCTGACGTCACGTGATGGGTGACGGATGACGTTCATTCGATTCTCATTGAGGTAGGTTATTTTTGAGAATTTTTTTTTTGTTAATTACCCTATTTTACTGTGCCTTATCTAAAGTATTTGCCGACGTGATTGATGAAAAATGCCGCGGAAAGTAGCTGTCTGTCAGATTATATGTGTAATAAAACTCTTGTCGAGGTTTTTCAGCTAAGCAACGAAAATTTTGAGGATTACCTAAAAAAATACTTAAAAAAATTATTTATAAACTAGCTGTGCCCTGCGGTTTCATTCGCAATTATTCCGTCAATACTTACCGTTTAAACCTTCCCTGGACTTTCATGAATATTTAAAGACCAAAATTAGCCAAATCGGTTCAGCTGTTCTCGAGTTTTAAGCAGACTAACGAACAACAATTCATTTTTATATAAGTATAAGAAGATTGTTTTATTTCAATAAAGGTTAACAATGAATAAAGCAAAGAAAAGCTAATATACATAATAATATATATATATATACTTGTATATAATAGTTATATTTAGTAAAGGATTAGAAAAGTCAGTAAAACTTATTATATGTTTCCTAATATACTTTTTAAACTCACACGATTTGCACTCATTATACTAAATGAAACGGGTCTGTATCGCGTTGGATAATTTAACGTATTTTAATAAAATATAACTCAATCAGTTATCCCGTGACCACGAGCGGTGTAATCCGCTCGAAACGTCGGTTACGTATTTTATTAAAATACGTTAAATTATCCAACGCGATACAGACCCGTTTCATTTAGTATAATATATGTTTCCTTATAGAGGAAGATTTCACTCTGTACAAGCTTTGTTTAATTTTCATCAAGTTGTTTGTTATTTAAAAACAGTATTAAAATATTTCAATGAAATAGAATCAATTTTACCGAAGTAAATGTCACACTACAAGGACTTATTGTACAAATCCATGTTTTCCTAGTATTTTAGATTTTATGATGAAAATAGAATAAGTTTTTGTGCTTCAAATTAAATTAATGTGTTATTAATTCAGAAGTAACAATAAAAACTATGCAAATAGAAAACGATCAGTGGTGATAACTTATCGTAAATTTGTCGGTCTCGGTTGTTTCAATCGATAGACCATGTCGGAGGCCTTTCGATGGTTTATAAATTCCGACACTAGGTTCAGTCACTAACCTACACGACTTTCTTATTTACTTCCCTTTTACTATTTGTTTTTATGGACATGGAATGGCCAAATTTGGCCCAGGACAGGGACGCTTGAAAGATGGTACAGATAGGTTGACTGAAAAAAGCCCCAAAATAAAATATAATGTAATATCCAAACTCCAAATTCGACAGAACTCAAATTCAATTCGGGTTTCGCAGGCATAATTCAACCATTGTTTTTAAGGACTTACCACACTGGATGCATTCTGCGGACTGCGGTCAGGTCAAAGCGAATGTCCGCATCCTGTGTGAACAACATTGTCGGTATAGAGTGTCGATATATTTGTATAGAGACACGATCTGACCTTGCGGGCTTCAGCTAAGAACGCTAACCGCAGCGATGGGGAAGGAAAAATCTGACCTCAGATTGAAGAATCCTTTAAAAGTCTTTCAAAAGTCTGCAATTTGCAGCCTGTAAAATCGCTAAATCTTAAAGACGAGCATTATAAATAAAAACACCCGACACCTAAGGATGGCCACCAACTGAGCCGGACACTTTTTTAAATCTTTTTCTTATATAGTAACTTAGTAATAAATCTAAACAATAAAGATAAGCCAGTAAGCTTTTTAAAAGCTTTTATTTTAAATATAAGTATATTTTTAAGTTATTTAACATTTTTAAAATACTTAATTAGCAAGTAATGTGGTTCCGGCACTTAAAATCTAAAAATAAAAAACCAAAAAATGTAGAGCATTTAAAAAAAAACAATAAAGGCTCTGTTGGTATTTTCGAAAATTAAAATTTCGCAATATTACACAACGATTTAAGTACACTTCAAGTATTTTTGGAAAACCTTGATTTTTATTTTTAAAAACTACCTTGAATTTTGAAAATTGTTTTATATTTCACAATATTACTCAACATTTTACGAGGTGCCAAGTTATTTCCGACTTTTCCAAAAAAAAACCGTTAAATAAATCGGACACCAAATTAAACCGAAATATACTTTGTTAAAAAAAATGGCCGCAGTGCCTTAGAGTTAAAACAATATTTTGAATGTTTACACACCTTTCAATTGTTGCAAAGAAATAAAAAGATTCTTTTTTTAATTTCTATTCTCACTACATACTCGTAGTTTAAAACAAAGTCGCTTTCTGTTGTCTGTCCCTATGTAGATCTTTAAAACTATGCAACAGATTTTGATGCGGTTTTTTTAAATAGATAGAATAATTCAAGAGGAAGGTTTATATTTATAAAAGTTCCCGAAATGTCCACGGGAACGGGTACAACTAGGGTAACGGCACGGGGCGCGGCTAGTCCGCGCTACCTTTCCAGCAAAAAAATAGGTCAATTTGTTTCTAAAAAAAATAATCGAACCAATATCTAAAATTCTTAGTCCTCGTTTAGCGTGCGAGGTAATATTTAAACTGTCCGTTATTAGTTCCTTCATGGAAGTTCTGTTTTAAAACTAAATTGAATTGTTATTTTTTTATTTTACCCTTTTCCTCTTACCAACATCATTCACTCATTCATTCGCTTTTAGTTATCAACCACGTTACATAATGCTACAGAATACGATAGAATTAGTTCAGTCAAAAGGTAAATTGAAATTTTTACATACGTTTTTTTTTGCAGCAAACTATACAGATTTTATTTTTAAACTTAGTTATTTTTGAAAGCTTTTAAAAAATAAACTACCGTTTGGCCTTTACTGATAGTTACCAGTTTGTATGGTTTTCGCTAATTAAAATACTGTTTACAGAAACTTCCGTTTTGGCGGCAAAAAGTTTTAATTTGCACTTCAAGGATTAGACTTTCCTTGCTTTTAATATCTAATTACTTGTCTATTTTTAACCCTTGAAGCAAAAAGGGTGTTACTTGATCGCGCTGGCTACGACGACACACATATGTATGTTTTTTATTTTCGGAAACCATGTATTGTTCCGAAAATATAAACTTTTACTGAAACCTAAAATGTTTCCTAATATTATACCTATACTTGCAGCGCCGCGCGGTTTTACCCGCGTTGTGCCCGGTCCCTAGGAATTTCACGATGAAAAATAGCCTTATAACCTTCCCGTTGATTGTGGCTATCTAATACAAGAAGAATTATTGGAATCAGAATCTCTGAAATTACCAATTGCGTTCAGACAAAGTAACCCTTTTTAGCTGTATTATCTAATATATAAAATTATCGTGTCACAATGTTCGTTCTCATACTCCTCCGAAACGGCTTGACCGATTCTCATGAAATTTTATCTGCATAACGGGTAGATCTGAGAATCGGACAACATCTATTTTTCATCCCGAAATTCCCGTGGGAACGGGTACAACGCGGGGAAACCGCGGGGCGCAGCTAGTATTAGTATAGATTGCACAATAATAATTGGTTTTTTGTTTTTGGGTATGGTAACGTATGTACTGATACGTACTTATGTACTTATAATTTTTTCGTACAGATGTTCTTCTGATAACATGTGTATTATTGATTTTTGTTTTTGCAAATGTTAACATCTGTCTTTTTTACTGAAAATACATAACACTCGCGGTTTCGATGAAACAAAAAAACGGTTTGACCGTTACGAAACTACGAGTATTACGACTCACAGATAAAATACACAAACACATCCATCACACAAACACATCAAACTCATAACCGTCCTCATTGTGCGTCGGGAATATTCCACAGACATAGCGAGTTATCTTATTTAACCCATAGCATTCGAAGAACGCATAACGTGCTGACCCGAAAACGATGTAATTGAATTCTAAGGTCATGTGTCGACTTGACAGTGACACTTACTGTCAACGACTTTTGAAATATAAGTTTCTTACTCAAAGTACCCATAATGTAGGAAATTGAGTGTCCACTTCCGATTTTTAATATATGTATAGTGTGCAAAAAATATTTCGAAAACCAGCTTATGTTTTCCGTTTTTTTGTTGGTATCGATTTAAGTGTAGACATGTGTAATTTTTATAATTTATGTTTTAATAAATTGTAGTGACAAGAGTGTTAAAGCGAATAAAAATTAAAGTACCGGTAGGCGTATGGAAATTTAGGTGCGCCAATCTTAACACATTCCGGAGGGATTTTCACAATTTCAATGTGTTGTTATTAGTCAATGGAGCTCCGCTCCGCTTCAATAGAAATGCACCATTACGCCACTCTACTGAATCACTATCCTATCTTATCTTATCCTATCCTATCCTATCCTATCCTACTTATAATTTTATAAATGCGAAAGTTTGTAAGGATGGATGTATGTATGGATGTTTGTTGCTCTTTCACGAAAAAACTACTGAACGGATTGGGATGAAACTTTACTTTATGGAATACACTTTATCCCGAAATTCCCGCAGAAACGGGTTACAATGTGGGTAACACCGCGGGGCGCAGCTATAATAAATATCATATCATTTAACTTTTATCATGAAGTATGCGTCATTATCGCACCTCCACCAATCTTTGCAAACGGTACGAAGGCTCCTATAACTTTTGAATTAAATTTAATGACAGCGCTGGATAAATTACTAAGTATTTGAACGCGGTGTTGTAACTCAGCAAGGCTATTCGGCTATTGCGACATGGACCTAAGACAAACGACAGACGAACGGTCGGTTAAAACTTAAACACTATTTAAAGTGAAAAATAACATGTAATTATGTACTTGATTGTACGTAATATTGAGTGATGAAAAGAAAAATCGGAAAAAAATTGTTTAGTTGGGCAAAGTCGCAGTGAAGATATCAGTACAGTCAGAAAGATTAGACGCAATCCCCACGTTTACCTAATGCGGGTTGGTGATCGCAAACCTGAGCCATGTTTGAAAAGTAAGAAACATATTTTCGCTACATCTGGGAATTGAACCCGGGACCTCAGTCTTGACAGGCGGGACCACCGGGGTTGATAAGTACTTGAGAAATAAAATAATAAGGTAAATCAATTATTTAATTTCCTAGTTTTTCTGTTTGACCATTGCCAATCAATCGTTAAGTTATGAATTATCCATTAATTGAATGAATTGCTCACCTCTATGGGTCTTATTGTCTTTGAAATTAATTAAAACAATGGGCATTTTAATTGGCCATTAGTGGAACACGATGGATCCTTGGTCAATAAGACTTTATCTAGAGGTCTTTTTTTCTCATACTGACGGTGTCAGTACAAAGAAAACACAAACAATAACCTTGCTACATAATTGGATGGGAGACCAATAGTGGCATTTCTTTTTTAGCGCTACCGTGCTTCGGAGGGCACGAAAACTTCACGCAAATCTTCTGAGTCAATCCCTACAAAAAAAATGAGCGGAGTGGAGCTATGCTATGTTGTTTTGTTAAACGACGAGAGGGATGGGTGACCGTTTGAGGGCCGACACTGCGTTAAGCGTGCGCACGCCGCGGTTTCATACAAAAGTGAACAGTCGCGGGCGCCCGTCGCGTGCGGTGTCATACAAAAGTGATCCGCCGCGTGCGCTGTTGGCCCTGAGAGTATGTTTCTTTTGCAGTGGAGCAGAGCTGTGCGGAGCTTAATTGAACAACCACATAACCACGGAAGAGCGAAGCACTTACTGGCACATACTCGTAACGAAGAAAGACAGTGTCAATGCGTTGTTTGTCCATTTAAATGCGTTGTGACTGGTCGATTGAGCTCCGCAAAGCTCCGCACAACTCCGCACAACTCCGCACAGCTCCGCACTGCTCGGCACTGCTATTTTATTTCATTCATTTCGAGTAGGTTAGTGTCCAACCCTGATGTCGGAGTTAATAGACCGCCTAAAGGCGCCCGACGTGGTCTTACGATTGGAACAACCAGGACCGACTGCTTAACGTGCCCTCCGAAGCACGGTAGCGCTCGGATAGAAATACCATTATCTGCCACCCATCCAGGTAGGGTCCGAGCTGCACATCGCTTAACAATTGCAATGAACTAACATCGCTTAGTCAAAGTACTCCAGGACTGCTACAATATATAACGTTTTATAATAAATAAGTTATATGTATATTCTAGCTCGGCACATAGAACGCTCAATGTTGATGTATTCATCTGCCACCTGTGCGCTAACTTACGTGGACTCATTGAAAAGCGAACGGTGCCACAAGGTCACGCGCACAGTTAGGTAATTGCGGTTACTGACCTAGGACACTGACAGAGAAATGTGTGGAGCGGGTGTTGTTTTTATTTCTTCAATTATGCCAAATTTTTAAGCGTATTGATTATACCTCATCCTCTTCACTATACTGATATACTCATGTGAGATGGGAAGCCTTTGCACAGCAGTGGCACATAACGTTCTTATACTATTTACTTTTAAGCCATTTTAAGGATTGTTTAAATAAAAATGTTCTTAACTGTAGCTAGGTACTCGTATTGTAAAAAAACTGATAATAATTTTACATATAATAATATTACTAATTTAAATATTTATTGAAACCTGTTATGTGGGTTAAAAAACTGTTCATAATAACACGCTTATGTAATTAAACCAGTTTATATATAATTACATAAGCGTATAGTTAAAAATGAACTTTGATTTTATTGTACTTAGCGACTCTTCATACATAATTTAAATATACTTGATCCGATTAAACTTCCTATTAAAACACATAATTAAGATCACTTCTTATGTTTAGGCGAAGGTCGCCATCTTTTTTTACATACTCTACGATACGACCTGACAATGTATTTTTTTAACTTGTATGTAACAAGTTGTAATAATTAGCATAACCTATTTTATTTATTAACTTTTTTCTTGGCTATTAAAGGTCAAGATTTCTGGCTTTTTGTTTTTATTTAATTTTAATTTAGAACACATTTTTTGTTCGTAAAGTTGTCAAGCTAAATGATATCCATTGTAGTTTTACAAGGCTGTCGTGAAAATAATAAGACAATGGTCTATTCTAAACTTAAGCTTCATAATCGATCGAATATCATTAGTCTGAACTAATCGGTTTGTTTGTGAAGAACTGTAATTAGGTTTCGTTTACCTTTGAGATTATATTGAAAGTAAAGTTCGAGAAATTAATTGACGCTATTAAACTGTTTACCTATTTACGTCATTAATTGATTATAAAAAAGGTAGAGAGAGGCCTCTTTCGATAAGATTACTTCAAGTTCTCGAAAATGAATTCAAAGTGTTTTTTGTGTCTGTGGTTTTATAAGCGAACTTTTATATCAACGAAAATCTGAAATGTACAGTTTAAAAAAATAAATATGACTTCGACTCCACAGCCGCCTCTGTTCTAAAACAAGTTTATAAAGTATTTAATTTTGTTAATTTTGGTGTCTTACTGTTGGTTACCCAACTTTTGAACCTGACCCGGTTCAAACTTTACTTTTTACAATCAATACTAGGCTAAGGTCTTCGCATTGTATACATTAAATAATTGTGGGACTTTTGTTTGTGTGTTATTGTTACCGAACAGTTATTACGTTAAAGAATGCAATTAAAAAATCGCAAGCATAGTCTAGTTATAATAAGTGTAGGTGGAGTGCAGCGTTCCTTTTATCATGTAGGTTTAGTCAATAAAATTTGTTGAAATATATGACTGAATCATTTTTTGGAGGTTATCACAATATTAACCGCGTGTGAATTTGTCCGGGTATATTATATTATATATTATATTTATTATAGTAAAGATTATTATACTATAATAATAAATAACCCAGTTTCCAGTCCATCCAATCTTCATTCCCATAGCCCATTTTTATTTCTATCATATCTTGCAATAGTCCCTACTTCTGCAGGTACACATTCCCGGACATGTTGTACTGATGTGGTCGGGAGTGTGTCCCTGCAGTTGTAATCCATTACATTAAACATCTCCAAAGGGCCTCTACGAGTTGGATCTGTATCCCCTCGCATGCCTCTCAAAAAGACCGGGCTTGTCCCGTGACTCCGAGGAGAAACACTATAATAATAATTATTATTATACTATATTATAGTAAGTAATTCAACCTATAGGATGCGTTCCCGTTGAAACTGAGTGGAGTTCTGCGGAGCTCAATCGACCAATCGCAGCACATTACGCAACAATTTTGACAATTAATGCGTTGTGATTGGTCAATTGCACACAACTCCGCACAGCTCCGCTACGTTTTAATGGAAACGCACCCGTAATGTATTAGATAAGAGTTTTTCTGTACTTAAGGCTAAAATGAACGCTGAAAAAAATATCTCTTCTATGTTTTATTTCTTTTCTTCTTATAAAAATAGAGTGTGTGAGAGAGAAATCATCTTAATGTTATGCTCATGCTAGTCCCAGACGACTAATAAGATTTTTGGAGGGATGATAAATCCTAGTAATGTTACATCTGCCGCACTCACAAATATCTAATATAGCGACATTTAACTTGACGTAACTTTTCATACATTATTAAAATCACTTATTATATAATTTAACGTCTTGGAAGCATTTGGTGTCTCTGAGAACGGAAGTATGAGTTTGCATTGCAATTTTATACGTCACAATGCGTCATAGAAACGCGTGTTAATTCATTATTTCTATAGAAACAAAAGAAGTATCGAAAAGAACGTTAAGTCGAAAACGTCGGTCCCGGATATCTCAATCGTCATGATTTTTTAGCATTCGGTCGTCTCATGAGCATTACATTTTTGTATAAATCTTTTCACATTTGCCGGACGACAATTTTATGTCGGAAAGAAGCGCCGACAAAAACGAATCCAGCCTCCAAGTGGGTATACTCAAGTCCCGTTCACTATGTTCTTTGACTGAACACTTATCAATTAATCGTTAGCCTTGTTACAATATGTGTTAATATTATTATTTTTAATCGTTTTATTGTATTGTTGTTCCGATATCAGATCAAGGATCTTGAACTCAGACATGCAATTTGAAGTAAATATGTTTTTCTTTTAAAGTAAAAATTACACCGGTAACAAAAAAAAAACCGAATTTTAAATTTTTAATTAATTTTTTGCGAAAAAGTGTTTTCAAAAAATCATGTTAACCAAATATTGAATCAAGTTACTTAATACCCTGGTGTTGGAGTTTTGAGACCGCCTTAAGCCCTTAGACATGGTACTAAATACCGGGACTTCCTGCGAAGCACGGTAGCGCTCAGATAGAAATGTCACTATCGGCCACCAAACAGAGCTGCATGTTGCTTAACATTTGCAATGAGTTAACATCACTATTCAAAATTTTATTCAAAGACTAAATTAGTGATCTAATCTATATATATAAAAATGAAACCCGTTTTCATTGGTCAAGGCATCACGCCTGAATGGCTGGACCGATTTCCACGGTTTTGCATTCGTTGGAAAGGTCTCGGGCTCCGTGAGGTTTATAGGGAATAAAAATCTCAAAATTCCCATGGGAACGGGGGCGCTGCGGGTGAAACCGCGGGGCACAGCTAGTGCTAAATAAATGTCCAGCGAAGGAAAGCGAGGGTTCGAAGCAAGTAAGTTTGGGTGAGCTTTGCCCAGCTGTGGGATGGCAAAAGAAAATGTTGTAGGAAGGGGGAGAGGCCTTTACCTAGTAGTGGCACAAACGGCTCATAATAACATCTCGTGGCCTCTACGAGTTGGATCTGTATTCCCTCGCATGCCTCTCAAAAAGACCGGGCTTGTCCCGTGACTCTGAGAAGAAATATTCTATTATAAACAATATTTTTAAAACATAGTTGTATTGCCGCGGCTTGCTTGTCATATTACCGTCTAGACTTGTGATTTATGATCCTTTTTGTACGTATTTAGGAAATTAGTGTTCGATTATTAAGTTTTGCCGGTGACCATAACTACACAGCCATTCTTCCGTATTTTTTACGCTTGTTATGATAAACAATATTTCCGCCAATCATATTATTAAAAATTATTATTTTAATGAGTTTTTTGTTAATTGGACTCGGATTAGTTTCGGTTATAATTTTATTTTACGACTAGCAGCGCCCCGCGGTTTTACCCGCGTTGTGCCCGTTCCTGGTGGGTTTCGTTATGAAAAATAGCCTATAACCTTCCCGTTGAATGTGGCTATCCAGTGCAAAAATAATTATTCAAATCGGACTGGTAATTCCTGATACCTAATATCGAACATACAAACAAACAAACCTCTTTATAATATTATTAGGAGAGATTTCGATTTTAATAATTAGAAGTTAATTAATGGTTCCCGAGGTCATTACGGAACACAAAAATTAAGGTTTTTCGACGTGAACATAAAAAAAACTACTGTTACTTTCAGAAATTAGCATGATCCAACAAAAATCTTCAGCTTTTTCATATCCCCACTAAATCTGGCGCGATCTACAAGAAACAAACAATTTAGTTATCAATTACTCTGTGCGATATTTCCCTTGTATTTATTTATCCATAGATTAATATGACAAATAAATCAAGGAATTTATTATATTAGTACGTTTAATAAAAGTAGTTATAGTGATGCAATTACGTGGGTAGTGGCATCATGTCTCATAGACGTACAGTTAGTAGCAGAAGTGGAAGAATTAACAGCCTCCGTGGTCTAGTGGTTTGAGCGCTCGGCTCACGATCCGGAGGTTCCGGGTTCGATTCCCGGTGGGGATATCTCACAAAAATCACTTTGTGAGACTGTCCTCAGTTTGGTTAGGGCATTGCAGGCTGAATCACCTGATTGCCCGAAAAGTAAGATGATTCCGTGCTTCGGAGGGCACGTTAAGCCGTCGGTCCCGGTTACTTTCTACGGATAGTAGTCGTTACATGAGCCATGTCAGAGGCCTTTGGCGGCTCTATAACTTTGACACCAGGATTGGTCAAGTTGACCATCCACTCGATAAGAAGAAGAAGAAGAAGTGGAAGAATTAAAGAAATATGGTCTACTGCGTCGTGAGCTTACTGCGGGATTTAGGATGCGTTCTCATCAAAGAGGAGTGGAGCTCAATCAACCAATCACAACGCATTACGTATTTGATAGCTAAACTGTTCTTAATACGATCATACGGTCAAGGAGTTTAGTAACAAACTGTACATAGCACTTATAATATCTGTACTCGTACTTATTACAATATTTTATTATGCGTGTATTTGCTTCCTTGTTGCATCGTTATGTTTTAATTGAAGATAGAGTAAGTAGTAGTAGGTTTTTCCATTGAGGTTTGAGAATGTCACGCGTAATCGCATAATTTCGCGAGCGTAGCATATCAAAGTCGAAGATAAGGAACAATAAAACTTTTTTAAATGGAATAAAATTATTTTTAAAACCAAATAAAATAAAAACAAAGTTTGTATAACACTACTAGATATTCCTTATTGCCACATTCAGAGATGTCCAGTAAATCAACACTTAATTCATGTAATTTTTTATACAGCGCCCCGCGGTTTTACCCGCGCTGTACCCGTTCCCGTGGGAATTTCGGGATGAAAAATTGCCTATATTACTCGTGGATAATGTAGCTTTCGAATGGTGAAAGAATTTTTAAAAACGGTCCAGTAGTTTTTGAGCCTATTCATTACAAACAAACAAACAAAGTTTTCCTATTTATAATATTAGTGTAAACATGTTAAAAATCTCTACTAATAAAGCATTTGAAGTCTCTGAGTACGGGCGTAAGTGCAAAACAGCATTTCGTTACAAAGAATCACTACATAGTATAAAACAAAGTCGCTTTCCGCTGACTGTCCCTATGCTTTGATCTATAAAAATACGCAACGGATTTTGATGCGGTTTTTTTAAATAGTTTGAATGATTCAAGAGAATGGTTTATGTATAAAAATCCTGAAAATCCCACAGAAACGAGCACAATACGGTTAAAACTACTAGGGGTGCTGCTAGTAACCAATAAGTTAAGAAAACTATATTTTTAACGAAAAATACTCTACCTTAACTAGCACACAGATAAATGGTTGACACAGATAAATTAATAGTTGTTACGTGTAAAGCGTAAGCAATCATTGATTGCAATTACTACACTAGAAATAAATGAAGGACGATTAAACTATTCATTAACTAATGACCGTTGCATGAGATGTGATCATGGCCTCTAGCTTTAATAAAGACATTTATTTCTTCAGTTTAAGCGAACATTTTAAATTGAAACTACACCCCTTTATAGGAACCGAACCGTAAGATAGAAATGTAAAATAAATGAGAAGTGTATCCGTAAACGTAGTTTCAATTTAAAATGACATTTGTATACTTTAAAGGGTTGACAAACGAACAAACAAACAGACAAGACTTTAACAAGACAACACTCTTTATAATATTAGTTTTAAATAGTAATATTATAGACTAGCAGCGCCCCGCGGTTTTACCCGCGATGTGCCTTCCTCGATAAATATACTATCTAACAGTGAAAGAATTATTCAAATCGGTTCAGTAGTTTCTGAGATTAGCGCGTTTAAACAAACAAACAAACAAAACAAACTCTTCAGCTTTATAATATTAGTATAGATTATAGATGTTTTAAGCTATCTCTCTCTCTCTCTCTCTTCCTGGCTATGTGTCCCACATGGTGGTGGGGTCAGCCTTCCTTATTTTCTCCTCCACTTCGCTCTTTCGTCGATGTTTTAAGCTATAGAATTTATTATCTCGGGGTTTAAGTACTTATTTATTTTATTTTATTGCTCTTATGTAATACCTAGACCTACAAACAGTCAAACTACGCCACTGTGCACTGTGTCGTGTCCAATAAATTCAATCTAACCAATTGGAGGTGAATAATCATTGTAAATGTAGAACGGGAGGAAATAGGATGTGTCTGTTTGTTTGTGCAAGGATATACTAAGTATACATATTATTACAATAGATAGGTAGTAGTAGTAGTAGTAGTATTAGCCTGTAATGTCCCACTTGTTGGGCAAAGGCCTCTCGTCTCACTGAAGATATCAGTACAGTGAGGAGGTTTCAGGCGTAATCACCACGCTTGCCTAATGCGGGTTGGTGATCTCAAACCCGAGACATGTTTGAAAAGTAGGAAACATGTTTTCGCTCGACCTAGGAATTGAACCCGGGTCCTCAGTCTTGGGAGGTATTATATTAATTTTATATTTATACTTGATTAGCCCGTTGGCACAGTGGCGTGAGAACTCTTACTGTGTCGGGAGTTGCGGGTTCGGTTGCCTCCTGGAGTCAACAATATGTGAAGACATAGTTGTTGGCGACGACGTCTAGGTGTCAATTATATATTCTTGTGAAGTATTTGTGTATGTATATGTAGTAGTATCAGTGACTTAGATTCCATAACACAAGCTTAGAGTTTACTTTGGATATGATTAATCGTGTGTGAATTTGTGCTGGTATATATATACCTATATATTTATTTACTACTAGCTGTTCCCCGCGGTCTCACCCGCAGCGCCCCCGTTCCCGTGGGAATTTTGAGATTTTTATTCCAAGTTTTCATTGTTTTTAAAATGCATTCTGCTATTCAGGGCGGAGATATATCCAACGAAACAAAAACCATGAAAATGTATCCAGCCGATCTCGAGTTATAAGTGTTGTAACAAACCCGTCTTTGTTTTATATATATAGATTTACTAACTGTAATTACCTCCTCACTGTACTGATACCTTCAGTGAGACGAGATGCCTTTGCGCAGCAGTGAGTCATTACATTACATACTTTACTATTATGTAAACAAATGGTTGGTGGCTTTAACGAATAGTACCTTTCTTAATTGTACCCAAATGCTTCCCCTAACATGAGTGTCATTGTTCCAGCTGAAGCATGGGTTCTCTCCCGCGCGTGTCCGTGGCGACGGGTGCCCGGCGGGCGGTGCCGGCCGCGCCGCTCCCCACGCACCTCGCGCGCCTGGCCGACTCTCAGGCCACGGCTCTCCTGTACAAAGGTAAGGTCACTTGTAGTAGTATCAGTGAGTTAGATTCCATAACACAAGCTTAGAGCTTACTTTGCATTTTTCTTTGCTCGAAACATTGAAACAAGGATTGATTCTAGCTCCGACGATAGCAACATTGGATAGTTAACTCTGAGTGAAAGACAGGTCAAAGAGACAGTCCAGAACAAAGGCCTCTCTTATATCAATCCCCTATATATCAATAGCCAATATACTAAACAGAACTTTATCGTAATATTCCTAAAACTAGTTGAAACAGTTATTAGTAAAATACGTAGCTGTAAGGTCGTCTGCAAATAGTCATTAAACTGTCAACTGGTTTGTAGTTCAGTCACGGATGACTTGGTGTTCTTGACCGATGGTTTTACGACGAGATCGGTGGCCCAAG
The DNA here is from genome assembly GCA_951394245.1 of Cyclophora punctaria. NCBI lineage: Eukaryota > Metazoa > Arthropoda > Insecta > Lepidoptera > Geometridae > Cyclophora > Cyclophora punctaria. Next base: position 6,129,744 of record OX596190.1, read on the forward strand.
ATCTTCGCTAGAGTTAGGTTATGATAAGATACTAAATATTTGATAATAGTTAGCTAATGAATATTCAGTTTGGTCTCGGTTTTATTTACTAAACAAAGCGCTATTTTTTCTTTAGATACAATCTTCAGAAAACATTGTTATCGGAATAGAATGATAGAAATATCTCTTGCACTGCCATCTAGGCAAATAAATATATGAGTAGAGTCTGACGACTAAATAAATCAGATATTTTCTAAGTATGTAGTCTACGTGTCGCCGCAATCAGAAAAATCCATTAAATCGACAATTAAGTAAGTGCGGGGAGAGACGCTGTCGCGAGCGCTTCACCCACCTCCTGATGAAGGTCACCGTACGTGACCGAAACGTGTTGAGGGACACTCAACAGTAACCTCATAAGTTCCCTGTTTAACAAATAATTATGACAGTAACGTACGTTTCAATTAATAGTAAAATTAAGTAATTGATGTAAATTTTCAAAATAACACGTCAAAATCACTCATTAGTCGCCATATTAATAAACGCGTACATAGTTTGTCACTTTCTGACATACGCAATTTTCCGAAGAGCAAAAGAGACACACACACAAAAGGCTGTAAATACTATACTACTCTCGATACCTGCTAATTCCTTCATTCTCTTCCAGATGAGTCCTCAACCTCGAGGGTGTCCTACTCCGAGCTGTCAGTGGTCACCAACGCTCTGTCCCGCGCTATCGCCAACAGAGCCAGGACTGTAGGCGTCAATAGGGATGGGGACTTCGTCATCGCTGTGTGCATGCAGCCTACACACAAGTAAGTTGGAAAAATTATATATGTAACTAGCAGCGCCCCACGGCTTTGCCCGCGTTGAGCCCGTTCCCGTAGGAATTTTAGAAAATCGTTTCTTTAGTGTGCACTTACGTCACTTGAAGAACCTTCCTGCCAAATTTCATTTTTCTAGGTGTAGCGGTTGAGGCTGTGCGTTGATTATCAGTCAGTCAGTCAGGACTTTGAATTTTATATGTATAGATATGTACACCTAAAGATAAGTAAGTAAGAAAGATTATTAAGTATTTTACTTCCGACATCTGAAATTATAATTACAAAGAAAGAAATTCACAGCTATAGGGCTGAGGCGCCGCTAAGGCGTACATATATTTTGATTACGTTTTAACTTCTCTAAACATGGGGTGGCTTTTTAAACTCGGTCAGTAAAATCGATGACCTGGTTTCTAAGAAAAGATCTTCGTATGTCTTATAGATTAAGACTTGTCCATACTGACAGATTTCGAAATGCCTGATATCTATATGAAGAGAAGAACTCAAGAAATAAACAGATCGTTAAGCCTACAGAACCTCTACCGAAGAATGCAAGGATGTATTGTAAACCCATAATGCTGATAAGAAAGAGAGAGAGAATAACATATGATAGGAATATCATACAACATAAAGTAAATAGAATTTATATCTAGAATTTCCCATACAACTATGCAAAGCAATTTCAACTATAAAACACTGGCTTTTGTTATTGCAATGTTCACTTTCCTACATAATCTCCAGCACGGTGATAGCTCTCCTGTCTTAACATGTGAAACTTACCTATAACTACCATTCTAACTGAGCGCTACCGTGCTTCGGAGGTTGATCCTGGTCGGAGGCCTTTAGGCGGTCTAAAATCTCCGACACCAGTGTTGGCCACTAACCTACAGCCTTCGAGTAGGTTACCTACTCGAACTTATCTATATCATCATCTCCACAGCACGGTGATGGCTCTCCTGTCGATATGGAAGGCCGGCGCGGCGTACGTCCCGATGGAGCCCAGCTTCCCCCAAGCGAGGGTCTCGCACATCCTGACTGACGTGCAGCCCGCGCTCATCATTCATGACGCTACAGGTATATTATGAAGTCCAATTATATTGGAATAAACTTTTTAAACTCACACCATTTGCACTCATTATAACTAAATGAAACGGGTCTTTATCGCGTTAGATAATTAAACGTATTTACTAAAATACCGGTTATCCCGTGACCACGAGCGGTGTAATCCGCTCGAAACGTCGGGTACGTATTTTAGTAAATACGTTTAATTATCTAACGCGATACAGACCCGTTTCATTTAGTTATATATTGGAATAGTTCTTCGCCAACGAGTTTATTAAGTAGTAGCAGCGCCCCGCGGTTTTATCCGCGTTGTGCCCGTTCCCGTGGGAGTTTCGGGAATTTTTATACATATAATCCTTCCTCTTGAATCACTCTATCTTTGTAAAAAAACCGCGTCTATTTAGACGATTTTGAAACTACGCAACGGAGTAGTTTCAAAGATCTACATACATAGGGACAGGCAGACAGACAAACAACGGAAAGCGGCTTTGTTTTATACTATGTAGCGATAGCGATCTGTATTTCTAATGAATAGCTATTTTTTTTTATTCCAGCCAACCCCGCCATGTTTTCCGAAAGCGGCGTTCCTTACATTTCCTTCGAAGAACTCGCGCACGAAGCCTCCAGTCTTTCAGCTGAAGAACCTCATGATGGAGAGGTCCTAGCACCTTCCACAGCCGATAGTATCGCTATCATACTCTATACTTCTGGAAGCACTGGAATACCTAAAGGTTGGTGTTGTTTTTTAGTGTACCTGTATTTTTTGTTATAGCAATGTGATGTATGGACATTGCTATTATGTTTTTGTAAGGAGTTTAAGATTTCCTTTCAAATGCCAGCAGCATTTTGCTTTTCAAATTAGATTATTTTTCTGCTTCTATTTTCTAATTCCCAATAGGTTCAAATTAGATAAATACTTATTTAAATGAGACAACTCCGTCTACATGATGAAAGAAAAAAAATAGAGTAGATTATCCTGAACAAAATTCCAAAAGAAGAACCTTATAGAAACGTAATAAAATATATCCTCAGAAATACTTCAGAAATTAAACAAGTCTCTCTAACCTATCTCAAATCATCTCAATACATAATTCCTCCCTCAGGCGTCCGTCTACCCTACTCAGCCCTCTGCAACCGCCTCTGGTGGCAGTTCCACACTTTCCCTTACTCGGAAACCGAGAGGACTTGCGTTTGGAAGACGGCCCTCACGTTCGTGGACTCAGTCTGCGAGATCTGGGGCCCTCTGCTCCATGGCAGAACCCTGCTGGTGCTGTCGAGGGAAACCACCAGGGATCCGCAGAAGCTGGTCAGGGTTCTGAGTGAGAATCAGGTGATTATGATGTTTGTGAGAAGTTATATGATGTTTTTTAGGAAATTTTGACTTCAATTTTGGTTTTATCTTGCAAATTTTGCCTCCAAAGATAACCTTTAGGTATACACGCTATTTAATTTTCTGCTACAGTAGGCAAACTAATGTCATGTGCATTCGACTGCCACGGCTGGGGTTGTCGTTGTGAATAAAGCCTGATTTCATAATAATGTTCGAAAAAATATCTTGGGTTTCTAATTCGTGGTCATTCTCCCTTATTCATAGTGTATCTTATATTCATTTGCTCAACAACTGTGAGCAATTTTTATCACAGTCTCCTTACCGTAAAACACACAAAGAGGTTTACTGTAAGTCTATATTTTAAAAAATTCTCTCCCTCAGATCGAACGGCTAGTCCTGGTACCAACATTACTCCGCTCCATTCTCATGTACCTTTCCCTCACTCCTTCCGAAAGACCCCTCAGAGACCTGAAACTCTGGGTATGTTCCGGGGAAACCCTCAGCAAGGAGCTAGCGGAGCAATTCTTCAGGTATTTCGGGGATCGTAATGGGTATAAGCTGGCTAATTTCTATGGAAGCACGGAGGTGACTGGAGATGTTACGTACTATGTGCTGGAGAATTCTGCGCAACTGGACATGTTCAGCACTATTCCTATTGGTGAGTTGGAAGTTTGAATTTGAATGGATTTTTTTAGTGTAAGTAACCAGATAATTTCGAAGGGTTTTTCACCTCAACAAGTATGGTCGACTTTTCCCTGAAATAAAAAATTGGTGATTGCAACAAAAAAACACAAAAAGGCAGTTATGGAAACTATCTGTGTGCACTAACTTACTCATGAAAAATACGATATGAACTACGTCTGATAATTTTATTCTTGGCTTCAAATAGCATAATAGCCTTTACAACTGTTTTATCCCGAAATTCCCGGGTACAAAGCGGGTAACACCTGACCAAGGTTTTCCACACGTTGTTGTCAGGCGGGCCGCTGGACAACTGCGCGGTGTACGTGCTGGACGGCGCGCTGCAGGCGGCGGCGCCGGGCGACGCGGGCGCGCTGTGGCTGGCCGGCGCCAACCTGGCGCGCGGCTACGTCGGCGGCGCCGGCGCCGACAGCTTCGCGCACAACCCGCACGCCACGCACCCCGGTACTAACCTAACCTATAGCCGGAAACACCCATCACATTCTATGCTCCGCGACAGCCTAATGCAACAAGGGGTGTAAAGACCCATTTCATTATTCCATCGTCGACAACCATTCGACAACCCATAGGATTTATAAACCAGAGATAAAAAAAACCATTGAGAAGTCCGAAAAGACATATAATAAAATCTAATAATTAACCCATAAAGATATATAGATATGTCAAGGAACATAAAGGTGTGTAATCATAAATAAATACACTCATAACTAACTTTTAGTAAACACAGGAACCCGAAATGGGCTCTTGTTAACGACCGTTTTTGTCCACGACTCGTTCCTTTAACAAATAAAGATTTCCGAATTATTTAAAAACAAGGTGCGCGTTGATGTCTTTTGTATAGAGATATCAACAAACTTAAACGTAAGGGAACTCTTGTATCTAATAATGCTTATCTTTTACGAGTATATAACATTTTCGGGCAGAATGTTAGTAAGCATACTCCTCCGAAACGGCTTGACCGATTTTCATGAAATTTTACATGCATATTCAGTAGGTCTGAGAATCAGCTACGATTTTTCATACCCCTAAGTGATAAGGGTTGTCCACAACAAAAAAAATAATGGTAATTTTTTTACGATAAATAAATACAGCATTCCAAAATACACCCTTACATTTTCACCCTTCTACGATCAACCCCTTTTTTCCATTGCGATTTTATATGGCAAAAGATTTGCCGGGTCAGCTAGTATCTACCTAATAATGCTTATACTTCTTCATTCCCAGAATATCTTACAATGCTCACAACATACCTTGATCCGCAGAGTTCAGCCGGCTGTACCGCACGGGCGACTACGGCGTGCTGCACAAGGGCGTGGTGCTGTACGCGGGCCGCACCGACGCGCAGGTCAAGGTGCGCGGCCACCGCGTCGACCTGCTCGAGGTCGAGCGCGCCGTCGCGCGCGCGCGCGCCGTCGACAAGAGTACGTACTCAACACGTACATACATTACATACACGCCGATACACACAGATACACGTAATACACAGATACAGATACACGTTTACCCACAGACACAAATACGAATACAAAAATTTCCAAAAACAGCTTAATATAATAGTAACTGTCTTATAGTAATTTAACTGCGTATATTACGTGTAATACATAAAAATAAGGTAACACCACAAAGCTAACAATTCTACGAACATTCTAGGCGTGGTCCTCTGCTACGGGCTGGAGCGCGGCAACCCCGAGATCCTGGCCTTCGTCACCCTCCAGCCGGACGCGCGGACCAACGCGCGGCAGATCGAAGCCTCGCTCAAGGACAGCTTGACCAGCTATCAGATGCCTCAGGTACATTGAGGACTCTGGATTATCGCCGATGCATGAACACAGTGACGGTTTAATGAAGCGCTTGAGGCGTAGTTTGAATAAATAATTAATTTGTTTCCGTGGAATTTTACTTTTTTTCTTGTCTATAAGCAACTTTTATAGATTTCGATAAAAAATTGGAGAAAAGTTTATTATCTACTCTACTCAATGTGTAAACAAATGAGAGCTACGAGTATGTAACTGGTACATCGATCGTTGTATTTATGTAATTTGTGTTTTGTTTCAACAGGTGATCGAAATAGACAGCATACCACTCCTGGTGAACGGTAAAGTGGACAGGCAGGCGCTTTTGAAGCTTTACGAAAACACCAACAATAACGGTAGGGAAATAAAATACTATCCCTTTAAAAGGACTTATCTGGTTTGGATATTTGGTAAATTAGGGTTTGTTTTTTTTAATTTTGAATATGTCATTTTTTTATTGATACATGATTGCTGTGCAATCAATCGTCCTGTGATTTAATGATTAAAAAAACACGACTCCTACTTCTTGTATTTCAATGGACACAGGTCGCAGTTCGAGAACTATTTTGACGCCAAATTCCGAATGACTACGACCCCGATTTGAAGCCACAAAAAAAGTCAATGCACTATGCATAATCATGATTGATGACACTAACAGATGACTCCGAAATCCCCCTCGAAATCGACTACTCTGGTATCGAGCCGGAGTCGATGGAGGCGGCGCGCGCCCTGTTCGAGACGGTGGGCGGCGTGCTGGGGCGGGCGGCGCGCGGCGCGCTCAGCGCCAGGGCGGGCTTCTTCGAGCTGGGCGGGAACTCGCTCAACTCCATCTACACCATCACCAGGCTCCGGGACAAGGGATACTTTATCGGTGAGTATACACAATACATACATAAACAATAAAATAACATGCAACAATTTTGGGTTAACCAAAGGAATTAGGAATTAGCCATAAAACCTACCCTTATAGAGTTAAGCTACCGAAGCCCTTTAATAATACCTTTACCAAATCCTCTCCATCACAAATGAAAATACTGAACTTTCACAGCAAGCTGAGAATTCAAAAAAATCTAACTTCTCTTTCCCAATCTCTCAAACAATTCTTTCTGCCCAGAAATCAGCGACTTCCTCGGCGCCAAAAACTTGGGCGAAGTGTTGTCGAACCTGACGACCAGCCCCGACTGCTGCCGCGACTCCACCGAGTCCAAGTTCACGCCGGAGCCCATGAGGGACGAGCACAAACAACAGGTTATAGAGTGAGTGTCTATGAATTAATGTAGAGTACCTTTTTAAAACGATATGTCTTTAAGGGGGCTTGATCACGATAGGAGGCTTGCCCTTGATGATGGAAGTTTTTATCAAGGAGTGAGTAATTTGAATTACAAATATTTTGAACATTAATAGAGTTTTGAGTTCTCTTGTGAAGACTGTCTTCAACCTGTCCTGTGAAGACAGTCTTCAGGTTTTCCTGTTTTTCCTGCCATACACTTTTTTGGACTAAGTAATCGTAATAGTCTTTTTTAAACTTACACGATTTGCACACATAATTTAAACGTACTCACACGGGTTTTTTCGCTTTAGAAAGTTAATAAAGCAAGTAATATTATAACTTAAACGTAAAAAGTAAGTTATTATTTGCTTTATTAACTTTCCAACGCGAAAAAACCCGTGTGAGTACGTTTAAATTATAAGTAATCGTATTTGCTAACAACTATTTGTAGACTAAAGACAAACTCAACTGCATCGAGCAGTCAGTTTTAAGACGGGGGGTAAAGTTTGCAACATTTTAGCGACCTTTTAGCTTAACTCATTTGTCCCCAGCATGATAGTATCCTCGTTCTACGGGAAGGCGGAGTTGGAGCAGTTCTTGAAGCACGAGATCGAGACCAGAGACTACGCCGTGCTCGTGCAGGCGTGCTGGGCGCCGCTGCTGCACGCCGGGCTCAGCATCGTGCTCACTGATGGTAAGCAGTTATGTACTACATAACTAGCAGCGCCCCGCGGTTAAATCCGCATTGTGCCCGTTCCCATGGGAATTTCGGGATGCATAATAGCCTATAACCTTCCGGCTGAATGAGGCTTTCCATTGCAAAAAGAATCATTCAAATACAGAAGAAGAATACAAACAAACAAACTTACAAATTTTACTTCTTAATATAGATTAGTCCAAGCTAGGAAATAAACACATACAAGTTTCCTCATATTATTTCAACTTATTTTGGGCCAAATCAGAATGGGTTCTAAATGAGTTGTATACATGTTGGTTCGTTTCCGCAGCGTCGGGGCGCGCGGTGGCGGTGGCGCTGAACTTCGACGCGCGCGCGGAGCCCGACATCGCGCTGGCGGGCGGGCTGGCGCGCATCATGGGCTTCCTCGAGCACGTCGAGGCCTCCGTGCGGGACTCCGTGCTGCCGCCCGGGAAAGGTACCAGTCACTTATCTTTTATAGGCTGCGCTACACTGAGATTGAGATAGGTCTTCTGTTGTCGCCTGGAAAAGTCTGTATTTATCTGCTAGAGTCTACGCAACAATTAAGGTCTTCTGGTCAATGGAAAACCTATGCGCCAACACTCCATTATTTTCATGGTTTTCTTTGGAGCATTTGTTTTGAAAGGGAAGGGAAGTATCCTTCACTACGATGCTACGACGGTCGTAAGACTAAACGATTAAACACGACTTTTACTTGTATTTTCTCCTCAGGCACTATCCTGCACTCGTTCATGATGGCGACGGCGGCCAGCCTGTCCCCGCAGGAGAACGTGGACGCCATCAAGGCGCTGGAGCACGCCACCATGCGGCTCGCGCGCGAGAGGAACTTCTGCGGAGTGTTCACCACCAATACCAGTCCGCTTACTCAGGTTCGTTGGGGCTACATACGCGTTTCCAGGATTTGCTTTAAGATAAAGGTTTAACTGACAAAATATAGAATTTAAGGGGATCAATTTACCCCCATTAGCATCCCGCAGCCTCCCCTTGGATCCATAACAGTCTACATTACCTAATCTAGCAATAACATGATCACAAGGGATGGGGATGACGGATCAAGGAATGGGTTACAAGCTCCTCCGTTCCCCAAAAGGACCAAGAACCCACCGAAATCGCCTACATCCGCCACCGCACCACTCTTTAGTTCCATCACTGTGCCATCCTATAGTCGCTATTATATATTTAGCTAACATTCTTCCATTTCTATTTTGCAGCAACTAGGCAGTGACGTCCTCGGTTTCCAAACGCTCCTAGACTACCAAATCAACCAATACGTAGACACGAACGGTGAGAGGATATTCGGTAAAGCTGGTGACGACATGCGCGCAGTCGTTTGTTGGAAACCCGTGGATTAGAAACGAGATAACTACAGAAACATATTAATAGGTACGCTAGTGTTGCCGAAAAATTTGGTTAGGGGGAAATCATCCCATAACAAACTCGGATAGTATGTTTAACTATGTAAAATCGATGGTTTGCGCCAAAATGATCGCTATCGATTGGACTATCGATCCTATGAATATTGGACTAACGAGCGGCAACACTAATAACACATATTATATAAATAGTTAAGGTTGTAGTAAACAGCTGACGTTAGGTGCTAATGTGGATTATATGAATTATTATTACTGGGACCTTCCTTCGTTCGCTGCCGATTGATTGGTATTTGGTTTCTAATTATTATTGCATAAGACACCTAATTAAATTCACCACTGACGTCAGTGTGGCACTCTATAACTAAGTAAATACCAATGTATTTGATGCATGCGTCACTAAACTCAGCAGTGGAATTAGCAATGACGTCAAGGGTTCAGAAATCAGATTTTGAATGAAAATTTCACTAGTGACGTCAGCTGTCACTTGTCATGACAACATCATGACATCGTTAAGTAATTAACACAAGTATTTTTTAATTTGACTGTGATCTTGAAAAAATACAGTGATTCAATAAGTTTAAGATAAAATTAATACTATTAATTATTGCTTTCAATCATCAGATAAAAGGGGTTTTCTGAAAAATATGTTTTGTTTATAAAGGTTTCTACCCATTACACCGTATCATACCATGACCGTGCTATGAACGTTTCAGCACCGGCAAAATATTAGGTGAGAATAGTCGACGTTGTTGGTTGGTGACGGAACGGTCTAGTGAGCATAGTCTCATACTTTTCAATACAAAGAATACTTTTTTGCCTGACACGTTCATAGCACGGTCATGGTATGATACGGTGTAATGGGTGGAGGCCTTAACTCTTTAATTGGTTATCTGACGTTGGAAACATTGGGCCTAAGGTTAATTAGAAGCTTGTATTGTTGACTATTCCAAAAAGTTAGATTTTATTTTAGTTGATATAAATTTAGATGTAAACTTTTAATGTATTGAGATTAAGTTATGAAATGAAATATGTTGATAGTATTCTTATTAGACAACTAAAGATATTAGATATGTAAAAAGGGATTACATTAGGTAAGAAAATAGCTACCTTTTAGTATTACGGCCGTTAGATGGCGCTTTTAAAATTGTAGAAAAACAATTCTCTACTATGATTTATTGTTTTCTTTATTTCTTTCTTCGCTGTACTGATCATTTCAGTGCGAAAGAGAGATAGATATATACCCAGCTGTGGGATATTATTGGCTACTATACTTTTATAGCCATAATCACAAACGCTCTATTAGGGTGCATTTACACCAGGCGAGCGAATGCTCATTCTATCCCCACTCTATAAAATTCTTGTAAATTCTTGTAAGAATTTTAGAGTTTTAGAGTGGGGTTAGAATGAGCATTCGCTCGCCTGATGTAAATGCACCCTTACTAAAACACTGTTTTAAAATGTTTTGTCTCTTTTGCTCTTTGGACCATAGTGTATGTCGGAAAGGGACAAACCATTTGATAGCTAAAATGTTCTTAAGCATTATTTAATTACTTTTTTCGAAAATAATATGATACAACGTTTTTTTGTGTATAAGCTCTCTTTTAGAGAGTTACTATGTCTCTTTAGTTACCAATGATTAAAAATATTATGGTCCTATTTAGTTTTAAGTTCCATTGAAATTAAGAAATACCTAGTTACCGATTGTTAATGTGGTTTATTTAATTAAAATAATGCGTATTGCCTAATTGAGTTTAGAAATAAATGTCATTAATTATTTTATTGAATGTTTTATTTTGTTAATACCGCCATCTATCGAAATAGACCAACGGATTTTGATGCGGTTTTATAGGTAGATAAAGTGATTCAAGAGGAACGTTATATGTATAAGAATTCCCGAAATTCCCACGGGTACACAACGCGGTTAAAACCGCGGGGCTTCTTCTTCTTCATCGAGTGGATGGTCAACCTGACCAATCCTGGTGTCAGAGTCATTAAGCCGCCAAAGGCCTCTGACATGGCTCATGTAACGACTACTATCCGTAGAAAGTAACCGCGGGGCGCTGTTAGTAAGATAAAATACATTTTAACACTAATTCTATTATTATTAACATAATAAAAACAAAGCAGGATTATGGTGTATTTCCACTGAAGCGGAGCGAAGCTGTGCGGAGCTCAATTGACCAAGCACACCCTTATTCAAATATGGAAATAAAATTCAATCAAGTTATTAAATATTTTTATTGATTAGGTATATAAATAACAATAGTTAAGACATTGACTAGGTTTTGACTAGTATAATTACAGGTTTTTGTTCGTTCCTCTGTACTATAATAGTTATCAATTATTGGATGATTTATTTATTTACTATTATTTGGTATAGAAGTTGATTGGACTGGGTCTAGCTATAAATGCTATTTTATACTTAACTAAGTATATTAATGATATTTTGCTGATATTTTTTCTACAAGAAGACATTGTTATCGAAGCACTTCTAAGTACTACTATACTCACTCTATTTTTTCTTGATTGTCCCAAAATGTGGACCATGTCAATATTCCAGTCGAAGACGACTACTCCTGAAGAGGAAAAGGTTTAGATGAAATAATGAAATAAAATCACTAAACCTTTTTCCTCTTCAGGAGTAAGTAGTCTTCGGCTAGACAATTGACTTTGGTCCACATTTCGGGAAAAAAATTAGAATATATATTGATATGTTTAGAAACCATTAACATTGCCTACATACAGTATTGTATAAGTGAATATTTAACCACTAATATCAATAAATATTGTTAAGTGAACGATTTGATATAAATATGCATATCAACTAAGCATATTAGTGACAATTTCTTTGACATAACTGCCCATAGATTCTAGAAGCTTCTAGAAACCTCAACAGAACCAAGTCTTAACCGGTTGGTCACCGGCCAAAACCTCATGTCAAATACCGATCCCCATATACTTAGTCAAATCAGGCACTACAATATCGTCCAGATCATTTTTCATAGACACATATCCTGTAGTATCCGCTTGTATTGGTACATAGTCTTCAGCCCCGTCAGTTAAATCGATAACAGGCTCTTTCAAATACTCAGGGGCGATATTAGCTTCATTCAAAAGCTTTAACGATTCTTCTAAAGCAGTTCTATGTTCGGGAGTATGGCCGGTTGTTGAGGGTGTGTCGATAGTAGATTTGCGGTGGTGTAAGGAATTTGTGTTGGAGTTTAAGTAGGGCGGTGGTTGAGGTCGGTTGTAGCTGCCAGCTAAGTTGGTTGATGACTTCGGGCTGTATGGACGAGCTAAGCTGTTGTTTGGGCTGAAAATAAGTGGTGGAATTATGTTTTACTTGGTGGTCGAAAACTTTAAGATAACGATGTTATTCTATAAGAAGATAGATGGGGAATCTTCGGCAATTTGGAGTAGAAATTAACCTGTAGAGGCAGTCTTAAGCAGACACATAGCGTGCAAGAGATTTAGAGTCTTATTCATAAACAATTATTATCCTTTTAGCTTTGCTTTGCAAAAGTGACAAAACACGTTATAACAGTGTCCGAGTTTAAAAAGCGTTTATGAATATAAAATGGTTTATCCCTTTCCGACATACGGTATTTTTAAAAGAGTAAAAGAGGCAACACATTTTTTAAATGTCATCTCCTTCATTAAGGGTTACGATTGGAGTTTGGAGATCTTTGCCCAGAACTTTACATAATTTTTACATGCGAAAACATAAATAATGGTGTCTTAGATTTATAATTAGTTTTTTCCTTACCTAGTTTAAGTTATACAGTTTGTTTTCCAAATAAATAAAACGTACCTGACTCCAAGACTCTTATTGCTCGTGTTGTCTGCGACCTGAGTCTGCTCAGTGTTGCCAGTATTAGTGTTGTATCTACACAACTCAACTTTGCCAGATCTGTGCGCTCTGTAATACGAAGACTTTGATAAGTAAAAGGTTACATATATCTTTTTGGAACGAAGTTCCTCATCGCGCGTTGCGAAAGGGAGCTAGACGGAAAAAATTAAGATGAAAAGTTGTAACGACACTTTTTGCGTTAGAGAGAGACAGACAGAGAAACATGCGCACACCGTGCAGCGTGCGGATGATTCTCTGTCTGTCTCTCTCTCTCTCTTATAGAAAGCAAGCCAGATATTTTCGTTTCGTCTTTCTATTTCGCATTGAACTTCGTTCCATCCGGGTGTCCCTTGACAACTCTCAAGATTTTTATTAAACATTCTATTACTGGATAATGACAATACATTCTGATTGTTAAATAGCTTGTTAGTATATTAAAGCAAACGATTACTCATTACAATTTTTTCTAGGAAATACGGTACGATGTCTTTTAGTTAGTGACATCAAATTGTTTGTTAATAAGTTACGGTATTACTTGTTGTAATTATTTTATATTATTCGTCACATTAATAACTATCCAACACTTCTAACCTTCTCTGTCTATAATCAATACAGATATGGAATATGTTTTCTAAGAAATTATCTGAATCTGGATCTCTCCTGAAATATAAACAAAAATGAAACAAACATATACATATACTTACACATTTTTTATGTTAGAGCTAATCTCAAGAATTACCAGTCCGATTTGAATAATTCTTTCTGTACTAGATAGCCACATTCAACGGGAAGGTTACAGGCTATTTTTCATCCCGAAATTCCTACGGGAACGGTCACAACGCGGGTAAAACCACGGGACGCTGCTATTAGTCTATATGTCTCAAGTGTGGAGGCTTAAGGACCGGATCTGCCCACTGTTCTTAAAAAATACAGAATGATTCCAAATAAAGTTACATTATTCTGAATACTCACATAGCAGCATAATGGAAGCATACGACTGCTGTCAACGCAGCAATCGAAAGCACTGTCAGTAGCAAAGGAACTGCTATAACTGCTGTCAACTGCTTCGCGTAGCTTCTCGTCGGTAGCAGGTATCGGCTAGGTACCGTCCAGACGTCGCGGGAGTTGATGTTTTTATAAGGGACTGAAGTTTTGCTCGTGTTCGGTATTTCTGTTAAGTATTCCAAGTGGACTGTTGAGCGTTCTTTGTAGATTGTGTTGTACTGAAAAATAGAGTATTTTTACGGTTTTTTCGGTTATTTAGTAATTCATTTTGGATAGGTGAGTGGCCAACCCTGGTGTCGAAGGTTTTAGACCGCCTAAAAGCCTTCGGAATGGTCGTTTCGGTTGGTTTGGTTGGTCTTCTGTGACCACGGTTCCGAAGGGGCCGAAACGTCAGATAAAAATCTATACTAATATTATAAAGCTGAAGAGTTTGTTTTGTTTGTTTGTTTGTTTGTTTGTTTGTTTGTTTGTTTGTTTGTTTGTTTAAACGCGCTAATCTCAGAAACTACTGAACCGATTTGAATAATTCTTTTTGTAATAGATAGCCACATTCAACGGGAAGGTTATAGGCTATTTTTCATCCCGAAATTCCTACGGGAACGGGTACAACGCGGGTAAAACCGCGGGGCGCTGCTAGTGTAAAATAAAAGCGAAGTGTTTACGTAAATTTAGTTTTAATTTAAAAAAAGAGGTTTTTTGTTAGAAAGTAAGGAAGTTCGAGTTGATTGGAGGCTGCTCCGACATGGTTTATCGATGAAACAGCCGAGACCGACAATTTAACGTCCTCTTTAATACCCGTTATATTTTATACGTTATAAGTAAACTTAAAAAGCGCTCGTGGCGTAGTTTGACTAAGCGATGTTAAATCATTGCGATTGTTAAGCAACGTACAACTCGGCCCCTACTTGGATGGGTGGCCGATAGTGGCCTTTCTACCTGAGCGCTACCGTGCGTCAGAAGGCATGTTAAGCAGTCGGTCCCGGTTGTTTCAATCTATAGACTATGTCACAGGCCTTTAGGCGATCTAAAAACTTTGACACCAGGATTGGCCTCTAACCTTCTCGAAATGAATGAGTATACTAACCAATTGAAAGCTGCACCAGTCGAGGGTGAGGCCGGCGTCGCGGAACAGCCTCTCGACGGTGGTCCGCTTGTAGTCGCGCGGGCAGGCGGGCAGGCGCGCCAGCGGCCGCACCTCCTCGCGCAGCCGCTTCAGCTCCGCCGAGAAGGGCGCCGCGCTGCCCACTCGGACCACCAGGCTGGGATGTACAGTTACGATTCAGATACAGTTGAACATAATTGTAGATTAATATAAAGTAACACATAGCCAATTTTTCCTGCGTAGTCCTAAAATGTAAATAAATATGGCCGATTTTCTGACCAAAAATAGTATAGTCGAGCGAAAACATGTTTCCTACTTTCAAACATGGCGCGAGTTTGAGATCAGCTACCCGCTTTTGGAAAGCGTGGTGATTATGCCTAATCCTCGTCCCGTACTGATATCTTCAGTGACTTCAGGCATTTGCCCAGCATAGGGACATTACGGGCTAATACTTTAGTAAAATTGGAACGACCTAAACCGTCAAAATATTTTTTAGTAATGATAGGATTACTACAAACTATAGAGTGAAGTATCATACCCTTCGCCATCTTCTGGTTTCAGTGGCAGTCTCGCTCCCATATCGATAGCAGACGCTAGAAACGTAGCGTACAAGTCTTTGCTACTCTCAGTCCATAGCTTTGTCCGTAAAATGTCCTTTAAGCGAGTCATTCTGAAATAAGACATAGGTTTTCAAGCTTATATAGATTCGTCGAAATTTCATTCGTGTTACTACATATACTTATGTAATGTGTATCTACTTGTATGTCGCGTTAAACTCAAAAACGATTGGACGGATTTTCATGCCACTTCATCATCAGACAAAATTATTACAGGGAAAGTTTATGGGTACTTTTAAACCGACTTCAAAAAAGGAGGAGGTTTCTCAATTCGACCTTACTTGCGACTATGTTTTTTATGTACCTACTGTACTGCTCGCGGGATAACTTCGTTGTTATCATATCAGAAGTTCTATTGGCATTTTACGCAACCATGTTTAACAAGAGCAAAGAAGAGGCAGGACCTTAGTACATCAATTCTCATGGTTTCAAGTACACACACAATGAAACTACAATCAACCTTTACCTATGTTCATCAAGCAAATCTTCAACATTGAGATTATCAATCTTTAATTCTACTTCGTGTCTCGCCATCCTCTCCTTAGCCTGTATATTCAAAGTCAGCAAAACTTTCCTCGTCTCATAGTCTTGTCTATTCAGCCCTATTACTTCAATCTGAAATCAGAACAACGCCATCTATGAATAGACATCAGAACGAAATAGATTTTAGCGACATCTATTGAGAGATAGAACTAAATTTTTCAAAGAATAATAAAATACCGTGATTGGTTGATTGCTTCCTCTGGGAGGTGTTCCAAATATGAATCCTGAGTGATGTCTTCCGCTGTATATATATCGTAACCATGGAGGTAGCTCTGGTTTCCCGAGGAGGGAAGCGTGAAATCTGTACTGCTGGTCGAATTCTGTAAGGGAAATTCAAAAGAAATTCATAGACTGTTTACTCAAAATGTCTTGACATAATCTTGCCTGATCCGAAGGCGTGGTTTCCATTCATTTTCATCAAATTTAGTTCGGGTATGAGTTCAACAAAAATGAGGTTTACACCTAATCTTCGATCCGATCGAATAAACTGAACGAATGACCCCTTTTATTCAGCATCTTACAAGTTACAGGGCTGTAATATAGGCAAGTACAGTGTAGCTACCACCAACTATTATTACAAAACCAGCAGCGTCCCGCGGTTTTACTCGCCTTGTAACCGTTACCGTGGTAATTTCAGTATGAAAAATAACATTGAATCTTCCTGTTGAAGGTAGCTATCGAATAGAAAAGAATTAAGTATTAAAATTAAATTGTAGGATTTGTAGGTTCAAAGATAACAAAAAAAAAACCTCGAGCTTTATTTAATTAGTATTAATTTACGACTGGACTTACCTTGATAAGTCCAATTAAATAAATTAGGACTGATCGGTATTGCAAACATTTCCGTTTCGACGGCTGTATGAATAGTGGACGCAGCCGCTGACGTCACGAATAATAAAAACAATAACACCGCCATGATTATTTCGGTCAATCTAAAAAAACAAATGAGAGGGCGTTCATTAATTTTAGTAGACTAATTTATTCATTTGAGTCCGATTAAATAAACAAGTTTCCGGGGCACCTGCTCTATGAATTAATTTACTCGTTCCACTTTACTATACTTATTTAAACACAAAAAATAGGTAAGTTATAGGTAATTTCATTTATTAACGTCGGTAAACCAAATAAATATTCCTATTCCTAGTTCTCACTCTACAAGAAGGTTAATGTCCGATTTATACTACGCACCGAATTAAAATACGATACACGAAATATTCTTACCTTTTAACAAATCCATTTGTATGGAACCAGTACCTAAATTCGACCTATTTCACCGAAATAGTGGAAACATGCGGGATGCGGGAATCGATTTCTATTTTCATTCGATGTTGGAGGCGCGCGCCTAAATCGCATGTGCGGGAGGGAAGGAAGGAAGGAATGGAACGCCCTGAAAATGGACAGGGATGTATTCGTGGATTTAAGTACCACCCACGGAGTAAGAATGTTTATAGGATCTAATCTCATTAGTGATAGAAGCCTCTCTATCTACATTAATTAATTAGTACCGCAGTAATTAGTATCGCAATAATAATTAACAACTGACAACATAACTTAATTAGATATAAACAATAAACCATTGTACATACTCTTTTTATACCTTATTTATGTGATAATGGCGGTAAGTTACACAAATAGTTTTGTGTGAAAACTAAAATATGAACTATTGTTTTGTATTTTAAAGCCCTACATACATTTAAATTGGCGCAACAAAGATGTTAACAAGTAGGCCTGAGTATGAATAATGTGAATAAATAAAATACATTACCTATACAATCCAGTTAAATTTATTTCCAAGGTTATTAACATAAATATTTAAACGTTCACTGGCACCGCTTCGCTTACGTATTTACATTATTTACCTCTCATTTTTATTCTAAAATTCTTCCTATTTCATTATTGTGTTATTTAAATACGTTACAGACGAAAATAAGCAAATACGGCCCTGAAAACGGGGCGTGACGTAAATGTTCGCTCTACGTCATTGGTTATTACCCGACCAAATCAAAAAGGTTTTCATCGGAAAATTTTACGTTCCGTTTTACAGAAAACTGTTTGCAACTTTGACACGTGAGTATGTTTCATAGAGATTTTCACAATAATTATTTGTAATAATAAGCAACAAAGCCGAAAAAATATAATTGGGGTAATAGTTAAAATAAAAATAAAGAGTTTTTGAAGCGGGAAATCTGTAATTATTTAAAACAATGCATACATTTTTAATTTACCAGGTTAATTTTGTTTACGTACGAAAGAAACGGATGTGGGCGTAAAAATGTCATTCAACAATACATTTTGAAATGTCAAAAAGGGCCGTGGCGAATGGATAGATTTTAATAAAACTCCCGATTTGTGGTTTTATAAAGTGATAGACATAAACTTATCAATAATGTAACTGCTTCCAACTGTAAAAAGGGCAATTCTTTCGCCCTATATAAAAATAGTGTTCCAACACCGAAGTTTTTTGGTGTTAAAGGTTGCGTTTTAACGCAATTTGTTTTCCTAATTTAAGTGAGCAGTATCATGTTGAAATTCAAAAAGATGGGATCAGATAAAGTGCCGTTGTTGCTTATTACAGCAAACGTCGGATCTATATTCGAGGATGTAAGTATTTAGAGATAAATCGATAATCATTTGTCAGTAACTAACATCGTTTGAAAATTTGTATGAAGACAAGTTAATTTGATAAAACTTGGTGCTCAGTCGCTGATGAGTAACTAAACAAGTGTAGTAATTAAGAATTAATTAGACTTAAACCTGTATGTGATGGTTTCGGTTTCTGCACAGCTTAATTTGATAATCAAAAATCGATATTTTGATTAAATATTTTGTACCTATTGATTTTCTAATTAACTTAATTAAATTAAGGTATTTAGGCAGTATTTCTAGTTTTGTAATGTATTTGTAGTACAATAGTCAGAATGATACATTAATACAAGTGTAAAGTTTCGCTTACACAACCTTAGGTAAATTAATCAGAATATATAATAACTGCATAATTTATCCTTAATTTTTATGCAAACAAGTACAACTATACTCTATTTTACTTGATTGTCACTAAATATGGCCCAATGTCGTCAATTTTCCAGCTGAAGACGATTGCTCCTGAAGAGGAAAAGGTTTAGTGATTTTATTTCATTCTTACATAAATTATTTATTTCTATCTCTAAACCTTTTTCCATTTCAGGAGCAATCATTTTCGGCTGGAAAATTGACGACATTAGTCCACATTTTATGTCAGTCAAAAAAAAAACTTAGAGTATATCCATAAACACTCATAATTTTCTAATTAGTTAGTTATATTATATTGAAGCAATACCTAAGCTTATTTCCAAAAACCTCACTCTTTTAATGAGTGCCTAAACATGTTAATAAAATGATTTAAATTGTGTTTGATTATTAAAATATTATTGATTGTATACCTAAAACATCTAGGTATAGGTAGCTGATAAATTATCTAGGTATAGCAAAAAAATAGCCTGTAAGTCCCACAAGTGGGCAAAGGCCTTTCGTATCTCCCTGTATACTTACTAAATATTTGTGTTATTGCTACATATTTGAAAACGCTAAACAATGGTCTTACATATATTTTTGTTACATAAGCAAAAATTTAATTTTCGCCGAGACATACATTTCAATCCTATTTTTATTGTTTAACCTTTGAACCTAGCTTTTACCTAGATACCTCAAACATGTGTAAGCAATAATCAAATTATCACAGTAAACAAATATTCAACGTTTTATGTTTACTTGTAGACAATAATAATTATATGAAGTGTTATTTATTTCAAAAAATATAATTAACTATTAGATCCTCGGGGTTTTACCCGCGTTGAGCCCGTTCCCGTGGGTATTTCGGGAATAACGTATCCCGTATTTCATCCAAATCCGTCCAGTATATGTTTTGTAAAAGAGTAACAAACATACATACATCCAGCCTCACAAACTTTCGCATTTATAATACTAGAACAATACTTTTATAGGTATGTAGCGGAAGTTTATTTATACAAAATTTTGAAACTGCAATTTTATTATAGGTATGCATTAATTACAGTAAGAAGGATAAATTCTACTTTATTATGCACTAGCAGCGCCCCGCGGTTTTACCCGCGTTGTGCCCGTTCCCGTGGGAATTTCGGGAATTTTTTTACATAAAAACCTTTCTCTTGAATCACTACCTATTACAAAAAACCGCATCAAAATCCGTTGCGTAATTTTAAAGATTTAAGCATACAGACAGACAAACAGAAGACAAACAGACGCGACTTTGTTTTATACTATGTAGTGATTTGTAAATATAACTATCATGAAGGTATGATTCATTGTTTCAATATTTATGATAATAATTACTTTGTTTTGACGGAAATAACTAATTTGTGAGTATGTAACCAAATTAGACTTTGCTTTAGATAAAATTGGAGGTATATATATTGTGACCATACTGTGCGTTATCCATGCTAATGCATAAAAACATTCACAAACAAAAACAGTTACTTTACTTATTTCCGACACATTTATTTACTCAGCAATGAAGCTCTTTAACTTTCTTTTTCTTTTCTTTAACCTATATCGTCCCACAGCTGGGCAAAGGTCTCCCCCAAACTCTTCCAACTCTTCCTGTCCTCTCGCTGTCGAAGCAGATAATGTCCTCTTCCAATATAGAATCGAAATAACTGAGATGTCGCGTCGTCGCCAGCAACTATATCTACAGAATTGTAGACTCGGTCGGGAATCGAATCCGCAACCCTCGACTCAGTAAGCGCTCTCGCTTACCACTGTGTAAACTGGCTTGTCATCAAAAATATATTTAAACTGGCAGCGCCACGGAGTTTTACCCGCATTATGACCGTTCCCATAGGAATTTCGGGATGAAAAAAGCCTATAACCTTCCCGTTGAATGTGGCTATCTATAACACAAAGAATTATTCAAATCGGATTTGTAGTTTTTGAGATAAGCTCTTACAAAAAACTTTATCTCTTTTTAATGATAAATAACATTAATAAGTATAGATTATGTCCCACTTATTATCCTCTAAATGGTTGACCATTATCCTCAAACTTACTTAGGAGAACTTACTTAGTTACTTACGTAAACTTACTTAGATGCTTAGGAGCTACAAAACTGTCCAACTAACTAGCATTCTCAATTCCAGCCCTCAGTGATGCTGCCAATATGGACGTCAGAATTCCTCCAAGCCATATCCCGGATGGACCCCAAGTTCATAGCGCTGCACCTGCAAGAAGTAGGCGGAAAGGCGTACGAGAAGTCCATGCAGTATGTCCAGGATTTCGTGCAGAGGCTCTGCGACTGTCCGGAGTTGAGGCTCTATGACAAGATCAGGATATTCCTGGACGAGGATTTCAGTTCGCCTGAAAAGTTTACGGTTAGTATTTCTTTAGATAGTGTCTGTTTTCGCTAACAGCAAATCAAATACATATTTCTTAAATCTGCTAAAACTATTCCTAAGGTATGAATTAATTGTGCCTCACTCGTATTTGTTATTCCTTGTGTATGTGCTGTGACTATAGACATATAATATACCTGGACAAATTCACACACAGTTAATTAGACCCAAAATAAGCTCTAAGCTTGTGTTATGGAATCTCATTCACTGATACTAGTACATACATACACAAATACTTTATAAGAATATATAATTAACACCCAGACGTCATCGCCAACAACTATGTCTTGCTATATACTGTTGACTCCGGGCGGGAATCGAACCCACAACCCGACACAGTTAGCTCTCTCACTGCCACTGTGCCAACGGGCTAAATGACTTAGATAGTATCTTCTTTGTTGCGCTAGCTACCTTTTCTATTAGGACACACTACATAATAACTATATATTTTTTTCAGGCTCTAGGCAACATGTACTTTGCCCACACATCTCTAACCGACCTCAAAATGTGGGATTTTGAGTTGAAAGATTACGTCGATGTGATTGGAAAGGAAATTCACAGCGGGAATATTGAAAAAGTCACCACTAAGGAGAAGGCCAAGTTCCCTCAGCATTTCTTCCCTGAGGTAGATAAATATATTTCAAGCATGAGATTAAACTATATTAAACTAGCCGCGCCCCGGTGTTACCCGTTCCTACGGGAATTTCGGGATAAAATGTATCTCATGTGTTATTCTGATGTATAACCTATATTACTGTAAAGTTTCATCCAAATCCGTTGAGTAGTTTTTGCGTGAAAGAGATTTTTCTCTAAGAGTAACAGATTGACATGATATTATATTTTTCCAGTGCAAATGGTCCCGCAAGGGCTTCCTGCGCACGCGCTGGTGCATCCGCGGCACGGCGGTGGAGTTCGTCAACATTCATCTGTTCCACGACGCCTCCAACCTCGTCGCCATGGAGCCCTACCCCTCAGTTGGTATTGTTTCACTTATCATCCGCATTACCATTGACACTATAATCATTATCATTATCGCCATCGTCATTATCAGTGTTGTCATTATGATTATCATTATCGCCATCTTGATTTCCAGTGTGATCATTATGATTATCGGTACAACTACAATCATCATTGTAATTATCATTCGTTCATAACATATGATGAACAAGTTATAAGTTACGCACATTGTCAAATTGTCAAACAGCCTCCGTGGTCTTGTGGTTTAAGTGCACGGCTCACGATCCGGAGGTTCCGGGTTCGATTCCCGGTGGGGACAATATCTCACAAAAATCTCTTTGTGACACTGCCCTCAGTTTGGTTTGGGCATTGCAGGCTGAATCACCTGATTGCCCGAAAAGTAAGATGTTTCCGTGCTTCGGAGGGTACGTTAAGCCGTCGGTCCCGGTTACTTTCTACGGATAGTAGTCGTTACATGAGCCATGCCAGAGAACTTTGGTGGCTCAATCTGACACCAGGATTGGTCAGGTTGACCATCCACTCGATGAAGAAGAAGAAGATTGTCAAATTACAACATTCAAAAAGCTTCATCATGATTGGCCACTAACTTACTCGAACTTATTGCGACAAGGTGCTGTGTATGCTAAACTCATATCCCTAAACATACTCGTCTGTTGTAGGTATACTGCCGCAGCCGGCGCCGCGCGCTGCGTCACACGCTACGTCACCTACACTCAGACGTAAACGCCGCGCCGTACTTCATATTCGGAGACTTCAACTTTAGAACCGATACTGGGGGCGTGGTTAAGGTTAGTATTTCCTACTAATATTATAAATACGAAAGTTTGTGAGGATAGATTTATGTTTTGTTTTTACTCTTTCTTGTATTTTATCTATATGTTTCAGAAAATCACCGAAGACCTGACGATGACCCGCGTGGTGAACTCGACCAACGCGGAGTCGTGCAAGCTGCAGTACCGCGCCGGCGCGCGGCTCGTGCTCGCCGTCGGGAAGAAGGAGTTCGCGCACGCAGACCACCAGAAGATATTCAGGGAGCCCTGGGTGAGACGCATAGTAAAAAATATTGGAACGCAAACAATTCGCCTCGTCAGCCTTTTTGGGGTTCGCTGCAATCACGTAAAAATGGACGATAATTACGAATAATTTCAGTAAAGTAATGACGGTAGAGAGTTGGTGTCATAGTAAATAATATGGGGGAGAACTCTCACTTTATTCCTGGGCACTATATTGCCATAGAGATAAATTACAATCTAGAAGAATAACATATAGACTACTTTTCATCCCGTAATTCCCACAGAAACGCGGGTAAAACCGCGGGGTTCTACTACTATCTGACAATAACGTGTTTATTTCCAGCTTCAACGCTACGATCGCGAGTTGGAAGCGTTACGCCCGCACCTCTACGAGTTCCCCGTTAAATTCCCCCCTTCCTACCCGTTCGAGGAAGATGTCCATCTACCCACACATTTTATGAAGACCAGGTAAGAAGTAAAGCTGCTTTTCCGTACATTCTTATTCAAAAGTCTATTGATTCAAATTGATAACTTCTAGTGTCATCTAACCCGGTGTGTCTGTGTCATCAAATCTTGGAAGTTAAAGAGCCTGTTTTTGGTTTTCGATTGAGCTGATATTATCAATATTTTGCAGACAAATCTCATAATTATTCAAAACCCATATTGCCTGAAGTCAGTCAAAAATTGTCACTGATTGGTCACTTGTAAAAGACTAGGTCAATTGTAAAAAGAATTTTTTTGTAAAATATTTGTGTCATTTGTCAGATGTCCAGCGTGGTGTGACAGAATCCTACTGTCTCAGTCAGCGAGACTCTTGGTGCAGCAACAAGACTCCCGGCAAGGGGATAACAGACATCTACACAACTCTAGGTAATTACTATACACTAATACAATTTACAACGACTTCATACAAAACAAAAGCCATATAATTTTATATTCCGTAAGGTTTGAAGAAACTTTCTAAAGAGGCCATCTTTGTTTACATTTTAGAACTCGTAAGAAATAATGGGTTGTTATTTGGGAACAGGAAATCGGTGACTGATTCGACGGACAGCAGCGGCCGCGTGTCGTCGGCCGATAGCAGCCCGGCGCGCTGCGGCTCGCCGGCGCGCCGCGACCACCAGGTATACACAATCATTGGGACCTATATATTTTCAAACATAGACAAGACAAAACAAAACTAACTGCACTGTGTAGGATCTTTGGAAGGCAAATGACAGTGTTTTTTATAAATAAAAAAATAGATATAGTGGTAGTAATTCAAGAGGAAAGTTTATAGGTATAAACATTCCCGAAATTCGCACGGGAACGGGCACAATGCGGGTAAAACCACGGGGTGCTGCTAGTTCACAATATAAGTAAGATTAACGCCGGTACTCAGAGACGTCAAATGCTTGCTGATTAGAGATTCAATGAGTGATTTGGACATTTAATGTGAGAAAAATTTCGTCAATTAGTTAAGTATCGATTTAATGGATGTTTCTGAGTGCGGCAGTAAGATATAAAATTGATATATTGAACTTATTTTCTTTACAGTCAAGTCCCGCCAAAAACTTGGAGAAGAAATCGAGTGTAGCTGATTTGGATGCTCTGTCTGTACCGGGGATCAATATTAGCAGGAAAAGTATCGCCGACCCGACGAGCGTACAACACGCTATTAATAGGTGAGTCAAAGTAGATATTTTTTCCATCACAGTAGAAGTTATGTGTATAAATCTTTATACGCATAACTTCTACTAATTTCCCCCAATCCCCCGCTATCTCTATATAGAGATTGTTATGTTAATATTCAGAATTAGTGGGTACTTAGAAATATAATGATTGTAAAGTACCTACAATATACTAAAGTTTAGTTGTAATTGTAAATCTAAATAAAATGCAGCTCTGTTCATTAATTGGTGTTGTTAATTACTATATCCTGGAAGAAACATAATAGAGATGATTTAAAGAACTCCTTCAACAAGAGTCTACACCCATATTCTAAGTCGTTTCCTCACACTCCACTCAAACTCGACTCACGCTTGAGTGAATAATCGGTATTCTAGGTTGCAAAAACTTCCCTCGACTTGAGGTCCCTCAAAATATTTCCTCACTCGAGTCGAGGAAAGAACTGTCAAACTCAAGGTAGGTTGATATGTACCTTGAGTGAACACTCGACCACTCGAGTGAACTCTAGTTACTCGAGATGTGCTGTGGCCGCCATTGTAGGTGATTGTTTATTTGTCATTTACGATTAATTGTGTTTTTAAACAAAGTATGAAATGGATTTTCAAGAATGCATACGTTATCTTGATGGTAAATTGAACGGCGGTATATTATACGAGATGCACAAAACCCAATGAACCTCTAGGAAAACAAAGAATTCCAATACAAAGACGCTATCTTTTCGGGAAAGAAAAGATCATGGATTTATTTACTTATACAAAGAACGGTATTCAATATGATATTATTTTAGGTAAATCATTTACAAATTAAAAAATAAAACTATATTATGAACTATATTATGTGTTGTTTATTTTATTATTGTATTTTACTGAATTGCCCGCTGCTATTGTAACTGGTTAATCTAATCCTGGCTATATGTCCCACACGTTGGTGGAGACGGCATTCCTAGTTTTTCTTCTCCACTTCACTCTATCGTCGAGTTGTCTTCTTATTTTGGTTGATGATGAATTTAATTCAAGTACATTCGATAATGTTTATTTACTCTTGAACAACTTCTCCAATAGTCTAATGACTCGTTTTCCTGATAAAGCTAAAAGTTTACAGCTCAAACTGATAAGTTTAGGAAATTCAATCGTCTTGTAAAATCAGTACACCATACAAAAATATTTTGTATTTATCATGTATTTACGTATTTTTCTTTGATTTGTTATGACAGTATTTTCATTGCCAGTAGTGACAATGAATGACAGATAAGATGCGAATTTGGGAAAGACCACAGATAAAAAGCTAAATTATATGCATATTCTATGATTTTATGACGTCATCGATGACGTTTTCCCTCGACTCGACTTTGCTTTTTCCTCACTCGAGTGTCCTCAAATTGAGGATTGAGATACAACTAAGAATACCAATTTTGAGGAATTTTTGAGTGACGTCTCGAGCGGCCTCGGTTGAGTCGAGTGTGAGTGGAGTTTGAGGAATCGATTTAGAATATGGGTGTAAATCTTTCTCAGTTTTCCTTAGTTCTTCCTAAGTCCTCACGGGGGCATAAACCGAAATTCTCAGGGCAACGGGAACAACTGCGGCTAGTTTGTCCATCAAATATGAACCATTTCCCCCCCAGCTGCCGGGCGGAGCCGGAGTGCGTGTCGGGCCCGCGGCGCAAGCTGGTGCGCAACCAGAGCGAGGGCTCGCCCAAGGGCGAGGTGTCGGGCGAGCTGCGCCGCCTCGTCGACACCTCGCGCCGCCGACACGACTACGGCGCGCTCGGCGCCGCCGCCTGCATGGGCGACCACAAGGTACTACACGCGCCGCACTACATCACTAACACTCACACTCATACACTAACACTCAACCAGAGCGAGGGCTCGCCCAAGGGCGAGGTGTCGGGCGAGCTGCGCCGCCTCGTCGACACCTCGCGCCGCCGACACGACTACGGCGCGCTCGGCGCCGCCGCCTGCATGGGCGACCACAAGGTACTACACGCGCCGCACTACATCACTAACACTCACACTCATACACTAACACTCAACCAGAGCGAGGGCTCGCCCAAGGGCGAGGTGTCGGGCGAGCTGCGCCGCCTCGTCGACACCTCGCGCCGCCGACACGACTACGGCGCGCTCGGCGCCGCCGCCTGCATGGGCGACCACAAGGTACTACACGCGCCGCACTACATCACTAACACTCACACTCAACCAGAGCGAGGGCTCGCCCAAGGGCGAGGTGTCGGGCGAGCTGCGCCGCCTCGTCGACACCTCGCGCCGCCGACACGACTACGGCGCGCTCGGCGCCGCCGCCTGCATGGGCGACCACAAGGTACTACACGCGCCGCACTACATCACTAACACTCACACTCATACACTAACACTCAACCAGAGCGAGGGCTCGCCCAAGGGCGAGGTGTCGGGCGAGCTGCGCCGCCTCGTCGACACCTCGCGCCGCCGACACGACTACGGCGCGCTCGGCGCCGCCGCCTGCATGGGCGACCACAAGGTGACGCGACCCGCTCTCTACCATACTCATGGTCCAATATAACACTCATCTTAAATGTCGCAGCGCTAGCGCATGCTTGGGCGACCACGAGGAGCCAAGGACTACCCGCTCACTGTATACTATATTTATGGTTCTACATGACAGTCATATTAAATGTGACAAAAAGTAACTTGTAATGTGATTCACAAGGGATGTTATGAGCTACTTTTCTTCCCCAAATTTTCATAAGAACGGGTACAATGTGAGTAAAACTGGACCCTGTTAGTTAACTAATAATATCAACTTGTCCACAGCCAATCTACCTCCGCATAATGCTGCAACCGGACCGAGGTACATTAGTTTGTTGCGACCCTCTGCACCCGTGCAGTCTGTGCACCACCGCCACGCGGATATCCGCGGTTCACATCCCGCGCCTGCACCGCCCGCCGACAGACCCAGACTTGACTAACAAACAGACGAAAATACGAGACAATTTCTATAGCAACCCCAATCTGATCGAGCAAAAGTTGAATAGAACCCGCACGGGATCGCTAAACGAGAAAATATTCCGAATACCGCACGTAGAAATCACTACAGCCGATTACTCTAGTTACGATGGCATTTTCGTCAACGAAATCGATAGTAGTTTACTAAACGCGAAACATTTCCAAGATCCGTACACTCCCGAAAGTATTGACTCGCACAGTCCCAACGTAGAAATATCTTCCGGATCAGAAGATTTGGGCGAAGCGAATGATTTGTTAAGCGATGTCGTAATCGATATCAAAACGAATCGATTTAATCGAGATAGGAGCGTCTCGCCTACGCAGTTGAAGAATCGATTAGACAAGTTGTTGATCGATAAAGATAAATCGATTCCCGAGTTGCAACGGTTGAATAGTAGGGAGTCGTGTAAATCGGAGGGTAGTAGAAAGGGGTTGTGTTGTTTCGCGTTGAAATGCTACTGGTTCTGTCGGCGTAAGGTTAAATGTGACTGTAGCGGTCTTAACTGTTGTACTAGTTAGATACATGACTTTTTCAATCATTAGGTAAATATTATTCATGACAAATTCGCAAATATGCTATACAAATTGATGCTTAATATATTTGTAATCAATTCATAATTGACTGAAATAATCAGTCTAAACCACTTTTGATCAAGCTGTTGAGTCACAACTAGCTTACTTAGGTGCTTGCTTAGGCATATTCAGACAAGTATATCATTAACGCTATACTTATATTGATATTTCTGTCTTATTTCTTTCATCTAATAAAGATGAAATAGAAGCATTTATTAACTTGTATTTGAAAGGTGTAGTTTCGACGGGCAGTCTCTATGAAGAAATGCCAATTTGCCATAGTTATTTACCAAATAAGTTTATCTAATGATTGAAAACTTAGGCCTTTGTTGGTGGTTTGTTTACACTCGAGTTTAGAACCTTATTTTCAAAATAAAAGAGTTCAAAATTGTCTGCTTAGTTACTCTAAATTAATATTCGATTACTCGATTGTATACAAACCACAAGTAGTGCTTTTAGTTTTACTATTGATGTTGAAAAGCTTAAAGAAATAATTTATCATATACAGTTGTTGGCAATTTACAAAGCAGATGGCCAAGAAATAAAATACAGTTCTTTTAATAACTTAATAACATAAATCTTTTAACAGATTTGACAAATCCGATTTAACGTTTTCACCTTGTAAATTGCCTGCAGCTGTAATTTGATTGATTTCTTTATTTGTTGTATTCGTTTCGATAAGTAATTATAGTACAGTTTTGTTTTAGTTGAGCGCACGCTGTATTCGTAAGTCTCACTCAAATTGAGTAGAATTTAAGTGGCGTTTGCGAATACGGTTTTATATTACTTTGTTTTGTCGTTTCAGAAACGTGAAGTAAAAAATGATTTGTTTAAATGTTTAAAATACTTTTTTAAGTTGACATTGACAGAAACGTCAATTGACATTTGACTTGGATGTCAAATAGACTCAGTTGACCAGATTCTATTTTTCAAATCGACGTATTCTTTATTTGAATTTGATTTGTTTCTGAAACGATACTTTAGGCCAGTATTTGGTATTCTTAATTTGATTGAAAATTCGTACACCGAATCTCATTTGACATTTAGTTTTTTTTGTTTGTTGTGTAATCTTTTTAAATTTGACCTAAAGAACGGTTTTCAATGTTTTGTTATTCGCTTTATATTCTGACCAAAATTATGGTACATATTACCATGGATTGAAATGCATGTTTTTATTAGTGAAATAATTATTAATTTAATATTATTTTGCATGTATTTAACATATCAAAATGTCCAACCGTGTATATATTTTGTTATTTTTTAGTTTGTGTAAGTGCTTGTAATACTAGTCGATAGCTCAATGTCCTATTTACATAACTAGTTTAAAAACTTTATATCAAATTATCCCGAAAGAAAACGGGATAAAGGTATGTCTCCTTAGCTTAGCATACTCCCCCTTTAGGCTTTTATCTATCCATGATACCAAACACAGTTTAGTATAGTTCGGTTGATAAGTACCCTTAAACTCCATTCCAAATAATATTGAAATAATTTTCATAATCTGATAGAATTTTCATAAAAGTAGGAAATCAATATCTTTTTATAGTTTAAATTTAAATGATAGAATTTTGATTCAAATCAGTGCAGCGCTCATTCAAAATTAGTCGGGGACAAATATTTTAAAATCTCGTGGCAAAATATTAGTGTGCTACCAGATGTAAAAACTTCGGCACGTGTTTTTTAATAATTATAATATACGCCATAATAATTTACTTAAATAACTTAATCGCAATATTAATATTAATTTCGCTAGTTAGGACTGTCTGTCCAACAATATTTTTATAATACTATTTAAAGTAGGTGGATCCACGGGCAAAGATTAGTTACGTATTAAACTTTTTAGTTTATTTAAATATATTCATTTTTAATGAGCACTTGGAATCAATATCTATACTAATATTATAAACCTGAAGAGTTTGTTTTGTTTGTTTGTTTGTTTGTTTGTTTGTTTAAACGCGCTAATCTCAGAAACTACTGAACCGATTTGAATAATTCTTTCAGTGTTAGATAGTCTATTTATCGAGGAAGGCTATAGGCTACATTTTATCCCGAAATTCCCACGGGAACGGGCACAACGCGGATAAAACCGCGGGGCGCTGCTTAAGTAGATATTAGCCTAACATGTCTTACTAATGGGCAAAGGCCTCTCAACTCACTGAAGTACAGTGAGGAGGCTAATAACATCGGCTTTCACTTATCGAGAGTACTAAATAAATTTATAGATAAGTTATTTTATTTTACTTCCAGCAAAAATGTTTAAAACATTTAACTTATTTTTAAACCCCTGACACAAAAAAGTGACATGTCTTTTTGAGGCATTTTGACTCCTAAACAAAAGGTATTAGCTGGCAATGTTTCACTGCTGGGCAAATGCCTCTCATCTCACTGAAGATATCAGTACAGTGAGAAGGATTAGGCGTAATCATCACTCAAATAAGAGGACCAATTTTAATTTTGTTCTTGGTTCTTCTATATACAGTTTTGTATTGAATTTCAAAATTAATATTGAATTACAGGTAACACAATTTTGGATTTTTTTACTATTTTCAACAGTTTTGTTAGTTGGGGCTCCGAGTGCAAATTAAAAATGACTTAAATTACTAGTTAGAGCGTTATACCAAAATATATATAAATTGTAATCTAGTCTTAGTCCCAAATCGAGGATAAAATAAACTATATAATCTTCAGTTAGTATCAATTTTAGATTGAATAATTATTTAATTATAGAAACACTTATATTTTTAAGACTGGTAACCTTTTTTGGAGTGTGAGGTCTTTGATTGGTTAACAATTTAAATGTGGAATATTTTACGATTGGCTTAAAAATATTAATTTAGAATTTATTCGACCTTTAAAGATTAATATAATTGATTTTCCTCGTGACAAATAATCCCTAGGAAACCCTACATGCCTTAATGTAACTTATAAAAACCCTTCTACAAACTTTTTATTTTACCTGTAAGTTTTTTAGCGAAGGGACAAATTATTGAAATGAATTTTCTGACAAAGTCATTGGATTACACTTTTACTTCCTATAACAATGTAATTAAACTACATTACATTCAGAAAGCTTGCTTCTAAAATGTCTTGATTAAGTTTACATTGGAAGAGACCTCACACTTGCATTAAAACTCATTATTTCATACGTAAATGCTCGTAAGTAAAATTGTTTATTTAAATTATAATTTGTCGTAAGTTTGGTGCTAAAGTTGTCATTTAGTTTACTATTAAACATTCCGCACTATTATTTTACTTTTTATTGCATTTTTCCTTAAATTGTGAATTAAAAATACGATTTTCGACTTTAGTATCTACGCGCTTCAAATTTCATCCATACCATGGAAAGAGCTCATGCCTATGGCAAGCCATTATGACCTAGCTATAGCCATGCTATTTCCTAGTTAGAGCCATGCTATGACCTAGCTAGAGCCATGCTATTCGTTGATTCTTCTTGTATGCTAAGTTTGCTATGATTGGAGGATACCACAGGAAGGTAGCATAACATAGTTCTGGCCAGTATAAAGGCGTTCTTTTTATATTTATTATTTTAGGTACCCTGTCGGACTTATATACATAAAAACTGAATATGTTGCCAATTTTATAGCTTTTGTGTAACATTCATTTGTATTTCTCCTCCCTTTCTAAAGTGTAGTGTATAAAAGAGAAAGCAAGTAGTGTTGTGTAGTGCTTGCGTTTTGTGCTGGTTACACACTATTTTTAACAAATAACTAACTACCCATTTTGAAATGGACTCAATTTGTCAATATTGTGATAGTGTGTGCTCGGCTAAGTGTTTTTTATTTAGTTTGTTCGCATTCCTGTACATAGCTTTGGTTGTAAGTATGTTGTTTTATTTGTTTATCGCTTGTATGTAGATTTGTTATATGTTATGTCCATGAATGTTTTGATGTGTTTGTGAAAACTACATTACGCTTCGTCAGTATAAAGATCTTTGTACAATATCTAGTTCTTTTTTATATCATTTGTTGCAAAAAGATTTTTGAAATAAGATAAATTACAATATATAGAAAATAATAATTAATTTGTCTTAAAATCACAATAAAAAAGACGTGTGGCATAGTTATTTTTTGAATCACTAGATGGCGTTAGTGGGGAGCGTGAGGTTTTTTCACATGAGGTTTTTTCGTTACGGAATTTCTGGATTCGGTCCCCGCGCTCAAGGCCCGCGATAGAACCTATGCAATAGCTTAAAAACTTATAATCACATTATAAATACTGCTTTCAAAAAATGCCGACATTCAAACGATAAAAGCTAACAAACCAACCATCCACAGGTAACTTCCGGCAAGAGTACCACTCTGAATCTTCGCCCAAGCACATCAGGACCGAAGATATTGAAAACATGTCGGAAACCGCTTCCGAATCACCGAACTCAAGATTTATACACTTCAATGCGGATTCACCGAACAACATATTCAAGGAAACTGATATTTAATTATGTAAGTCATTTTTTTGTGTACCAGAAAAGTTTTTTCCTTTATGCCGGATTCGCTTACTTTGTGCCGAAGTTCTAATTAGTTTATGCAGTCAGTTGGAGTATCTTGCATTGTGCCGGAATTCTAATGAGTTTGTGCCGAATTTCGAATTATTTAATACCCGATTTCTCTTTATTCGGACATTGAAATTTTGGTTTATGCCGATGTTCAAATTAAAATTCATAGAGAGAGACAAACGAACTTTGTTCACGTTTAACTGTAAACGTAATTAATTTCAATAT
This sequence comes from Cyclophora punctaria, assembly GCA_951394245.1. Taxonomy (NCBI): domain Eukaryota; kingdom Metazoa; phylum Arthropoda; class Insecta; order Lepidoptera; family Geometridae; genus Cyclophora; species Cyclophora punctaria. The sequence goes on from OX596190.1 coordinate 6,163,253, forward strand.
TTCTATTCAGCAGTATCTTTTTAGTTTTGGGCAAATTTTATGACAGTTTTGTCTGTACCAAATTCCTTTCTATGTAGATGACATACATATAGCTTTAGTCCCAGATGATCTTAGATATTATTTATGCCAAAGATCGAAATAATTGTCCTGAAACGAAATATTAATCCTATCATATATTTAAATATATAGTCAATTTATTGTTGAAACTATTGATGTTTTAAAACTTTTAAGTAAAAGGATAAGTGTAATTTCACTCAAGTTATCTTATGTTTAATATATTTTAATTGTTAATGTATTGAAATCCAGTATTTGAATCGAGTCCTATTTTTGAATTATAGAGAATATATTTAACAAAATATACCTATATAGAAAAATATTGGTGTTGTTACGCCTTATGTGTATTTAATAGATAGTTCAAATTTTAAAAGGTATTTTTATGAACTTCGTATATGTGATTATTATTTATAAAAAATCTTTGACTTTCTTGAAGATGAAATATATCGTATATTACTATCTTAATATTGTGTCTATTGGAGTCTGTAATTAGACTTTCTGTGTGACAATTTCCATCAAAGTAACTAATATTGACACAAAATGTTGTTTAATGACATAAATGTCACAAAGTGCCATGTTCTAAAAAGGCCACTCGCTCTATCTTAACGTTTGGGCAATTAAATTATCTATCAAGTAGGAAAACCTTAAGAGATTAAATTAATTATTGGTAAAATACCATGATCGGATGCAGTAGTACAAAATATTACAAAACTAGAAGAAAGCTTTCATCAGCAACTGCTTTGCGATACATAGAAATTAGTATTTTTAATATATTGTACACACTTTTGGAGAAATATGTAGTAAACGTTTTCTTAATAGGCTGGCAATTTTAGGCAGTGAATAGATTGGGCAATATATTGATAGGCTGTAGGCATGAGTAGGCAGGCCATTTTGATAGGCAATAGGCGACAGGCCGGGCAAATTGCAAATAAATATTAATTAAATAGATTTATGTTTAAACAATGTACGAATATCTTAAAAAGATTATTATAATCAAGAGGGCGCTACTGTCCTGTCTATAGGAGTCGAACAAATTAGTTCAACTCAACATTTAGTTCCGATTTCCACCACATGGGTCTTATTTTAAACATATTGAACAAGTTAAATAAAGGTTCATAGTGACGTGTTTACATTTTATAGATGTGAATTGTATATTTTAATAAAATATATTTAACTTTCACTAGTGCCAGTACCTATATGTACTTAAATTAGTATTCGCAAACTTTGCTTAGTAAATTGTTCATGTAATTATCAGATACTTTTGTGTTGAAATTGTTAATAATCAAAGATACATTTTGTATGGTTATTTCTTCTAATACTTGGTTATTTATTCTAATACTTAAAATAAATCGATCTATTTTAGAGAAGAAGAATTGTATACCCAATATACTCGTAATACATCAAATACAAAACCTTAATTTAATATGTATATGTTCTGGTATATTCAATAAATTGGGCATTTTATGTTGCATAGTAATGTTTGTGAATACTAAAACTATTCTTAAAATTAAGTCATAATAATAAAATCTATAAATGTTCGTCTATAGATGTGTTAGTCTATTATTAGATGTATTGTGACATTCCAAAGATTTATTTAATCTGTAGATTCATAGTGTTGTGATGACATTCTGTTTTTAAAGTTTGGATAGAGACGGGCGTTAAACACTTTTGAAGCAATCGCCAACAAAATAGGTAGAGTTTTTAACCTCACACGATTTGCACTCATTATACTAAATGAAACGGGTCTGTACCGCGTTAGATAATTTAACGTATTTACAAAAATACGTAACCGACGTTAAAACGACGTTACGTTAAACGTTAAATTATCTAACGCGATACAGACCCGTTTCATTTAGTATAAAAAATAGGTATAGGTCATGATTGTTTTTCACATTTAAAAAAGTTTTACTTCATATACATAGATACGTTTTTATAAACCACTTTAGTTTCAAAACTGTGCCTGTTTCAGCAAAAATGCGTTTCAGCGTAGTTGTTACGCATATACGATATAGGTAATCTATAATAATATACACATTGTTACTTATAAAATCTATTGCCATCCCTTTCCAACCAGTACGATCAGAGAAAGATAACAATACAATGTCATCACAATACTTTTTAAGCTATTCTTAAAAGTAATACTTAGTCTGTTTTAAACTTTACATTAGATATGAATAATCTATATTTTAGTTTTTATGTTTAATCAAACTTAAATACTCGCATTATCTAGTCTTCTTTCAATTGTATTAGCAGTTTTAGAAGTTAAATCTGTCAACTATGGTCGAAAATCGCTTGACGTTTGAACCGTCAATGTACTAATATTATGTGCAATAGCTTTCCGATGTTCAAGCGATTCTCAACCCTAAGTTGTTTTATACTTCCATAAATATACATTTTGTTGTTTTAAGTGACTTTGCTCCTATTTTAGTTAGCTGCATTTTATGTAGTTTTATGGGTTACAATTTAACGGAATATTTTTACTTCATTTTATCTAAAAAAAAGTATGGCATTTTATCAAATTCTCTCATTAGAAAAACTATTATGCCTGTAATGGACTACTGCTGGGCAAAGACCTTTCATTGAACTTAAGATATCAGTACAGTGAAGGTGAATTAATGAGAATTGAGTTTGCCAAAAATGCATACTAATTTCAGAAGTTACCAAAATATCTACAATGGTTTTTAATTTTTAGTTTAGATAAAATACTGTTTGAAAATTTTGTAAGAATATATAAAAAAGAAGTTTCAACTATCACATAATTATAATAGATGGCACTGTTCCCAGTTCGTAACCCATAAACAACAGTCTTCTGATTTGAAAAAAGAATTTTTAATATCAGGGAGTGCAAACCACAGGGTAAAATAATTTGCCATAATTTGTAATGTGAATTTTATTCGATTTTATGTGTATTTTTATTATTAAATTATATATTAGGCTATACCTAGATAGTTAATGTATCTTATGAATATAATAATGTTGACGTGTTTCGGTGTCTATTTAAATAAATATTCACTTTTTAGTGCATGTTAGATTACTCGGAATACTATATTACGATTATTATACGATTTTCTCATTGTATTTCATAGTTTTGTTATTATAGTTCCGATCACAGTTAATAGTAAGTATATTTAATTTAATACGTTTTATAACGATTTTTAATTAGGTATTCATGTTTAAAACAACTTACTTTACTGTAAACGTCTTCACTCCACCGAATTTGAATCGCGAATGACCAATTTTCTTATTTGTAAGGCCTTTTATAAACTTGCTCTACCACTACCTACATAATTGTTATTTAAGAATACCCTTTTCAATCTTGACAATGAAGACTATTCTATCCTATTTGTCCAACGGATAATACTAACTTCCGGATAATGTATACATGTACCTAATATTATATCATTTATAAATGATATGCTGTGTAGCTGCATAGTTTTCATAATATTTTATACATTTTCTATGTAACTGTGATCAGAATTGTAAATAAGTTATCAATAATTATACTTAAGTATGTTTTCTATAAATCAATATTGTTTAGATAGGTAGATAATTTTATTAGTATTGTTGCTATTCGCCAAGCTGTGCAGTTAGGGTAGTTTCTATATTTGATCTAATATCTATATTTCACCGCATTCCGTGAGGTTTAAAATTGAAAGATTACATTTTGAATTGTAGCTACGTTTACGATTCACTTCGCTTTTATTTTTCATTTGTATGTGACGTTTCGGCTCCATTACATGAAATAGTACTTAGATAGATTAAATTAACGAAATTCGAGAAATGTTTAAGTTTTAAGGTACCCTTCGGAGTTTTTTAATAATTCCGTGCTTCGGAGGGCACGTTGAGCCGTCGGTCCCGCCCGGTTACTGTCTACGGATAGCAGTCGTTACATGAGCCATGTCAGAGGCCTTTGGCGGCTCAATTACTATGACACCAGGATTGGTCAGTTTGACCATCCACTTTATGCTATTAATTGAATTACCTAGTTCGTGATTTAATGAATTAGCCTGTTACCAAAAGCCTGTAATATCCCACTGCAGGGCAAAGGCTTCGCTCAGTTATTTGTCTTGAATCACTGTTCTTCCTAAATTGTTCCGTCCTTGAAATAATAAACGATTCATCATGGTTGTATCGAGTATACTTTTTCTTGCTAGATATTTTTAAATTTATAAAGGTTGTGATTTCATTGAGGTTCATATCTAGCTAGGCACTTGGTTTCCGAAGTCAGTTCTATTCGAAATTGCAACTCATATTTTACTTAGAATTGAAGCAGTTTTGATCAGTATTATTTTAACATGGACATATTCACAGTATGCCGTAGAAAATATTTACTTATAATACTGTATGCATTTTGCATTATAAGTACCTACCCATATAAGTTTGTAGATATTTATTATTACTCGCGTTGTGCCTGTTCCCGTGGGAATTTCGGGAATTTTTATCCCTATACACCTTCCTCTTAAATCACTCTATATATTTAAAAAAAACCGCGTCTAAATCCTTTGCATACTTTTATAGATCTAAGCATAAATAGACAGACAGCGGAAAGCGACATTGTTTTATACTATGTAGTGATTATAGCATTGCGATTTTAACATCAATAGATCAATAGGACAAATACAAAACCTCCTTTTGTGGATTCGGTGAAAATGATGTTGGATCAAATACGGAAATATGAACGTAGATTCTATTTTAGTAAATTGTTGATGCATTTAGTGACGCAATACTGCAAGTTTCTAGAATAGGTTTTGGCAAAGAAATGCAGTTTGTTGTTGTGGCGTCATATTATGTCACTATGCATGCAGATTGCATATTATCTTGGTAACCAGAATTCTGAGACCTATGCCACAAAACTTACAGTTACATTTACTATTTAAAATACACAAACGCAATTTATATTGTGTGACAGTTATGTTATGCTGATCATTAAAAAAAACTGTTGAATTGAATAAGTACTTACTTAAAAATTTGTTTAGGTATACTTAGATGATTTTTTTTATAACTTAGAAGCTTAGTTTTACTACATGGTGCAGTAAATTTATTGTAAATTTATTGGTTCATTAAATGTATTAACAATTTGTAATCTGTTAAATACTCTCAATTATTTGACATCACCTTAATTCTAGTCATTTTATTGTACTTCTATTGTCATTGGTGTGTTAATAAAATAATTGTTAAAAGTATTTCAAGTTTTATTTGCATGCAATAAGTTACATTTTCTCTTAGCATACTATTTTTTATAAAAATTATAGACATTAATTTGTTTTTTTAGGATGGTGTCTGTCTATGGCACATATTACTTATTACAATATTTTTCAAATATGAGAAACAGTAAATTTAACAATGATACAAAACCACAAAGTAAGTAGGTAGTTACTGTCCTTACCTAAATTAGTAAAAACAGTATAAAATCAATTAAGTAATTAATACCTCATCATCATACAAAATTCATACAGACAATAAGTATATGGCATTATAATGCATAATCAATCACTGAATACAAAAATATATCCTAATATAAGAAAAATCTTATTCACTTGCTTTTTAAGTTTAACTACACAACATGCTACATTGTTACAAGTACAATGTAAACAATATAATATGTAATAAGGTATATATTTGAGCATTACAATTAATAATAATAATAATAATTCATTTATTTTCGGATAAAAACAATCCATTTTATGTTAGTAAATACTTATGCTATGTTAATAAATACACTAATCAAATTAAAATTAAAATACAATCAAAATAAAATCAAAATAAAATCCAAGTAATAAAAATAATAGAAAGTCATAGTTAAAATAAAATAAACATAAAATAGAATTAAAATTATAAAAATTACAATAATCAATAATCAATTGAATTCAAATTTATTATTAAATCTATCAACATTTGAATTCATATGCACACTGTTCCAATGCTTGACCATTGGACAGTCCAGGCCGTCCAAGATGGTGTCCAAATGCTTGTTGGAGCTCTCCCGGAGCCGGCGCGTCAGAGAGGCCACTCGTTTACGTATTATTGTGTAAAAACAATCTACCATGGCCTCTGCAAACATTCGTGACGCGCTGCAGAACCTGGAGAGACCCATCAGCATTCTGAACCCATTATTATATTGGACTCGCAGGGCGTTGTAGGCTTTTTTGGTGTAATCAGTCCATAGGCTGCTAGTATAAAATGTTTGGCAGTATGTTTTGAATAAGGTGATCTTAACTGGTGCCGAACACCTGGCGAACCTTCTTATCACCATGTTACACCTCACCGACAACGCTCTGCGCTCCCGCTCGATATCCAAGTCATCGCAAAGATTTTCCGTAACCCAGTGTCCCAGATACTTGAATTTAGTTACTCTCCTTAGTGGCGTGTTATCAATAAGAACCGTAGGTACATACTTGGGTACCTTATTACCAGCCTTAAAGATGAGTATTTCACTTTTATTCGTGTTGTATCTGAGACCATGAGTCGATGCGTAACTCTCACATATTCGGATAAGCTTGTTGAGAGCCTTGATTGACGGACTCAGCAAAACCATATCGTCGGCATAACTTATATTGTTAATGATGTTTCCGTCAATCGAGCACCCGACACCAGCGTCGCTGAGTTCCTCAATTAGGCCGTTAATATAAAAGTTAAAAAGTCGAGGAGAACTAAGCCCACCTTGCCTCACACCACAATCTAATCTGTATGGTGCCGAATATGAACCAGACCATCTCACTACATTGAGCTGGTTTTGGCTCCAGTGCTCTAAGATGTTGATTATCTCCCCTGGTGTGTTTGTATCCCTCCGAAGCTTATTCCATAAAATGTTATAACACACTAAATCAAATGCCTTTGACAGATCCAAGAAACAGGCGTACACCGGAGTATTCCTGGTTGTATAGTACCGAGCGACCTGCTTCAGCTTCAGCACTGCAGCTTCAGTGGAGAGTCCCGGTCTAAATCCAAACTGAGCCTCGTTTAGCTCTATGTATTTACTAAGCTGTCGGTCAAGCAGGCCGTCCAGCACTTTCGCTATAATAGTAGCAAGAGATATAGGCCTGTAATTGTTCCTGTCAGAGGCATCGCCAGTTTTGTTTTTAATAATGGGAATTACGATGGTTTTCATGAGCCCTGGAGGTAAATACGTGTGAGCGATACACAAGTTGAACAATAATGCCAGAACTCTTGGCAGGTGTATCCCCGCGTGCTGCAGATGTTCAATGCTGAGGTCATCGTGTCCCGGTGACTTGCCACGCGTCATATGCTCAATAACTTGTGCCACCTCTTTGGCTTTGAATATGGTTTCACAACTACAGGGTTCTTTCTCAGCATTAGACATCTGCGGCACGGGGTTCAGTGAAGATAGGACCTTAAAATTATTTCTAAATAATTCGGCTATCTTGTCTGGTTCACATTCGCCACCTACACTCGCCGGAAGATATGACCCTCCTGCCATGCATTTGGTGTGTTTCCAGAAACTCTTGAAGTCTTTATTATTGTGATGTGTTGCCAGAATATCCATTTTTATTTGTTTTTCATTGTCATGGCACCACTTAAGTCGAGACTTAAAGAGTCTCCGGGACACACACATATTATTATATAATTCGCCCTCCTTAGGCCTATTGTACAATGTCCACTCTTGGAAGGCAAGTCTTGCCCTCCGATAAACTCCACTGACATGTTTATTCCACCCTGGTACCTACCTTATTTTTCATATTACACTTATTTTCGTAACTACTACATATAGCTGCCTCCCTTAAACAGACAACAGTTTTGTCATAGATCGTGTCAATCAATTTACGGTGTTCAAGATTGTTACAGATACCCTTAGGACAAGTTTGGAATTCGGCTAAATAGTCGATGTCTTTTAATTTATCATTACAGTAGTCTTTATACACACTTATTTGGTCAAGATCTCTATCTTTCCATGTCACAAGTTTATAGTCAATATTATTATACTTAATTTTACATGTCAAGTTACTTAACTTAAATGAAATTTCTAAAGGGAAATGATCTGACCAGTAGACATCATATCTTATCCTTACATTAGTTACACATTGCAAAGCTGTTTCTGTGGTAACGCAGTGGTCAAGCCAGCTTCTACAGTTACTATGACTGTCACTGACGTAGGTGTATGTATCAGACGAGAGCTGCAGGTGCGCTACGTCAGCACAGAACCAACTCTGCTCGTCACAAAATTTACTCAATTCGTCATAAAATAAGTCATTGGGGTCTGCGTTGAAATCACCGAGCATTATCACTGATTCAATGCCACAACTTTCTATCACTGCATTTATCTCACCAAGCACATTCGTAAATTCACTTACATTTTTCTCACAATTTGTAGGCATATAAACTGATACCACTAAAGTGTCTCTGTCTTGAGTAGATATTTTAACAGCAACTAATCGTACACTATTACACGGTATGACAGTTACCGATGGAAATAACCCTTTCTTCCACATAATGGCAACACCTCCATGGGGCCTTCCTCTTAAAATACCATTTGACGTGTCGACCGCCGACTTACTCGCAAACTCGAAGCTCTCATCAATAGATCCAATGAAGTTGAGGTCGTGGGGTAAGAGCCATGTTTCTTGGAGTGCTATTATATGAGCAGTCTTACACAGCTCTCTTATTCCTTCTATGGAACTCTTAACCGACTTACAATTAAAGCTTACTAGTTTTATTGTCTTATTAAGCAACTGGATAATAATTATGGAAGCCATATTAGATTCCTATGAGTACAACACTTATTACATTGATTCGTAACATTTTCTTAAGTAAGTTAAACTTAATTATTATAATAACAAAGCCAACATGGCTTATATAAAATTAAATGCATAATATAAAAATATCCTACATGTTTAGGCGTAAAAGAAACTTTATCAACAAATATGAGTATCCAGCATATCTTTTCATTTTCTCACCAGTTATTTTTATTTTACAACTGCAGCGCCGCCTACATGCTAGCATACATTCCATCCAAACCTGATTTTCTACCAAACAAGTCCCATACACCTTCAGTCTTTACGGATCACAGTCACAATCACAGCCCCCACAATCAGTACAGCACTCACCACAATCTCCACATCCCCCATCACCGCAGCAGTCGAAACACCCTGCAGTTCCATCAGTGGTATCCTGACTATCTTCACAGCAATTAGTACAACAATCAGCAAAACTCTCAAAGCAGCTTTCTGTACAACTTCTTATTGATAAACAAATATCAGATAATAATCGGCAACAACAATAAATGCATAATGCATCATCATTATTGTTGTCATAGTAAAAACAGCAATCAGTTGCAAAATCATCACTTTCTATTTCCCGCCTTCGTTTTTTCTTTTCTTCTTCTTCTTTTTCCGTTGCATCTGGGTCTATTATCTGTGGGTTTAGTCCTTCCATTTCATACACTGATTCAGGAATCGCAGAAGATGCTGGCTGATTTGTTACAACTTCTTCCATTTTCGTTTTTTTTAATATTTTGAAAAAGGAAGTATGTCTATGGAAGGCTTCTATCTATTTCGATTTAAAGTTTAGTAAGCAACTTACGAAGTAAGTAATCTTTAATAAAACTTTTATAAAAATGTTTGTTTTTACCCAGTTTTATACATTTTTATACGGAAATTGATGTTCATAAATAGGTACCAATTCCATTATTATTACTTAAAACTGGTTCTTGTTATTAGAGTTTTTCCTCCTTTAATATAATACCAATAATCTGAGTATTATATCATCTTTAAATCTGGAAACTATATACCTACTTAAGTTTTTTGTACCATGATTTATATGATATGATTAGAACTGTACAATACTGTACTGATCTCTGTAGAAGGGTAGATGTAGATGACGGGTTCTAAAAGATTTGTAAGTTAAATTAGATTTTCTAATTTAGAAAAAACAAAATACGAGAGCCTATAAAACTTAATAAAAAGGAGGAAGGAAGGAAAAAAAATCAAAACAATATGTATGTAATAGAACTTCTTGAGTACCTACCTACTTGACTAAGTTGACACTTGACACTTGACGATTAACAAATGACAATGACGTAGTGTAAAACCTTTAACACGTTAGCTGTCCCCATACAAAAAAAAATTCCAACCCCATATGTCCAAGTAAGTTTTTGCAATATTCCAGTTTCAAATAGTTCATAAATACAAAATTTTGATAAATGGGTCTAAACTACCCCTAATTAGGCCTCCTAGCCCCCTTTAAGTCAGTGTACCGAATACGGTACACGGACGTATCGAGTTGAATTAACGTGTACACTTTAGGTGTACCGAGGACTTGTGAATAGGCTGCATATAAAAAACGTTATATTTTTTGTTTATGCTGTCGTTTTTTCAAAACCATTTGACATTGAGAGAAAGTACCATTCATTTTCATGCTGTCAATTTGACAAGTATGAAGAAAGAAAGCATTCAACTTGAAAATTTTCAAATTTTGCCCAGTACTGTGCTAAACTTTCTCCTGTGAACTATTATTTTATTTTTATTTTTTTTATTTCAAAATTTAACTGTAATGTTTGCCTATCGCTAATTATCAAAACTAATAGGGTAATAGAAACCACCTAGTCCTCCGAAATTTTATAAGATATCTCTATCTATTGAGAAGTTATGTGATGAGAAGGTGGTTCCTGATACATTATATACCTATTCTGTCAAAATCTTTCGATTTCTATTTCTAGGGTCCGTTAGCTATTTTTTTATTATCAATTGATCTTGAAAAATTAATAAGAAATAGGTACATGATAAGAATATATAATATCATAAAAGAGAAGAACATTTGACGAATTGTGAACTTCCTCCTTTTTTTTGAAGTAGGGAAAAAAATTTCGTAATGTCCCGGGCTTTTTTTATTCATTGGTATTCTATCGACAAGTCCCGGCAATTAGAGCAATCTATCTTAGAAGTCCATCAAATTAGAACTCATAGAACGAGGTAGGGGTGCGTGTACCGTTTACGGTACACGGACTTGTCAGAATTGTCAGGGGTGTACTGAATTCGGTACACTGGACAGCTAACGTGACGTGTTAAAAAATACGAGTCCTAAAAATTGAATCTCTGTTTCGTTTCGTTTGTGAGTCTAGGGCCTACGGCTATCAATACTTCGACTTGGCTACGATTAGCACATCTTGGGCACAGACCATGAACTAGGCTAAGCTTTGAGCTACAAACTTGAATTAACATGCCATAGGCTTGCTTAAAAACTTTCACGTAAAACAGCCCTGTCTAACCTAACATTGACCTATCATTTTAATGACAATTGGCGGGTGACGTTGCTTTGTTTACTTTTCGTCTGACAGCTAGCGAGCGCTGTTTTCGAATTTTAAAACTGTTTGTTTTGAAATTTAATTTTGAATTGAAACAGTACATACTACATAACATAATGTAGAGAGCTGAAAGAATATAATAATTCTGATTTTGCAAACAAGAATAACTAGATTTTATTGTGAATTTAAGTGAAACATAAAAATAAAATGGTAGTAACATTCGTTTGCATATCTCAGTATTTCCTAAACAAACAAAACGTGCGGTCGTTTGATAATATTTTTAACAAAAAACTTTTTAAATTAACTGATGATGATTTTATTCGAGATATTTTTCGGGAAGACCATAGTTTGATGGAACAGTTAACTGGTGACATGACTAGCTTATTGTCTACTCTCAAAGAAAACTTGAAATTATTATCGAAGGACGATTTTAGGAACTATTTCTGCGTTGACACTTCTGAAAAGGATTTTCGGCCAGTTAGTAAGGAAATAGTTTTTACTTCATGCTGGCAAGCACTGAACGATATTGTTCCAAAAAGGTTGATTGGAAAAACAAAGAATCTGAGTATTTTTAAAAGTTTAGTTGCAGAAAATATTTATAGTATGAGAAAACAACACATTGATTTAATGAAACTTATTTTAAAATGGGAGTTCTGTACATTATTTACTAATGATAAAGTATCGTCAAAGAACATTTTATTTTATATTATTCTTTGGATATTAAAACATATCCTATCAACTATGATTTGTCTCAACTTTTATGTGACTACCTGTAAAATGGATTGTGATGAAAATAAATTGCATTATTTTTGGAAATGCCAGTGGCAAAGTTTTTATGATAGAAAGATATCGGAGTTAGTATTCAAAAAGATTATAAGAAAACATGAGACCTATTCATTAGGGAAAAAAATTAGAAGAAAACTAAGTGCAGATGTTCGACAGAGTAATACACTGATAAAAAGGGATGTTCCCAAGTTACATCTCGTTTTGAAAAACAATAATGATTACAGACCAATAGTAAGATACCGAAGCAACTCACAAACTCCAGCAGAGAAATACAAAATGAAACAGAGGTTCAATTTCCTAAAAAAACTCTCTGGCAAATCTTTGCCTAAACTAGAAAATCAATTTACAAACTTATACAAAAAATGGACCATAGCAAATAAGCCACAACTTTACTTTGTCAAAACTGATTTAAGCAATGCCTTTGGGTCTGTATCAATGGACAAGTTATTCAAAATACTCTGTGAAAAACATTTAAATTACCAGAAAATTGAAAAAAATGTAGATGTAAAGAAAAAAATGGCGATTCAGTTTAAAGAAATAATCAGTGTACTTAGAAAGCCTATTCTAGTGAGAGCAGGCTCTACTATTTTCGAATGGAAAGAAGGACTTGTACAGGGCTACAAATACTCTCCAGCATTATCGGAAATGTACTACAAACATTTAGATGAAATATACTTTGCTGAACACCTCCAAAAAACTGAAAATCAAATAAAATTATTCACCCGAATTGTTGACGACTATTTGTATATCACCGACTGTTTAGAAGACGCAAATGCCTTCTTAAATGCTCTATCTAACTATAAGAATGTTAATTATTCTAAAACTTTTGTTAATTTCCAACATCCTCATATAAAATATTGTAATGAAATGACCTTTCTGGGTTATAAATATAACACAGAAAACTTACAAGTAAGCAGAGCCAGAAATAACTTTGTTGGACAAATGTGCTACAAAATTGCATTCACAAACGCCATATCCAATGTAGGAGTGTTTTTGGAAAACAGAATTGGACAATCTGGTATACCAGTCACTCCTCACTTGTTTAATTTCCACCACAACACTGAAGAAGCTATATGGCAACACATTTTCACCACATTCTGCCTCTCTGCTAACAAATTCTGCACTATTCTAGCAATACTGTGTGATGAGACAGAAATGGTTCACTATTTGAATCTTTTCAAAATGAAGGTGGTTGTCAAATTGGGGAACGCAATCATTGACACACTTTTAAAAAACAAACCAGGCAATTTTAAGTTTATATTTTGTATCAATCATGTTCATTATTTATGTTGGAAAAGTCTGTATTTAATTGCTAAAGGTACTGTTAAGTGTAATGTGTTAATACCTTTGATTAAAGACAACTTGGCTAAAACTAATTGTTTGAACGGAAAATGGCGGGAACACGCTACAGCTATAGCGTCAAATGGAGACTTATTAAGGCCAGCTATCAAACAAATATGCCGGCGAACTGAATTAAGGATAATTTTCAAGACTTTCGAACAATTACCTCTTGGATTTGAATGTTACAACCAAAAGTTAATGAATAAAACCAAACGTTAATTAAACTCTTTTATTTATAGTTTCTAAGACACTTTTGGACGGAAATATTACAAAATATAATTAAAGCATAAGTACTTACTTAAAATATATGGACGGATTTATAAACAATACTTAATAAAATAAAATTGTAAAACTTGTATAAATGTCATAAAATGTTAAAAAACAATAAACTGTCAAGAAATAAAAATACAAAATATTAAAGGTAATTAAGGCACTGTACTGAAATACATTTTATTTTAGGTCTAGAAATACTAGAACACAAAATATATAAAAAAGTGATTTATTAAGACCTAAATTATTAGTGAGATTCAATTATTCTAGAAATTTATACTTAAATCTAGAGAAAAGTGATTAAAAGATCAGAATAGAACATAAAATGAGGTAAACTATCACTAAATGCATTCTTTTATAGGACGGAAACATATTTAGGAAGAGAAATATAGATTTTTACAGATCTTTATATATATAGTTCTACTGTACGTGTGTATGTCACTGAACCTTAACGGCTGGACCGATTTTAATGATTTTTTTTTGTATGCGTTTGGGTGGCACCCTGGATGGTTTAGATTCACACTAGCGACTATTGGATCACAGGTGGAACCACCGCGAGGGACAGCTAGTATATATACCTATACATATTTTGATTTAAGTATAATTTTATATACTGTTGTAAAAATATCGTCTTTGAGGTTTAATTCAACAGCTACCATAATTATTTGCACAGTAACATTCAGTAAAGATATGGCATACTTCAGAATAAAAAAAAATTGTATGAAGATGATATCTTTCACTCATGTTAGACACACTGCATTACAAAATGACAGCATACATACAATTTAAACTTAGTGCAATACAATAATACTTCAGAAAAATAACTTCCATACTTATCTCAGTAGTACTCCTAAGAACAGACACAAACCTACAAAAGTGCCTACAACACCATTCCTATAAGCATTTGACAAGAAATTAGGGTCCGAGGCCACGTAATACGCGGATTGTGGCGCGTCACAGGATACTACACGAGCGGCGCGGATTAACGCAGGGCCGGCGATGATTTCCGCTGATCGCTCGTTGTGTGGCAACGGCTGCAGACGTACTGCTACGTCGCTGAATATGAGGTCAGAGTACGGGAGAGGCGAGGTGAACATGCTAAAACTGGTGAGAAAGGTAAGATTAGTATTAAGTTCAATTTTTATTGATATTTGTGAAAGTTACTATAAATTATTCGAATAGGTTAGTGGTCAACCCTGGTGTCGGAGTATTACGACCGCCCAAAGGTCAGACATGGTCTGGAGATTGAAACAACCGGGACCTTCAAAAATGTCGTCAATCAGTACATAGTATAAAACAAGTCGCTATTTTTGTCTGTTTGTCTTTAAAATTTAAAATCTTTAAAATTACGCAACGGATTTTGATGCGGTTTTTTGTAATAGGTAGAGTGATTCAAGAGGAAGGTTTTTATGTAAAAAAATTCCCCAAGTCCCCACGGGAACGGGCACAACGCAGGTAAAACCGCGGGGCGCTGCTAGTAACTATATATAAGTAAGTAATGTCCCACTGCTGGGTAAAGACCTCCCATGTCACTGAAGATATCAGTACAGTGAGGAGGACAACTATACATAACCCACCTGAAATCAACAACAAGCTTATATTTCTTTGTAATACTTCATAAACTCTTACCTGAAGTCATCAGCCGCCACCCCTCCATACAGCTGCTGCGTGTATACCATCAAGTTGGAGAAGGTGTCCAACTCCGTGTGGTTCGCTCGGCCCATCAAGACGTTGCCAGGAACTTTGCCCAAGTTGCAGTGTAGATATTCGGGGGATTTTGCCCGGGTGCCTGGGAAAATGAGTTCAGATTATTTCCGCCGGTGTCCTGCCTTTTCGCAGAAAATTGTTTGCCAGATTATCACTTGCCAACCAACGTTTCGCCGAAGTTTGGAAGAATCTGGCAAACAATTTTAGGCGAAAATGCAGAGATCCATTTCCGCCTTATTCATCAACGTTATTTAACTAAAACACTTTTCTTTGTCTCTTATGCTCTTCGAAAAATAGCGTATGTCGGAAAGGGACAAACCATTTGATAGCTAAAATGCCGTTAATAAGCGTTAATTAGATAAAAGTAAAAACCAGATAAAAGTGATATTTTATCGAATATTTATCGTATATCGAATATTTATCGTATATTTTTTTGATAGGTAATTGTCTGGACCGTATGATAGGTGATCGTCTGAACGCCTGAACGATGAACGTGGCCATAAGAGGCAATCATAGACGATAATTCACGTCACTATCATCGGCGAGTATAAAAAGAAGGTTTAAGGCACTGGTCGCGTCCCCGTTGTAACTCGCAGGGCGTCTGTATCCTGTAGCCCGCCACAGCCCGCTCACCGTCGGGGCACAGCAGCTGCAGGTCGTCGGGCAGCAGGTCGCGCGCCCACCAGTCGCGGCGGCGGCCGCCGCTGACCTCGTGCACGGCGGAGTGCCGCACGAAGGCCACGTGCCCGCCGCCCTCCACCACGCAGCGCAGCGCGCCCGCCGACCCGAAGTACGGCTCCGACGCGTCGCGCCGGCAGCGCCTGCCGCCCACACAACACACAAACTTACATAATACATTTACAGTTTTTTTAAATAGTTCCGTGAAATAAGTTTTCGATTAAGCTGACGTTATAAAAGCTTGACGATAAAAAACATCGGTGAACTGATCGTCGATGAACGCGTCATCAATGAAAATGTCTTCGGTGAAATACGTCATTGATAAAAATATCATGGGAAAAACAGACCATTCGACGCAAAAATCTTCGATGAAAAATGTCGTCGTCGATAATAAACTTAACTATTAAGTTGGTGAAAACTTCATTGTATAGTGCGGCGCTCTGCCCGCGTCCACGAACTCGGACTCAGCTGTATCTCACCTGAAGGAGGCGCCGTGGCACAGGTGGCAGAGCGTGTCGTGCGGCGCGCTGCCCGCGTCCACGAACTCGGACTCAGCTGTATCTCACCTGAAGGAGGCGCCGTGGCACAGGTGGCAGAGCGTGTCGTGCGGCGCGCTGCCCGCGTCCACGAACTCGGACTCAGCTGTATCTCACCTGAAGGAGGCGCCGTGGCACAGGTGGCAGAGCGTGTCGTGCGGCGCGCTGCCCGCGTCCACGAACTCGGACTCAGCTGTATCTCACCTGAAGGAGGCGCCGTGGCACAGGTGGCAGAGCGTGTCGTGCGGCGCGCTGCCCGCGTCCACGAACTCGGACTCAGCTGTATCTCACCTGAAGGAGGCGCCGTGGCACAGGTGGCAGAGCGTGTCGTGCGGCGCGCTGCCCGCGTCCACGAACTCGGACTCAGCTGTATCTCACCTGAAGGAGGCGCCGTGGCACAGGTGGCAGAGCGTGTCGTGCGGCGCGCTGCCCGCGTCCACGAACTCGGACTCAGCTGTATCTCACCTGAAGGAGGCGCCGTGGCACAGGTGGCAGAGCGTGTCGTGCGGCGCGCTGCCCGCGTCCACGAACTCGGACTCAGCTGTATCTCACCTGAAGGAGGCGCCGTGGCACAGGTGGCAGAGCGTGTCGTGCGGCGCGCTGCCCGCGTCCACGAACTCGGACTCAGCTGTATCTCACCTGAAGGAGGCGCCGTGGCACAGGTGGCAGAGCGTGTCGTGCGGCGCGCTGCCCGCGTCCACGAACTCGGACTCAGCTGTATCTCACCTGAAGGAGGCGCCGTGGCACAGGTGGCAGAGCGTGTCGTGCGGCGCGCTGCCCGCGTCCACGAACTCGGACTCAGCTGTATCTCACCTGAAGGAGGCGCCGTGGCACAGGTGGCAGAGCGTGTCGTGCGGCGCGCTGCCCGCGTCCACGAACTCGGACTCAGCTGTATCTCACCTGAAGGAGGCGCCGTGGCACAGGTGGCAGAGCGTGTCGTGCGGCGCGCTGCCCGCGTCCACGAACTCGGACTCAGCTGTATCTCACCTGAAGGAGGCGCCGTGGCACAGGTGGCAGAGCGTGTCGTGCGGCGCGCTGCCCGCGTCCACGAACTCGGACTCAGCTGTATCTCACCTGAAGGAGGCGCCGTGGCACAGGTGGCAGAGCGTGTCGTGCGGCGCGCTGCCCGCGTCCACGAACTCGGACTCAGCTGTATCTCACCTGAAGGAGGCGCCGTGGCACAGGTGGCAGAGCGTGTCGTGCGGCGCGCTGCCCGCGTCCACGAACTCGGACTCAGCTGTATCTCACCTGAAGGAGGCGCCGTGGCACAGGTGGCAGAGCGTGTCGTGCGGCGCGCTGCCCGCGTCCACGAACTCGGACTCAGCTGTATCTCACCTGAAGGAGGCGCCGTGGCACAGGTGGCAGAGCGTGTCGTGCGGCGCGCTGCCCGCGTCCACGAACTCGGACTCAGCTGTATCTCACCTGAAGGAGGCGCCGTGGCACAGGTGGCAGAGCGTGTCGTGCGGCGCGCTGCCCGCGTCCACGAACTCGGACTCAGCTGTATCTCACCTGAAGGAGGCGCCGTGGCACAGGTGGCAGAGCGTGTCGTGCGGCGCGCTGCCCGCGTCCACGAACTCGGACTCAGCTGTATCTCACCTGAAGGAGGCGCCGTGGCACAGGTGGCAGAGCGTGTCGTGCGGCGCGCTGCCCGCGTCCACGAACTCGGACTCAGCTGTATCTCACCTGAAGGAGGCGCCGTGGCACAGGTGGCAGAGCGTGTCGTGCGGCGCGCTGCCCGCGTCCACGAACTCGGACTCAGCTGTATCTCACCTGAAGGAGGCGCCGTGGCACAGGTGGCAGAGCGTGTCGTGCGGCGCGCTGCCCGCGTCCACGAACTCGGAGCTGAGCGCGCCGGGCGCGCACGACTTGGAGAAAGACTCCGCCGCCGCGTGCGCGCCGTCGCACCCGTACGGCCTGCCGACACGCACCTCATATTATACGCCAAAAATTCGAAAAAACTATCTTTTACAAAATTTGGTTATCTTACAAATTGAGCGAAAAAAATAAGAAGACTTAACCCGGTTCGCACACGGCGTCATAGCGTTAGCGTATCGCACTACGCGGGTACGACGAGAGCTATACGAGCAGGAACATTTTCGAACGAGTCTGCATACAAAGAGGTGTAGCGGCGAATAGCAGAAGGTGTTTATGGTCATCACGATAGTCTTAGCGTACAGTTATGAATATGGATTTTTTTTCCCTGTTTCATAACCAGTTATCAAACAAAACTTTTTTCATAACCAGAACCTCCTATACATGTCTGGTCTCCTGGTACTTTTCTCTGAATTTTAATTTGATTTCGCCAAACTTGTTGAACACTACACTTGGCTATATAGGTAATCAATCTCAAGAAAATATGTTACAGACAAAAAAAACGGGTTGCACTCCGGGAGTGCCGGCAGAAGTGAAAACTTGAATATTAACGTTAAAACTTCTTACGAATTTTCGATCAGGTCACGTGTCCTGACGCGAGCTTAACAGTTTTTACCCATCACTAAAAATAAGTGCAGTCTAAAGAAAAAGTCTAATCTTCAACATCCAAAACGTCTGGTGCCGTTGGTTCTTTAGTAATGATCTTCTTCTTCATCAAGTGGATGGCCAACCTGACCAATCCTGGTGTCAGAGTTATTGAGCCGCCAAAGGCCTCTGACATGTCAAGTAACGACTACTATCCGTAGAAAGTAACCGGGACCGACGGCTTAACGTGCCCTCCGAAGCACGGAATCATCTTACTTTTCGAGCAATCAGGTGATTCAGCCTGCAATGCCCTAACCAAACTGAGGAAAGTCTCACAAAGAGATTTTTGTGAGATATTCCCACCGGGAATCGAACCCGGAACCCTCGGGTCGTGAGCCAGGCGCTCAAACCACAAGACCACGGAGGCTGTTAAAGTAAGTAATGATTCGTTTGTGCAACACATTCATTGTGTTTCGTGCGCGTAGCGTCGTAACGATACGCTTGCGTTACGACTACGCTTGCGATACAACTACGCTTACGGCCCGTGTGCGAAGGGGCTTAACATTTATTTAGCCATTTTATAGAGTGCAAGTCTAGAGAGTATAGCGTATGGCGTTTGACATAACTTTAAGCCGTACGAAAGGACATATTGTACTAACTAATATTATAAATGCAAAGTTTGTGAGGACATATGTATGTATGTTTGTTACTCTATCACGAAAAAACCACTTGACGGATTTGGGTGAAAATTTACAGTAATATCCTACTAATATTAAAAATGCGAAAGTTTGTGAGGATGGATGTATGCATGTATGTTTGTTGCTCTTTCACGTAAAAACTACTGGACGGATTTGGATGCAACTTTACAGTAATATAGATTATACATCAGAATAACACATGGGATACATTTTATCCCGAAATTCCCGCGGGAACCGATACAACGCGGGTAACGCGGGGCGCGGCTAGTAGGTTATACATCAGAATAACACATGGGATACATTTTATCCCGAAATTCCCGCGGGAACCGATACAACGCGGGTAACGCGGGGCGCGGCTAGTAGGTTATACATCAGAATAACACATGGGATACATTTTATTCCGAAATTCCCGCGGGAGCGGGTAACACCGCGGGGCGCGGCTAGTAACACATAATAATTTACAATATCTTATAATAGTTGTGTTTGCAAGCAAATAGTTCTCGGGACACTCTCAGGGGCGCTTCAAATTTACACACAAAATTAGGTGTCAATTGTATGGTAACAGCCAGTCCAATGTGTATATAATAGAAGTCAGTGAATCCAAGGTACAAAAATATGCCTAAAAAATTTGTTTATTGGCGTGCGCTGCTAAAACTATTGATGATACATAAAAATAATGTTCTACACATTTGAAGTACTTATTATTGTAAACAAATAAGTTCTAGAGGGCATATGTCTAACTATAACTGTTAAGGTTCTAACTATGTTAAGGTTCAATAACTGTATTTTGTTAAAAAAAGAGTGTAATTAAAGTTAAAGATATCCATATGATGATAGGTACTAACAAATAACTCTACAATCAATGTTAATAATGATACTTTAAATACCTGTTTAAATTATTCAAATCGGACAGTTAGTTTCGGAGTTATCATGAGAAATATACAAAATAGTAATGTTTGAGCTCGGTCGGGCTGTTATACCTACTGTTTTTTGCGGGCCGAGCACAAACGAAGAAGACACGCTATGTAATATCCCAAATGAAATCTTGATTGATCGAAGTGAAGCGAGAGCAGGTCCCTAGTTGCAATAAAAATAGACCAAAGTATGCTAAAACACAGTACCTGATCCACCCATTAGACAGCAGGTACGCGAGCGGGTACACCCAGCCCGCCGCAGTCCCGATCCCCGTGTGACAGGTGTTCTTGCCCCGCAAGTAAGTGATGTCAGTGTCGGGATCTTGTTCCTTGGCTACAGCTACTGCGTAGTAGAAGTTATCCCCGCTTGTGTATATCTGTTGGGAGAATTAATTTGAGTTGTACTTTGATTAGTTAGTGTAAGTAAGGAAAAGATAAGATACGAGTTAAAATATAGACTTATGTGGTCAATTTTCCAGGCTAAGATTATTTTTGAAGAGGAAAAATGTTTGGTGCTTTCCTCAATGGAAGAAGTTGTTTTTGGTTGAAAAATTGTGTATTTTTGTTACCGTTTTGCTTCATTAAGGGCCATGACAATAATTACTAAAGAACCAACATGAGTAAAAGTATTTTCTTCTTATTGTTTTTACTTTTTACATTACATGAACCTTACAAATTATACAGGGGTTTAAAGTTGAAGTTATACAGGGTGTACCAACCTCCTGCATGAACGGCACCAGCCTGTTGTGCTGCGCCGCGTGCAGCATGTCGGCCGAGTCGAGCGCCACGATATCCGCCGCGCCCTCGGCCACGGCGCGCGCGCAGTGCCGCCCGCTGTGCCCGCGCCAGCACGACAGCGCGGGCGACAGGAACGCCGCCTTGATACCTTCCTGGGGGCCACACGGTGGAATGTCACCAAAGTTTATTATTTGGAAATATATAGTGGCTATATGTTTTTGAAATTTTCAGAGTGGACATTTATTTGAAAATCTGCCCGTGTATACATTTCATTGCACGTGACTGTACTTGTAAGTTATAGGTAAGCACGGGTTTTTTCATAAGGCGGTAAGTATCTCAAGTGTGTTTGTGTGGGCGTGTGCTTAAAGAAACCTAACTAAACGTGAATGCTCTGTACCCTCATCTTGGTGCACTTGATCATCTCTGCGTCGCTGGTGACGCACAGCACGGCTCTCTTGACGGGACACTCCCTGATGCCGAGCACCGCCTTCTCCGCCTGGTCGCCCACGTGCTTGTTGTTCAATATGAACTTGGCGGCTTGTTCGTTTTCCTTCAGTATTAGGAAGTTCATTGTTGCGTCCTGTGAGTGTAAATTTATGATATGTAATTAGTTATGAAATACTAGCCGCGCTCCGTAGTGTTACCCGCGTTGTCCCCGTACGCGCGGGAATTTCGGGATAAAATGCATACAAGTATTATTTTAATGTATATTACTGTAAAGTTTCATCCAAATCTGTTTATACAAAACAATTAGTATTATTTTAATGTATATTACTGTAAAGTTTCATCCAAATCTGTTTATACAATTAGTATTATTTTAATGTATACTAGCTGACCCGGCGAACTTCGTACCGCCTTAGCGTAGCAATGATGCACTACTTTTTTTTGTATAGCTGACCTATCTTAGGTATGAGTACCTATTCAGTTTGAACTGGAATCTAAAATATCCTCGATATCCAGGGGCTTCATTTTTGAATTTCAATGCCTTGCAATGTGGACACACAATATTCATTAGTCCAATAGCAACAATTTGCTCTGAACTGTAATCAATTGCCACATTATAACTGAATGCAGCTCTGTGGGGATTAAACACAACATTTCTATCTTGATATCTATTCCGTTCAAGTTCATTTCGCGCTTCGCGTTGCTCATCAGTTTGATTTGCTCTTATATTTCTTTGACTTGCCGTATTTCGAGTTCTGCGGCCTAAGTTTGTACGTCTGGTTGGTGGCATTGTTAAAAACGAAAATCCAACTAAAAATAAAAAGCTCTCATACATTTTCTGTGTAACCATGTATACCAAATTATAGTATTGTGTAGTCACCAAAAATTACTAAAAATCAATATGAAGCTGTGAACTTACCGTGATTAACAAACACTTATTAGCAAACAAAAATCTTCTTAGTCTTTAAAACAAAACAAACTTTATCAAAAACTTTATAAACTTATTGTTGGCGCGGTTATTTAAATCGAGTAATATTTTTTCCCAGTTGGCACATCACTATCACAGATTACCACAGATTTTTTTTATAAAGCCAATGTACTACCACAGATTACTAAATAGGTTATGCGAAGTTTGTATAAATGCGTTCTGAAATCAAACTCATATACTCAGACCACACTTAGGTGCGCCTACCTATATTTTACCTTAGTAACGTCAAAAAATCGGAACATTTAAAATATTTATCTATACATAACTATTCCGTGGCGAGTTATTTTCAAAAATTAATTAAGTAACCACGTTTCCGAACAAATGATACTCGAATTTAATTAAGTAACCACGTTTCCGAACAAACAATGCTCTTTCAATATAGTCTATGGCTGTGAATGACATTGACATTCGTTACGCGTGTTTTTTTAAATATGCAAAATTAAATGTATATTTTTCAATATTTCTGAGAGATTTTCTTAATATTTTTTTCCGTGAGAACCTTCTCCTAATAATAACAAATACAACAAAAAAAGAATTAGTGAAATCGGTCCAGCCATTCACGCGTGATGCGACGACAACAAAAAACGGGTTTCATTTTTATATACATATATAGATTACTGTAAAGTTTCATCCAAATCTGTTTATACAATTAGTATTATTTTAATGTATATTACTGTAAAGTTTCATCCAAATCTGTTCAGAAGTTTTTGCGCGAAAGAGTAGCAAACATACAAATAAACATAATATGTATATCCATATTATCCATCCTCACAAACTTTATTACTTAACGATATTTTCACTTTCTTGATGGGTCCAGCTTATACAACAGTAGTATAAAAAAACATTCATCTTCACTACATAGTATAAAACTAGCAGCGCCCCGCGGTTTTACCCGCGTTGTACCCGTTCCCGTGGGAATTTCGGGATGAAAAATAGCCTATAACCTTCCCGTTGAATGTGGCTATCTATTACAACAAGAATTATTCAAATCGGTTCAGTAGTTTCTGAGATTAGCGCGTTTAAACAAACAAACAAACAAACAAACAAACAAACAAAACAAACTCTTCAGCTTTATAATATTAGTATAGATAAAGTCGTCTCTGTTTCGTATCTGTCTGTCTGTATGCTTAAATCTTTAAAATTACGCAACGGATTTTGATGCGGTTTTTTGTAATAGGTACCAGTCCGATTTGAATAATTATTTTGGTATTACATAGCTACATTCAACAGGAAGGTCATAGGTAATTTTTCATCCCAAAATTCCCACGGGAACGGGCACAACGCGGCTAAAACCACGCTGCTAGATAGCCGATAAATCGCACTTACTTGTAACAACAAATCTGTTGTTTCATTAGATCTGAACAGATGGAACGGCAGTTCTATTGGTCTTCCTGCGTCGTCCTTGCGGTATGGTTGGTACGGATCCATTGTGAGGAGGCGGTTGTTACTGGAACGAATTACATTTGTTTTAACTTGATGTTTCGCCAATAGATGGTGTGTTAGTACAGTACAGTAAGTATAGTACATTTTGTTGACTGGGTATAATAGTTTCTATATTTGAAAATATATAAAATACTAGCGGCGCCCCGCGGTTTTACCCGCGTTGTGCCCGTTCCCGTAGGAATTCCAGGATGAAAAATAGCCTATAACCTTCCCGTTGAATGTGGCTATCCATTACAAAAAGAATTTTTCAAATCGGTTCAGTAGTTTCTGAGATTAGCGCGTTTAAACAAACAAACAAACAAACAAACAAAACAAACTCTTCAGCTTTATAATATTAGTATAGATTATAGTACATTATACTGTATAGGTATACACAATCTACTATGTAGATTGGTGGAATATTATACTAATACTGAAAACCAGCGCTGCCTGGAGTAGTGTACTCTGGGCAGCACATGCTGAGCTTTCTCCATTTGCTAATTTTAAGATATTTTGAAACTTTTGCCCTTGCACTTTAAGTTTAAAACAATAAATAAATAAATGCGAAAGTTTGTGAGGATAGATGTATGTATGTATGTATGTATGTATGTATGTATGTATGTATGTATGTATGATGGATGTAAAACTACAGGACGGATTTGGATGAAACTTTACCGTAATATAGGTCATGCATCAGAATAACACATGGGATACATTTTACCCCGGTGTTACCCGCGGTGTTATCCATATCATATCTTGTCGTCTTCCATCACGTTCATTGTGCTATACGAGGGCTACTATCATTTTTTTTGTAGGATAAACTAACAGGGTATGTATAAAAGTGAATACTAACTAATTATTATCAAAGTCGTTCCTCCTTTCGACATAGTTTCTATTCTCGAAGGGGTACCGCGAGCGCTCGGTGCTGGTCACTCCCCGGTACAGATCCGTTTGGTTCGCGTTCGTGTTGTAGGGGTTGGGGTCGCCGTACAGCTGGACGAGGCGCTGGAGGTATCTTTGGAAGCTGTGGACAAACATTTATTTTATATACCAGCAGCGCCCCTCGGTTTTACCCGCGTTGTGTCCATTCCTGTGGGAATTTCGGGATGAAAAATAGCCTATGTTACTCGTGGATAATGTAGCTTTCGAATGGTGAAAGAATTTTTAAAAACGGTCCAGTAGTTTTTGAGCCTATTCATTACAAACAAACAAAGTTTTCCTCTTTATAATATTAGTGTAGATAAGTAAATTTAAGTTTGATAAGGTTATTGGCTAATATTTTTTTTCGGAGTTTTCAGAACGCCTCAAGGCTCAGAATTGGTATATCGATTGACCAACAATTAGCACGGTAGCGCTCAGATATAAATGCCATTATAAAACACCCATCCAGGGCCGAGCTGCTCATTGCTTAACAATAACGATGACTTAATATTGCTTAGATAAACTATTTCATGAACGCTATTGGGTGAACAGTAATAAATGGATATCAAATTATTCTATCCTAGGTAAGTTCGACATTTTATATATATACTAGCTGCGCCCCGCGGTTTCACCCGCGTTGTACCCGTTCCCGCGGGAATTTCGGGATGAAAAATAGATGTTGGCCGATTCTCAGACCTACTCAATATGCTCACAAAATTTCATGAGAATCGGTCAAGCCGTTTCGGAGGAGTACGGGAACGAACACTGTGACACGAGAATTTTATAAATAAGATAATTTTAACAGACTTTAAGCTATACCAAAGACAATCCTAAAATAATTATCAAAATCAGTTCATGAATATACGAGATTTTGTTTTTTTTTGTTTGAACGCGCTCATCTCAGAATCTACTTATCCGATTTAAGTCATACAGGTACGGGCACAATGTTGGTACGAGGTGCTGCGTTGTATGAACATAACTACCGTGTTATCTGCACATCGGTGTGCGCGCTGCTGGTGACGATGGCGTCTGCGGGTACTCTGCCCCAGTGGCAGCGCAGCCAGTCCGTCACGGGAGCCCGAGATCCGTCGCGGCACACCAACTCGAACTGGTCAGGGGACACGCCGCCTGACAATAAATATTATGTAAACAAATACTATAACTAAGAACCTTTGTAAGTTTGATTAGGTTGCAGCCAACCCTGGTGTTAGACTTATTTAACGACTAGCGGCGCCCCGCGGATTTACCCGCGCTGTGCCCGTTCCCGTGGGAATTTCGGGATAAAAAAATAGCCTATAACCTTCCCGTTGAATGTAGTTATCCATTACAAAAAGAATTATTCAAATCGGTTCAGTAGTTTCTGAGATTAGCGCGTTTAAACAAACAAACTCTTCAGCTTTATAATATTAGTATAGATAAGGTTATATATAAGCTACAGCGCCCCGCGGTTTTACCCGCGTTGTACCCGTTCCCATGGGAATTTCGGGATGAAAAATAGCCTATAACCTTCCCGTTGAATGTGGCTATCTATCACAAAAAGAATTATTCAAATCGGACTGATAATTTCTGAGATTACCTCGAACATACTTTTAACTTTTACTATAAATTTTTCCTCTTTATAATATTAGTATAGATATTTCATCCCGAAATTCCCACGGGAACGGGTACAGCGCAGGTAAAACCGCGGGGCAGTGGTGGTAAATCCACTTACTTACCCAATATCTTGTTAGAGAGTAGCGCGTGTTGTATCGTCGTGTCTCGCACGAAGGCTATCTCCCCGGAATTGTTCGCCACTAGACAACGTAACGCTCCTTCGTACCCGGCGAACGGGTCGGCGAGCGTGCAGCGAACGCCCGCGCCGCCAGTGCATAGTCGACATAGTCTGAAATAATTATTGTTATATCACTACATAGTATAAAACAAAGTTACATTCCACTGTCTGTCTGTCCCTATGTATGCTTAGATCTTTAAAACTACGGAACGGATTTTGATGCGGTTTTTTTAAATATATAGAGTGATTCAAGAAGAAGGTTTATAAGTATAAAAATTCTCGAAATTTCCACGGGATGGGCACAACGCAGGTAAAACTGCGGGACGTATTCGTAAACATAGTTTAATTTCTACTTACTTGTCAGAATTATCTCCAATAGGGTTGTACAAGTCCTTCAGCGAGTTGGGAGCGCAAGACTCGCCGAAATATTCTATCGCTGACTTGACGTGGTTGTTGCAGTCCGTGATCTTGAGGCCTCCTTCTTGCATTAGCTGTAAGAATAATAAGAATATTAATGGAGTATCATAAATTAATCACTACATAGTATAAAACAAAGTCGCTTTCCGCTGTCTGTCTATCTGTCCCTATGTATGCTTAGATCTTTAAAACTGATTGATTCAAGAGGAAGGTTTGTAAATATAAAAAATCCCAAAATACCCACGGGAACGGGCACAACGCGGGTAAAACCGCGGGGCGCTGCTAGTTATACATAAAGCTTTATCTAAAAATCTATTTCATAAAGGTAAAGTTAAGTACTGGGATCTTTTTGATGGATATTCTTCATTTTCCTATCTTCAGTCATCTATTTTTATGTACTCCTAAATGTAAACTATAATTTGGCCATTTTCCAACTGTAGATTTTTCAAAGGGAAAAGGTTTAGTAATAAGATAAGAATCGGATTATTATTTCAGGATAATTTGTGTAAAGTAAGCATTCATACATACCACATGCACAGGCATCACCCAGCCCGCCAGCATGCCGACGCCCGAGAAGCAGGCCTTCGCCCCTCTTAGTGTTTGGAGCCCTGAGCTAGTGGTGACGTGCGGCAGACCTCCCTTGTGGATTACAGCCACTGAGTACTGGTACGGTTCTGAGTTGCCATATAGCTGGAAAAATTGTATTATTGTTAGTATATGAGACAATTGGGATACAACTTAAATAAGTAATGTCTTAATGCAAGGAAATATTCACATTGGAACTGTAGGTGAACCCACAGTAAACAGCTAGATGTATAAACTGTTTTAGTTTAAAATATAAAACCTAAGAACTGCTACTTTTCATGCCAATATTCACACAGAAACAGATACATCAAGGATAAAACCACAGACTGCTATTTACTATTAAAACTAGTATGGGTGAAGCTGCAGGGAATAGCTAGTTATTTTCTATACTTACTTCTTGCATAATAGGCACCAAGGAGTGATACCGTCCTGCGACATACACCTCTCCAGCGTCCAGGGCTAAGAGTGACGCCTCGCCTCGGTCCACCCAATTCATGCATTCTTCAGCATCAAATGCCTGAAGTGATACATTTACTTTGAGTGAGAACAAAAGTTATATTATGACTGATTGTTTAGGTTAGTAATAAAAAATATTCCAATAAAAGTATTTTTATTAATAAAAAAATATTGATAAATTTATTTATTTTTATTTATTTATTTATTGATCACCAACACAATGTACACTAAAACAAGATAGAGAATACATTTAAATAGACACAGAGGTTAGTTACATTGCAATTATAGGTGACGACTGCATGCATAGTCAACAATTAAGCTTAATTTAATTTGGTAAATAACAGACTATCGACAAAATAACATGATTTACAAAATTTTACAAAATCATACATAAAAAAAAGATAAAAGAGACATATCATAGGTTTTAAAACTAAACATACAACTTAACAAAACATAAAAAATAATATTAATAATACATACAAAGAAAATACATGAACCCTCTACGTATGCTTATGAAATGTAATAGCCTTTCGAAACTGGCGAAAGTTACCCCCGAATAGGTCGATATCTTCTAATTTCACAAGGGCATTGAATTCGCGGGTCATTCTATTAAGGGGTGCATTTTTACCAATATTTGAATAAGATCGAGTCTCACTCAATACAGCCATATTCCGAGCAGCTCGAGGGATTTTAGAGGGTACAGTGAAGTTAAGAGCAGATAGGAGGCCGGGCACGTCAAGCATTCCGTTAACCAATTTGAAAAGAAAAGAGAGATCAAACATATGTCTACGATCAGATAGGGAAGCCATCGCAAAGTACTTTAGCCGTTCCTGGTAAGATTGAGCTTTTTTCGCAAGATTACATGAAAATGTGAGATGCCAGAGAAAACGTTTTTGTACACTCTCAATTCGCTTTCTGTAAATATCATAAAATGGATTCCAGACCACAGTACAATATTCCAAGTGACTACGGACAAGTGTGTTGAACAACAGTATTTTAGTTGACGGTCTTTTAAAATCTCTACAATTACGTAACACAAAGCCTAGGCTTCTAAATGCTTTGGTACAGATACTATCGATATGTGTATTGAACCGTAACTTGTCATCGATAATCACCCCCAAGTCCCTGATGTGATCTTCGACTTTTAAAGTAACGTGACAGAGGTTATAATCAACTACACTTGGTTTATTTGATTTCCTACAGAAATTAATAGCAAAACATTTCGCAACATTGAGATCGATTTTGTTCGCCTTACTCCACGCAGTGAGCCGGTCAAGATCATCTTGGAGCAGCGATGAATCAAGTGGTGACTTAATCACTTTATAAATCTTAAGGTCATCGGCAAACATACTGTACTTGCTGTTTCGAAAACATTCACCTATGTCATTAATAAAAACGTTAAAAAGTAAAGGGCCTAAGTGAGAACCTTGCGGTATACCTGATGTAACCAGAAAAGGATCTGAAAAGCACCCACCTAGAACAACAAGGGACCTTCTCCCGGATAGATATGAAACGAACCAACTTAACAAGGACCCGCCAATGCCATAGTATGAAAGCTTCTCGATAAGTAATATGTGGCAGATTCGATCAAAAGCCTTACTAAAATCTGTATACACTGCAGCAACTGAAGAATGAGCATCGACTTCTTTAAATACGTAGTCAACAAAAGAAACCAGGTTGGTTGCAGTAGACTTTGCTTTCATAAAGCCGTGTTGGTGAGGATCAATAAGCTGTTTGAAATGCCAATACAACGTAGGACAGAGAAGCTGTTCAAATACTTTGGCAAATACAGGAAGGATGGAAATGGGCCTGTAGTTCTTAACCTGTTCCTTACCACCGGCCTTATGTATCGGGACAACATGGGCTGTTTTCCAGTCAGATGGAAAGATGCCAGTCTCTAAAGACTTATTAAATATTATGCACAAGGGTCGCGTAAGTGCTGGAGCACACTTAGCTACGAAAATAGCAGGCAAGCCATCGGAACCAGCACCCTTACGGTAATCAAGTCTTTTTAAAATCTTAAGAATCTGATCATCTTTGAATTTAATTGACGTTAAATAATTTCCGGTTGAAATATTCTTTAGGTGATTAACACTGTTAGTGGAGGCGGTAGTTGGATTGCTTTTATAGACTGAGGAGAAATTTTCTGCGAAAAGATTGCAGATATCTGTGGGATTATTTGCATTTTTTTTATCGAAACACATTTGAGCGGGGTAGTTACTATTGTCTTTCTTTTTATGCTTAATATAGGACCAGAATAGTTTAGAATTAGAGCGTAGGCTATCTTCAAGCCGCGAAATATAAGAACTGTAGCAGGAAGAAAGTAGACGTTCAAGACGACCCTTAGCCAATGTGTACGAAATCTCATCAAGTGGGTTGTTGTTGAATTTCTTTAGCTTATTTTTATATTTTAGTTTCTCTTTGAGTACACTTATTAATTCGCGTGAAAACCAGATGGGGTATCTTTTCGCTTTTCGGTAGTATTTTGGAACAAACTTTACAATCGCTGTGCGTAGGTATTTGTAAAAAACATGAACCATTTCATCGACATTGCCACACTTTGCCAGCTCTTTATCCCAGGATATTTCATCCAAAAAGGCAACTATTTTATCATAGTCCGCTTTGAAGAAGCAGTAATGATTATCGTTGTTGGGAGTAAGTGACTTTACATTAGTGAGCTTCAAGTAGAAACTAATAGGAGGGTGGTGTGGATCCACAACCGAAAGGGCATTAGATACGACATTAAGATCAGTTACTTTTTTATTGCATAAGATGAGGTCTAAGATTTTCCCTTTTTGATTTACAATATGATTGAATTGTTTAAGATCATTCAACGTCATAAAATCGGTAAATAAAGTAGCATACAAGCTGTGATTAGTATTAAAGACAGGCGAATCGTCTGAGAGTTCCCATGTTATAGAACTAAGATTAAAATCACCCACCAATAAAACATTATCATAATTACATTGTTCAAATACGCGATTACAGTTATTTAGAAACTCTTCCAGAATATGACGTTGAATGGGAGGAGGGAGATAGACTGCACATAATAAAAGCTTAGTCTTTCTGCCGTTCTCATCATTGCAATCGATCTCTATCCACAAATCCTCGCATTTCGACTCAAAATTCCCTATGCGTCTGGAACTGAATCTGTTTGACACAGAAACAGTAACACCACCTCCATTTTTCCTGTTGTGGAAACCACTTGATTCCCTGTCCCTTCTATATACAGCATAACGGCTGTCAAAGAGTTCAAAATCAAAAACACTGTCGTTCAGCCAACTCTCGCTCAAAGCAATCACGTCATAATTATTGCAGATTACATTATTGAAAAAGTCGTTAGTTTTCGTTCTCAAGCCTCTCACATTTTGGTAGTAAAAATTGATCATGCAATATCGAATTTAAATATGAATGTCAATGAATAACATAAAACTTAAACTAATTACCTAAATTATTGAGAGTGGACCTGTCTTTTATTATAATAAAACTAGTACTATCAGTCTTCCGCATGAACACCTTGCCGTCACGAACCCACACGAAACGATAGTTGAGCTCCTTGGCTTTCTGACGAGCAGCAGCATGAAGAGCTTTAGCCTCAGGGGTTAGATGTTCTGTGACAAACACCGCAGATTTCTTCGGTCCACTATAACCAAGGTGGCTAGAGTTCAGTTTGTCTGCCGGATTAGATTTGTTGTATTTGATGACCCCAGCCAGGAATGTATCGCGTAAACGGCGGCTACCAAACTTAACTAAGATGGAGCGAGGTCGAGGACTGGACGTGTTTAACTTGGCAATTCGGCTGCAGTAATGGAGATCAGCATCGGCGACTGGACACTTAATAGTTTTGGCTATTTGCTGCACCACGTTGTATAAGTTTTCACTGTTGTGCTCGGGGACACATTGAATCTCCAGATTGTTAGTGCGCGACAACTGTTCAACGTGTTGCAGACGTTGTTTCAGATCGCGTGTTGTGCCAAGAAGTTCTTCGTTTTCACTTTTCAGTTGATTGATCAATTTCTTCTGTATCTCGGTCTCCTTATTGATAGCTTCGAATTTTGAGTCCAAAAACGATATAGATTCTTCGAATGCTTCAAGTTTCAGAGTAATATTTGTAAGGTTGGCGGTTAGCTTGCGGTCCAACTCCTCCCTTATGATATCTCTGATAATTTCAGCAGACAAACAATTGCAATTACTTGAGCTGCGAGGCTTGGCGCGGAGTGTGACGTTGTCGCGATGAGAATCAGGGGAGCAACCGGTAAGTCGAGTGGTAACGGGGGCAGAGGTCGCCGCAGCTGCGCCACGAATAGGAGTGTTAGAATTGTCGCCCTGTTTAGGTTCTTTGCAGCGACAGGTCGGACACACCCATGTCTTAATAAACTCCTTGCTGAAGCTATCGAAGTCCTTCTTATTGAAGTTCACACAAGTGTGGTGAAATTTATCATTACATCTGCAGCATTGTAAGAAATGAACTCCTTTAAGAATGTTAGGACAACCTGCACATTTCTGAGAATTCATTGCTCTTGCAAAGTAATGGGTGCGTTCAAAGTGCGTTCAAATGAGGCACCAAACCATGCAAGTCAGTTGAACGAGGCATGGTGTATGCAGCGGCGGCGATGACTCAGTGCAAGCGGGCGAACTGCGAGTTGTCGTAGGTCAGGGTTTTTGAACGTTATTTAAAATATTTAAACTTTAATCAGAAATATCTTCAAAAGTACTGGGAGTTTTACAGAATTGTTTTCACTGTCACGTCGATCACTGAATTGTACACTGAATTAATATGTTTGTTTTTGTCGACAGTCACTTTTTACTTGTTTTATCAATTAAAAATCACGGAGCAGAATTATAACGATGTGACGTTTATGATCGCGGGACGCGCTGTTAAATGATTTTTACTTTTAATTTTTTTGCCAATTGCCCAAGTTTTTGTAAAGACAAGTTCTTTTTATAATATAGAAAGATATTAATTATTCTCAATTGCTCATCTTAGTAGCATCAACTAGGGCTCATCTTAATTTTATTTTTGCCATGGACGTAGCCAGAATTGCTTATTTTTGACCAACTTAAAAAAAGGAGGACATTCTCAATTTGGATATTTGTATTTTTTTATTGGATAAGCTTGGAGGTGTTACAAGTACTTCATATCACAATCAAAATGAGATTTTAATAGGTTCTTTGCCTTAAATGCTGACATACCCTTTTACACTGCAGCTCAATATAATCCTGCTGGAACAATCCCTTGTCTAAGACAGTGGTGTTGGCTAGTTTCAGACATTTTTGCTGTTCCAGTATTGAAACTGTGCACCATGTGATTATATTGTCCCCTTCTACTTGTACACTTACTGATGTACCTGAAAGAATGATTTAATATTGTGATTGAGTGTACATGATACTTATGAATAAACCTGTACTGTATAGTGTTAGAGGACTTTGTTTGGAGTCGAGTTTTTTGTAAGTCATTTTAAGATTTAGTCAGACAAAGTTTAATCCAATTACAGTCCTGTACATATATTTTTATTTAATTACAGTACACTGGAAATAACTGACATAAAACATTATGGACCAAGAGCCCGCGAACCCCAGACCTTCGTTATTTTATAAAAGCTGAAAGTTTGTCAGCGCATGCTCCCACACACAGGTAAGAACGATGGACTATTATGAAGTTTGGGTTATAGTGGCTTTGGCAGGTATACGGTACTAAATGTCAATGGTCGAAAACACCAAGTTGGCCATCGATTTCGATATCACCGTCAAAGGGTGACTTGTACAACTCCTCAAGAGCTTTCAAATGACATAGGTCATGTCACTGTTGAGCATTAGGATCAGCGTCCATGGCATAGGCCAACTCCAATCTTCGGTGGTCGAAAACACCAAGTTGGCCGTCGATTTCGATGTCACCGTCAAAGGGTGACTTGTACAACTTGTCAAGAGCTTTCAAATGACATAGGTCATGTCACTTAGGATCAGCGTCCATAGCATAGGTCAACTCCAATCTTCAATGGTCGAAAACACCAAGTTGGCCGTCGATTTCGATATCACCGTCAAAGGGTGACTTGTACAACTTGTCAAGAGCTTTCAAATGATATAGGTCATGTCACTGTTGAGCATTAGGATCAGCGTCCATAGCATAGGTCAACTCCAATCTTCAATGGTCGAAAACACCAAGTTGGCCGTCGATTTCGATATCACCGTCAAAGGGTGACTTGTACAACTCTTCAAGAGCTTTCAAATGACATATGTCATGTCACAAATCACACTTAATTATTTGATGAATTTAGATCGGTATTTTACACACCTTTAGTACCGTTTATCTGCCAAAGCCACTATAACCCAAACTTCATAATAGTCCATCGTTCTTACCTGTGTGTGGGAGCATGCGCTGACAAACTTTCAGCTTTTATAAAATGACGAAAGTCTGGGGTTCACGGGCTCTAGGTCTATTACATATCATTTAATTGAAAAGTAAACCGAACAAGCATGAGTAACGACGATTGTTTTGTAACAAAGTTGTGAACTTTTAGGAGCGACTTAAAACAGGAATTTAATATGAAACTTACCGATTAAAGTTACTAAAAATAATAATGTGTATACGAAATTCATTATTATAGTTGTTTTATCCACTTTATACAAATATTAGCTGCATTATTTCCAATTTAAAACAATTTTACCGACAAATTGTTTGACTTGACTTGACAGTTGACACACCCAAACAACACTCGACAAAAAAAAACTTAAATTCCATTCCACCAATCACAAACGGGCAAAGTAAACGAGGTACCGGCCGTACCGGAACGGAAGATGCCATGCCATGCCTTTAATAAAGTGTCACTGTCATATTAATGTAAATAAATGTCAATGTCACATTTGTTTAAAATAAATTGTATAGCTGACATTGACATTAATTGTCACCACTAAATTTATTTTCTATTTTTCGGAAATCTCATTGAATAATTCCATTGAAAAAGCAAATTAAATATTATCAAAGTAATCTATTGAGATTAAAATAGGTCTTAAAAGGTAAGCCGAAGTTCGACATTAAGAAAATGTCATTTGCACGTCTGATTGCAGAAATTTAATTAAAATTACATTGTTGCAGGTTTATTATTGAGGTTATATTTATATTGGAATAATAACAAACATTGCACGTGTTTTTTCTTAATTTTTCGTCATGGTTGTGTTTACATGCGGCCACTGCGGAGAGTCGGTAACCAAGCCGAAAGTTGAGAAGCATTATATGACAAAATGTAGAAATAGGAGTCCAAATCTATCTTGTATGGATTGTTTCAAAGATTTCTTGTGAGTATGTTTGATATATTGATATGTATACACGCCGATAACTTGTAGGCTATTTCTAGAACGTACTACATACTTATGTATTTATGTACTGTAAATATTACTGGGGTATGTTAATATGTTTTTATCATAACTGTGTTGGCCTTGATATTGTATTTTTATTCTGTGTGATAACGATTATAGTTGTTTTTATTTACATAACAACTTGGCGGCGAACACCGCCTAGGTTATTACTATGTAGTATATGCTATAGTTGGTATGTTGAGTATGCTAAAAGTAACATTACATTTGAAGCATAATAAATCTGCAATACAAAGGTTTTCCATGGATAATTGTGTTTATTACAATATTTGAGTGGTTTAAGAAACATTACAGCTGAAATCATTATGGAAGTATGTACCTACTATAAAACTAAGCATTTGTTAATGATTTAAATAGGTATACAAGTCAAAAAAAGTGTAATATGTTTATTAAAAAAATCTTATCTACTTGGCACTACTCATGTCTTCTGTGAGAAGAGAGGCCTTTGCCCAATAGTGGGACATTACAGGCTAATGCTTACTTGGCAAAAACCTTGCATCTCACTGACTGTAAATACAAAATTCTGAGTAGGTACACCTTAACCAAGGTATACTATAAGTAAAATGAAAACAATTTTTAATAATTTTATTTTCATTTGCAGGGGCAATGCTTATGAGGAGCATATTAAATGTATTACTGAAGCTGAAAGATACTCGGCCAAAGGGTTTGTGGCCAAGGAGAAGAAGGGAGAAAAGAAACAAAACAACTGGGTTGAAATGGTCCAATCCGTACTTGACGAACAAGAAAACGCGCCCAAAAACGTCCTCAGAATCATAGAATCTATCAGCAAGCACAACAACACACCAAGAAAGAAGCCAAAATTTGTCAACTTTGTCAAAAATGTATGCGGGCACAAAACTAACCCCAAAGACATTGATCAAGCATGGGAAATGATATCTGTCAAACTGACAGCTCTGTCAGGCCCCAATCAGAACAGGAATCAGAAGAATAACGAAGAACAGGATAAAGATGACGGTAATGATAACGATAAAGAGAATAATGAAGAGGAAGACGAGGGTAAAGAACCTGAAGTTGAAGCTAACGGAGAAGTGAATGGTGAGGAAAATGGAGAAGAAGCCAATGAAGCAGTAGCCAATGGACACGTCAAAGAGAGGAGACTATCTAAGAAAGAGAAGAAAGAAGAGAAGAAACGCAGAAAGTATGAAGCAGAATTACAAAGTGCTGAAGCTCCACTTTCTGAAGAGGAAGAAGTGGTTGTAGAAACTACTAAGAAA
This sequence comes from Cyclophora punctaria, assembly GCA_951394245.1. Lineage (NCBI taxonomy): Eukaryota > Metazoa > Arthropoda > Insecta > Lepidoptera > Geometridae > Cyclophora > Cyclophora punctaria. Next base: position 6,200,299 of record OX596190.1, read on the forward strand.
GGAAAGAAGAAGAACAAGAAAAATGAAGATGATGGAACAGAAGAAGGCAAGAAGAACAAGCGTAAACGACAAGACACAGTCAACAGTGTGACCCACGAACCAGTTGAAAACGGACCGGAACCAGTACAAAATGGAACTGGCAAAGTGCAAAAGAAGAAAGCCAAAATTAACGTAGCTGAAGAAGAGGAAGATAGCATGTGTCTTCATGATCAAAATGTTGCCAAGATCGGAGAGTTAGCTGTCAATGAGCAGTTCAACTGGCACGCTGTCATAATGTCTGTTCTGGAAAAAAAAGGGAATGAACTTCCTTTCAAAAGACTGCAGAAAAAAGTACTGGCTGAATACTCGGAAATAACTGGGCATGATGTAGATGACAGAATTGCCGATAAATTCATTAAAAAGTTGAAAAGTGCGCCAAATGTCAAAGTTGACAAGAACAGAGTGTCACTAGAGGAATAAATGTTTTTTTTTCTAGTAGCCTATGCATAATGACCACTGACCTCTATTATTAACACACTGGACTGGCTGTTACAAATGACAGCTAATTTTGTGTGGCAATTTGAAGCGCCCCTGCGAGTGTCCCGAGAACTAATTTTGAAGGTCACTGCAAGCAAATAGGGGACCACAGTCGACTTAGGTAATAACTAATTTTAGTTCCATGGACATTCGTATCTGCCTACAGTGGCCTACAGCGCCAAAATGGCGACACTCAAATAGGTACAAAATTATTATGACAGCAGTGTAAATAATGGAGGTCAGTGATAATGACCCATGTACTTTACTAATCCTTATAATAAGGACCATAAAATAAGAAAAACTGCCAAATTATTCCTCTATCATTTAACTTGAATAATAAACTTGCATTGTTTCAATGAGATGTTTTAATTAATTTTTGATTAAATCATAACTAATTAAACGGCCGACGACCGAATTGAGGGGCGTTATTACAACACGATCCTTATCTTTCCTTCCTTATAATGATGTTCCTTGTCATATTTCTCTTAATAAAACCTACCGTTACTAGGACCGAGCTCCAAATCTTAATAGCGTATTCAGGGGGACAAAATATAACAACACTAGCGGCCGCACTCGCTTCGCATCAGGTGAAAGAGCACCCTCTGTTTAGGGGTTGAATTTTGCAAAATCCTTTCTTAGTGCTCACTTACATCATGAAAGGAACCCCTGCACAAAGTTTCAAGTTTATAGGTAGAATAGTTTTGCCTATGCACTAATATAATAATATAATATAATATAATATATAATATATAATAATATTATAAAGCTGAAGAGTTTGTTTTGTTTGTTTGTTTGTTTGTTTGTTTGTTTGTTTAAACGCGCTAATCTCAGAAACTACTGAACCGATTTGAAAAATTCTTTTTGTAATGGATAGCCACATTCAACGGGAAGGTTATAGGCTACTTTTCATTCCGAAATTCCCACGGGAACGGGAACAACGCGGGTAATACCGCGGGGCGCTGCTAGTGCACTAATAAGTCAGTCAGGTTTGCCTTTTATTTATACACTAGCAGCGCCCCGCGGTTTTACCCGCATTGTGCCCGTTCCCGTGGGAATTTCGGGATAAAATGTAGCCTATAGCTGTAGCCTATAGCCTTCCTCGATAAATAGACTATCTAACAGTGAAATAATTATTCAAATCGGTTCAGTAGTTTCTGAGATTAGCGCGTTTAAACAAACAAACAAACAAACAAACAAACAAACAAACAAACAAAACAAACTCTTCAGCTTTATAATATTAGTATAGATATAGATTATAAAGGCAAGGGGCGTAATGACCTCCAATTACGCGTCTGCTTACCTTTCATCATGCATTACCTCCTTACCTAACTATATTACGATTTCCTCGTATATTATTTTATTAAATATCCTACAGAAATCCCGAAATTATTCCAGAGACAATCCATTACTGCGTCTACAATATAACTTGATAACCCGGTACACTGATTCCGCCTTTGACTACAAACATGAATAAAAAAGTTATTTGCCCCGTTTTTGCAACACACTCTCCTATTCATTTCCAATTTCGTTCTATTGCTCGGAATTATAGGATTCATGCTCTCGTACTTTGAAAAACCTGCGCGTTGCTATTCAGTTTTGTTTTTATCCGTTTTTTGATGTAGTTTCATACAATTTGTTAATATATTTTAAGATAGTTTTGTTTGCGAACAAACCCCTTTGTTATGTCTAAAAAGTTATTTTCATTCGAAGTGCTGAATCTATTTGTAACCTGCTTGTTAAAAAACCGGCTAAGTGCGTGTCGTGTGCAATGTAGGGTTCTGTGCCTAATAACATCCCTTAAGTACCTCTAGCCCCCCATTTTAAGTTCATCATTCCAAAAGTGACCAAACTACAAACGCTAAAATAACTATAATAACCTAACGTTAATAGCAACAAAGACTCGTGCATATGCTACAAACTACCTAGCAAAATGAGGCAGAATACCGTTCCCGACAGTTTATCGCTCATTCATGAAGGCTAATATAAAGGAGGTTTATTATAGTTATTACTAAGTATACCTATAGACAATATAGAGCCAACAAAGTTATATAGGCGCGAAATGTTACGGTCCTCGTAAAACAACATGTCGGAATATTACGACAATATTATTACAAGGTTTGTGATATTAGCTTTGTTATTAGGGAGGTCTATCTTTAATATATTACTTGTATATGCATTGATATTTTATTGTTATTTGTTATCATATTAACTCCTCAATATTCTATAGGTTACCTGTAACCAAAGTTCAGAACTACTAAGGTACTTACCTATTAAGGTACCATTTAGGTAAGTATAGACTTTACAGGGGTCAAATAAAAAAAACGTATTTTTTGTCGATCAAAAATAAAATAACTAATTGTCATATTTATTTGTAGGTATCTTAAAAACCTGGAATATGTTCAAAATATATTGTTTTAGATACCTAGGTACACTTAGGTATAAGTATTTTTAGGAGCAATGCATCTTAAGTTCTCTAAATATTCATAACGTAACGTAGAGACCAGTAATTCTATTCCGCCATTGCCTGCGTATATTAATGTATGAGATGAGATGAGGTGGTACCATGAAGGTTTAATCTGTGTTCGCAGGTGGCTTTATTATTTTGTTTGCTGTGTAGATATGTAAGTATGAACGTACGTATTAGGTATATCTGTGCCGCGGGATAGAATGGGCGCACAGTTTAATTTTGATCTGTTAAATGCTGGTTCTCTTAAATTTATTGAAGAATTTATTAGACGTATTATATAGCATAAACGCTTATTAACAGCACTCTAGCTATCAAATTATATTCGCTCTTTGACAAATTTTGTCAAAGAGCGAAAGAGACAAAACACTTTAAAACACTGTATGTTAAATATCGTTTATGAATAAGGCGGTCAGAGCGCCATTTTTTGTATGATTGAGGTAAAATTAACATTAACTTAAATTTAAAAAATGTCTACCACTGAATTTAGAAAATAAGTATATAATAGTAGTTTATGCAACTGTCATATAAAGAAGGGTATTAAAACACGAGTGTGAGTTTATGAAACGAGCGCAGCGAGTTTCATAATAGTAACGAGTGTTTTAATACCCGTGTTATATGCAGTTGCATACACTACTTTATCTTCACTAATGCAATTAATCAAACAAAATTTTAAAAACAAAACACATTGCGAAACATTAAATTCACGCGTACGTGTATTGTCACAGTGAACTTGCCGCCATTAAAATCTAACCAATGAGAGCGCAGCTGCGCGCGCAGGGCCGCAGGGCGCGATGTTATAATGAGATTTTACGATATCGATGTGGATATTATAACATCATGTGCAATTGCTTAAATTGAGTGTTTTAGTTGTCTGCGCTATAACAGTATCTAGTAATTATAAGTCAAGTATTGGAAACATAAGTAGAATGTTACAACATTAGTGTAGATAAATAAAATTAATACATCCGGACAAATTTATACTAATTTCAGCCAAACTAACTGGCTTATTCATAAACTCTCTTAATCTAAAACACTTTACAAAATGTTTTTGTCTTTTTACTCTTCGGAAAATAGCGTATGTCGGAAAGAGACAAACCATTTCTTAGCTAAAATAATATTTTAAAGTGTTAATTCAAGAACGTACCCAATCAGGTTATAGATTTCTAGATGCCTCAAAACCTAATTTAGGTTGAATACCTCATAAATTGTTATAATTTCACCAAAATTATAGAGACTGTCAAACATATGAAACCTCCTGCCACTATTACTAACGCAACCTATTTAAATCCAATAAATACATATTATTTGGCAATAATAAGTCACAATTTGAATTGGATCTCTCCATTTATTTCGCTTAACTCTCTGATCAAGACTTATTCCCATAGATTAGGGTACATTCTTCTGCGAACGACTGCGATGAAGTATAATCCAAGTCATTTGTCTAAACTTAACGGAATGTTCAAGTTTGTTAGGCGAGAAGGCTTTTTTAACCCGAGTTTTAAGGATGCCTTAACACCAGAGGTATGCCGCGTTCGGTATCCGGGAATTACCTACGTCAAACGTAGCGTAGCGTAGCACTAGCGTAACTTTAGCGTAGTTTTAGCGTAGCGCTAGCGTAGCTTTAGCGTAGCGTTAGGTAGTGGTATTTAATAATCATATCGAAATGGTATAGATTATCTAACCAGGCTATAGATACATAGATGCAAATAATTGAGTAATATATAGGTAGACTAGCTTTTGCCCGCGGCTTCGCTCGCGTGGAATTTAGTCTGCCGCATTAAGTTTCGTAATAAGAAAATTTATAAAAACTTTCATCCCCTATTTTATCCCCTTGGGGGTAGAATTTATCAAAATCTTTTCTTAGAGGATGCCTACGTCATAGTAGCTATATGCATGCAAAGTCTCTGCCCGATCGGTTTAAAATTGACAAAGTTTCATACAAACTTTCATCCCCTATTTTATCCCCTTGGGGGTAGAATTTATCAAAATCCTTTCTTAAGGGATGCCCACGTCATAGTAGCTATATGCATGAACTATCTCAGCCCGATCGGTTTAAAATTAACAAAGTTTCATACAAACTTTCAACCCCTATTTTATCCCCTTGGGGGTAGAATTTATCAAAATCCTTCCTTATGCCTACTTCATAGCAGCTATATGCATGCAATGTCTCAGCCCGATCGGTTTAAAATTGACAAAGTTTCATACAAAATTTCATCCCCTATTTTATCCCCTTGGGAGTAGAATTTCCAAAAATCCTTTCTTAGTGTGCACTTACATCACTTGAAGAACCTTCCTGCCAAATTTCATGCTTCTAGGTGTAGCGGTTGAGGCTGTGCGTTGATTATCGGTCAGTCAGGACTTTGAATTTTATATATATATGTCGGAGACAGTTGTCAATAATTACGGTTTGTGGGTATTCACCAAACCTTGTTAAGAATTGATTTCCATGATATTAATTTAAATGATTTTAGTATCAAATCAAGTACTTAGTTTGTGCACTAATTGATTTTTGGCAACTGATTTCGGCAAGTGTGACCGTTAGTTTTGTTCTAAACATTTTATGCTATGTTGCTTTGTTTTTAAATGATTTACTTTGTAAATTCACCATTGTTTATTTACGACAATAATTCTCGTATAATTTGATTACTTTGAAACGTAAATCTTAATAGATAATGCATTGTTGTATCAAGTAAACACGTGACGCACTACTGCACTGCGTCAATGGACAGAGTTGTTGGGGGGAGTTTAAAGTAGGGGCATCGCTATAAAAGAGCGTGCACTCAGTAAGCTCTTCAGTCGGTCTTCGGACTCGACGTAATAAGAAGCTCCCCAGCTCCTGGCAAAACTGTCGGTTTACTCGGTACAGCACTGCTGTATATTTACAATAGCTGTAAACTTGCTTATAGCGAGATACACTTTGTAATGGGTGGCTTCGGCTACTGTACGAACTGTGACCATAGCGGTCTGTTCGCCTAACTTGTATTTTAATTGGGTGGCTCCGGCTACTGTACGAACTGTGACCATAACGGTCTGTTCGGTTGTATTTTAATTATTTGGCTTTATCTTTTTACTGATTATTATTTTGTATTTGTACCATTTCTTGTGTATTGTGTTATTATTGTGCATGTGTGTGTACCTACTTAATTAAAACACTGTATTGGCATATACCGTCTTGTTTATCCCAATAAAATGGGAACTCCAAACCCTGACGAGATATACCCGCTCGGCATTACTCACCTCCTGACTCCTACATCAGAAGTGGGATGAAGAAGATTTGACCCGTGGTGCCGTCCGCTCAGAAGTCAAGCATGAATGCCGTTCAGCCACTATGGCTCTCGCAGTCCACTTTTGTGGGATAAGGTTTAGCCCAGGAATCTGAAGGTGTTTGTGATCCATGGCGAGTAATGTGAATGCTTCAGAATATATGTCCCAGTTAATTGAAGCGATTAAGACGCAATCTGCTCCGTCTACTCTAATTTCTTTGCCCGTTTTTGTCCCAGACCTACAGATTTCGATGTTCAATCTTGGAGTAAACCGTTGATATTTGCCTATCGGAAAAACCTTCCTCTTATCATTGCTTATCTTACTAAAGCCTTGAAGGGCAGTGCTAACGTATGGCTTTCCCAAGTATCGTACGCAGGTATGACCGTTGATATTTGCCTATCGGAAAAACCTTCCTCTTATCATTGCTTATCTTACTAAAGCCTTGAAGGGCAGTGCTAACGTATGGCTTTCCCAAGTATCGTACGCAGGTATGACCGTTGATATTTGCCTATCGGAAAAACCTTCCTCTTATCATTGCTTATCTTACTAAAGCCTTGAAGGGCAGTGCTAACGTATGGCTTTCCCAAGTATCGTACGCAGGTATGACCTGGACAGATTTTATTGTTCTGAAAAGTTGTCTGCCAAACGTATTTCTTGTATAGTCAATATAGTGGGAATCGGAAATTCTAACATAATATGTACCGAACAAATTCTGAGTGAAGTAGAAATAGACGGTTACCATTTAGAGATACTGTTTCATGTGGTACCGGATGCCTATAAAAGTCATAGTATTATGATAGGCTGTGAGATATTAAAATTGCGGTTAACATGACCGAAACAAATCTTACTATTTCAAAAGAAGTTTATTGAATAATGCTCTATTCCTGAGACCTCTGATTTTCATGATATTGATACAGATATTCCATCCGAGTATAAACCACAGTTGATTTAACTCCCCGAGTACATAGATGGTGGGCTTTTCTACAGGCCTATGATTTTGACATTATGTATAGGGAAGGCAGATATATGAACCACGTAGACTTTCTTTCTAGAAACTCCCTTCCACAATCAATCAACAAAACAGAACGGAAATGTGTTGATATTACAACTCTGTCTAATAATTGGCTTTTCAGCGTGATTCTGAGATTTTAATCATTTCTAATTTGAAAAGTAACTCTGGTAAAATTCAAGTCAGTATACCTTGGCACACAGTGCATATAGATGTTACAGGAAAACTTAGTGAAAAGAGTGATCTCAAGGAATACATCATTGTTATAATTGATTCTTTTACAAGCTTTCAGCTCTTTAGTGCATATTATCGATGACGACGATGACGATATTGAAATTCATGTACCTTCCCCTGGATTATGAAGCTCGTAGTATTCAGAGATGTCTGAATCATCATCCCGCCAAAAGCGCCACTGTCATGCGCTTTACAATGTTTATTTTGGAATTGGTTATAAGAGTTGGAATGTTCTGTGAGTATAGTTAGAGTGTTCTACAAGAAGGTAATTATGAGCTTCCGAAAGAGTCTAAAATCTTTTATGAATGTGATATGTTCTAATGTTTTCTTATTTTCATGTTGGCAATGCTGGTAATTATTGTGAGCATTGATGAACCTCGTCCAGGATAGAACGTGGTTCTCTTCTCAATCCTGTTACCTGAGGAATATGAGGGATTGCGGTATTCCAAATTATTATCAGGACAAATTCACATTGGATGTTAAATTGGTGATGTATTGCGGTAATAATGAGCTATTTTGTGATATTTGAGTCAGTTAAAGTTTTGTAATGAATCTTCGTACCACTTTAAAGTAATTGAAAGTATTTTGGAAGTTTATCCCATTGTACAATTATGAGAGTATGAGTAAGGGTTTCTAAGTGCCTTATTGGGTTCAATGTTTGACCTTGGCGATGGTTGTGGTCTGGATTGACCGTACTGTGAAGTGGTCTGCTGAGACCGTGTGTTGTTGAGCAATGTGATTGCTGGTCGGCTTGTTGCCGTGACTCTTAGAGAAACTTACTGTTACCCACTCGTGGCTCATATTGTAATGTGCATTTGAGACTATAGTCTATTGAAGTTAAAGTTGAAAATGACGTGGTACCTAGTATTCATGTGTTACATAGCATTGATGATTCAAGTGAGATTTAACGATTTTAAGATCTAATTATTGTTGCTAATTGTCAATTCTGATAACTGTTAGTAGTTTTTGAGAACTTGAAATTCAAGCAGCCCTGGGTATAACTAAAAATGCCGAATACGATAAAGCCGTTATGATAAGCCTAAAGTTATTTTGAATAAGTTTCAAGTTGGGGACTTTGTACTTTACAAATATGCCCATGATTGTGTACGAAAAATACCTGAGTGTCCAGTTACTATTAGTGATGTTGTCAATACTGACACTGATGATTCATCTGTTGCTGACATAGTATAGCTGAATTGACATGTCGAAGGTCTATGTTGACTGTTTGTCTCCTGGAATGTCGAAGGTCTATGATGACTGTTTGTCCTGGATTTGGTCGTTGAACTTGACGCCAAGGCGGGTTGTCTATGTTGACGCCTATGCGGGTTGTCTATTCGCCTCCAGATTAGAACTTGACGCCAAGGCGGGTTGTCTATGTTGACGCCTATGCGGGTTGTCTATTCGTCCCAGATTCAAACTTGACGCCAAGGCGGGTTGTCTATGTTGACGCCTATGCGGGTTGTCTATTCGATTACAGATTACAAACTTGACGCTTATGCGGGTTGTCTATGTTGACGCCTATGCGAGTTGTCTATTCGAATGTTGACGCCTATGTTGGTTGTCTATTTTTTAGTTAGGCTTTGTTTTGTCAGTAACAGTATGGTCTTGAATAGGTTGCGATGCAACTGCTATTGATAATGATTTTATTTGACAAACTCAGAATTTTTCAACACACTTACGTATGTTAAGGCTTTTGTTGTGTCAGAAAGGCCGATCGATATTCCTAAAAGGTTTTATTTTTTCAAGATCACACGAGGTCGTGTAAAATGTCAGTTCTGGCCGTGTCGGAGACAGTTGTCAATAATTACGGTTTGTGGGTATTCACCAAACCTTGTTAAGAATTGATTTCCATGATATTAATTTAAATGATTTTAGTATCAAATCAAGTACTTAGTTTGTGCACTAATTGATTTTTGGCAACTGATTTCGGCAAGTGTGACCGTTAGTTTTGTTCTAAACATTTTATGCTATGTTGCTTTGTTTTTAAATGATTTACTTTGTAAATTCACCATTGTTTATTTACGACAATAATTCTCGTATAATTTGATTACTTTGAAACGTAAATCTTAATAGATAATGCATTGTTGTATCAAGTAAACACGTGACGCACTACTGCACTGCGTCAATGGACAGAGTTGTTGGGGGGAGTTTAAAGTAGGGGCATCGCTATAAAAGAGCGTGCACTCAGTAAGCTCTTCAGTCGGTCTTCGGACTCGACGTAATAAGAAGCTCCCCAGCTCCTGGCAAAACTGTCGGTTTACTCGGTACAGCACTGCTGTATATTTACAATAGCTGTAAACTTGCTTATAGCGAGATACACTTTGTAATGGGTGGCTTCGGCTACTGTACGAACTGTGACCATAGCGGTCTGTTCGCCTAACTTGTATTTTAATTGGGTGGCTCCGGCTACTGTACGAACTGTGACCATAACGGTCTGTTCGGTTGTATTTTAATTATTTGGCTTTATCTTTTTACTGATTATTATTTTGTATTTGTACCATTTCTTGTGTATTGTGTTATTATTGTGCATGTGTGTGTACCTACTTAATTAAAACACTGTATTGGCATATACCGTCTTGTTTATCCCAATAAAATGGGAACTCCAAACCCTGACGAGATATACCCGCTCGGCATTACTCACCTCCTGACTCCTACATATATAAGATATTTTTCTTCCCTTCTTGTAGAGTCAACGATACTGAAAGGAATGAAAGAAGATATAATAAAGTACTTACTTGGTAGGTACTGTGGCGTACTTTGATTAAGCGATGTTAGTTGATTGCGATGTTAAGTCATTACTTAACATCGCAATCAATGCTGGTTGGCCTTTACTTGAATGCGTGGACGAAACTTGCATTTCTAACTCAGCGCTACCATGCTTAGGACACTTAAGTAGTCTGTTGACTCGGTTCTGGTTGTTTCAACCGTTAGACGAAGTTGGAGGTCTTAAGGCGGTCTAAAAACTCCGACGCCTGCGTTGGCCACTAACCTACTCGAAATTAATGAATGGTAGGTACTTTAAGTTCTGATCTCATTACTAGAGGCCATTTAAAGTATCCAAGTACCTAACTATGTCCAATGTGAACTTAATTTACATAACCCAACGGAATATTTCAAGTGTTATTGACCATAACTCGTGTAATTTTAAGCAAGGGTAAACTTATATTACAACACTCAATGTACTCCAAGCGATTTAAAACTTTATATCTACGTAGCATAAAGTTTTGAATTGAACAATGTCTGGACAGCCGAATTAAAATGTTGTTGACAAAGAAACAAAAATATTTGAAATGGAACGAAAAAGTTTTTTTCAGTTTAACGAGTTGGCAAGAAGGAGGTTCGAAAGTGTTTTGGTTTCAAAAGTTTATGGTTTCCGTTTCGGTTTGTGTTGCCATCAATTACAGTTCTACTTTTTTAGCCAAGTTTGAAAATCGAATTTTCGGAGATAGCCACATTTTGGAGGAACGTTATGAATTACTTTTGGTCTTCAAATTACCAAGAGAAATGTTAAAACGCGGGTAAATTCGCAAGGCATTGGTCGTTGTAGGTATATACTCGTACATAGGTATTTATTTACGCCCGAAGTAGGTCTATACACCTATTTACTAGAGATCTCAAAAATGTGAAGCGACTTCGATTAAGTACTTTATTCGTTTCGGTGACTTTGATACAAGTTTTCACATTAATCAGTACTTAATATAACGAAATTGGATTCCTAAGAGCAAAATAATACACTTAAGAGATACTTGTACTAAAAAAGCTATTACCCAGGCCTTTAGTAGTAAATATGAAGTTTCATTTTCACAAAATAACCGTAAAAAGTAATGTAAAACAACTTAATTTCCTGCCTATAAAAACTTATAAGAACTCCCCAGTGATAAATGAGCACTAAAAAGTTTTTACACAAAATTAAAACTCTTCAAGCGGCGTAGAGTAAATTCAAATAGTTCGGTTCGAATATTTTTTATTCGTTTTTTAAAAACTGGAGCTGTGTATTCGGAGTGAAGCGGCCATGATTTAATTACATTTCCGTAGATTTATGGCGGGAATTGGAAAAATATTGCGAATAATTCGACTCGGTTTTGCGGACTTGGTTAAATACTTCCAATGCAATGGGTACGATTCGATTTTAGGTAGAGAATCACGTTTGTGGATTTGACGTTTTCATTTTTACGTGTAGCATCCTACTATAATAATATAATAATATAATACCTATTATAAATGCGAAAGTTTGTGAGGATGGATGTATGAATGGATGGATGTATGGATGTATGTTTGTTGCTCTTTCACGCAAAAACTACAGAACGAATTTGGATGAAACTTTACAGTAATATAGGTTAAACATCAGAATAAAACATGGGATACATATTATCCCCAAATTCCCGCGGGAACCGATACAACGCGAGTAACACCGCGGGCGCGGCTGGTTTAATATATAGGTAGTCGTCAATTAAGTTTTGCTAACTACGAGTATAAGTACACGAAATTTAAGCAAGCAACTTACGTACCTACTAACAGCTCACCACGGGATTACTCGTGGACTACTCGTATCTGGATGGGTTTAGATTAAAAGTAGCCTCTAATATTTCTATTCAATTTAATAATCGTAACGCAAAAGTGACTTAACCACTAACCTCCTCTAACTTAGAAAAGTATTCACAAAAAAACTAAAACATAGATAAACCCACGGGCAGCCGCCAGTCAGCGTTATAATGAAAGCTACAGCGTCCGTTATACGATGCAAACTGAACCAGATGTTGCAGTGTTTCCAATTTTATTTGTCTATGTGAAGTCAAACCGCCGCAATTTCGAGGTATTCACTGTTTCATGCAGAATTTATTCGATCATTTCGAGATTTATTCTTTATTTTCTGTTCCCTGTGGTTTTACACGTGTTGTACATTTTCCCGTGGGAAGATGTATATGTGCTCTTTTTGTATCAGCTAGGTATACCTACTTACTCGTAATTTTTTTATGAAAATCTGTAGGATATTTTTTGCTAGAAAAAATTACAAGTTATTCCTACACTACAGAGTTTCGCATTTATAATATTAGTAGGACTAGCCGCCCACTTGCGCTTCACTTCGTATTTAATCAGAATTGGGCTTTTGAAAAAAAAAAAAATGATTTTTTTAATGTATTTTAAAACTTTATTATTATATTATATTGATATTTAATGTAAAAAACTTAAAAAAATATTTTTTCAAATAATTATAAACAATTAAAAATTGATGTAATTTCAATAAAAATCACGTGACTATAAACGCGCCATGATTGGTCACCGTAGTTGTGACGTAATTATGTTAAACCATAAGTACGTACTGCGTTTACAATCAAGATTCCCGCCCTTTTATTCTCTTTCCCTCCAAAAGTTTGCGATGTAACCGAACCTCTTTTCATAAACATAGGTATAAAAAGTTTGCGATGTAACCGAACCTCTTTTCTATACAACCAACAACGAGTGAAAACTCAGTGGTGAAATCTAACCAGTGAAACTACATAACATAATTACGTCACACGCGCTGTTCGGGAGTTGTCGGAGTGTGTTCGGTACGCCTTAGCGTAGCAACAAACAATGCTCTTTCAATATAGTCTATGGCTGAGAATGACATTGACATTCGTTACGCGTGTTTTTTAAATATGCAAAATTAAATGTATAATTTTCAATATTTCTGAGAGATTTTCTTAATATTTTTTTCCGTAAGAACCTTCTCCTAATAATAACAAATACAACAAAAAAAGAATTAGTGAAATCGGTCCAGCCATTCACGCGTGATGCGACGACAACAAAAAACGGGTTTCATTTTTATATATGTATATAGATATATAGATGAGTTTGGCGTCCCTACTGCCCTAATCAGAATTGTCCATTAAATCGTCACTCTATTAATTCACGTAATTTTTCAAACACTACCATGCTTCGGAGGGCTCGAAGCAGTCGGTCCCGATTGTTTCAATCGTTAGACTATTTTGGAGGCCTTTAGGCGGTCTAAAACTCCTACCAGGGTTGGCCACTAACCAACACGAAATGAAGGAATAAGTACTAGGTTACAAAGTGCCTAGCTATGTGTTAAATATCCAAATACTTTGAGCCATTTTAGTTCTAAACGACTTACAACAAGCAACCTAAAAACAACAACCATTTACGCAAAATATTCCCTGTAGGATTAACTAATAGCTTTGTAAATAAAATACATAATTCCTCGAAACCACAAACTAACAAAGGAAAGTGATTAAAAATTCTAAAACTGCTTCAAGTAAGAGCTAACTAGTTTCCAATACCACGGAAGATCGGAATAAGAATGGAAGGAATATGTGACCGAGACAAATATAAAAACGGCTAGGCCGATTTTTACCAAACATAGCTCAGAACTACCGCAAGGGAGCTGGCTTTCAAATGAATAGAACTGAATCAAAATCGGTCCATCCGTTTATGAGCTACGGCGCCAGAGACACACATACGCACCCAAACACACACCCACGCAACCAAACACACACATACACACGCGCCCAAATACACACACTTGCAAATTTAAAGTTAGTGATTGACTGCAGTACTCAGAAACTTCAATTAAATCGACAATTAACCAATTGACATAATTTTTCATAAATATCAAAAATCACCTAGGTAATTAACCTCTCCTAAAGAATCGCTTGACGTCTCTGAGTACGGCACGACCGAGTGAGAGATTGGCGACACTAACTTTTTAAATCCGTGACATATCAATTCCATTTTCTCTACTTCATGGCAGTTGCTTAGTTCAGATAAATATCTAATTTATCCCGGATAGTCGGAAAGTAATCGGTAACCTTCCCAGCATTCTGTTGGGTTGCAACTCAGGGGGTTACTTAGTGCACCTTCAGCGTTATTTGTGTGTACTTAACACAGATTTATTTGCGGTAAAAGCATAGAGTATTTATTCGATTTCATTCTAGAGGGTTTAAACTTTAAACAAATATATTAAGTGCCTTTAAGCTACTCGAAATGAATTAATGAATGGTACAAAATGTGTTATACCAAAAAAAACTGGCCAAGTTCGGGTCGGACTCGCGCACGGAGGGTTCCGTACTTTAAAAACGACAAAAAATGACGTTTGTTGAATGGGAGCCCCCCTTGAATATTTGTTTTATTTTGTTTTTAGTATTTGTTGTTATAGCGGCAATAGAAATACATCATCTGTGAAAATTTCAACTGTCTAGCTATCACCGTTCTTGTGATACAACCTGGTGACAGACGGACGGACGGACAGCGAAGTCTCAGTAATAGGGTCCCATCTTTACCCTTTGGGTACGGAACCCTAAAAAAATAGCTTAGAGTTAATTATAAGTGAAATAAACTCATAAATGTCTCAAATAAAACTAATGCATGTCATTATTTCGCAGCTGCAACTATTTGCATAACTTGTTTCAATATAAATGTATTTACAAATAGAAACACGAAAGTACAGCATAATTAAATGTAGGAATGAGACTTCAGCTGATGCTAAGAAGTGGCGCATCTAGGATTGTAATTTGGGGTGTTTAACCCTGCTGAGCCAACAGCCTCTGTGGTCTAGTGGTTTGAGCGCTCGGGTCACGATCCGGAGGTTTCGGGTTCGATTCCCGGTGGGGACAATGTCTCACAAAAATCTCCTTGTGAGACTGCCCTCAGTTTGGTTAGGGCATTCCAGGCTGAATCACCTGATTGCCCGAAAAGTAAGATGATTCCGTGCTTTGGAGGGCACGTTAAGCCGTCGGTCCCGGTTACTTTCTACGGATAGTAGTCGTTACATGAGCCATGTCAGAGGCCTTTGGCGGCTCTATAACTCTGACACCAGGATTGGTCAGGGTGACCATCCACTCGATGAAGAAGAAGACCCTGTTGAGGGTAAGTTTTATCAAGGGAAATAACCTGAACGTCCATACTAATATTACAAACACGTAAAGTTTCTAACTATATAGTTTGTAAGGGCTAATCTCAGGAACTAACAATCCGATTCAAATAATTATTTATGTAATGGATAGTCACATTCAACGGGAAGGTTATAGGCTATTTTTCATCCCGAAATTCCCATGGGAACGGGCACAACGCGGGTAAATAATTTCAATTAGGATTTGTTCCAGTAACTTACAGAACCTTTTGCATATTTTAAGACCTTACGCCCGTACTCAGAGACGTCAAATGCTTTCTAAGTTGAGATTTAATTAGTGATTTTGACATGTAATGTATGAAAAATAGCGTCAATTAGTTAAGTGCCGATTTAATGGACGACTCTGAATGCGAAAGTTAGAGCTTTAGATCCTTGCATCCGCCCCTGCCATTAAAACAAACCCAGTACATCCCTGGTTGTAGACGTCATAATAGACTCGTAAACAAGTCACAACATTCGTGTCTCCTCTCTTTACAACACCATTTGTCAAACTTCAACTTAAATTAAATACAAATCCGTGATTGAGTCGCGGAATTTGCAAGACAAATCATCACCAATTCTTTACTGAACCGATTTTACCTTAAATCTCGACAAATAATGGTATATTCAAAGAGTCAACGGGAGATAATCCTGAAGATTATTCAACGTTCCAAAAAGGTTTATATTCTCAGCTATTTTCAGTTGAAAACGAAGATAAAGTAACAAAATGGATTTGACATGGATAGTATTGATGTGATTGATACAGTGCTTTTTATGTAGTCGCTAAAATAACAAGCGATTTACAAAAATTTTACACTAACTCCATCTATAGGACGCAGATGGTACCACCGCGCGGAACAGCTATATAGTTTACATAATAAAATGATGAGTTTCAAGCACTAAGTAAATATTCACTTTTTCTTACAATCTAAAATCACGGAACTTACAAAATTTCCGGCCAAAAAACAAAAAATAACAAATATTCTCTACGTAATTACATCTAAAAGTAAAAATCTTTTGATATTTCCTCTTAAACCATTACTTTTGTGTATTAAACCGTTCTGTCCATTCCTGTTGGTTGTATACTCAGCGGCGCAAGTCGTCTTCAATCAGTATAATGTACTAAGATAAGTATCGTCGTATTGCCTTCTCACCGCATTGGGTTGAGTTTGCATTTGATTTTTATTCGCATTTTAGGGTTCCTCGCGCGAAACCCGCTTTCCGAAGGAATTTTTAGCTTAATTATAGCTCTTGCCTGTTCGGCTTAAAGTACAAAATCCTTTGACAGGAATGTAAATTTGAGATAAGTGCTTTTAACGTGTATGGCTTGAAAGAAAGCAAGCCTGCGCTGGTCTCCAAGCGCTTATCAGGACAGACCAGCCCGGCTAGCATATAACTGAAGACAAAGGTTTACTCGACGTTTTTTCTCTACTTTTTAGATAAATTTCTCTATATCCACTAGCATCGTCTAAAACTCTCGTTTTTACTCTAAAGGGAAGACTAAATGCGAGGTTTTATTATCCCTGTGAGTGTTTTGTACATTTTGTCTACAAACGACAACATGTATCCTATTTTTATCGTTCAAGAGAGAGACAGATGATAGAAGTTGAAAGAACTCTATCGACAAGAACCCAGCTCTTAAGTAAAGAGAGAAGAGAGAAACATAAAATCTCCCGAAAGAGTCGAGATTATGTCTTCAGTTATATGCTTGCCCCGCAGCGCTGGTAGCTGTAGACATGACTGGTTTCTTTACAACATGTTACAATGTACTCGTACAATGTGTTTGGTAGACCAATACAAGTTGTTTTCTTTCTGTATGCAGCCTTAGTATTGAGTTACGATTGGATTCTTTTTTTCGACTTAATATTGGAATTGGTGTTGTATACAATTTTATCTTTTGCCCTGACTCAATTGAGGTATGTGTAAAATGTGTGTTGTCAATGGCATTACCGCTGTTAAAGAATTGTAGCAATTTAAATAAATAATTATAATAATGAAAATATTAAATAAATGTATAATTATGTATTTAATAATAATATTTTTAATGTTTTTTTTCCGTCTAAAACAACCTTCTGTGCTGCGGATGTATACCCGGACAAATTCACACACCGTTAATTAGACCCAAGTAAGCTCTAAATTTGTATTATGGAATCTAACTCACTGATACTACTACATATTTTATATAAATATATAATTGACACCCAGACGTCGTCGCCGACCACTATGTCTTCACATTTCGAACCCGGAACCCCCGACACAGTAAGCGCTCTCACTGCCACTGTGCCAACGAGCTTGTGTTGTTAATAATACTCCTTAGAATAACGTCAGAATCAAAACGTTATTGTGATATCGAAGCACTCACAGACATTCTAAATCCTCGGATTTGTTACGAATTTGCACGTTTGGTTTCACTCGAATTGTTTCAACTTCGCTTGCTAATTCTGTTTCGCTTCAACTGTTACTGTTTACTATTTAAATTGTATTTTGTCTCAGTTTCACCAGCACTGTGTTTACCTATTTTGAGAGTAAGTATGTTAGGCGAGTTTACAAGCTCTTACGTAACGAAAGAGACGGAGTTGTTATGATAGAAGAGCGGGTTCCAGTCTTCTTCTTCTTCATCGAGTGGATGGCCAACCTGACCAATCCTGGTGTCAGAGTTATAGAGCCGCCAAAGGCCTCTGACATGGCTCATGTAACGACTACTATCCGTAGAAAGTAACCGGGACCGACGACTTAGCGTGCCCTCCAAAGCACGGAATCATCTTTCTTTTCGAGCAATCAGGTGATTCCGCCTGCAATGCCCTAACCTAACTGAAGAAAGTCTCATAAAGAGATTTTTTTTTGTGAGATACCCCCACCGGGAATCGAACCCGGAACCTCCGGGTCGTGAGCCAGGCGCTCAAACCACAAGACCACGGAGGTTCCAGTAAAGATCAACCAACTTTTAATTTTACTTTTCTAGTATCCCGTCTGAATAATATTTATAATTTAATTCTACATTCTAACCAAGGTCAAACATTCCATTTGAGTGTACTACAACGGAACTTTCTCGTAAAACTGTATCTGTACAGTTTTTATTCAGTGGTTGAGGGTAGAGAAAAATAAAACTTAACTAACACAGCTTACATTGTAAACCATAGATATAGGAGTTTATAGAAGAAGCTTAATTAATTAATTTCTTTTGGACTTTGTTAGTAGGCACTTAATTTGTTTAAGTCTACCATTTACTCTTATAACATGCGCTATAGCGCACTTTCCAACTAAAGACATTTCCTACTGTTGAGGAAAAAGTTCCATTCTCACCCCATCACTATGATACAGTGAAAAAGTTACATGTGATAATGTTTTATATTAAACCTCTTTACCTATTTTCAATGTTCTATGAAAACAGTAAGACTGTTGGCCTTTTTTATAAAAAGCTTACTAGCAGCACTTTAGCTATCAAATGGTTTGTCCCTTTCTGACATACGCTATTTTCCCAAGAGCAAAAGAGACAAAACACTCACTAATAGTGTTTTAGTTACAGAGCAGCCTCCGTGGTCTAGTGGTTTGAGCGCTCGGCTCACGATCCGGAGGTTCCGGGTTCGATTCCCGGTGGGGATATCTCACAAAAAATCACTTTGTGAGACTGTCCTCAGTTTGGTTAGGGCATTGCAGGCTGAATCACCTGATTGCCCGAAAAGTAAGATGATTCCGTGCTTCGGAGGGCACGTTAAGCCGTCGGTCCCGATTACTTTCTACGGATAGTAGTCGTTACATGAGCCATGTCAGAGGCCTTTGACGGCTCAATAACTCTGACACCAGGATTGGTCAGGTTGACCATCCACTCGATAAGAAGAAGTTACAGAGCGTTTATGAATAAGGCAGTATATCTACCCGTTCTATGTTCTCTGGCATCCAAGCTAAGTTATTTTTAAACCCACCCTTAAGCTGTCAGTGACCTCAACAGATTATTTGCAGGAATTATTATGCAAACCTAAAGCAGAGATGAAGTCAGCTTAAGTTTTGTAATGAAAAAAGTTTAATAAAAGCACAAAGTGGGTTCGTAATAAAAGTTGAGGCATTAGTGTTTATTGAAGGATGAAAGGATATTATTCAATTACTTTGTACAACAAATGTAATTTTAAGTTCAATGAAATCTTAATTCAATTTATTTTAGCCCTTGCTACGCAATTCTTGCTACGATTCTGCTACGCAATGAGACTCTTGCTACGACCTACTACGATGATGCGTAGCCTGCTACGCTTTCGCTGCACCTATTGCTACGGCTTACAAGACATTATTGCTTTGCTTCGGAAGGGATGTTATAATATTCTCGATCGTGTTTTTATCAATCGTTAGAAAATGTCAGAGGCTTAAACGAGGTCTAAAAATTTACACCCAGGGTTGGCCACTTACCAACGTTACAGTAATATAGGTTACTAGCAGTGCCCCGCGGTTTTACCCGCGCTGTACCCGATCCCGTAGGAATTTCGGGATGAAAAATAGCCTATAACCTTCCCGTTGAATGTGGCTTTCTATTACAAAAAGAATTATTCAAATCGGTTCAGTAGTTTCTGAGATTAGCGCGTTTAAACAAACAAACAAACAAACAAACAAAACAAACTCTTCAGCTTTATAATATTAAATATTAGTATAGATACATCAGAATAACACGTGGGATACATTTTATCCCGACATTCCCGCGGGAACGGGTACAACGCGGGTAACACCGTGGGGCGCGGCTAGTTATGCATATTTGAAGAAAATACTAGAAACGAAAAATGGTATTTGCAGAACGTAAACGTAAAACAAATAAGCACCTTTTTAAAACTGAGTAAAGTAACTATTTGTATAGTCAAAAGCTTTCATAAGGATATTGTACAACAGTGTAGCACAAAGCGATCGCTTTTTCTTTCATTTTGTATAAGTTCCTTTATTTCCTAGTCCCGAAGCAAGAGAATTTTCATAAAACAGCAATTTCAAAAAGACTACAATTTTTTTTAGAACGCTTATACAATTTATTTAAGTTTTAGGTTCTATTTATAAAATCTTTAGTTAAAGTTTAGGCAAAATTTTATATAATTTTAGACTTATATTTTTATTCAGGGTCAGGGTCTGTTGGGACCAAAATCCTATATATCTTGTACTAGCCGCGCCCCTCGGTTTCACCGGTGTTGTACCCGTTCCCGCTGGAATTTGGGGATAATATGTATCCCATGTATTATTCTGATGTATAACCTATATTACTGTAAAGTTTCATCCAAATCCGTCCAGTAGTTTTTTCGTGAAAGAGTAACAAACATACGTACATACATTTATCCTCATAAACTTTCGCATTTATAATATTAGTAGGATGTATTCCAAGAATACATTTATAAACAATCGAAACAGTTAACACACTTAACAAACGTACCTATAAACTAACAATCTCTACAGAAACCAACAAAAAAGCAAAAAAAATCTAACACACATATTGTTCATTCTCGTTTTCCAAGTCGGGTAAAAATACCTTCACATAGTCGTTGATAAACCCAGCCGTTGCGCGATCCCTAACCAATTCTGTATAAATATTTAACTTGTACTGTAATTGACCTGTTTTCTGAACAACATTTCCCCAAAGATATTATATTCATTTCATATTTTTTCGTACTGTGCAATAAAAATATGAGGGAATATTTTTTTATAAATAGCGTCGTTTACAAGCTGCTAACCGATGAGAGGTGAGTGACAATTACGCAGTAAGTGCTTCGCTCTTCCGAAGTGACACACAATATGACAACTTACTCCGTTCTCACGCTCTTGAACTCGTTAGCATGAAAATCGCTTGATAAACGATGCCTTATGCGTTAGAGTCAACACTGTGTTAAGCGTGCGTCCGTCGCGTGCACGCAGCTGTTCACTTTTGTATGACACCGCACGCGACGGGCACACGCGACGGGCGCACGCGACGGTTCACTTTTGTATGAAGACACACGCGGCGGGTGCCCGCCACTGTTAATTTTTTTTATGGAACCGCGGCTTGCTCTTCATAACGTAGCATCGGCCCTTACAGTCTCCTAATAGCTTTCTAAGGCACCATTGAATTTACTCGCTCACACGCTTTTTAATTCGCTAGCTTGAAAATTAGCTTGATTTAAAGACGCCTTCTGGTCCTAATAGTTTTCGAAGGCCCCGTTTACGAATACAACGAGGCGTCGCGGCGTTTTTGACGCAGCGGGCGACACAGTAGGTGACGCCAGGGGTCCCGCTCGTTACCCACTAAATAGCTTTGATATAGTTCCTATGTAGATAAATAAATATACCACTCGTGGTGTAGTTTGACTAAGCGATGTTAGCTCATTGCAATTGCTAAGCAACGTGTAGCTCGACCCCTACTTGGATGGGTGGCTGATAGTGGAATTTCTATCTGAGCGCTATCGTGCTTCGGAGGGCACGTCAAATTGTCGGTCCCAGCTGTTTCGATCGTTAGACCATGTCGGAGGCTTTCGGGCGGTCTAAAAACCCCGACACCAGGGTTGACCAATAACCTATTCGGACTTACTTTTAATAAATGAAATTTGTCATTATTTGTCAAAAATAGCTCATTAACTTTTAATATATACTAGCAGCGCCCCGCGGTTTTACCCGCGTTGTACCCGTTCCCGTGGGAATTTCGGGATGAAAATAGCCTATAACCTATAGCCTATAACCTTCCTCGATAAATAGACTATCTAACAGTGAAAGAATTATTCAAATCGGTTCAGTAGTTTCTGAGATTAGCGCGTTTAAACAAACAAACAAACAAAGAAACAAAACAAACTCTTCAGCTTTATAATATTAGTATAGATATAATAAAGAAGATATAGATAATAAAGAATCTTTTGAAGTCTGAATTTGGGCGTTTAAACGAGTACAGATTTATTGTGATCGGTTATTCAAAACATCAATACTCATTAACCTATTCCAAGAATGAAAAATCGTTTGACTCCGAGTACGTCAGTTAGGTGATTGTTAACCGAATATTATAGAAAGCATTTTGACTGCATTTTCCTTGAGTTGAATCAAATACTGAACATCATACCGTTATCAAGTCAAAGCAGGCGTGTTTAAACTTGACTGCGCATAATACCTTGTGTTTGTTCAGGGATTATATCACTGGATTGCTTTGAAGGTATTTCTAGGAAAATATAACATCAAAGGTATTTATTTATACCTTCATATTGGAGTATTTAGCATGAGAACTCGTTTCGTTTGCAATTAATCTTTTTGTGTTTAGTTACAAGCTGTTTTGTGGAACACTTATTCGTTTTTAAAGCACTTAAAAAACCCAAAGGTTCTCAAATGGACTGTATGTTTTTTTTATAGTTTGTTCCCACCTCACTGTACTGATGTCTTCGGTAGGATGAAAAGCCTCCACACGCATAAAACCCCATACAAGCAAGAAACTTTACCTAACTGACGTTTTAAACTGTCACTGTAAGCTGACGTCAACCGCCAGTCGACGAAGCTTTGTTGTGACAACGTAAAAGCTCAATATTGGCTGTTAGGAGCTTTTGAACTGAAAGCTACCATGTTGTTTTACGTTAGAGCTGCTTCTTTGGAACTTGGCTTTTTGATGTTTTTCTTTTGGTCTCGTTTTATAGCGGGTTGTAGTTTTATAGTACCCGAGGAAGCGAGCTAAGTGAGTAAATGTCGCCGTCGCTTCTAAGCTGGCTAGTTGGCGAGCTGTGGAAATCCGGCATGAAAAATATCCTATAACCTTCCGGTTGAATTTGGCTATCTAGTAAATAATTATTCAAAACGGAACGGCAATTCCCGAGATTACCCCGAACATACAAAACAATGTTGTTTGGGAGCTGATGTTTAGATAAAGCGAGTTGAAGACCTCGCTAACCCACCTGTTAGCGAGTTCAATACCACGCGAGTGAGTGAGTAATTTTACATAATGTTCTAATAGAAATAATAAACTTGCTTAATCGCTTATACGAGTATAATTCGATATTTTGTTCGACGAGATCTAAACGAATGCCGAATCGACATTTATCTAATTGATGTCATTTTCCATACATTAGCCTATAATGTCCCACTGCTGGGCAAAGGCATCTCATCTGCCCGAAGATATCAGTACAGTGAGGAAGATTGCATACATAACATGTCAAAATCGCTCATTAATTATCTACTAAGGAGACTTCGACGTCTCTGAATATAGGCGATAAATACATCCAGTCATTGACGACGACTTATATTAATATGACTTAATTTCCCTTAACTCACTTTACTTAACGCTGCAGTAACTTGCGAATAGTTAAACTTAATTACGAACAAGTTCGTGTATTTGCACACGACTGTCGTTAGAGAGATCCACCTTATAACATGCATTCTCAAGTTGAAATATCTAATTATCACTGTAGAACATCGACGAGTGAAATTACTTAAGAGTCTGCTTAGTTCAGTCTCTCGATTGTTTCAGGCTGTCTGTAGACGTCTTGTCTCTTGTGCTCGCTCCTTAATAGGTTTTCATAGACGCATAACTCAATGCGATTGTTAAGCTACGTGTAGCTCAGCCAAAACTTGGATGGGTAGCCCATAGTGCATTACTATCTTTGCGCTACTGTGCTTCGGAGGACTCGCAAAATTGTTGGTACCGGTTGTTTAATTTGATGCCATTAGGAGGTCTAAAACGGAGGTCACGTACAATATCAAAGCTAAATACTGTCCGCGTGGATGACAGCTTATTTTGTTTACTACCGAACTGAAACAAAAGTTTTAAAACAGTTTCGAAGTTCAACCTAATTACAGCCATGACAACTAGCAATAAAGTAGCAAATCTTATGAATAACATAAGAGCTCACTTTTCAAATGAGGCCTTATTCACTGAGACGTATTTTTTGCGCTGACCCGACATCTAGTTGTGTATTGTTGATCGAAGGTCTAGTTTATAAAAGTGTTGAAAGGTTAGGCCTATTCCATACAGTCGACCGACAAAACGGTTTATCGCTCCAATAGTGAGTTATCGGCTTATTTTATTGGCTTCCCTTTGTAGGAATAGCAGTTTGTTCAATATTTCGCGGGAAAGTGAACAATGTACATAGAATTTAAATTGGTGCATATTTTTCAAAATGGAACTATTTAAATTATATGTAAGTATTTTTTATTTCACTCAATGGAATATATAAAATGGTGATATTAGATTGATTTCTTTATCTTTTCTATTATTTATTTTTTATTGTATTGAAATACGAGTATTTTTATTACACTATTTAGTTGTTCCACGCTGTACTCCCACCTGCGATTAAATAGATGACGCTAGTGTAAAAACGTTGTAGATCGCTTTTACTTTATTTCCCCTGATTTAGTAGGGTTAAACCAAACATTTGGTTGAACAGGAAATAATCTACCTCATTATTAAATTAGTATAGATTTAAAAATTTACAAATAGTTCACTTAAAAGCTTTTTTCGATGAAAAATGTCCGTTATTAAACCAAATTGTCACTGCAACTTAATACGGAACTATCTTTACTCATTCATTCATTCATTCGTTCGTTCATTCATTCATTCATTCATTCATTTCGAGTAGTTTAGTGATCAACCCTGGTGTCTGAGTTTTTAGACCGCCTAAAGGCCTCCGACATAGTCTAATGATTGAAATAACCGGGACGACTGCTTTAAGTGCCCTCCGAAGTACGGATTTACTAACAAACACATTTCTATAGATACGTTTTTCCAAGATACCAAGGCCAATGTTTTACAGCGTACTCTCAATCGACACACACACACATATAGTGCGTGTAATAGTTGTCAAATTGGTCTGTAAATCTTGCCAAGAACCAATAAAAGCTAGGACGAAGTAGCAGGGGAAATATATGGAAGTACCCTCTACCTATACTATATTGTATAACAGGAAAACGCGAAAAAGAGACAAAAACCGGCCAATTGAGAGTCCGATTCACGTACGAAGGGTTTCGTACTAATATCTATGAATAATATATCTATAAGAAATGCCAAAAACAGGAAGCTCTATAATTTTTATTGATTCTGTTTTAAGTAGTTCTAGCAACAGAAATTCATCATTTGTGAAAATTAAATTGCGGCTATCACGGTTAATGAGATATAGCCGGTCATACAGACAGCGGTGTCTGAGTTATAGGGTAACATTTTTATCTACCGGGTGGTATTGTAGTGACATTATTTGGACACAATTTCTATATTATTAATACAAAACTTGCCAACCATACATTTATAGTACTTGGATACAGGATTTTTTTAACATTCATGTCACTTTAATTTTGACGTGAGATTTATTAATATGAAATTGTTTTCATAACAGTGGTTCGTCGGACATACATAATTATTTTAAAGATGCGTTTCCATTAAGCCGGAGTTCAATCGACCAATCACAAAGTATCTCTGAACGTAAATCGAGTTGGATCTAATTAATTAAATTGTAGAATAAGTTGAAAGAGTCCAAATTGACTCCACAGCAAAACGAAGTAACAATTGATTGGAACATCTGTGGTCCGGCTTTCAACAGACTGTTAAATTCACTTTGGATACTGAACTAAATAACTTTTAAAGTGAATAATTGTCTTCAAACTCTTAATCGCTTTAATCGCTTTTGTTTTGTTTATTCTGCCAGAGCGGGGGGCGTCTGAAAACCAGCGCTGTACCGAGACTTCGGCCTCGGTACAGCATCAGCTGAGACGTCTCCTATTGCTGTATTATCCCTAGTTGTAATTTGTATTTTATATTTCTCTTGTGGCAATAAATGATTATTTTATTTTTTATTTTATTTTTTTTATTTTAAATCAATTTAGTAAATAAATATGTTTAAAAACAAAAGCCCTTCAAAATTGAACTTTATAGTGCATTAAAAGAACACCATTTCAAACGAACGTCATTTGTTTTTTAAATAAGTTTAGGCGTTAAATTAAGAATCTTTGTGCAATCTTCTATAATATAAAAATGAATCGCTGAATCTGTTGCTAAGCGCATAACTTCAGAACGACTGCACCAAATTGGATGATTCTTTTTTGTATGTGTTCGTTATTGTCAGGACAAGGTTTTATATAAGAAAAATAAGGAATAAAAATCTCAAAATTCCCACGGGAACGGGAGCGCTGCGGGTGAAACCGCGGGGCACAGCTAGTTTCCAATATATATTTCTCTGGTTCCGCTCCGCAGTCGCGCTCCGCTTCAATAGACAGACAGCGTTATTCACTTGTTTCTCCAGTTTTATATAAAGATACTGAAATATTATCCGTTGCTTGTTTAGTGTTAGTTTGAGTATTCTGTGGCGCCAGCTGAGCGTAAAAATATGCATAAAACTGGATGTATTTAAAGTGTACATAGAAACTAACACTGCCCCGCGGTTTTCCCCGTATTGTACCTGTTTTCTGTATCCCGTTTCGAATTTCAGCATGAAAATTATATATAGGTAATCTTTCTCTTGAATGTCGTTACTATACAAAAATCCTAACTAATATTATAAATCCGAAAGTAACTCTGTTTGTCTGCCTGTCACGCTTTCACGCCACTTTCTTTCATTTGAATGAAATTTGGTACACAGTCAGTCCAGACTCTGAGAAAGGATATAGGCTACTTTTTATAGCAAAATTCCCCTCGGAAAAGGGTACAACGCTGGTGAAACCGCGGGACGCTGCTAGTAATATTATAAATCCGATGGGGAGTTTCAGAAATGAGCGGGTTTAAAACAAACCAAAAGCATACTCTCCTTGCATATTTATTAGTATAAATAGATTATATAAACCTCTCCAACATAAGATAACGAACGTATAATCTTTATATACGTACTTTACATAAAGTTATATAACGTCTGCACGAGTTATATAACCTCTACACAGCGTCTATACGACCGTTCTAACAATAGCTATATTTTGAGAACACCTGAGTCTTATGATAAACCTTTTTTAGTCCAAAGGTACTCAACCTTTTATGTACTAACCCTTAAGGATGCTTTTCTACTCTCACATTTATTCCTGTCCGGCAAGCATATAACTGAAGATAAAGGTTTTGTCTTCGTTTTATTGCTACTTTTTAGACAAATTTCTTAATACATAATACATATATATGCAACGTCAAAAACTCTCTTTGTTATTCTCAA
Organism: Cyclophora punctaria; assembly: GCA_951394245.1. Lineage (NCBI taxonomy): Eukaryota > Metazoa > Arthropoda > Insecta > Lepidoptera > Geometridae > Cyclophora > Cyclophora punctaria. Next base: position 6,227,760 of record OX596190.1, read on the forward strand.
GTGAAGACTAAATAAGGTTTTATTATCTGTGGGAATTTTCTTTACAATTTGTCTACAAACGGCAACATGCGTCCAATTTTTGTCGCTCAAGAAAAAGACATAAATATCCCGGAAAGAGTAGAGATATGTCTACAGTTATATGCTTGCCCCACTGGTACTTAATCAAATAGATGCTTTCATCCAAGTTACCTTTTAAGTTGTTTACTACTTTGGGTGGAAGCTTACTTAGACGTGACGCAGTGAGTAGTATTGAGATATGTCAAAAATTAGTAAAGTAAGTTCTTCAAAAATGTCCGTCCGAAGCACGGTAGCGCTCAGATAGAAATGCCACTATCGGCTACCCATTCAAGGGTTCGAGCTCCACGTTGCTTAACAATCACAATGACCTAACATCGCTTAAATTTTGAATGGTGAATATTAGTGATAGCATCTTACTTTTTAGTCTACCAACGCAATCAGAGACTTCAAATGATTCTGAATGGAAACTACGTTTACGGATACACTTCGCTTTTACGACTATTTGACACTAGCAGCGCCCCGCGGTTTTACCCGCGTTGTGCCTGTTCCTGTAAGAATTTCCGGATTTTTTATACATATAAACCTTCCTATTGAATCACTCTATCTATTTAAAAAAACCGCGTAGTTTTAAAGATCTAAGCATGCATAGGGACAGACAGATAGACAGCTGAAAGCGACTTTGTTTTATACTATGTAGTGATTTTATCTGACGTTTTGACCCCTTTACCGTGGTCATAGAATATTCAAATGATTCCTTAGAAGAGGGTAATAAGAGTGATTTTTGACATGGTGATGTATGAAAATTTGCGTCAATTTGTTAATTGTCGATTCAATCAACATCTGTGAAGACGGTATTTAATATTTATTCCGGTCCGTTATTCTTTGTTCCTGTTTATTATATACCTAATCCTAAACCTACACATATAACACCAAGACATATGTATATACAAAATACCTAACCACGTCCGGCTTATTTACCTATATACATGATGTTAGGCCTAGTCTGATGTTAGTAACCGGATAGTTTGCTCAATAAATCTGGTAGGTAAATGTCCGTCCCGGCTCCCAAATTGAGTCGTCCATCAAGAAGGTAAGCATAAGGAGTATTCTGATGTATTTCTATACTAATACTAGCACCGCCCCGCGGTTTTACCCGCGTTGCGCCCGTACCCGTGGGAATTTCGAGTATTTTTATACTTATAAACCTTCCTCTTGAATCACTCTATCTATTAAAAAAACTATATCAAAATCTGGTGCGAAGTTTTAAAGCGACTTTGTTTTATACTATGTAGTGATTATAAAGAGGTAAAGTTTCTAAGTTTGTTTGTTTGTAAGGGCTAATTTCAGAAACTACCAATCCGACTTGAATAATTCTTTTTGTACTCGATAGCCATATTCAACGAGATGGCTATAGGCTATTTTTTTTATCCCGAAATTCCCACGGGAACGGGCACAACGCGGGTAAACCGCGGAGCGCTTCAAGTAGTTTATAGTGAAACTAGAATTTACTTATTATTCTACTGTAGTGGATATATAATAAGAGAAGCCGATTAGCACGATGGCATCTGACAGCGCTTACCGTTTTTAGTTTTATAATTTTGGGAAATAACTGCCGATTCGACAAATGGGGTCAAAAATCGTTCAAAAATCATTTTTCTTCTATTCTCTTCGTAAAACCCAGTCAATATTCAAAAACTTTCCAAAGCAAAAACTCAAAAGCTATTTCAAATGAACCCAATTCAAAACCTCACCAGAATAGCCTCCTAGGTTGTTTTACACGATCGACGCAAAAACCGGTTAGCAACCCCACACCAAGACAAGGGTGTCCATTTTGCACAATACATATTTACTCTGTCATACCCTCCCGTAATGGAACGAATTACTCAGACTCCAGTTACTGAATCAATGGTCAATTGATATTATTTGTACCCGGAGATGTAGAGATTGGGATAAGTTTAGGATGAGCCGTGCCACACTGTTTCAAACACATTATAAAGCGACTTTGTTTTATATAAGTGACTAGCAGTGCCCCGCGGTTTTACCCGCGCTGTACCCGATCCCGTGGGAATTTCGGGATGAAAAATAGCCTATAACCTTCCCGTTGAATGTGGCTTTCTATTACAAAAAGAATTATTCAAATCGGACTGATAATTCCTGTGATTACCTCGAACATACAAACAAACAAACAAACTTACAAATTTTACCTCTTTATAATATTAGTATAGATAAGAGACTACAACAAAATATTTTTACCCCCCGACGTAAAAGGGGGTGTTATAAGTTTGACGTCGATGTCTATATATATGTGTATGTGTATCTGTCTGTGGCACTGAAGCTTTTAAGCAGATGGATCAATTTCGAAACGGTTTTGTTCATTTGAAAGCCACTTTCTACATATAGGGAGGTTTTAAGTTTTATGTTCGGTAAAAATTGGTCTAGCTGTTTTCCTCAGGGGATTTCTTAACTTTTAATTTAACTTGTAAATATATTGAACCTCGGAAATCTCTTTCACTTTTCTCATAAAATCCTTTTAAAGTACGACTCGACTCAAACACGCTCTGTTGAAACACAAAACCTAAACTCTAGTTGGAAGGTAGCAATTATGCAAATACATTCCGATTCAGAGTTGTAAAGAGGTTTTGCAGTCGGTTTGCTTTCTATGAGTTGGGATTTATGTTTAATGCACTTTTTGTGGGAATTAGCTCGGGTTTAGTATTACTTCGGCACCCTTGACCTTTTGGGGATCGTTTTTTGATACTTAGAAGGCATTTCACTCCTTTTTGTTGTTATTGATTAAGGTTGACTTGCATTTAATTTTTATAAGTAACTAGCCGCGCCCCGCGGTGTTACCCGCGTTGTGCCCGTTACCGCAGGAATTTCGGGATAAAATGTATCCCATGTGTTATTCTGATGTATAACCTATATTACTGTAAAGTTTCATCCAAATCCGTTCAGTAGTTTTTGCGTGAAAGAGCAACAAACATACATCCATACATTCATACATACATCCATCCTCACAAACTTTCGCATTTATAATATTAGTAGGATAGATAAGTATCTATAGGTATACTGTAGTTTTCTTTTTGTTTTGTTCTTCCTTTTGTTGTGTTGTATGAATAAACGTTTATATTTCTATTTAAATTCAAATTATAGTGTCGGCCCGACATTGATTACCGGTTCCGGACAGAACACGCTACCATTATACCTCTCATTGGGTGGTAAATATTTCTGAGTTCACTCCCAAAAAATCCTTTGATATCGAGCTCAACGCATCTAAATCAGTAGCTCTTATATATTACGCACTTCTAAAGTGTTTCGGTAGCCATTTTTCTTTTTTATCAACTTCCTTACACTCACTTTTATATTGTAATTTTCCCTCATAACCATAAAGTATGTAGCTAAAAACAATGCATCATATATACGCACTTCCTACTACGATATAAAACGTGTAGTCTGCCTGTTTGTTTCCCTTTAACGGTTAAACCGTTAAACTACTTTAGATGATTTTGGGTACAGCTATAGATAACAATGTTGAGATAAGTTTATGCCACTTCATCACTACATAGTATAAAACAAAGTCGCTATTTTTGTCTGTATGCTTAAATCTTTAAAATTACGCAACGGATTTTGATGCGGTTTTTTGTAATAGGTAGAGTGATTCAAGAGGAAGGTTTTTATGTAAAAAAATTCCCGAAATTCCCACGGGAACGGGCACAACGCGGGGCGCTGCTAGTTAAATTATAAACAACATAAATCACAGGAACTACCAATTCGATTTGAATAATTATTTTTGTAATAGATAGCCGCATTCAACGGGAAGGTTAGAGGATATTTTTCATCCCGAAATTCCCACGAGAACAAGCACAGCGCGGTCAAAACTGCGGGGCGTTGCTAGTAGAAAACTAAAGCAAAACGAGAGCAGTTTACTTGAGCTGCTAAATATTAAAATAGTCTACAAATAGATCAGGGAAGTGAGGAGCAGTTCTTCACTGTAGCGTAACATTTAGGCGTCGAGTTTCAAAGACATTTAAATAATGCCCAGTTTCCTTTAGTCTCGCGTTACTTTGTCCGAATTTATTCTTCAGATATTGAGGAAGAAAAAACGGCCAGTATCGTATTATTTTTTGAAACAAAAGTAATATTGAAATGAATACAGTTCATTTCGTTTTTTGATTTGTCTGTGAGAGTTCTTTGAACTGTTATTTTTTGTTGTATTGAGGAGTTGATATTTGATATCTGAAAAGTATTGGCGCTTAATTTGATATTGGAGTACAAAGACTTCTTTTGTTCACTCAATATATTAGTTAAAGAGAATCTATACTAAGTAAGTAAGTACTAAGTAAGTTCGAGTCGGTCAGTGGTCAACCCTGGTATCGGAGTTTTTAGACCGCCAAAGGCCTCCGACATGGTTTAACGATTGGAACACCGGGACCCACAATTTAACGTGCCCTCCGAGGCACTGTAGCGCTCAGGAAGAAAATGCCACTTTGGCCACCCATCTAAGTAGGGGTTTAGCTGTACGTTGCTTAACAATCGCAATGAGTTAAAATCGCTTTGTCAAGCTACGTCATGAGCTTCATTATACTAATACTCGTATAATAAAGCTGAAGAGTAAGATTTTTTGTTTGTTTGAACACGCTAATCTCAGAAACTGCCATATTCGTTACTAGCAGCGCCGCGCGGTTTTACCCGCGTTGTGTCCATTCCTGTGGGAATTTCGAGATGAAAAATACCCTATGTTACTCGTGGATAATGTAGCTTTCGAATGGTGAAAGAATTTTTAAAAACGGTCTAGTAGTTTTTGAGCCTATTCATTACAACCAAACAAACAAAGTTTTCCTCTTTATAATATTAGTGTAGATACCATTATATGTTTTAAACCGGTGCCCGCGCGGTTTCACACAGAAGTGAACCGTCGCGTGCGCCCGCTTTACGCAGTTTCAGCCTTTATGGACCTATTTATGCGCCTCGGTGGTCTTGTGGACTGAGATCCCGGGTTGAGTTCCCGGGTCGAGCGAATACATGTTTCCTACTTTTCAAACATACAAAAAAGTGTATCCAAAATATGACAAAAAACTCAATAAATTTACTTCAATCTGACAGCAACCCAAAGGAAATAATGGATAAAATGTAACGTAGTATAATTACTGGCTGGAGTGTTGGAACAAGCCCGACGCAGCACAGAGCGAAATAAAAAATATTTACAATCCCAGCGATGACAACGAACAAGTGTGAGTCGAGAATATACGAGAAGGGTTCCGTATACTGACCTGAGCAGGTAATATCAACACTTTTAAAAGAAGAACTTTGATATATTTATACACCTATTTATAGATATATCAAATGCCTAATCCTCCTCACTGTACTGATATCTTCAGTGAGATGAGAGGCCTTTGCCAGCAGTAGGACATTACAGGCTAATACTTAACTTTTTGTATAAAGTAAAATCGTATTAGTTACTGCATTTATGGCTCGATAACAGCTGAACCGATTTTAATGATTCTTATTGTATTTTAATCATCTTGGCCCCTAAGAAACCTACGATACAGTCTTCTTCTTCATCGAGTGGATGGTCAACCTGACCAATCCTGGTGTCAGAGTTATTGAGCCGCCAAAGGCCTCTGATATGGCTCATGCAACGACTACTATCCGTAGAAAGTAACCGGAACCGACGGCTTAACGTGCCCTCCGAAGCACGGAATCATCTTACTTTTCGGGCAATCAGGTGATTCAGCCTGTAATGCCCTAACCAAACTGAAGACAGTCTCACAAAGAAATTTCTGTGAGATATCCCCACCGGGAATCGAACCCGGAACCTCCGGATCGTGAGCCGGGCGCTCGAACCACAAGACCACGGAGGCTACAGTATACTTACAACATTGGTAATAAATCTTTGATAGCTATACCATAAGTGTTATCTATACCAATATAATAAAGCTGAATAGTTTATTTTGTTTGTTTGTTTGAACGGGCTTATCTCGTATGTTAATGTTGTTAAAAAAATATGGAGATAATTTATGGTTTTCTGGGTTTAAGCCAACACTATAAATTTAATTGAAGAGGTACTGCTAATCTACACTAATATTATAAAGAGGAAAACTTTGTTTGTTTGGTTGTAATGAATAGGCTCAAAAACTACTGGACCGTTTTTAAAAATTCTTTCACCATTCGAAATCTACATTATCCACGAGTAACATAGGCTATTTATGATCCCAAAATTCCTAAGGAATGGACACAACGCGGGTAAAACCGCGGGGCGCTGCTATTATACATATAAAGATTTGCAGCACCCCGCGGTTATACCCACGTTGTGTCTGTTACTGTGGGAATTTCGGGATGAAAAATGGCCTATAAACCTTGTCATTGAATGTGGCTATCCATTACAAAAATAATTATCCAAATCGGATTGGTAGTTTATGAGATTAGCGCGTTCAAACAAACAAACTCTTCAGCGTTATTACATTAGTATAGAGATAGTTAAATATGTGTAGTGTATTGTTAGAGTCCTTTCAACAACCGAAACCTGATTACTCACATCAGTTGCTAAAGAAAAACAGTCAAGTCCTTAGAACAGAGCCCTTGTAACATCCCACAACCCTTAACCGAAACAGAACCCTAAACTCCAAACAAACGCATAACTTTTTGCAACCCCGTTGACAAATCACAGTTTGTTACACATTAAAGAGTTTAAAAACGAAACTACAGGTACATCAACGCAAGAGGCTCTCGTCATTCAAACTAGAAGGACTCTTCGCACTAATTTGCTATCTATAAATAGAACAAGCAGGAACAGGGGCGGACTGAGGACTTGCGTCAAAGGAGGGGGTTTGTTTTGGTGGATGATGAGAAGGGGCATGCTCAATATTAGCTCATCATTCGAATATAAGTATCTTTAGCTTGTTAGTTTGTCCGTAGACTGATAAATTATAGGAGTCAAAGGACAAGGGTTAATAAGCCCTCGCTCGCTCGCTTGTAGCGCTCGTGGTGTAGCTTAACTAAGCGATGTTAGCGATTGTTACCAACGTGCAGCTCAGTCCCTACTTGGATGGGTGGTCGATAGTGGCATTTCTATCTGAGCGCTACCGTGCTTCAGAGGGCACGTTAAATTGTCGGTCCCGGTTGTTTCAATCGAAAGACCAAGTCGGAGGCCTTTAGGGAACTAAAAACTCTGACACCAGGGTTGGCCACTTACCTACACGAAGTTACTTACTAATAGCACCCTATGCCTGTTCTTTAGATCCATACCCGAACAGGGGTGTACTTAGAGCGGGGCGGGGTGGGGCAATGCTTCAAGGTGAGTGGTTCTTAGTTAAGGACGTTGTTTTATTTATAAGTGGGGGCAGTGATTATGTTATTCAAGTTTTTGTTGGTGTGAATATTTTTGTGTTTAGGTGAAAAGAGGGGCATTGTTTTTACATTTAAAAATGCATGAACGAGTACCTACGAATTTTAGAAGTCTAGAAATTTATAGTATAAAACAGTCTCCCGCTGGGTCTGTCTGTATAAAACTATTGTCCTATTTTTAATGCGTCTTTCATAAATAAACAGTTCTTTTCGAGAAGAGACTTTGGCTTCTTTTATTTATAAGTGAATTCCAACAGGAACCTTACGCCATTTTGAAGAACCATAGCGAAATGAGGTCGGGACGCTAGTATGACTATACAAATACATATCCTACTCATATTATAAATGTGAAAGTTCGAGAAGATGTATGTATGTATGTTTGTAACTCTTTCACGAAAAAATTAGAGAACGGATTTGGATGAAACTTTACAGTAATATAGGTTATACATCAGATGGGATACATTTAATCCCGAAATTCCCGCGGGAACGGGTACAACGCGGGTAACTACGCAGGACGCGGCTAGTACATCATATAATAATACCTTTATGTCGATTTAAGGTGATATCAGCACAATAACATACACAAAATAAGAACGATACTCGTAATTACATTATTTACTTATGTGAGTGTGATCAACTTACCCAAATTGCCGTTCACCTAATGTGTATAATTTTCCAAATCGAATTACCCACAAGCCCGTCCCTCCTGAGTACGTCCCTTTAGTTAATCTCTCATATGGATAGAGTACGGTCTAGTTAGAGCTTATTAAGGCGGGAAGGGGGCTAATAGTTTTTCTGAAAGGATTTCCCTAAAGTTTTTGTGACTTTGATTACGTGAAACTATTTTATGTTAGTGGTTATGGATTCTTGCCCCACATTTTTTCTTGACTCCTCTCTCTTGGGTCAAATGAAAGGGATAGATGATTAAGCCTTTTGTGAGTTACGACTTAGAGGAAATAAACTTTGATGATGTTTGTATTAGTTTTCTTCTATCAAAGTTCTGGATTAGATTTGAAGAGCTTTTTTTGTAGCAATATTTATAAGATTGTGGCGTTTGTGGCGTGGTTTGACATATCTATGTTAACTCTACGTGGATGTTAAGCAACGTGCAGCTCGGTCACCACTTGGATGGGTGGCCTTTAGTGGCAATTCTATGTGCCGAGCTTCGTACGGTACCTATGTTATGATTGGTATGTCAAACTAACACAAAGTTTATTTTTTATCCTCATCGTTATAATTGAAAATTATTAGGAAATTTTCCATATTTCACGAGCTTAGAACTTATCAATACCACGAAAATAGCATCAAGTAATCATTCAAAATGATTCCGTTTACGTAAATATTCAAACTCGAATAATGAGGTAATTAATTTAAATTCTCCATATTAAATTACCTAATGCCCTCTCAGGAAATTTCTTTAGAAACCTTATAAATTTCGAGAACCTTCTTCAATATTTATGATTTTGAATAAACGTCAACTTCATTTCAATCGACTTAAGGGAGGTCATTAATTAGGGATTATTTTCAATATGGATGTTGATGAAAGACTATTCGATCCATTCCATAGTGTACGGTGTGTACTCTTTTTTTAGGGTTCCGTACCCAAAGGGTAAAAACGGGACCCTATTACTGAGACTTCGCTGTCCGTCCGTCCGTCCCTCCGTCCGTCCTACCGTCCATCCGTCCGTTCGCCCGTCTGTTACCAGGCTTTCTCAAGAACGGTAATAGCTAGATAACAGTTGAATTTTTCAGAGATGATGTATTTCTATTGCCGCTATAACAACAAATACTAAAAATATAATAAAACAAATATTCAAGGGGGGCTCACATACAACAAACGTGATTTTTTAAATAATTTTTAATAGATAATGGTACGGAACCTTTCGTCTGCGAGTTCGACTCGCACTTGGCGAAATTTTTTATATACATCTTCACAAACTTTCGCATTTATAATATGAGTAGAAGAAGAATTGGGATAACTGCTGTCACTCGCCGAAAGCAGCCGACTACCGTATTCCTTCCACTATGGCGGTCACTGCATTTTGCTTAAACGAATGGCTTTAAATTGTTATTACGCCTCAAGTATGTAATATCCCATACCAAAGTTAAAAGCAAAATTCTGAAAAGGGTTTCTGTACATCCCTTTCATATTACCTTTAAAAATAATATTAATGGAATTCTCCTTAACTCGTTTAAACCTAATGGACATCTTACCGTAAGCTTTAAACCACGTATTACAGTAATTTTGCTTACAGAGAATGAAAGAAAATATTTCAGTACATTACTTTTTGGGGCGCAGATTAAAAGCAAATACGCGGTTTAAAATTAGTTCTAAAACCCTTGTAAATGAAAGGGGATGTTTTCCTGAGATTAGAAATAATGATGGTGTCGAACATTTTATTATGTGTGCTCGTTTGAAGCTATGAACCTTTATGATTACGGTAAAAATTACATGATACTGAAGTAAAGCGAAGGTTTACAAAGGTTGTGATTACTCGTCACCCGCTAAAGATTCCGCTATAGATGCACATGTCATCAATACGCATGCTTCTTCTTCTACATCGTGGATGGTCAACCTGACCAATACTGGTGTCAGAGTTATTGAGCCGCCGAAGGCTTAAATATTTTTAAATAAGGCGTTTTAAGACCATATCACAAGTATGTATAAGAAGAAGAAGAAGAGACAAGTAAAATAATATCACCCACCATCAGAATGTAATCAGAGGTAACTTACAGAATACCTTTCAGAATTGGTACGTCAAGTAAAACGGAGGCAATCCTCCTTACTATGGAGCTCAATATAAAGTTACCTACCGATCAGCGACGGCTGCGAAAAATGTCCGTAATTCAATCAAGGATTGTCCGGACTGTCTGTACGAAGGTTGAACTAAATTGGATACTTAACGTGTGCAATGCGCCTTAATCTAGCTTGTTTATTTGCTAAAAAATCAGTAAATGATTTTTTGAGAAACCATGTTTGGTTTTGAATAAAATATAGTTACTGTTTTTTAAGTATAAGCGAACACTACTCATTTTGAATTGAAAATAAGTGTACGGATAAAATAAGATTTTTTTAAAACTTTTTTCTTGTATAAACATAACAATTTAGTCTTCTGTGACCACGGTTCCTGTAAAGGGGCTGAAACGTCAGATAAAAATGTAAAATAATAGCGAACTGTATCCGTCAACGTAGTGTCAGTCTATACTATACTAATACTATAAAGAGTTAAAATTTCCAAGTTTGTTTGTTTGTATGTTCGAGCAAAAAACGTATTACCAGTCTTCTTTTTGTAATAGATAGCCACATTAAACGGGAAGGTAACGCGAAGGTAAAAGTAATTCCCATGGTAACGGGCTCAACGCGGGTAAAACCGCGGGGCGCTGCTAGTTCAAAATATAGTTAATTGATCGAAGACTACCTAGATAGTCCTGCTATTTGCTTTATTTCAGTTAACTGTTAGAAACATACGAAAGAAACTCCAATTTCACGGACGATCGGAGTGTTTAGACACGAGGAAAGTATCTGAAAGCTTTTAAGGAAAGTTGTAAGTAACGAATCATTAGGAACTTTAGTGATAAGGTTTAAGGTTGGTTGCGCAGGAAACAGGAAATTAACTGATGGTGTTAATTGCGGAATATAGAACAACTGTTTTATTGTGAACTAGCTGCGCCCCGCGGTTTCACCCGCAGCGCCCCCGTTCCCGTGGGAATTTTGAGATTTTTATTCCCTATAAACCTCACGGAGCCCGAGACCTTTCCAACGAATGCAAAACCGTGGAAATCGGTCCAGCCATTCACGCGTGATGCCGCGACCAAGGAAAACGGGTTTCATTTTTATATATATAGATATCGCCCGTACAGACACGTCAAAAGCTTCCTTGGTAGAGATTTAATGAGTGATTTTGACATGTAATGTACATATGTAAAAAAACGTCCATTAGTTAAGTGTCGATTTAATGAACGGCTCTGAGTGTGTTGATCTCTTTTTCGACTGAATTCTCAAAAGTCACTCACAAAAGCAGCTCATGATTCTTAAGACTTTTTAATAAAAATAGGTCTCAAACTGTTTATTAAATTAAGTAACTATTAATTGATGTCAGTGGAGTTTGAGTGTCTGATTTTTAAAAAGGTATCATAGGTCGAGAGAGAGAGAGAGAGAGTGAATATACGCCGATAATATCCCACTGCTGGACAAAGGCCTCTGATCTCACCGAAGATATCAGTACAGCGAGTAGGATACCGCTTGCCATTTATGTAATAACATTTAGGGTCAACACTGCGTTAAGCGTGCGACCGTCGCGTGCGACCGCCGCGGCAGTTTACTCTTGTGTGACACCGCACGCGACGAGCGCACGCGGCGGTTCGCTTTTATATGAAGCCACACGCGGCGGGCACACGCCGCGGGCTCCCGCGACGGTTCACTTTTGTATGAAACCGCGGCGTGCGCACGCTTAACGCGGTTTCGCATGCAGTGTGCGGTAACGGTAACATCTCATTTGTTTATCTACTAAGGAATCTAAAAAAACAATTTCGCAAGCAACTTCAATTCGCAAGGAAGTTTATTAATGACTCCAATTCCCGATCCTACAAGTAGTAAACCAAACAGATTGTTAAAATTACGTAACGTTAAAAAATTAAAATTTAAATGTCAATCGCGGATCGTGATAAACCACCCAACTTCCCTGCGGATTAATTCAATGGCTTCCATTAGACTTGGCCATTGTTTGAATGTGGCTACGATCAAACTTTTATTTATAGCCTAGGATAGGGTAAAATTGTAGACGAAATAACCGATAACTAAGGTTAGTAGGATTCATATACTGACAGTTTTACCATGACAATCATTTGGCCGGTTGCAAATCCATATTGTGTGTGCACTGTGCATAGCCAATGTTTAAATGAGGCTACGATCAAACTTTAATTTATAGCCTAGGATAGCTCACCTGGACGTAGCAGCGCTGTATTTATAACTTAGTCTGAAAATGAATTATTTATTTAATTTCCACCGTCTATCCATTTACCCTATCCTATATTTTAAACCGAAGTTATAGGGGGAAGAGTTGGCTTGCTTTTGTTCGATAACGTTTTATAGATTTTTGCTTTTTGTTTGTTTTACAACGAGCGCCGTCTTAGACCGACTGAGGTAACAACATTGAAATCCAGACTTTTAAACAGGAACAAAAGATTTACAGAAAAAGAAAAGTTAGTAAATAAAAGGATAAATCACAAATGTACCTCATCAATCCTATTAGTACAATTGTCAATTGTCAAGTACTTATATCTTCAGTGAGGTGAGATACCTTTGAGCAGCGGTGGGACATTACATACTTACTTTATTTACTGATAAAAGAAGATGAAAAAAGACAGTTAGACAGACATGATGAAACTATCAGCGTTCAGTTTTTGCAATTGGCTACAGAAATCTTATAAAAATGAATTAAGCAGAAGCCAGTCTTGAAGATAAATAATGTCATTGGAAAGTGCACCCAATCTCTATCTCAACTTAAACTCATATTAATTTCTTCTATTCGACATGGCTTAAACCTTTTTACAATAATTTTGTTACGGTAAAATCTTACCTAAAGGTAGATTTTCGAAAAATTCCAGACAATATGTAAATAGACTGTTGAAAGCAGGGGATACTGTTTCAGTCGCTTCAGAATGATAACGTTGGATCGAAACAGTTAACCGTCCTCTGTAGTGATGGGCTTTTATGATTAATCAATTCGATCAGTTTGTGTGGTAACTGTAGAGTTTTACGAATTATGAGTATTTATTATAAGTGTATTTTATTGTAAGTGTGGTTACACAAGTACATGTATTAATACGTGTATAAGTTACGAGTATAAAAGTTTGTTTGAAATTAATTGAAAGGAATTTATACAAATGTTTTTGCAAACAATGTATTTGTTTAGGTATCGCAACAAAACATTGTAAACATAACAGAAAGCGAATAACGCACATTTTAATAAACTGAAAGTTAATATTAATAACAAAAAATACGAATAAATAAAATTTGCTTGAACGCTGTCTGATCATAATTTCACGTCTCGAATCATACGATAAATTCGATCGCTTTTTGGAAAAAAATACCTCCTATTCTTTAATACATCAACAAACTTTTTATCAAAAAAATATTCAAATGTACAATCATCCGAATCATTAACTGTAGCTCAACGAATTTACATTCTAATCCCAATCAAAAATCGAATTCTAAATTTGAATCATTGACTCAATCAATCTAATTTCATAATCATTCGATCAATCCGATCACTGCACATTCCCATCACTAGCTGACGTCACGGCCTATTACGTATTCCGTCAACAATGTTGTCCTCTAATAATAATGTACATAAAACAATTTAGAATCTGAATCTAATAAAAATATCAGAAATAACATTTACATTTTGCGTTCAACAAAATTATATTCAGTTGCTGTGAATTTTGTGGGCTGTAATTTAATTGAGTTTGGTTGAGTAACTTGTTTTTATATAAAATATATTTTATACTGATTTTACGTTTTAAGTCTACAGAATTGATACTTACGGGGGTGCCACAATGCAGCAATGGCGACAGTACCAAAAAAAGAAAGTAAAAGTACCACTACCACGTTAAGCAGCTGGTCCCAGTTGTGTCCTCGTTAGACCATGTCAAAGCTGCCAAAAGCCTCTGACATGGCTCATGTAACGACTACTATCCGTAGAAAGTAACCGGGACCGACGGCTTCACGTGCCCTCCGAAGAACAGAATCATCTTACTTTTCGGGCAATCAGGTGATTCAGCGTGCAATGCTCTAACCAAACTGAGGGCAGTCTCACAAAGAGATTTTTGTGAGATATTGTGGGAATCGCACCCGGAACCTCCGGATCGTGAGCCAAGCGCTCAAACCACAAGATCACGGAGGCTGTTAAAACAGACGGGTTAAACTTCTACACCAGTCTTGGCCACAAAACTACTCAAACTTAGTTACTTCACAGGAATGTTAGTATCGGTTGCTATGTAAATTGTCGATACCGGTACCTATTTTGTGGGGTGGGTGATCGGATCTAGTCCAGATCGGATAAGGGCACGACTGGCCACTCGGCGAGCTATGACCGAAGGCTATAATCCCGCAATGCAGACAACATTGCACACTATATTGTAAGTTTGGACTAATTTGAAAGCGGACGCGTTTTATTATAAATGTTATATGTTACTAGCTGACCAAACTAACTTTTTTTTTGCCATAGATAAATTTAGGGGTGGACTACCCTTAACATTTAGGGGTATGAAAAATAGATGTTATCTGATTCTCAGACTTACCCGATATGCCCACAAATCATGAGAATCGGTCAAGCTGTTTCAGAGGAGTTTAAGTATAAACATCGCGACACGAGAATTTTATATTAACGAGAATTAAATATATTAGATTATTAGAGCTCGTCGGTTTTACCCGTAATGTGCTCGTTAATTACGTGATAAAAAATATGTTATAACTTTTCTCCGGAGTGTTGCTATCTAATACAAAAATAATAATTCAAATTGGACTGGTAGTTCCCGAGATGAGCACGTTTAAAAAAAAGAAAAATTTTAACTCTTTAGCTTTATGCATATACTAGCAGGGCCCCGCATTTTACCCGCGTTGTGTCCGTTCCCGTGGGAATTTCGGTATAAAAAATATCTTATAACCTTCCCATTGAATGTGGCTATCTAGTACAAAAAGAATTATTCAGATCGGACCGGTCACTCCCGAGATTAAGTCGAACATACCAAATAAACAAACTTTAAAATTTTACCTCTTTTTAGTGTCGTACGAACAGCTGAAGAGGATGGCAGATGACAGAGGAAAGTGGAAAGAACTCCTTTGACAAGAGCCCATGCTCTTAAGTTTAGAAGAGAGAGAACAGCCTCCGTGGTCTAGTGGTTTGAGCGCTCGGCTCACGATCCGGAGGTTCCCGGTTCGATTCCCGGTGGGGATATCTCACAAAAATTACTTTGTGAGACTGACCTCAGTTTGGTTAGGCCATTGCAGGCTGAATCACCTGATTGCCCGAAAAGTAAGATGATTCCGTGCTTCGGAGGGCACGTTAAGCCGTCGGTCCCGGTTACTTTCTACGGATAGTAGTCGTTACATGAGCCATGTCAGAGGCCTTCGGCGGCTCAATAACTCTGACACCAGGATTGGTCAGGTTGACCATCCACTCGATAAGAAAGAAAGAAGAGAGAGAAGATAATATTAGTATAGATTATTATTGAGTAGTACTGTAAAAGTAACAAAAAATATACAATATAAACACTGTTTCCCAACCCGCTACAACGCCCCACCTCGCACCACAGCCAACCCCGAGCAGCGTTTGATTACTGTATTCCGTGCAACTCAATCGGCCGTTGTAATTTCTCTTCTATCATAAAACTCAACTCGCTTATTTACCACACGCCAAATTACATACTTCGACACAAACGTTATAGTAACAGTAATCGTTGTTTATACGACTGCCATCGCCTTTGTTTAATGGCGTCGGTTTTATTGAGTGCGCTTTGTATTGCTTTAGTATGGACGTGGTGTTAAAATGAGTTTGAATGTTTTGTTTTAAAGAAACTGTAAGCGGCACCCCGCGTTCTTACCCTGGAGAATTCTGAGATCAAAAATAGTTAATAACCTTCCCATTCAATGTGGCCATCTATAGTACAAAAATAATTATTCTGATCGGACTAATAATTCCCGAGATTAGTTCGAACATACAAACTATCTTTATTATATTAGTAAAGCATTATGTGGCCCGTGCAAAAGCAAACCGGAAAATTGTACATTAACATCGAAGCGAGGACGCTCTTTAAAATTTGGGTTTTTTTAACTAAAACCTTAACTTTAGGGTTGTTTACCTTTACGATTGATATATTTAAGGGTATTATATAAAACTTTAAGGTCACTAACTTTTATCAATCCGAATTAAAAGTTATTAGGAGTACAAAATTACGTACAAAAATTTTCGATTGTCTAATTTAGAGATTTCTCTCCATTACGTTTGTCAAAATTGATAATTATTATATAGAATTGTATACTGAGTATAACTATACTGATGATAAATTATTCATTGATAGGACTGGTACAGTAATAAAAGGCCCCAAAGTAAACTTTATATGTAACACAAAACGCTTTCAAAATAAAACGAACCATCATAAATATTATTCTTTAGCGTAAAGCAAAATAAGTAAATGGGACAGTCGGGAGCAAAAAGAAAACAAATGTAAAAATGAAAAATGTTATATGTGTGTAAAAGTGATGTGTTAATTATAATAAACACATCACTGTGTTAATTATAATTAACACATCACTTTTGTTCATGATTACACTCGTAAGTAAGTATAGTCTTATGTCCATACTCAGAGACGTCAAATGCTTGAATAGTAGAGATATAATGAGTGATTTTGACATGTAATGTATGAAAAATTACGTCAATTAGTTAAGTGTCGATTTAATGGACGACTCTGACTGCGGCAGGTTAATCAATTTTAGCCCTGTAAGCCACTTCTCAGCTCACGAACCAGAGTGATTCAAGAGGAAGGTTTATAAATATAAAAAATCCCAAAATTCCCACGGGAACGGGCACAACGAGGGTAAAACCGCGGGCGCTGTTAAAAATAAATTGGAGTCAGTTTTCAATAAAGTAAGTATGTAAGTTCGAGTAGCATAGTGGTGTCGAGTTTTTAGACCGCATAAAAGCCTAAAGTTTTCGTTGAAAAAGTTATACGTAAACAAATATGTTCTGTGTAAAAAAACCTTTAGAATTTTCACGTGAACAGTACTCTACCGTTTCTTTTTAATTTATACAAACCGGTGAAGAGTTATGATCGCGATGAATACGGCTGACTGGAGATCGGAGTATATACAAATCGTATTTTCAATTAAATAAATTGAAATTCACTCTCAGGTTTTTATTGTATATTGAAAAATGTTAAAAGACTCTCGAATGTGCCTTGCTTGGGTTTATTAAAAAGCTTGTCCGTATGGAATTGTATAATAGAATTGAATGCCTCGGTGGTGTAGTGGGTAGAGAGTGCTAGACTGAGGTCTCGACTTCAATTATTGGGTGGAATGACCTAAAGTAAGCTTTAAGCTTGTATTATGAATCTAACTCATTGATAATACTACATATATATTCACAAATACTTTGTAAGAATATATAATTGACACCCAGACGTCGTCGCCAATAACTATGTCTGCACATATGTTGACTCCGGGTAGGAATCGAACCCGCAACTCCCCGACACAGTAAGCGCTCTCACTGCCACTGTGCCAACAGGCTTGTCAAATGTACATGTATCCATTTAAGATCATCAACCCGCAGTTTGACAAGCTAGGTGATTTCGCTTACTTCAACTCTCTTCTTCACTTTCGCTTACGTCGCTTTCGCTTGAGATAGATTACGGAGATCCAAGAACCAAGATTGGAAATCAAAGATAAAACAAAAATTAAAGAATATTTTATCCCAATGTCGATTTGGGAATGACTTTAGTTTTTAATCCATCTCTAAAAAGGCAGACAGATCCTATCTAAGATTATCTCAAAACGTAATCCGATGTTTTCGTATCTCATACCTATTTAACATTTAGTTAACGGATGGAATATAAATTAGGAGCTTAAAAGCTTTCGGTTGAGCTTTTTGTTTACTATAAGGGTTTTGATTTATACTCTAATTCTCAATGTGGTGTCGGTTAAACAAAATAGACAAGGGGAAGACAATTTTTTTGCCATCAATACACATTAGATATGGCAAAATTACTCCTTAACATCCATCCTTAATTCCGTCATGTTTAAAGCATTTAAATTTTTAAAGTAATAAACACATATTTAAAAAATGCTTCGAAATTTCGAAGATGGTAAATTTATGCGAAGAAAATTTAAACGAACGCATCGCGTCAGTAGCATGCTTTCATAGCATGACTTCGTAGCACGCATCCGTAGTAAGCTTTCGGAGCCCGCATCCATAGCAAGCTTTCGTAGCATGCACCAGTAAAACTATTTCGTAGCACATATCCGCAGTAGCCTTTCATAGTCCACTGATTCGTAGTCTTTAGCAGGCACTGTAGCACACATCCTTCCACGACTCAACATAATCAATTTCCACCACTATTATTATATAATGTATTTCAATGAATATCATTAAATTTAACATTTACAACGTAGTATAGATTATCTCTGGTGAAAAATCACTCTGAATTGTCATTGAAACCGAACAGAAATGGATGAAAATCTCGTAATTTTCTGGGTTGTTTAACATCGAATAAACTATTGTTACAATTTTATGTTTAAATATCTTTCTGAGATTCCTATTGTTAAAATATGGAGTATCGTTTGCCAGATTGGATTCGTTGAAAAGAGATTATATGAAACATTTCGATGGTCGATTTTGGAAGTGGAAAGGAGCACAAAAGAATCGTTCAATAAATGAAGGGATTTGAATAAATCTCGCGTCTCCATTGATTTAGAATCACCGGGTTTATATTCTATTCAATTTTGGGGTTTATTTTTTGATGAAATGAGCGTTAGGGATAATGCTGTTGAAATGAGTTGCCGTTTGTATTATTTACTAGAGAGGTGCTTTGTGGTGGTACCTGCGTTGATTGCCTGCTCAGAGAATTTCACCCCAATTTTAATGTTTTATTTTAAAACCTGTTTTGTCTTTACACAGACTATACTTTATATTTTAAAGGCTTTATTTATCAACGCATTTTAACAGCATTTTAGCTATTCAAAATGGTTTGTCCCTTTCCAACGTATGTTTTTTCCAAAGAGCAAAAGAGACAAAGGAGCGTTTATGAAGGAAAACGGAAGGTCTATAAAATCCATTAAGTTATGCCCATGAAGAAGCTTTAATGGAACTTATAATTATTATAATTATAGGCACGAATATGAACTTTGAAATCTAAAAATATTGATGGAGGAAATTTGTTCAATTAGCTTCAAATATTACCAATTTCTATATTAATCAATAAATTCAAAAAGGAATTTTCCATTTTATTTACAAGTCACAAGAAATATTAATTTGTAAACGTAAATAAAACCAACAAATTATTTCCTAAATACCCGGAAAATTAGAAACGCTGAAATATTTAAGGGATGTTTATTATTTCTACGTGTTTGAATGTGAACTGTGTTTGTATACCAAACTCCTTAACCAAATAAAAACCAAAGAATGAGCACTTATTACGCACTGAAGCATGTTATAACTACACCATTTACAACTAAATTGTCTCTAAGGCTCTCTATCTCTAGTTCATTGCGATTGATAAGTAACGTGCAGCTTATATCAAAATCGACGGCCCTACTTAGATGTTAACCCCTTGACTTACGTGATTTTTGAATGTTTGAGAAACGGTACAAGCGCAAAAGCCACCGAGGGCTTCCCAATTTAAGGGTTAAGCGAGTGAAATAGCGCGTACTACGACTGAAAAGTACAAATGAGACGTGAACAAGAGCTTATCCAACTCAAATTTTCTTCAAATTACGTCTGAAAGTAAACAAGTACACGTGTTTTACAATTTACGACGATTACTAACTTTTAATGAGTTCGGTGGGAAACTGTTTAGCTGAGTACTTTTTAGAAAAGATGAGGAAAACAACTTTTTAATGTTTCAACGTCTTTTGGAAAGTTTAAGTGAAATATTACAAAAGGAAGGGTAATTTAAATGTCTTTTAAAAAGTATTACAGAAGCAATGTTGAGCGGATGGTTGCAGATGACTTTTTTTTGTCAAAATTGAACTTTATGGACACTACAGACGAGACAGCACAGTCTTAAGATTGCTTTGTGAAATCACTAGAGACGTTTGAATCATTTTTGACAAGTTTTCATAGTAAAGTCAGCGAGTCAGTTAAAAGTCAGTGTTGGTAATCGTCTGTGCTTTGCCTAAAAAACTATCAGATACATTAGATTAGAAAAACATTGAATCTAATGTTCTTCATATGTAAGATGTAATTACAAAAATAATGAGGTACATTTTAAATCTATACTAATATTATAAAGCTGAAGAGTTTGTTTTGTTTGTTTGTTTGTTTAAACGCGCTAATCTCAGAAACTACTGAACCGATTTGAATAATTCTTTCACTGT
The DNA here is from genome assembly GCA_951394245.1 of Cyclophora punctaria. Classification (NCBI taxonomy): domain Eukaryota; kingdom Metazoa; phylum Arthropoda; class Insecta; order Lepidoptera; family Geometridae; genus Cyclophora; species Cyclophora punctaria. Next base: position 6,248,212 of record OX596190.1, read on the forward strand.
TAGATAGTCTATTTATCGAGGAAGGTTATAGGCTATTTTTCATCCCGAAATTCCCACGGGAACGGGTACAACGCGGGTAAAACCGCGGGGCGCTGCTAGTTTCAGAATTAAACCGCAAAACGCCGCTAGTACATAATTACAAAGATTAATTAACGCAGTATGTTCTAATTACTGGAACATTGATGAGGCTCTATATCATTTAATTATTACATGTAGTGGGTAAAGAGGCGTCCGCGCTACGAGCGTTCGCTTGTTTCGGACGTAATGAGCATTCGGCGTCGAATGAGCAAGCCTTCACTATAAAGGCTTCGGTGTAAAATCGATATATCACTTTACGAACAAAATTAATACAGCATCGAACGATTTATAGTTACACTAGCAGCGCCCCGCGGTTTGACCCGTGTTGTGTCCATTTCTGTGGGAATTTCGGGATGAAAAATAGCCTATGTTACTCGTGGATAATGTAGCTTTCGAATGGTGAAAGAATTTTTAAAAACGGTCCAGTAGTTTTTGAGCCTATTCATTACAACCAAACAAACAACATTTTCCTTTTAATAATATTAGTGTAGATGAGCGTTTAAAAAGCATAAAAAGTGCTCGTGCTAATAAGACCCAATTGGTTTTTCAACGTGGATGACTCGCTTTTACATGCTCGCGATCAAATGCTCTCAACTTTATGCTCGCGAACAAATGTTTCTAGTGAGAACGGTCCTGTATATATATTGTGTTCTCAATTTCATAATTTACATAGTTCCAGAGAATACCCATGGTTTATTATAATTGCTATGGTTCATTTATTATTTACCTGTTATTTAGAGTGGCGTGTAGAGACCCTTGTCTATAAAATCTGACTGAAATTAAGCATTCGTAAGATTGAGCGAGTTTGCTAGTTCAATCTGATGTATAACCTATATCACTGCTGAATTCTGAATGAAGCATTCGTAAGATTGAGCTAGTTTGCTAGTTAAACCTACCTATATTACTGTAAAGTTTTATCGAAATCCGTTCAGTATGTTTTGCGTGAAAGAGTAACAAACATACATACATACAATCCTCCCAAACTTTCGTATTCATAATATTGATAGGATTTATTTTTACGTACACGACGCGACGTTTCGAGCAGATTACACCACTGGTGGTCACTGAATGACATATATAAACAGTTGAAAAGCATGCATGACCTTTACTCCTTGGAGCTGTACTCATAAATCGAGCATTCCCTCAGTGTATCAACTATTTAATACAATAAATTAATTAAACTAATCTCAGGCTAAGCCTTCACATAATACGTTCTCCAAAATTAATACAAGTCTCAATATTCCCCGAGCCTTAGACCTAATAAGAATAGATAAGTAAGTTCGCGTAGATTGGAGGCCACATTTAGTGTTGAAGTTTTCAGATCACCCATGTGTCTTAATATGGTCTAACTCACGTATTCAGAGACGTCAAATGCTTCCTTAGTAGAGACTAGCAGCGCCCCGCGGATTAAACCGTATTGTGGCCGTTCCCAAGGGAATTATGGGATAAAAAATAGCTTATATCCTTCCCGTTGAATGTGGCTATCTGTTACAAAAATAATTATTCAAATCGGACTGATAATTCCCGAGAGTAGCGCGAATATACAAACAAACATCCAAATTTACCTCTTTATAATATTAGTATAGAATAGATTTAGTGAGTGATTTTGACGTGTACTGTATGCACAATTACGTTAATTAGTAAAGTGTCGATTTAATGGATGTCGCTGAGTGTGGCAGTGAATGCTATCGGCAACCTTATTTACGGAGTGTCCAAATTGCACGCTGGTTAACAATGGGGATGAGTTAACATAAAAATGAATAATAACCCAACATGACCTAACAAAATTCAAGAGAAAACGCTATCAGAGTGAAGTGAAATCGGTTCTTTAAACAGGCATACTCCTGGTTCATATACATACTCCTTAACCAAAGGACTTAGATCTAATTACACCGTTTCTATATCGAACCACGATCAATTGTACCCGGTTTTGGTGAAACAATTTAGAAGATTTACGTTGTGAACTCGGATTAAGTTGCAATGATCAAGTTCAGTGTAACGGTTAAACTAGGGCTTCATCATCTAACATTGAGGTGTAATTTGGCTGTGGATTAGGTTGCAAAAAGGAAATAAGTATCAATGTGTATCGCAATGTATGTGCAATGTGCAGAACATATGGTGTAATTATCATTTAATGCTTCACCATTGTTCGCAGCACTCTCCCTCATTTTATTTGGTCTAAGCACTGAGTCATATTGCAGCAATTCATCAAAATCAAGCCAGTTTTATATTAAGTTTAATATTTACAGCGTTCGTAGTCTAAATGAAACATTCGGATACAATTTGGTTTATTAAATTCAACATTGAACGTTAATCAAAAGTTTTTGGAACTATTTGTTTTCAGCGATTGTTCAATAATACTCGATGCAAAAAGCGTGTATAAGTTTCACATTTGTGTGTGTGTATGTGTGTGTGAGCATTCTATAAAGGGTAGACGTAATAGAACTAAAAGCACCGACGCGGTTTCTAGCTTTTTCCATTTATATTAAACTACCTGTGCGCTGCGGTTTTAGCCGCATTTATCCTGTTACTCCACCGTGTAAACCTTCCCTGGATTACGACAAACATTTTAAAGCAAAATCAGTTAAATCGGCTGGGCCGTTACCGAGGTTTACCAAGAGAAACGAACCATTCCAGATCCATCTAGTTCTTTTTTCGTGAAAGAGTAACGAACATACATACATACATGTGTGTATGATGTGTCTGTCTGTAGTCTTGTAACATCCCTAGACTACATAGTAAAATAGAACCCTTTTAGAATATCCCGTAGACGATATTAAACCCTAGGTTTGCACTTTAAGCCCTTGTACGTGTAATTACACAGGGTCCAGCGTATACAATTACTTGATAGTTATTTTAGGAAATACTAACAGGGCCCTGCGGTTTTACCCGCGTTGTGCCCGTTCCTGTGGGTATTTCCGGATTTTTTGTGCGTATAAACCTTCCTCTTGAATCACTCTTTCTATTTAAAAAATACGTGCAGTAGTATTTGAGTTTATCTCAAACAGAAAAAAGACAGACGGACGCGGCCGGCGACTTTGTTTTATAATATGTAGTGATGATGGGTTTGATCTATACTACCTACTAGCAGCGCCCCGCGGTTTTACCCGCGTTGTACCCGTTCCCGTGGGAATTTCGGGATAAAATGTAGCCTATAGCCTTCCTCGATAAATAGACTATCTAACAGTGAAAGAATTATTCAAATCGGTTCAGTAGTTTCTGAGATTAGCGCGTTTAAATAAACAAACAAACAAAACAAACTCTTCAGCTTTATAATTATTAGTATAGATGTACAAATACAAATTTGTGTATGTATATCCATGACTAGCAGCGCCCCGCGGTTTTACCCGCGTTGTGCCCGTTCCCGTGGGAATTTCGGGATAAAATGTAGCCTATAGCCTTCCTCGATAAATAGACTATCTAACAGTGAAAGAATTATTCAAATCGGTTCAGTAGTTTCTGAGATTAGCGCGTTTAAACAAACAAACAAACAAACAAACAAACAAAACAAACTCTTCAGCTTTATAATATTAGTATAGATGGCCACGAAAATATTAACGCCAATATACTCAGAGATGTCAAATACTTCCTAAAGAGATTTAATTAGTTATTTTGACATGTAATGTATGAAAATTACGTCATTACTTAAAAGTCGGCTCAATGAACGTCTATGTGTGCGGCAGTCAATGTGATTTAAGCTTTTTTTATTATTGAATTATTATTTTTGTATTGGATAGCCACTTTCAATGGGAAGGTTAAAGGCTACTTTTCATCCCGAAATTCTCACGGTAAAGGGCACAACGTGGGCAAACGCAACCGTAGAGAACAAAGACAGCCTGAATCAGACCTCTCTTCTATACTAATATTATAAAGCTGAAGAGTTTGTTTTGTTTGTTTGTTTGTTTGTTTGTTTGTTTGTTTGTTTGTTTGTTTGTTTAAACGCGCTAATCTCAGAAACTACTGAACCGATTTGAATAATTATTTTTGTAATAGATAGCCACATTCAACGGGAAGGTTATAGGCTATTTTTCATCCCGAAATTCCCACGGAAACGGGTACACGCGGGTAAAACCGCGGGGCGCTGCTAGTAGTAAATATGTAAATAGTATCACCATGTAATATCCTACTCTATAATATAAACCGCTTTTTTAAATATTTCCAACGTTCAAAATCACAGTTAGAATTAACCGCGTCGCACGAGTCTATGTAACTAAAGACTCTTGTGCTCAGCCTTTAAATATCATAATCCCGTAAAGCATCAGTAAGGACTCGTCTTTACGGAACGAAGAGTACGTACAATATATGAGTTCTTACGACCACGTACTGTAAGGGCGCGTTCTCATTGAAGCGGAGTGGAGAGGTGCAAAGCGGTGCGGAACGTAACTGACCAATCACGACGCATTACGAAAAGATTTTGACAATGTAAATAAATAAATATACCTGGACAAATTCACACACGGTTAATTAGAGCCAAAGTAAGCTCTAAGCTTGTGTTATGGAATCTAATTAACTGGTACTACTTCATATACATACACAAATATTTTATAAGAATATATAATTGACACCCAGACGTCGTCGCCAACAACTATGTCTGCATATATTGTTGACTCCGGGCGGGAATCGAACCCGCAACCCCCGACACAGTAAGCGCTCTCACTGCCACTGTGCCAACGGGCTTGTCAATGTCGTGTTCGACAATTTTAATTCGTTGTGATTGTTCGATTGTACTCTATACAGCTCCGCACTGCTTCAATAAAAACGCACCCTAAGGCTTGCTGCATACATGTTTGAAAGAGTTCGCGAACATTTGCCAAACGGTAAAGCAGATCGAAAGCAATTATACTCGTTCGATTTGGATTTATACCGACCCGATTATACTGTGCCAAATGTGTGTGTAGCTACCATTATAATATAACATTATTATAACTTGGAATAATTAGATTCAAATAATTGGACCCTCATGTGCCAGAAAACTTTGTAATTTTATGGGTTGGTATATGGGTAATGTTCTGTAACATATGTATCTACTAGCCGCGTCGCGCGGTTTCACCCACATTCTACCCGTTCCCGAAGGAATTTCGGGATAAATTGTGTCCCATGGGTTATTCTGATGTATAACATATATTACTGTAAAGTTTCATCCAATCCGTTTTGTAGATTTTGTGTGAAAGAGTAACAAACGTACATACACATATCCTCACAAACTTTCGCATTTATAATAATTATAGTAGGATATACATAGAGGTATACATATGTGTAGGATATGAGTTCAATGGACTTCAATTCCTTTAAAATATAATAAATTCGGTATTATATTGATAGTATCAAAGCTACACAGTATGTAAGTCCATGTACAGTTAACTACAAAAGTTGATGAACACGTTCAATTTTCATAAAATCTGAACATGGAATCTTTGAGATTCCAAAATAAGATCTTGACATAAAGATAAAATAATCTTATTAATTTACAATCATAATAAGTCCATTTTTTCACCGTTCAGTTTTGATATGTTTTGCAATATTTAATGTATTCATCAACTTTTGTATTTGACTGTCCATCAACTTTTGTAGTTTACTGTACATGGACTTAAAGATTGCGTTCGTCTTCTTATCGAGTTTAGACCAGAATTTGGCCAGGTCTATTGCACAGTCATTAGCCTTCCAAAGATCCTCCACAGCGCAGGAAACGGGGCTATTGGCATACTGTAGTAAGTGAGACATGGTTTGGACTCTTCCACACAGATTACGTTTATAGAATGCGTACTCCCCAATAAAATCTTGTTTCCCCAACGTTTCAGCGCACACACATTAGTTATGGTATATAATTGGTACACCCCGTACCCACGGGTGATGTACCCATCAATCTTGCCTCTCGTGATTACATTCGAGATGAATTACCGCCGGCCACAAACCGGAGGATAAATTGGTACAGCTTTTAGAGATCCCTAATTATAGAGAAAGCCAAGTTTTCTATTAGCGTTTTAGTCACGGAAATAATAGGGTATTTCACTGATATTAAAAGTGTTCAATTTGAGAGATGAATTTAGAATAACTGAAATTATGATCAAAACTGAAATAAAATGGTCAAATACCCTATTCTTCTTCTTCTTCTCGAGTGGTTGGTCAACCTGACCAATCCTGGTGTCAGAGTTATTGAGCCGCCAAAGGCCTCTGACATGGCTCACAATACAATACCCTATTGACACACTCAGAGACTCCATTAAATCGACACTTAAGTATTTGACGTACTTTTTAATACGTTAATATCAAAATTACTCATTAAATCGGCCAACCCTGGTGTCAGAGTTTTAGACCGCCTAAAGGCCTCCGACCGACTGCTTAACGTGCCCTGCACACACGGTAGCGCTCAGGTAACAAGGCCACCATCGGCCACCTATCCAAGTAGGGGTGGCGCTGCACGCGTTTAATAATGGCAATGAACGAACACCCAAGTTAGGGCCGAGCTGCTCGTTACTCAACAAATATTTAAAAATATACTAAGAAACAAAAAAACCTTTCCCCCTTGTTCAGGTTGAAGTCGGTTAGAAGGCAATAGCTTGATATTTAATAACAATTCAATTTCCTTTTTAAGTGAAAACCGAGTGAAAACTAAAATACAATAAATAAAATTAAAAAATAAATCATTTATTGAAATAACAAGAATAAGTAGACCCAAACTAAGCTCTAGGCTCGTGTTATGGAATCTAACTAACTGATATTTATACCTGAAAAACTTAAAATGAATACGCATTCTTTGAAACACTGTAGTATTTGTAACGTAAAGTTATAATGTAACATACCCAAACTAAGCTCTAAGCTTGTATTATGGAATCTAACTAACTGATACTACTACATATACATACACTAGCAGCGCCCCGCGGTTTTACCCGCGTTGAACCCGTTCCCGTAGGAATTTCGGGATGAAAAATAGCCTATAACCTTCCCGTTGAATGTGGCTATCTATTACAAAAAGAATTATTCAAATCGGTTCAGTAGTTTCTGAGATTAGCGCGTTTAAACAAACAAACAAAACAAACTCTTCAGCTTTATAATATTAGTATAGATACACAAATACTTTATAAGAATATATAATTGAGACCCAGACGTCGTCACGACGAAGCCACAGATAGCCATACACACAGAAATCGACATCAAACTCGCTCCTTCAACAATCAGTTATAAGTCATTAATCTCTAAAAACACTTTTGACATCGCTGAGTAGGTGCTACGGTAATTAAGGCTTTTAGCACTTTAACTTACTAATGTCTTAACTTAATGATTCTCACACTTAAGCCACTAATTACTACCTAAAACTTAACTCCGAGTTTAAACACATAGGTTTACTCGCACTAATATTATAAATGCGAAAGTTAGTGAAGATGTATGTATGTATGGATTTGGCTGAAACTTTACACAGTAATATACAGTATATATCTGCACATGGGATACATTTCATCCCGAAACTCCCGTAGGTTTCAACGCATGTGAAACCACGGGGCGCGGCTAGTCTAAAGAAATTTGTGTCATTATTCGTAACTCGATAACCGCTGGACCGATTATATGATTTTTGTTTTATATGTTTAATCTTCGTCCGGAATAAGATAATAAAATAAAAACCCCGAAATTCCCACAGGAACGGTTACACTGCGGGTGAAGCCGCGGGGCACGCTAGTATAACATAATTAAAGTTTGAAATGACGTCATGATGCGATGGTACTTGTAAGTGGCGGAGTTGGACGCACCCCGCGGCGGGTGACTACCTGAACGTAGTCGCTCGTATAACGATATGGGATAAAGGATAAGCTTATATCGAAAAAATATTATTTCAAGCGATTGGTTGAAGTGGAGGGGAGATATGCGGAGCTTGACCAATCACAACGCATTGATCACGATCCGGAGGTTCCGGGTTCGATTCCCGGTGAGCCCTCAGTTTGGTTAGGGCATTGCCGGCTGAATCACCTGATTGCCCTAAAAGTAAGATGATTTCGTGCTTCGGAGGGCACGTTAAGCTGTCGGTCCCGGTTACTTTCTATGGATAGTAGTCGTAAGATGTGAGAGGCCTTTGGCGGCTCAATAACTCTGACACCAGGATTGGTCAGGTTGACCATCCACTCGATGAAGAAGAAGAACGCTTATCACTTAACCCACCCACGACAACCAGCCTCATAATTCATCTAACGTTGTTACCCCAACTAGGCTGATGCAAACAGGCATCAATGTTTGAACTTAATTACCTCGATTGCTCTGTCAGTTGGCAATCGTAATGCCTCATTAGGGATTCGAGCATACCTGTACAGTACATAACTGGTTGACTTGTGTGACATAATAGACATAATCATACCGTTATTATACTTCCTCGTTCGGATAATGCGGGCGGCCATCTTGTTTCAATCTCCATGAAACAAGATGGCCGATGGTCGTCATGTTGACAATTAATAGACGCGTAATAACAACATTTTAACTGTCAAATGTCTTGTCACTTTCTGACATACGCAATTTTCCGAAGAGCAAAATAAACCAATTATAACACTGTTTTAGTTACACCGCGTTTAGTAATAAGGCGGTAGGTGTCTCCGTATGTAACACGGTGTGAACTACATACATACTGTAATTGCACCTTTATTGATTGGTTTCAGGTTATTATGTTTGTAGGGTAATCATTACCTCCTGTCGAATCAATACTTCCGGTAATGTAACAGGTAAATATGAATGCGTGAAATGAAAAAGATGAATGTATTTGTGTTACTTTTACATGCAACAATTATTGAACAGATCTGGCAAAAAATTGGCTGAGGTGTATTAGCCTGGTGGTAACGCCTCGGTGGTCTAGTGGTAGGTACACTCGCCTGCCAAGACTGAGGTCCCGGGTTCAATTCCCGGGTCGAGCGATAATATGGGACTAAGCTTTAGAGCTGACAGCCAAATTAAATATTTTTTTTAGATTGTAAATAAAAAATGTACCAATGGTAGGTATATTTTTTATTTACAAACATTTTAAAAGAAACTATTCGGGCTGCTTTCGTCTTTAAATTCCAAAAAGAACAGGTACAGCACGGGTAAAACTGTGGACAATTGCTAGTCTCTTGATAATGATCCAACATGAAAAGTCATAGATTGAGGAACCTATTAAATCCCAAGAACGAAAAGTCATAGAATTACAAGTACATAAGTATATATTTATATAGTTACTAGCGGCGCCCCGCGATTTTACCCGCGTTGTACACATTATGACAAAATAGCCTATAACCTTCCCGTTGAATGAGGCTATCTATTACAAAAGGAATTATTCAAATCGGACTTATAATTCCTGAGATTACCTCGAACATACAAACAAACAAACAAACAAACTTACAAATTTTACCTCTTTATAATATTAGTATAGATATACCCTAAATAAATATAGCATCTATCTACATTATAATCAACAAGTAAATAATATGAGTTCTTTATACTTATTTATTTTATCTTCGTAAAACACAATTTATATTGTAAACACTCTTTCATTTTTTACTTCAAATAATATTTCGAAGTCAATAGTCAATAAAATGAGAATAGATTTTTCTTATAAATGAGAAAAATGACATTTAGCCATTTCGTATAAATAAAGGGTTGAATTTTTATTGAAGTTATTTATTTTACTTCAGATTGGATTGAGTGGAATGAAAAATATAAGCTTATTACAGATAGTAGTGTAAAATATAGCCTGTGATATCCTACTCATCGGCAAAGGCATCTCATATCACTGAAGATATCAGTACATACAATGTCGAAGTCAAATTCAGTGTAGGCCCTAAAGGGGCTCTTTTGAACATTGAACGTACCGTCCATACAGTGACGAGGATAAAAGTAAATTTGAAATAAGCTTCGCTCGACCCCGGACTTGACTTCGAGATGCAAGTAATGGTAGGTAAATGCACAATGTACATTAATGCGCATGCTGAGGTTGTATTGATGCATGCTAAATCTGACTGAGGCACAAAATAAGTGCTTTAATTATCGAACAGAATCTATACACTAACAAATTGAAAAGCCGTTCCAATGTTCCAAATTCAAAATTGAAACCCACGAAATACAAACCATAATGCATGTAAATTATGATAGCGGCCAGCGTTCACCACAGCAACCACAGACTATTCATCCAATTTAGATTATTACGGACCATAGACCGAAATAATACGACGAATTTCCTCACATAAAAGCTTATAATCATGAAAAGCAGAAACTATAGAACGACGGACAGTTTCCAAAAGGCATTTTAAATTAAACGCTTTGCCGCTCATTTGAATACAAAGGCGCTAGTAATTAGTAGAATATGGGTGAATGTTTATGAAAATGGTTTATAAATAGCATTTAGTGAATCTGCGGGGCCTAACAGGATAATTATAACGTACTATAGAAGCGCTCCGTGGTTTTACCCGCGATGCGCCCGTTCCCGTGCGAGTTTGGGGATAAAAATATCTCATATCACCTTCCCGTTGAATGTGGCTATTTATTACAAAAATATATGGAGAAGGCTATTTACATATTAAGTAAGTATGGTATGGTATGGCATGGTTAAGGTAAGTATGGACAACTATGTCTAGTACTTCGGGTGCTTTCAAATTATGCGTTTCGTGTCGGACCGCTGAGGTGCCGAAGCCGTGCGTTTGTCGTATTGTGAACGTACGATCGTGTGTTTTCATACAAATCGAGCAGTACGGCAACAGTGCGGCGTCGGTACCGCGAAATAATTTTAGTACGCACTGTTGCCGCACTGCTCGATTTGTATGAAAACACACGATCGTACGTTCACAATACGACAAACGCACCGCTTCGGCACCGCAGCGGTCCGACACGAAACGCATAATTTGAAAGCACCTTTCGTGTCACCAAAATCGCTGACCAAGTGCTGGAAAGGTTTCTTGAGCGGACTATTGTTAAAGTACAAATAAAAAAAATACATCATCTTTAATTAAATGATACAATATCAGAAATACAAAGAAACAAATGACGATAAATTTAAATAAAAGATTACATTAAAAGATGTAAAATAACATAAAAAGAAATAGTATAAAATTTTAATACGAAAATGGCTCATAAATCGTCGATACCTGAAGCGATCTTAATACACAAACGAAAATAGAGAGTAATTACTGAAATCCTATTGTTATCTTTAATAACGGGAGCCCAATAAATCAACCTTTCGCTTAATTAGGCGTAGGATATGGAAAATGTACAGACGAAACATATATTAGCAGTTTGTAAATACTGTAGGCGACGAGAGTGAGGAGGTTAGTGACCTGCGTTTTGACAAGTTAAATAAAATGGCGTCTAAAATCAAATTACTGGTTCACATATTATTGAACTCGCCAACCCACCACCAGCCAATTTGTTTAATGTAATGATGAACTAGCAGCGCCCCGGCGGTTTTCCCCCTTTGTTCCTGTTCCCGTGGGGATTTCGGGATGAAAAATACCTTATAATGTGGAACTGTTGAACCTGTTGAATATGGCCATCCATTTCGGTAAGGTATAATCACTACGCTTGCCTACTCTGTGTACGTTCAGATAGAAATACCAGTATCGGCCACCCATCCAATTACTAGTCGAGCTGCACGTAGCTTAATAACAATGAAAAAATAAAACTTACCGCCAAAGTAATTCAGTCAGATTCTTCTGGTATAAATATAAACGTTATCTTACAAAGATCAAGCGTAATGTTCTGTAAGATTGCAAAGCTTACGAGGAAAACATTTAAAGCTTATCTTTCTAATTTAGATTATCAGTTATGTGAACAAGATAAACGTAACTTTATGGCGTGCCACAGCGCCGGCAAGCGATTGCAATTATTTTCAAAAAAGAACACAATCAGCGTTGTCATTTAAAGTTATCGAAAGTATACACTGTTTTTGACAATTAACATTACGTTCTACTCAAAAGACTTTATACTAAGTATAAGTTATACTAGCCAAATAAAGGATAAGGTGTCTGTCATGTCGTAAAGAAATGTAAAGGAACATACCGTAGCGCTCGTGGCGTAGTCTATAAAGCGATTTTAGCTTATTGCAATTGTTAAGTTACGTGCAGCTCGGTCCCAACATGAATGGGAGGCCGTTTGAAGCATTTCTATCTGAAAGCTACCGCGTACAACAAAGCTTGTAAAAAAGAAAAAATATATATAAGCCTGTAATGTCATATTGCTGGGCAAAGATCTCTCATCGCACAGAAGATATCAGTACAGTGAGGAGGCAAAATCACAACACTTGCCTAATGCGGGTTGGTGAAATCAAAGATAACAATGTCAGCACACCGTCACAGAATTATACTGAGGTACCGTAGCTGAGCCATAACATAGGTAAAGTCTTGACCATACGTTCCGTCTGCCTGTTTCACTTATACTTCGACCCATATTGTGTTGTAACCAATATCCCGTAATACGCCCGGGAATGTTCCAGTAACCAGCTTACACCTAACGTGACACTATAGGTTTATTAACAACGTTTGTATTAGACCAATTTGTATTATATTGTCACTGTAATGATACTCGATATAGACTAGGGATGTTGTTATTTGATATTGTTAATTTACTTTTATTTCTTCAATAGCTTTCCCTTCGTTTCAGTTAAGCGAGACGTAGAGAAGTGAGAGACCATTTTGGAATCTTCTTCTTCATCGAGTGGATGGTCAACCTGACCAATCCTGGTGTCAGAGTTATTGAGCCGACAAAGGCCTCTGACATGGCTCATGTAACGACTACTTTGGGATAAAACTTAGCCAGATTTTTGAATTGTGCTGTTAGAATACAAATATACAGATGAACATACTTTTACATATATGTATAAGTAAACCTATGGCGAGGGGTTCCTGCTAGTTTATATTTATAATTCATAGATTATTTAATATATAATAAGTAGTTTAGTTAAAATTAGATTAGGTAGATTCTAAACTTGTTAAACGTGATCAGGCTTTTTTATTTCATATTATTTATGTTTATCCAAAGATAACGATTAGCAGTGCCAGGTGGCAATTAAAAATCGCTTAACTACCTAACTGTGCATTAAAAATAACCTTTTTCTAAGCCTAGCCAGCTTGAAAGCCCACTCAGTCGCAAAAACGCATTGCGGTTAAACATATAACATCCCTTTTTTCGGTCGGGGAATAAAATAAACGAGTTTGTTTTCTTGAAAATAAACTTGGTAATTGAGTGTTTAATAAAATTACTGTCAGTTATTTATTTTCTACTGAAAGGGTAACGAACCCTTTCAGTAGAAAAGAAAGCCAAATGTCTGAAAAACAAAACTAAAATAACACCAGTAACTCAATATTAAACTGAAGATAATTTAGTCACTAAAGAAAAGAGGTTTCTTTTGAAAAATATTTGTTTTCGATTTTGCTTTTAGTAGTAACTTATAAAACAATAGCAACGCCCCGTGGTTTTATTCGCGCTGTGTCCGTTCCCGTGGGACTTTCAGGGTGGAAAATAGCCTCTAATCTTCCCGTTGAATGTGGCTATCTATTACAAAAATAATTATTCAAATCCAATTGCTAGTTTCTGAGATAAGCACGTCCATACAAACAAAACAATCTTTTTAACTTTATTATACGATATAGTATTGATACAACGAGTATAGATTACTAGCTGGGCCCGCGGTTTCACCCGCTTTGTACCCGTTCCCGCGGGAATTTCGGGATGAAAAATAGATGTTGTCCGATTCTCAGGCCTACCCGATATGTACACAACATTTCATGAGAATCGGTCGAGCCGTTTCAGAGGAGTTTAATTACGCACCCCGTGACACGAGAATTTTATATATTAGATTAATAGCAATATACTTAATGTAATTTATGGTATCAAATATTTTTATTCAGTGTTTTTATCGAATATTTTAATTCAGTTTTGGCCCCAAAGAGGCTATATTGAACGTACCATGTCGGAGGTCTTTAGACGGTCTAAAATCCGACCACTAACCTATTTGAACTTACTTACTTACTTACCATGTTGATGTATAACTTATGCTATATAACACGTCCACATAATATAAATTTGTTTCATAACATAAAGTAACGTTAAAAAAAAAGTTGAAAAACAATCTAGTATATAAAATTCTCGTGTCACGGGGTGCGTGGTTGAACTCCTCCGAAACGGCTCGACCGATTCTCATGAAATTTTGTGTGCATATCGGGTAGGTCTGAGAATCGGACAACATCTATTTTTGATCCCGAAATTCCTGCGGGAACGGGTACAACGCGGGTGAAACCGCGGGGCGCAGCTAGTATTTTATAACATGTTTTGTTATATAGCCTGTACCTAAAGTTAGTCGGAAATATATGTCTGCCTTGTGTACAAGACGCATTACGTAGCGTTGTGCCGTAGCCTTACCGGATGTCGTAGCGATGCTGTAGCAGTGCAGCGCTCGTAGCGTAGTTTGACTAAGCTATGTGGTAAATCTTCGCGATTGTTAAGCAACGTGCAGTTCGGCCCCTACTTGGATGGGTGACCGATAGTGGCATTTCTATCTGAGCGCTACTGTGCTTCGGAGGGCACGTTGAGCAGTCGGTCCCGGTTGTTTCAATCGTTAGACCATGTCGGAGGCCTTTAGGCGGTCTAAAACTCCGACACCAGGGTTGGTCACTAACCTACTCGAAATTACTTACTTATTAGCAGAGTCGTAGTATTGTAGCGGTGCCGTAGCAATGCCGTAGCGATGCTGTAGCAATGCCGTAGCACGTTTTCACGAAAGCTTTATAGTTCCGGCTCTACAATTCATGGCTAAAACACTCAACTAATCATGATAGATATTTTTAAAGAACTGATTCCATAGATTTTTTTATCCCATGATTCCTATGGGAACAGCTACTATAGGTAAACCGTTGGAATAGCTAGTAACGTTTTATAATAAAAGGGAGTTTGATTAGGTGTGTGGGCAGCTCTGGTAGTAGTGTTGGAGTTTTTAAACCGTCTTCGACATAGTCTCAGTATCTATATATATAAAACTAGCTTTTGCCCGCGGCTTCGCTCGCATGGAATTTAGTCTGCCACATTAAGTTTCGTGATATGTATATGGTTTAAAACATTTTTTTATTAAACCGACGCAAAAAGTGGCGCCTTTTGCTTTCAAATGACATGGGTCATGTCACTGTTGAGCAACACGGTTATGGTCCATAACATAGCCCAACTCTATTTTTCGGTAACCATAACACCGAGTTGGCCGTCGATTTCGATATGACCGTCAAAGAGTGATTTGTAAATAAGTCATGTCACTGTTGTGCATTGGGCCAGGCTCTATTGTATCCCAAGTTCCTTTAATTTACTATTTTATTTTAGTTACTACTTGCGGGCCCGCAGACACGTCACTTGCGGCCCGCAGTCCAATCCAAAATTTTAAAACTTCTATATAAAAATATCTTAAAGAAGTAAACACAGTAGGTAGAACCACCATTAGCAACAAACTATCGTTTGGTCAACGACATTATGTGTCTAATATTCTTCACACTTCCGCCTCCACATCGTAGCGCACTCCTACCTCCGCATCGTAGCTACCTCCGCATCGTAGCACACTCCCACCTCGAGATCGTAGCCACCTCCACATCGTAGCACACTCCCACCTCCGCATCGTTGCTCACTCCCACCTTCACATCATAGCACACTCCCACCTCCGCATCGTAGCCACCTCCGCATCGTAGCCACCTCCACATCGTTACACACTCCCACCTCCGCATCGTAGCTCACTGCCACCTCTGCATCGTAGCACACTCCCACCTCCGCATCGTAGCTCACTGCCACCTCTGCATCGTAGCACACTCCCACCTCCAGATCGTAGCAATCTCCCACCTCCGCATCGTAGCTACCTTTACATCGTAGCACACTCCCACCTCCGAATCGTCACTCATTCCCACCTCCGCATCGTAACACACTCCTACCTCCGCATCATAGCCACCTCCGCGTCGTAGCACACTCCCACCTGCGTATTGTAGCACTGTCTTGGTTCCGCATCATCGATTTTCCTAATTCTTTCAATACTTATACCCCTATGTCACAAAAGCGGCCCGCCTTACTTTATTTGGCTACTTTGTGGCCCTTGCCTGTCAAAAGGTTGCCGACCACTGACTTAATGCGAAAGACAAAGTTTATCAACATTAAAAACTCAAAGCGACAAATGTATTGATTTTGATATGAGTTTGATAAATACTAAAATGTGTATTGTAAAACAGTATCCAATGTAATTAAATTTATGTTTCTCAGTTTTGGTCACAGTGGCGTCCACATTTAGAACTATTCAAGACAAACAATCCTACGGTACATCATCTTTGTGTAACTCCAATAGTTCAGGCAGCGCACGCCAAGATCGCTCTTAGAGGGCAGATTTTTTTCCATCGATACATCCATCCTCACAAATATTCGCATTTATAATATTAGTAGGAAGTAGGATGTAGGATTAGTAAGTTAGTAGGATAAAGTTTTATAAGACGGTTTATTTCCAAAAGTAGTCAATAGATAAAGTGGTAAATTAATTAAACGAAAAATACCTAGATGTTTCGATTTTCTTAAGTTATTTTATACAGCATATTTTTAAAGATTTTTTCTAAGAAATTAAGGTACTTTACACAACCTCAAATGAAAAAGAGTTTGGATAAACCAATGTGAGAAAATAAAAATCAATCGTAATGTTTGGATTCGAACCCGCGGCCTTCGAGATAAGCAAAATGATCCTTCCTGTACTTAGGATTCATCCACTCATTGCAATGTTATGCTGTCGTAACGACACGTCACACGTTGAATTTAACGACTACAATATAACACATACGTATATCGGAACTACTCGGCGATGCTTCGTGCTCGTTCGGAGCCCGGCGCATGGCGGCTGTGTCACATGTGTCAAACCAGTACGGTGGTGATTTTTCTCCGACTTGCTTTACAAATACTTATTTATTACGACCAAAATTACACAATATCATTATAAATTGTAGCCTATATGTTATTCTGATGTATAACCTACATTACTGTAAAGTTTCATCCAAATCCGTTCAGTAGTTTTTGCGTGAAAGAGCAACAAACATACATCCATACATCCATACATACATCCATCCTCACAAACTTTCGCATTTATAATATTAGTAGGATAGTAGGACAAAGCCTGGCCGCATACGTGCGGAATCCGAATTCGTTTTCCGCATTCGTTTTCCGCATTCGGACATCTGAATGCATGGAATCAGTAGAAAATACATTATTTGACGCACACGTTCGTTTTTTTTTCGAACGGAATAAGTTCCGCACGTACGTTTCGTTTGCAAGCCGGCGCGTTAGCCTGGCCGCATACGTGCGGAATCCGAATTCGTTTTCCGCATTCGTTTTCCGCATTCGGACATCTGATTGCATGGAATCAGTAGAAAATACATTATTTGACGCACACGTTCGTTTTTTTTTCGAACGGAATAAGTTCCGCACGTACGTTTCGTTTGCAAGCCGGCGCGTTCGGAGAAACCTACTCGAAAAAACCTAATGACGTCATGCGGAACGCAGCACTTGCATACATTTTGTTTGTGCCGGCGCACACATTCGGAAATTTCTATTCAGTATCGCGCCCGCACCGAGCGCATCGGACATATTGTAACCAAATGAGGTTACTTCCATTCTATTCCATGGGTAATTGAATATATAAAACCACTGTATACTTTAAAACATAATATATTTACACACACCTTTTAGTAATGAACATAATAGACATTCCTTTGAATTTAACATAAAGATATATAAACTTCATATCGTTATAATTACCTTATTATGAACTTACACTTGAATCCTTACAATCCTTTTTCTTTTTATTCCCCTTTTTCTCCCACGTCCGTGGCCTTCTAGAGTTCAATCAAGATTCCCGCCCTTTTATTCTCTTTCCCTCCAATAGTTTGCGATGTAAACGAACCTCTTTTCATAAACATATAAACCTCTTTTCTTTAAAACATACAAAATTCTGTCAATAATTTATTGAACCTAACAATATCTATAACTAAAAATTTTTATTAGATTCCAGATTTGACAATTTCAGTGTTTCAACATTATGACAAATACTAAATAGTAAATAGTGACGTTGCGAAATTATTCGATATGGAAATGGAATATTTCCGGATCGATTCTTCTCGTTTATAATTTTATTCTCGTAAACTAAGTATATCAGGAAATTAAATATTTCTGAACCGATAATTTAGTTTTGACGATTAATTAACGATCTGAGACTTTTCTTTTATAATTGTGTGTGAAATAAATAAAAAAATGTGATCCGCTGCAGAAATGCGTTGTTTGTTTTGGTTAATGTGCTAGACTGTTCATTCCAAGTAATTATTATATTGGTGTCAAATAAAAGCTAGTTTAATAATAAGTAAAAAACAATGAGAAAATACATCGGATACATCTCGGATACAAAATATCGATTCGCAATGAAATAAGATATTCGTATCACTACACTACACTATTATATGTGGTATCATTATTTCACAAAATGACAGTAGCTAATGTCAAATCGTACTGGCAGTTTACAATTCCTAATGCAAAAAAACGAACGTCTGCGCTAGTTCCACGGAATTCCGCATGCGGAAAACGAATGCGGAAAACGAATACGTTTTGTTTGTGCCGGCGCACACATTCGGAAATTTCCGTGCGGAATTAAAAACAAATCAAACCAATTCCCCACTGAACGTACTGGCAGTTTACAAATCCTAATGCAAAAAAACGAACGTCTGCGCTAGGTCCACGGAATTCCGCATACGGAAAACGAATTCGGAAAACGAATTCGGATTCCGCACGTATGCGGCCAGGCAAAGACGGGTTTGTTACAACACTTATAACTCGAGATCGGCTGGATCAATTTTCATGGTTTTTGTTTCGTTGGATTTGTCTCCGCCCTGAATAGCAGAATACATTTTAAAAACAATGAAAACTTGGAATAAAAATCTCAAAATTCCCACGGGAACGGGGGCGCTGCGGGTGAGACCGCGGGGCACAGCTAGTATAGTATATAGTAACTGACAACGTACCTGCTGAAACAGTGTAGCGCTAAGATATAAATGCTTCTATCGGCTAACTATTTAAGTAGTTGGCCGCACATTGGAGATGTTCGTTGCTTAACAATCGCAAAAGCCTTGCTTAAAGCGTAGGTATTAAATAAACGAAAAAGTAAACGTATTTCAATAAATTACTGACGTCTACCCTCCATATATATTTTGAAAACGGTTAAATATTTTGATCAACCAGCCCGCTCCCGGGCGGTGCGTGACGTAAAAATAATATTTATAAAATGTTCGATACTCCCTTTAGGGAAACAGTTGATTGAAACGAAAACAAGGAAATATGGGAGAATTGTATCGGAAAAAAGTTAAATTACATGGAAAATAAAATATTTGTTGTGTATTTTTTAACATCGGTCGGGGTAAATATATTCAATTTAGTTCACAAAAATTTCCAAAATGTTTAGGCCGCTTCTTCTTCTTCATCGAATGGATGGTCAACCTGACCAATCCTGGTGTCAGAGTTATTGAGCCGCCAAAGGCCTCTGACATGGCTCGTGTAACGACTACTATCCGTAGAAAGTAACCGGGACCGACGGCTTAACGTGCCCTCCGAAGCACGGAATCATCTTACTTTTAGGCCGCGCCTTGTTCGTCACGCCATCGCTTACGGGGTCTTCGGAAGGTCTTTTTTTTGTGCATTGAGTATAAAAGGTGACGGATTTGGCCCAAAAACAACGACTGGTGCACAACAGCTTAGGATAGAGATCAGTGGAAGGAGAAAGGTTTGCCCAGCATTGGGACATTCATAGCTAATTAATATTATTTTTTAACTAATGTAGAAACTAACAACAACTGGGACCGACTAGTTTATGTGTATTTGCAAGAAGTAATACTCGATTATAGTTTACTTTAGGTAATTTATAAATACGACAAAACTGTAGTAGGTGATCGTTGTTCTTTCTGATACCTAATTCTCGCTGTACTGATATCTTCAGTGAGATGAGAGGCCTTTACCCGGCAGTGAGACCACCCTACATTACAATGACATTTCTTTCTGACAAGCCTGTTGGCACAGTGGCAGTGAGAGTGCTTACTGTATCGGGGGTTGCGGGTTCGATTCTCGCCCGGAGTGAACAATATGTGAAGACATAATTGTTGGCGACGACGTCTGGATGTCAATTATAAACTCTTATAAAGTATTTGTGTATATATATGTAGTACTATCAGTTACTTAGATTCCATAACACAAGCTTAGAGCTTACTTTGGGTCTAATTAACCGTGAGTGAATTTGTCCGGGGATATTTATTTCTTACGCAACAACGTAACTAACCAAAGCGTGAACCAAATTAAGCGTTCCACTATTACAATGCTCAAGTGTTTACGTATACAAACACACAAAGACACACATAACACTATTTCATATTTGTACACCAAACTTTGAAATTACACCAACAAGAACCAAAGTGAAGCCTAATTCAGTGTAAAGTTTACAAATTACCCAAATACACGGTTTGTGTTTCTGTTTAATTAGTAATGGTTTGTCCAACTTAACTGCACTGGTAATTGAGTTTTGAAAGTTTGATATATTTTATAGTTAGTTGGCGCGGTATTTAAATAACATGGCTTTAGTTAACGTGTCGAGAAAGTTGGCCATAACCGCTGCTAACCTATATCTACACTAATATTATAAAGAGGAAAACTTTGTTTGTTTGTAATTTTTTAAAAACTACTGGACCGTTTTTAAAAATTCTTTCACCATTTGAAAGCTACATTATCCACGAGTAACATAGGCTATTTTTCATCCCAAAATTCCCACGGGAACGGGTACAGCGCGGGTAAAACCGCGGGGCGCTGCTAGTTAGAAATAAGTTAAATAAACGAATACGTTTACTGATTCCATTCGTTTCATACCCTGTCACCCTGATGTATGCATGTTTGTTATTCTTTCACGAAAGAACAAATGGACAGATTTGGATGAAACTTTACAGTAATATACATAGGTTATACATAAGAATTACATATGGGATACATTTTATCCCGATATTTCTACGGGAATGGTTACAATGCGGGGCGTAGATGCTGCATGATAATGGCAAAAAATATACAAAAAATATATATACTTGTTATCATTGAACAGTATCTGTAACCACCCTTTTCCAGCAGTCGTAGTAAGTACTGCAGTTATTTTTAAACATATGTCCTAACATTAAATCACATCTAGTGAATCCCTACATTAATCTATCTGTCAAATTAGCCGGTCTAAAGTCGGAATAGAAATGATTTATGCGAGTTTCGTTCACTTTGCCACGATTACTCATTCGTCGTAATGTTTGATATTAGACGTTACGTTAGCAAACAAGTTTAGTTCCGCGGTTTCAACTAGCTGTGCCCCGCGGATTCACCCACAGCGCACCCGTTCCCATAGGAAATACGGGATAAATAGTATCCTATATCCGTCTTCTGGTTCTATGCTACCTCCCCACCAATTTTCAGCCAAATCGGTTCAGCCGTTCTCGAGTTATAAATAGTGAAATAACTAACACGACTTTCTTTTATATATAGATTTGCTTTTCATAAAAAAGTATAAGTCCACTGCTGGGCAAAGACCTCTCATCTCACTGAAGTATCAGTTCAGAGTGAGTTTTATATAAAATGAAGAATTATTCAGCATGATATTTAAAACCTTTTAGGGCCGTAATATCAATCATAGGTTAAACTTGGAAAGTCAGTTTAAACCTTTAACTTCGATTATTTACTAAGATCAATGGTGGTTTATCGTTCAATTCTAGTTTAATCTACAGTTTGGACTAAACCGCCGACATCGGACAGTTAAACTAGGGTTGACGATTTTAAAATGGCGCTCACTCGGTGGTCAGCTGATTTTCATTGTGTCAATGTGTCATTGTAGTTGTTTATATTTTGATTAGGTCTAAATCTGCTGATGAGTACGCATGCGTGGACGAACGACGCACGCAATGAATGACAGTTTACTTTTTTTGGCGCCAATGTTGCAAACGTAATGCATAAATAATGAACGAGTGACTGAATGATGAATGAGTAAAACGTAGAGTGTTGCTATGTGTTAAAGACTGATCGGAGATTTCGTAATCTGTCTCTGTTTTGTCATTGATCTTATGAGGAAGGTTTAACTTTAGATTAAGATAAACTTTAGATTACAAAATCTGTAGTTTAAACTCTTATTGATATTACGGCCCTTAGACATTTTTCTCTCAAGAGAGATTTTGGTAATAGTTTGGGATTATCTACATTCAATCATAACATCAATTGTAGCATAGCTACTATATAGAGACTAGTCGCGCCCCGCGGTTCCACCCGCGTTGTACCCGTTCTCGCGGAATTTGGGAGAAAAAGTATTATTCCATGTGTTATTCTGATGATTGCGAAATGCGAAAGTTTGTAAAGACGTATATATGTAAGGATGTTTGTATGTTTGATACTCTTTCACGCAAAACTGCTGACCGGATTTGGATGAAACTTGACATTAACATAGTTTATACATCACAATACCACATGGGATACATTTTATCCCGGAATTCCCACGGGAACGGGTAAACACGGGTGTTACCGCGGAGCGGAGTCTCTATATAACATAGCTATGCTACAATAATTGATGTTATGATTGAATGTAAGTTATCCCAAAGTATAACGCAAACCGCGCGGTACGGCTAGTACGTTATAACTTAAAAATAATCTCCATCCAATAGTACAACACCTTTAATTTTACTTAAATAATTCGAAGTACATGCGCTACAAATATTGAAAACGGAATTCCTCCTCGGGCGTTTTCTGTACTTGAAGGGAACTTGCGGGTAAATTCCGATATAACAGCACAATACACGGAATTTTAGAATGTTTGCTCAATGTAACATGATTTTCGTATAATAAGATGTATTATGCCGCAGTCGTGTCTTGTGAGGAGGCAGGGAAAAATGATTAGTCTTTGTCTATGACATGTTTAATAACTAAACATGATATTAATATTCATATTTTATATATTTTTCTAAATTTTAATTTCAAAGTATTAAGGGTGTTTGCCTGAAATAAAAATATTTTATTTGTTTTTTATTGTTAAAAAAATAAAATCTACTAAAATTACTGTTACTTAATTTAATATTTAACTTTAATTTCAGAAACTCAATCCTGATTAAAACCTATATTACTAAAAAGTCACATCCAAATCCGTCCAGTAGTATCGTGAAAGAGTAACAAACATACATACATCCTCACAAACTTTCGCATTTATATTAGAAAGATAGGATTGTATACCTATGCAATTAAAGCAGATGAGTCCTAGACTTTACCTAGACCGAGGCGTGTCTGGTCTGAACATCATTGTAAAGGCCTGTACCCATTACACCGTATCATACCATGACCGTGCTATGAACGTGTCAGGCAAAAAAGTATTCTTTGTATTGAAAAGTATGAGACTATGCTCACTAGACCGTTCCGTCACCAACCAACAACGTCGACTATTCTCACCTAATATTTTGCCGGTGCTGACACGTTCATAGCACGGTCATGGTATGATACGGTGTAATGGGTAGAGACCTTAATTTAACACCTAAAGTGTCTCACTGACCCCTAACCACATGTCTTATAGTAATAAAATAATAACAACCTCTTGTTTCAAATACGGCCATCCAGACCCGTTTTACGCAAACGTTATCATGTACGGAGTAATAAAAGAGTAATGGTTTATTGGACCATAAATGATATGAGAGCGTTGTGTAAGGGTTAACTTAAGGATGATAAATCTTTTATTGTAGAATTGAAATTAAAGATGGATAAAGATTGCTTAAGGGTTAATAAAACTGTATGACTATTATCTAAGCTATTAATGTTGAAGAGAATGTTTGGATAAAAGTTTTGGTGGTGTGATGGCATTACATTTTCTTTCTAAGACTGGAGTCTCGAGTTTAAGTCCCGGGCCAAGCGAAGCATGTTCCAATTTACTTTTTAAACATTGCTCCGGTTTGAAATTCGCGAAATTCCTACGGGAACGGGCACACCACGGGTAAAACCGCGGGGCGCTGCTAGTAGATTAATAAACGCCAAAAGACGAAAACACATTAAAACATCACCAAATAACTTTCCAAGATAATATAGATATTGAATAGGTACTCCATTCATAATTCAACTCCCCTACTATTTTAAATTTATTTATTCCATCGTTAAGTAAAGTTTAAACTTTCCATTAAAAGTATCATTCGCATTTCTATATTTTCTACGTTAAGCAGTCGGTTATGGTTGTTTCAATCGTCTGCCTTTGTCCGTTAATTAAATCAACACCTAGTTAACTGACGTAATTTTTCTGGTATAAAAATATTAAGTGTATCAAAATTGTTATAAGACAGACTAAAGCCGTCGGTAACTGCGTCGAACAAGACGTTAAATATCGACTAAACTAAAGTTTGCGACAGTCCTTAATCCCATGACTAATATTTCGGAGACTTCTAGTAGGGGAACAAAAGGAAATGAAAGTAATTTAGAATGATCTGGATAGCGCAGCTCGGCGCTGGATCCCGCTCTAAATGCTCCTCTAGAGTACTTTTAAATTTGCAATTTAGTGTTTTGCTGCACCGGCTCCCGAACTATTCCATTTTCCATTATTTAAGTTCTTGAAGTGACAATTTCGTACCGAAATGGGATTATAATGAACCCGTATTTCATTGCATTATCGTTATAGCGCTTTGAAATTGGAATGGTATTTGTTATGTTCGAGAGAATTAAGTACTTTTTAGATCTTACAGATGCGGTTCAAAATCACTCATTAAATCTTTACTAAGAAAGTAATAGTCTTCTTTGGGCACAGTCGATAGACTGTATGTAACTTAACTGAGAACTATGCTTACCGATTTGTTGGTATAATTATGTCAATACACAATACATGCTTTAACACAAACATATAAAGGTCATTAATGTCATTATTATTTATTTAAAACGGGAACTTACGTACGACGGAGACTACTGTCGAGAGTTCCTCGACACGTTTCGGCCACATACTCTCGACAGTAGTCTCCGTCGTACGTAAGTTCCCGTTTTAAATAAATAATAATATAAAGGTCATTGCCAATAGTAATCGCGTGTCTGTTGTCTGTTTGTCGTGGGGATTAGGCCTTATCTATTGCTCTTACAGTGTAGCGCTCGTGGCGTACTTTGACTAAGCGATGTTAATTGCAATTGTTAAGCAACGTGCAGTTCGGCCCCTACCTGGATGGGTGGCCGATTGTGGCATTTCTATCTGAGCGCTACCGTGCTTCGGAGGCAACTTTAAGCAGTCGGTCCCGGTTGCTTCAATCGTCATACCATTTCGGAGGCCTTTAGGCGGTCCAAAAATTACGACACCAGGGCTGGCCACTAACCTAGTCGAAATGAATGAATAAATTGCTCTTACAGTGCATATCATATTACGTGTTATTGTATTGATTGTTAAGTAATTGTATTAATTATGTGTAATTGTAATTGTTTGCTATAATAGCGGCATACACATAGAGACAAAGGTCAAAGGCCTCTTATCTCAACGAAGATATCATCATATCAATATAGTGTGGAGGATTAGTTGATTCATTCATTCCAAGTAGGTTAGTAGCCAACCCTGGTGGTGGAGTTTTTAGACCGTCTAAAGGCCGCCGACATGGTCTAACGATTCGAGCAACTGGGAGCGACTGCCTAACGTGCCCTCCAAAGCAGATAGAAATGCCACTATCGCCACAATATCGTAGTCACCACGCTTGCCTAATTCGGGTTGGTGATCATAAGCCCGAGCCATGTTTCAAAAGTTGGAAACATGTTTTCGCTCTACCTGGGAATTGAACCCGAGAGGCGAGAACCAATGCGTTGCAATTAATTAATTACGTAATTTTTCATACATATTATTTTATATTTTCATATATGTCAAAATCACTCATTCATCTTTTTTAGAGATGCATTTGACGTCTCTGAGTACGGGCCTCAGCCAAGATATAATTAAAGTAAGCTATTAATCTACACTAATATTATAAAGAGGAAAACTTTGTTTGTTTGGTTGTAATGAATAGGCTCAAAAACTACTGAACCGTTTTAAAAAAATCTTTTATCATTCGAAAGCTACATTATCCACGAGTAACATAGGCTATTTTTCATCCCGAAATTCCCACAGGAATGGACACAACGCGGGTAAAACCGCGGGGCGCTGCTAGTACTAAATATAGTGAGAAAGTAAAATGAGGTAAAACGCAATTACATACTTAAACTTTTTTCCATTAAAGAAGAAATTGTCTTAGAAATTTGGTGCAATAAAAAAAGAAATAAACCTTCGCTAAACTACAAAGTATTTCCGAAAAGAAAACTCGCCTGATTTCCAAGTATTTCGCAAGAGGAGGAAGATCGAATAACGAGATTATAAAGCGGGAATAACATAATTTAGGATCGTATTGTAAACGGAAAAATGTATATTGAAATGGATTTGAATGGGATAGGCTCTTACGGGCAAATGCATTTTACGAGAGTGCAAAATTGATATAGGACGTGCATTCTGAGGGGGTGCCAAGGGTGTAAGGGTGTATAGAATTATCTCACGAGCGCCCCCGAGTCAAACTTGTATAAGTAAGTCATACTTGTATAAGTAGTTAAGCTAACAGATAGTTGAAAATAACAGTATATAGGAAAAAATAATTGTAATTGTTAAGTGGCGGATCAAAAAACCGAGCCTTAGGACTCTCAATTTAAACGTTTGATACGTTTGGATAGGTGGCCGATAGTGACTTTCTATCTGAGCGCTACCGTGCTTCGGAGGGCACGTTAAGCTGTCGGTTCCTTGTGTTTCAATAGTCAGACCATGTCGGAGGCCTTTAGGTGGTTTAAAAACTCCGACATCAGAGTTGGTCACAAACCTTCTCGAATGCGTTTGCTACATACGTTTCTTATAAATTATATTCCACGCGCACCCACAGGTCAGGTAACAGGACGAATCAAAACGCACAAATTGAAACACCCATAAGTCACAACATTAACCTTCGAACACACATAAAAAACAAAAGCAATCTACGTAACATAAACATTGATCTAGAGTTAAATATACACTACATCTCCAGTGTATTCACAGCTTTCCAACACTACATTCATCCCCCAGAGGAGGTGAAGCGATTTGGACCATTCATACAACTCTTCCATACACCTACCCTACCTACCCTACCCTATTCACATCTCAGAATACACTATTTCAAATGTCGGTTATTTTTCAAGTTAATCTTCGCGACGCTATCTGAAAGGGATTTATGGATATGTTTTCCGTTTTTCAGTGATAGTTTTTTATTTTCGGTTGAAGGTTGAAACGGAATGGATTGGCTGGATCGAAATTTGTTTGTAGGTGATATGTTTTATAAAGTTTAGAATTGTTTAAGTTTAAATGTCGTTACCTTTTTTATTTTATGTTTCACGAAACCATTTAAAAGGAACGTCATTTGTTTTTTCAACATATAAATATAAAAAATAAAAAAATAAAAAATATTAGAAAGATTGTGCAATGTGCATTCCGCCCAATATGGTGTATTAGCCGCGCCCCGCGGTTTCACCCACGTTGTCCCCGTTCCTGTCGGAATTTCGGGATAAAATGTATCCCATGTGTTATTCTGATGTGTAACCTATAATACTGTTTGAGTTCATCCAAATCCATTCATTATTTATTGCGCGAGTAACAAACATACACATAAATACTCATAAACTTTCGCATTTATAATATAAGTAGGATTTTAGTACAATTGTCATTGGATGATAAAATAAATGATAGGTTGTACGTCGCTCTTCCGTGGGTGCTTCACCAACAATCAAATTACACCTTAACCGTACTTCTTCTTCTTCTTCATCGAGTGGATGGTCAACCTGACCAATTCTGGTGTTAGAGTTATTGAGCCGCCAAAGGCCTCTGACATGGCTCATGTAACGACTACTATCCGTAGAAAGTAACCGGGACCGACGGCTTAACGTGCCCTCCGAAGCACGGAATCGTCCGTACTAATGAAGCCACTAATATTAAAACATGATCAAAATTCTCCTATTCTAATGTTAATATTGATATTTCAGCAAAAAGGTTCACTAATTAATCAACTTTACCGTATCATTTGGCTAATAGCCATTTGAGTTACAGAGTATTAAACATTCGCTTCTAAGTACAAAGGGGTAAGGTGTAAATTCGTTTAACAAATTGTTAACTGAGTCTTGACATTTTGAGATACACGTTACAGTACATTTACTTTTATCATTGTTTGAATCTCTTCCTTATTTTAGTAATTATTCAGTTGTATTAAGGAAATGTGAACATTTTGCTGAGAAAATTAATGTTTTGAATTTATAATTTATATTTGGGAGGTTACGGTTGTGTCACTGTTACGTTTGAATTTTAGACTCTTTAGTAAAGGTCTTGACACTTATTATTAGCTCTAGACACTTCTGTTTAGTCTAGCGACACCTGCAATCTAAGGGAAGGTAATGAAGTCTGTAGAAGCTAATAATTATGAATTTTCTATATGCGAAAGTTTGTGAGGATGGATTATGTATGGATGTATGTGTGTTTGTAACTCTTTCATGAAAAAACTACTGAACGGATTTGAATGAAACTTTACAGTAATATAGGTTATACATCAGAATAACACATGCCGTAAATTTTATCTCGAAATTTCCGCGGGAACGGGTACAACGCGGGTAACACCGCGGGGCGCGGCTGAATATCGTGATACAATGTATACATGATACAGATTTGGAAATTAAAAAGATCTCAAGGTTGCGTTTCCATCACCTAGATTTCTGTAAAGTTTCATCCAAATCCGTTCAGTAGTTTTTTCGTGAAAGAGTAACAAACATACATACATACATCCTCACAAACTTTCGCATTTATAATATTAGTAGGATTTTTTCAAATTAAACACTCTTCTACAGGTTTATTTTAATCAATACCACTATTTAATTGAATCATTCCACTGGAGCAAGTGCGACAATGCACCACAGAAAGTCGTTATTCGCTTACTCCTCCAAACTTTATGACACTACTAAAAATACGTAATACTCCTTCCCACCTGCAAACGAAAATCGACCTAAAGGTCAAGGCTTACTGGGTTCTTCCTATTTTATGGAAGAATAAAATAAAATGAGGACTCTTAAAAACTTTATGAATAAAAAGTAAATGCTGACGTCAAAATCACTACAAATATAATGAGAGGTAAAGGTGGTTTTCCACTGTATGAGGAAGCGAAGCAAGAGATATATTATTAGTACAGTAAAGTAATATTAGGGTGCTTTCAAATTATGCGTTTCGTGTCGGACCGCTGCGGTGCCGAAGCGGTGCGTTTGTCGTATTGTGAACGTACGATCGTGTGTTTTCATACAAAACGAGCAGTGCGGCAACAGTGCGTACTAAAATTATTTCGCGGTACCGACGCCGCACTGTTGCCGCACTGCTCGAATTGTATGAAAACACACGATTTCGCTTCGGCACCGCAGCGGTCCGACACGAAACGCATAATTTGAAAGCACCCTTATACTTAATGAAACGGGTCTGTATCGCGTTAGATAATTTAACGTATTTACTAAAATACGTACCCGACGTTTCGAGCGGATTACACCGCTCGTGGTCACGGGATAACTCGTTAAATACGTTAAATTAACTAACGTGATACAGACCAGTTTCATTTAGTATAATGAGTGCAAATCGTGTGAGTTTAAAAAGTAAGTAAAGTAATATACCTGAAATTCCTGAAAGCTTTTACTTCTCTTAACTAATATAATAAAATAGACGTTTGTTTGTTTGAACGTGAACTATTGAAATAACAGTCTGATTTGAAAGATTGTATTCATACTAATATTTAGATTTACACTATACACATTTTGAATTAAATCACTACATAGTATAAAACAAAGTCGCGTCTGTTTGTCTGTATGCTTAAATCTTTAAAATTATGCAACGGATTTTGATGCGGTTTTTTGTAATAGGTAGAGTGATTCAAGAGGAAGGTTTTTATGTAAAAAAAATCCCGAAATTCCCACGGAAACGGGCACAACGCGGGTAAAACCGCGGGGCGTTGCTAGTTTCAGATAAAAAAATGTAGTTGTATACGTAAATTCTAACTGTATCCATATTCATAGTTAAGAGAAAAGTTTAAATACAAAGTAATTTCGGTTTTCTTACAGGAACACTACATTACTACGTCATATATATAAACTAGCTTTTGCCCGCGGCTTCGCTCGCGTGGAATTTAATTAAGTTTCGTTATAGATCGTTTAAAACATTTGTTTATCGTAGCAATCTCCCACCTCCGCATCGTAACACACTCCCACCTCCACATCGTAGCATACTCCCATCTCCGCATCGTAGCACACTCCCACCTCCGCATCGTAGCATACTCCCACCTCCGCATCGTAGCACACACCCACCTCCGCATCGTAGCCACCTCTGATCCGATTCTTTAGATTGATATAACTTTTTTATTCATGAACCGATTAAAACGAAACAAAGACTAAATGTTAATCCCAGCAAATCACAACGCATTGGTGAAATCCGTATTCAATTCAGTTATGCCTTTTCTGAGATTAGCGCGCACAAACGTACAGACAAACAAACAAACAAACAAACAGACAAAAAATCTAAAAATCATTGTTTTGGGTTCATAAAGCCCCTCTTATTTCCTTATATATCTTCTATGTACAGACAGCGACCATTTACAATGTATTATATGAATTGATTGGGTACTGACAGGTTCAAACTAATACATTTACATCTTCCATCATCTCTCATTTTATATGGGGGTTGAATTTATCAAAATTCTATTTATGCGGACGTCGTCATCATAGTAGCTCCAATCTTTAATTTCAGTTCAATCAGTCGAAAATCGAAGAAGATTAATACGAAATTTC
This sequence comes from Cyclophora punctaria, assembly GCA_951394245.1. NCBI lineage: Eukaryota > Metazoa > Arthropoda > Insecta > Lepidoptera > Geometridae > Cyclophora > Cyclophora punctaria. Next base: position 6,279,175 of record OX596190.1, read on the forward strand.
ATCCCCTATTTTATCCCCTTAGGGGTAGAATTTATCAAAATCCTTTCTTAGGGGATGCCTACGTCATAGTAGCTATATGTATGCAAAATCTCAGCCCGATCGGTTTAAAATTGACAAAGTTTCATACAAACTTTCATCCCGTATTTTATCCCCTTGGGGGTAGAATTTATCACAATCCTTTCTTAGAGGATGCCTACGTCATAGTAGCTATATGCATGCAAAGTCTCAGCCCGATCGGTTTAAAATCGACAAAGTTTCATACAAATTTTCATCCCCTATTTTATCCCCTTGGGGGTAGAATTTTCGAAAATCCTTTCTTAGTGTGCACTTACGTCACTTGAAGAACCTTCCTGCCAAATTTCATGCTTCTAGGTGTAGCGGTTGAAGCTGTGCGTTGATTATCAGTCAGTCAGGACTTTGAATTTTATATATATAGATAACTAGTAGCGCCCCGCGGTTTAACCCGCGATGTACCCATTCCCGTAGGAATTTCAAGATGAAAAGTAGCCTATAACCTTTCCGTTGAATGTGGCTATCTGTTACAAAAATATTTTTCAAATCGGACCGGTAGTTTCTGAGATTAGCGCGTTCAAACAAACAAACTCTGCAGCTTTATATTAGTATAGATATAGATATACACAAAATATAGCATAGCTATGGTGTAACTGTACCCTAACATGAGGTACAAGTTATATTAGTCGTCATAATATTTTAGCACTGTATTTTCCTTACCAATGCTGAATCTCTATAAAAGGAAGTGTCGAAATAATATTAGATATCATCATTATAGAGATTTGCTTTTTAGTCTAATGGTCAGCTGAAATCTATACTAATATTATAAAGCTGAAGAGTTTGTTTTGTTTGTTTGTTTGTTTGTTTGTTTGTTTGTTTGTTTGTTTAAACGTGCTAATCTCAGAAACTACTGAACCGATTTGAATAATTCTTTCACTGTTAGATAGTCTATTATACATTTTATCCCGAAATTCCCACGGGAACGGGCACAACGCGGGTAAAACCGCGGGGCGCTGCTAGTTTTTAATATATACTAGCCGCGCCCAGAGGTGTTACCCGCATTGTGCCCGTTCCCGAATGAATAGTGTAATCAAAATGAATAGTGTTGGCTAAAGCCTAAGAAACCAGCAAAAAAGACAAGTGACAATCAAAAAGTAAACAAAATCAGCTAACAGGATGAACACATCGATCACTTGATGTATCGGTGAATCGTTTTGGTGAAGTGAGCATCGATCAAATGTACCTACTTGTCAAACACAACATCTCTATGTAATGGGGTGCGATTCTGTTGAATCGCAGCGGAGCTGTGCGGAGCTCAACCAATCACAAGGCATTCGAAGTTGTCAAATGAGGCATTGACATTGACTAAATCTTTTCAGTATGCCTTCTGATTGGTCGATCGAATTCCGCACAGCTACAATGTAAACGCAACCTTACTTAAATGTCTTTATGAATACCGAAGAATTTTGTAACTGCTCATATATTTGTAGTAAGTTAAAAAGCAAAATTTTAAAATAGAATTCCTAATATTTTTAATTAAATATAATAACACCTTTCATACAAAAAGGAAACAAACGGCTCATTCTTTAAAAAGCTACGATCGCAATGATACACAGATACTTGTATAGACACTTTTAACACAACACCTCTGGTTATATATACTACTAGCAGCGCCCCGCGGTTTTACCCGCGTTGTACCCGTTCCCGTAGGAATTTCGGGATGAAAAATAGCCTATAACCTTCCCGTTGAATGTGGCTATCTATTACAAAAAGAATTATTCAAATCGGTTCAGTAGTTTCTGAGATTAGCGCGTTTAAACAAACAAACAAACAAACAAACAAAACAAACTCTTCAGCTTTATAATATTAGTATAGATTATTGGGTTATTAGAAAGACACGTTAATTTGTCGATCCGGGCTGTTTCATCGGTAGACTATGTGAGACCTTTTAGCAGTTGAAAAACTCGGACACAGGGTTGACCACTAACCTACTCGAAATTACTTTTGGTATCGTTCTTCTTCATCGAGTGGATGGTCATCTGTCATCTGACATGGCTCATGTAACGACTACTATCCGTAGAAAGTAACCGGGACCGACTGCTTAACGTGCCCTCCGAAGCACGGAATCATCTTAATTTTTGGGCAATCAGGTGATTCAGCTTGCAATGCCCTAACCAAACTGAGGACAGTCTCACAAAGTGATTTTGTGAGATATCCCCACCGGGAATCGAACCCGGAACCTCCGGATCGTGAGCCGGGCGCTCAAGCCACAAGACCACGGAGGCGTTTATCGTAAGTTTGGTATCGTAAGTATTAAGTATATTTCCAGCCACAAATAAAGATATTCAATTGTCTTCTAAAGTTTTCACAATTACTTTAAATGGAAAGCATTTTAAATCTTTTCCAGTTAAAACATTTAAGAAGCTTTAATCTCAGCTCAACTTTCGTTTTGCAGTCTGTTCAATGGAGATAGTAATGGACTTAAGGCGGGTTTACACGGATCGGTTGAGCGGATTTTATGGTTGTTCTTGTAGCCGATATCAATTCGACACTGGTTATTATTATAAAAAGTCGTTCGTAATTAAACAGTAGTTAAATAAAGTATAATTTTTATATTTTTTTCTTCAAAAATATGTAACTGGTTTCTTAAGATTTAGCGAACTAAAAACGAAGAAAAAAGTGGGAATTTACACGAAAGAACAGGTACTCAAAGTGACCGGATAAATATAGAATTACCTAACACTAGCTGTCACGCGCGGTGGTTCCACCTGCGACCCAATAGATGTCGCTAGTGCGAATCTAAATCAACCAGAGTGCCACTCAAACGCATACAAAAATAAACATTCTAATCGGTCCAGCCGTTTAGGAGGAGTTCAGTGACATACACACGTCACACAAGTCCTGACTGACTGACTGATAATCAACGTAAAGCCTCAACCGCTACACCTAGAAACATGAAATTTGGCAGGAAGGTTCTTCAAGTGATGTAAGTGCACACTAAGAAAGGATTTTCGGAACGGGCTCAACGCGGGCAAAGCCGCGGGGCGCTGGTAGTTATATATCTATACTAATATTATAAAGCTGAAGAGTTTGTTCTGTTTGTTTGTTTGTTTGTTTAAACGCGCTAATCTCAGAAACTACTGAACCGATTTGAATAATTCTTTCACTGTTAGATAGTCTATTTATCGAGGAAGGTTATAGGCTATTTTTCATCCCGAAATTCCCACGGAAACGGGTACAACGCGAGTAAAGCCGCGGGGCGCTGGTAGTTATATATATAAGATTTAATCTAAAGCAATATATGATAAAGCTGAACAGTATGTTGTGTCGGTTTGAACGATATAATCTTAAGAACGTTGTATTTGAAATAATCTTTCTGGTTTCTTAAGTGTAAGCTTGATTCCGTGCTTCGGAGGGCACGTTAAGCCGTCGGTCCCGGTTACTTTCTACGGATAGTAGTCGTTACATGAGCCATGTCAGAGGCCTTTGGCGGCTCTATAACTCTGACACCAGGATTGGTCAAGTTGACCATCCACTCGATAAGAAGAAGAAGAAGTGTAAGCGAACACTACTCAGTTTGAATTAAAACTATAATATACGTTTACGGATTTTGTTTTACATTGTCTTCTGCGACTACGGTTCCCCTTTACAGGAAGACAAGTAGAAAACTTCAGGGTTAGCTGCTAACTTACTCGAAGTTACTTTAAACACTAAGTTTGCTTTTACAATCTCTCTCTCTCTTGTACTATACAGGATACGACGTAAGACTATAAGAACTAAAAATATATAATAAATTAAATTAAATTTATTGCCACAAAAAATATAAGAATTCACATTTTACTTAAAACTAAAAAAATGTGTAGCAATGGGAGGAGTCTCAGCTAATGTTCTACCTGGCCCGAGGCCTCGGTAAAACGCTGGTTTTCAGACGCCCCCCCCCTACTCTTCACTACATAGTATAAAACAAAGTCGCTATTTCTGTCTGTTTGTTTGTCTGTATGCTTAAATCTTTAAAATTACGCAACGGATTTTGATGCGGTTTTTTGTAATAGGTAGAGTGATTCAAGAGGAAAGTTTTTATGTAAAAAAATTCCCGAAATTCCCACGGGAACGGGCATAACGCGGGTAAAACCGCGGGGCGCGGCTAGTATTGTATATACTATTATCATTACATATAGTCTTACATGGTATAACCCGACTTCAAGCAGTCAATCGTGACTTTTCAAGTCCCATGCGTACTCACCTTTAGTCCTGGAATAAAAGTTGATAGAAATGTTAATTATTAAACAGTTAATCACAATCAGACTTGAAACTTTACTTCGAGATAGAAGAATTAATTCTTATTATCCTTTGTTAACAATTACTGCTATAAAAAGTAATTATTGCAGAAAAAGGTTTAATTAAGTAGGTTTGTTGAAAATGGATAATTATTATCAAATAATATGATTGTATGAATATGATATGTAGTAGTATCAGTGAGTTAGATTCCATAACACAAGCTTAGAGCTTACTTTGGGTCTAATTAACCTTGAGTGAATTTGTCCAGGTATATTTATTTATTATTTTAAATAGACAATAAATAATGTTGATTTCATGAACATCTCTGAGTGCGACAGTTATTATCGTTCAGAAACAAAACGTAATCAAAAAATGCGTTCAGATTAACGTAATCATCCTTTCACGACCCACCAATAAAACAGACAACAAACTTATTCCATTTCTAGTATTTTTTAAACTTACACGATTTAAACAAATAGTTTACACGTACTCACACGGGTTTTTTTGCGTTAGAAAGTAAATAAAGCAAGTAATAACTTACTTTTTATTTCCCGACGTTTCGAGGGGATTGCACCTCTCTAACGCGAAAAAACCCGTGTGAGTACGTTTATTCCATTTCTAACCCAAAAATAAACTATCTTCCGCTTCACAAGCGCAAACTAATTCATCAACTGGCTCTTAAATCAACACTATTCACTGTACGCTCAAAATATTTGCCACTTCGGATCGTATTAAAATAAACCGCCGTTTGGCAGATACAAAACGCATGCATTAGCACACTGACTAGTTAGTTATTTAGGTTTTAATTTTACATTTTTCAAACCGCCCAACTCAAATGTTATTAGTTTGACGTCGGTCACTGTGTGTTTGAGAGTCTGATTGTGAAAGAGGGCTGTTATAAGTTTGATGTCGATGTTTGTGTGTGTGCGTGTATGTGGTATCGTAGCTCTGAAGCGACTGGACCGATTTCGATGAAGATTTTTCCATTTGTAAGCTAGATTCTTTGAAGTGTAGTACCAGTAGTTCCTGAGACCAGTAGTTCCTGAAATTAGCGTTCAAACAAACAAACAAAAACTCTGCAGCTTTATAGTTATATATTTTTATCTGAAGTTTCGGCCCTTGTCTGGAACTGTGGTCACAGAGAGTCAATTATCTGGATCGAAACGTCAGATAAAAATGTAAAATAAAAGCAAAGTGTATCCGTAAACGTAGTTTCAATTCAAAGTGAGTAGTGTTCGCTTAAAATTAAGTAACTAGTTTTTTTTTAAACCTATATTGTCCCACTGTTGGGCAAAGGTCTCCCCCAAACATCGCCAACCCTCCCTGTCCTTTGCGAGCACCCACCAATCGCTGTTAAAGGCGATTAGGTCGTCCCGCCAACGCTTCCTCGGTCGATCTCGACGTTGCCCTCCTTCGGGGACCCACGGATATGTGATGTGGGCCCACTTTTCCGGGTTCATCCGACTCACGTGGCAAGCAACTAGTAAAGAAGATTTTTTCAACTTCTTAAGATTGCCGCGTACAAACCAACAAAAAATACTGTTCAGATTTATCATATTACTTTAGATTAAATGTTAGATAATTCTATATTTATCCGGTCACTCTGAGTACCTGTTCTTTCGTGTTAATTCCCACTTTTTTCCTAACTCTTGTTGTGACATTTGGCAAAGGATAAATATCGTCTCGCATTTTAAATAATAGCTGAGATTACGTCTTTGTTAAATAAATAATTAGTTTGTCAAGAATTTGGATTTGTTAATGATTCGAAAATAGTTGAAGAAATTTTTCACATTGCTTTGTGAAACGAAATAAGTAGTGTTATTTTTAACGTTTTTTCGGTTTTACGTTCATTACCGTTCGTTAGAATTAGAATAGTTTTGAATTTAGAATAGTTTGGAACAAGACAAGATTCTGTACGGATATTAAACCCGCAGATAAAGTTATTTCTTTCAGCAGTTTCTATTTAAATTGAAGCTGTCTGTGTCCAGGTATGAAAGTCAACGTTTTTGAATTGAAACTAAGAAGTGAAATTCTCAGCTTAATTCTATTGAAACTTTATCTTCGGAGTTCTCAATGAGAGTACTAGATATGAGGTAAAGGAAAATTTAAATAGTAGAGGTTAGACGGCGAATGCAATTGGCTTTCTTAACATTTATTTATTACTAGCTGTGCCCCGCGGTTTTACCCACAGCGCACCCGTTCCCGTTGGAAATACGGGATAAATAGTACGGATACTTATATTAAACATTGTTTTAAAATCGCAAAGTACTAACATCGCTTAATCAAACTGCGCCTCCAGCGCTACATGCAATAATTAATCATCAATTTCGTACACAGAAACCTAATTAAAATATAAGGTAGCTTTGTAAAAACCGTCCATTTCAAAATAAATTCAATAAAAAATACCTTTGATTATATTATTGCGGCTCTTGAGGGTATTCATACCGGGATACGACATCGAGAGCTCTCGACAGAGCTCGCTGTGATCAATACGATGAAGAATTGAGGTAGAAACGTTGAATATACACATAACAAGTCGGTTAACAAGTTGGACAATAAATATTCATATTATTGATTCACTTATCTACCTACACCAATATCATAAAGAGGAAAACTTTGTTTGTTTGTAATGAATAGGCTCAAAAACTACTGGACCGTTTTAAAAAATTCTTTCACCATCCGAAAGCTACATTATCCACGAGTAACAGAGGCTAATTTCATCCCGAAATTCCCACGGGAACGGGCACAACGCGGGTAAAACCGCGGGGCGCTGCTAGTTTTGAGTTTAGAAGTACAATGAAGCTGTTACATTGTAAGTGAAGTTTCTCTTTATTCTGTCTGATATATGAGGCGTGCAATATCTATACTAATATTATAAAGCTGAAGAGTTTGTTTTGTTTGTTTGTTTGTTTGTTTAAACGCGCTAATCTCAGAAACTACTGAACCGATTTGAATAATTCTTTCACTGTTAGATAGTCTATTTATCGAGGAAGGCTATAGGCTACATTTTATCCCGAAATTCCCACGGGAACGGGCACAACGCGGGTAAAACCGCGGGGCGCTGCTAGTTACTACATATTATAAAACAAAGTCCCTGGCCGCGTCTGTCGGTCTAACTGTTCGCGATAAACTCAAAATACTATTGCACAGATTTTGATGCATTTTTTAAAATAGATAGAGTGATTCAAGAGTAATGTTTATATGTATAAACATTCCCGAAAGTCCCACGGGAACGGGCACAACGCGGGTAAAACCGTGGGGCGCTGCTAGTTAAGAAATATGATACGGTACTATTTGTTATTTCATAGTAGCCGGTTTTACCAGCGTTGTGACCGTTCCTGTAGGAATTTTCGCATGAAAACTGATCACAAATATTTTATTGTTTGTGTGTTTGAACCATAGACATATATATATACCTGGACAAATTCACACACGGTTAATTAGCTCTAAGCTTGTGTTATGGAATCTAATTAACTGATACTACTACATATACATACACAAATACTTTATAAGAATACTAGCAGCGCCCCGCGGTTTTACCCGCGTTGTACCCGTTCCCGTAGGAATTTCGGGATGAAAAATAGCCTATAACCTTCCCGTTGAATGTGGCTATCTATTACAAAAAGAATTATTCAAATCGGTTCAGTAGTTTCTGAGATTAGCGCGTTTAAACAAACAAACAAACAAACAAACAAACAAACAAACAAACAAAACAAACTCTTCAGCTTTATAATATTAGTATAGATATAATTGACACCCAGACGTCGTCGCCAACAACTATGTCTGCACATATTGTTGACTCCGGGCGGGAATGGAACCCGCAACCCCCGACACAGTAAGCGCTCTCACTGCCACTGTGCCAACGGGCTTGTCAAAACATATAAACGTCTCCACTTGAACGGGGTAATCTCAGAAACTATCAATCCAATTAAAATAATAATGTTTGTGTTGGATTCAAGAGGAAGGTTATAGGCAAATTGTATCCCGAAATTCCTATGGAAACGGGCCTACGCAAGTAAAATCGCGGGGCGTTGTTATCAATAAAGTGTATTCAATACGCTCATGTGGGACTCATAGCCAGAAAGAGAGGCAGCGGGAGAGAGACAGATAATGCGATATCATGCTTCGAAGGCAATCAAACAAACAAACTACGTCACTTGGTTTATATTTACGAATTCGGAAGGAAAAATATTAGCAAAAAGGTGTGCCGTAAATGATTTATATTCAGTGATACCATTCAAGGCGATCATCTTAAGTTAAAGATAGCGAAACAAACAAGAATGAGTGTAGAGATAGTATTATCTATGAGATATATTATCTGTTATCTTAAGATAGGAAATGAATGTCGTGATCATTGACAGAATTCGTGTAAGAGATAAGTTGGAGTAGGTTTGTGGTCAATACTGGTGTTGGAGTTTTTAGACCGCTTAAAAGCCTCTAACATATAAATTTTTGTTTGACGGGCTAATCTCTAGACTAATACTTTAGTTTCAATAATTATTTTTGTTTCATTTCAAACTAGCAGCGCCCCGCGGTTTTACCCGCGTTGTACCCGTTCCCGTGGGAATTTCGGGATGAAAAATAGCCTATGTTACTAATGGATAATGTAGCTTTCGAATGGTGAAAGAATTTTTAAAAACGGTCCAGTAGTTTTTGAGCCTATTCATTACAAACAAACAAAGTTTTCCTCTTTATAATATTAGTGTAGAAGTGTAGATAAGTAAGTGTCCAACTCTGATAACGTTTTTAGACAAACTAAAGGACTCCGACATTGTCTGACGATTGAAACAACCGGGACCGACAAATTTACGTGCCAACTGAAGCACGGTAGCGCTCAGATAGAAATGTTACTATTGGCCAGAGATATAAGGGGGTATTACGTAGCCGTATGCCCGCACTCATTCATTTATTTCAAGTAGGTTAGTGGACAAGACCGAGACCCCAAGACAATGTTAAACTTTTTGCTTAAAGCCCAATTTCCACGGATATGCATAAAGCCTAATGTCTGCCTAATGTAATCGCGCCATTACCCTGGGAATTTAACATTATTGTGAAATACGATTATTATTGAGTTCTGAATATGAATCACTGAAAAGATTGATATACGCACACGCCTATACACACATACACAAGCTTACAACATACTCTTTCTCACACATACTCACACACACGTACACAAACGTCAGAATTACTTGTGTTTTACATCAAACGAGTAATTCAAAGGGAGGGAATGAGAATTAAATAGAATAGTAATAAAAAACGGATAAAACATAAACTCAGAGATAATAATTAAAACCAACAGCGTAGAATAATATTTGAATAACGAACAAAATTATTTGTAATTGAAATTAAAAGCCGTAGAACTAATATTTTCTTTGGAATTAAACGTGGTCCGTTTACTATAAATTGATACTGGCCTGGTTTAATTAATCAGTACTCGCGTTGTACCCGTTCCTGAGGCGTTTTTATCCATTTATACCCGATACTAAAAACGTTGGGATATTAAGTAGCGTATCTTACTATTTCATACTTAAATCTATCTTTATAGCTTTTTTCTTCTTTATTTTTGTAGGCTGTATAAGGCGTGTATCTATAATAGGGTCAATCATATAGCATCATATAGGTTCCGTCACAAATGTCAAATTATTCACCTTTTTTGCACTCGCCAACGAATGCCTAAGGCGACGATTACACATAAAGTATTTACTGAGATCCGTCAATACAGTATTTATTGATGGATTACAGTATTTACTGATGGATGAATACACCAGCCTACACGTACAGTATTTATTACGTTAGTATTGTGTCCGGTCTTCTGCTGTTTACACGTCATAATAGGCTACACGATCATAATCTGACGGATCATCATTACAGAATCAATAAATCTAGAAATCCATCAATAAATACTGTCATCCATCAATACATTAGGTTACACGTTCAGTAAATACCACGATACGTGATATTTACTGTTGGATCACAGTAAATACTTTAAGTGTAATCGTCGCCTAACAAGTACGGTAGTCGGTAACTCATTTTAAATCACCCTTTACAAGAACCCCTTTACAGGAACCGTGGTCACAGAAGACGTTTTTTGTGACCACGGTTCCTGTAAAGGGGCTGAAACGTCAGATAAAAATATAAAATAAAAGCGAAGTGTAAAACTGAGTAGGTTTCGCTTAAATTTATGATACCAGTAAGTATGGTAACTATAAAATGAAAGGAAAGGGAAATCATAAAAGGCCTGCTCTATACATATTATACTAAAGATTGTAACAATCGGATTATAACAATTTAACGTGTCATCTAAAGCACGGTAGCGCTGATAAAATTAGAAATCATGATTCGTCGTTAACACAGTTATAAGAATATTGATGTTTGCAAGATGTCTGTCATTGAACGGTTGAACCATTCAATCGTTCATTCAGCATTCCGGATCGAATGAACGAACGATATCCGTCAATCACGAATCAATCAAAGTGCAGATTCAAAAATTGGAATATTTGTTGTTCCAAATTGAAATGCAATTTGATTTGTAAATGGAAAAGCTTTTTTTTGTTTTCTTTTTTTACAGTTCTGTGCCTTGTTTACATTGTAAAGACTAGAGTTGTATCGATTATATCCAATATCCGTTATTACCTTGTGGGAAATGACAGCTGTAAGTACAAATAAGTACCTTTTATAGATGACAGTGTGTAGAATGAACTAGAAATCAATATTTATAACTTGTTCTTCGTGAACTTCTAGTATGAATAATCATTTACGTAAATGCGTTGTGATTGGTCAGTTGAGCTCAAAGGAGACTTACAGAGGTACTCTCAAGGAACAATGATTATTCCGAGGACACGAAAAACGATTATAAAATACTCTAATTTTCACCTTTTCAATTAAGATAAACAATCTTAGAAAAGCGTACTTTAACAAGGAAACAAAAGATGACCGTTACGTCACTTTCACGAATTTGAAAAAATGGAACGCGTCATCGGTCGTGTTTTGTTTATTTTACCAGTTAGCAAGTTCTTTACCTTTGAATTAGCTGGTGAGAGATAAGTGATCGGGCACGATTATTTATCGAACGTTTGAAGAAAAAAAAATTGTATCCAATGCGAAAGTTTGTTGTGAAAAGAAGTAGGTTCGATGTTTATTAAGTCAGTGGACCTAACACTACTAATAAAAACCATTGGTAGAGTAAGTCTACCGTTACTCGACCTATAACATACGAGTACATCAGTAGAGCTACTACTGAACTCTACCAATGTAAACTAGAGTAAGAATAATAAAATTTCATTATAATATAGTATCTTCATGTACTGCCTGAAAATCAGGTGCAGTCTGAAAATCTAGACTATAATACCTATACCAGAACATATTCACACACGGTTAATTAGACACAAAGTCAGCTCTAAGCTTGTATTAAGAAATCTAACCCACTGATACTACTACATATACATACACAAATACTTTAGAATATATAATTGACACCCAGACGTCGTCACCAACAACTATGTCTTCACATGTTGTTGACTCCGGACGGGAATCGAGCCCGTACCCTCGACACAGTAAGCGCTCTCACTGCCACTGTGCTATACTAACAGTAGACTAGCAGTGTTTCAGTATTTCAGCATGAAAGTAACCTAAAACCGTCCTCTTGAATCTTACTGATAGTGGGATATTTACAAAGAAAAACAAACATTCATAATTATATCTAATAACACCATGATACCCTCGTGATCACGGTAAGTTTGAGGTGTGCATTAAGTGTTTATTTCGAGATTCAGAGCGTGTTGTTTCAGCTTATGGTGACGTACCAGTAAATGTCAACATAACGTGTCAGTCTCGACGGACGTAAGAAAGTGATTTCCTGTAATAGTTTGTACTTCTGCAGGTACACATTCCCGGATATGTATCGGGAGTGTGTCCCTGCAGTTGTAATCCATTATATTAAACATCTCCAAAGTGCCTCTACGAGTTGGATCTGTATCCTTTCGCATACCTCTCAAAAAGACCGGGCTTGTGATTCTAAGAAGCAACACTAGAATAATTACTTATTTCTTCAAGTGAGCAATCTTAGTTAGACTCATTAGTTAAGTTAAGTATTAGCCTGTATTGTCCCATTGCTGGGCAAAGGCCTTTCTTCTCACTGAAGATATCAGTACAGTGAGGCGGATTGGGAATAATCACCATGCTTTCCAATGATTCATTACGATAGTAAATTTATTACTATTTTATGACAATATCTTTGCTCGAAACGTTGAGGTATGCATTAAATGTTTAATTCGCGATTAAGTCCCGTCTAGATTAGTGTTTACAATATCTTTGCTGTTAGTACCCCAAATTAATAGCCATTTCGTAAGCAAAGGGGCTAATAACCACATCGCATGCATTGAAAGGTGACGTTCAGTGGATTACAACCTTTTTGTGTTTTACTCAAAATATAATTATTTCCGTTTCGTGAAATGATTTTATGTGTTTTTAATGTGCCTTTGAGCTGTCGATGTTGTCAGAAAAAATGCATATTTTTTTCTGACGATATTTTTTGTTAATGTATTCATGTTAATGTACTAAAAAGTTTTTAAGGCGAATTGGCACATTAATTATTCCACAAGTTATTATTCATTAGTTAAGACAAAAAGTTCTCATTTGCAAAGTTCCAGTTCTATTTGTTCAGAAGTAATAGACAAAATGGCACAGCCATAGTTTAAAGTTTGATTAGAATAGATAGCACATGCAAAGGCTACTTTAATCCCGAAATGTCTGCATAAATGGATACGACGCGAGTGAAACTGGGGGGCATGGCTTGTTATTTATAATGTAACAAGTATGCCTTTAAATTAGACAATTTATGACCTTTCTATATCGCAAATCAATCGTAATGTATGTCAAAATATAACATAAATATTTAATAAAATATACAGGAGAGCACAAGGCAAAATATTTAAATGCTACTACTACCACATACCAAAAATAATATCAAACGCAATCACTACTTTATGCACAAATCCTCTAATATATAATAATTCGTATAATATAAGCGCTACAGGTGCGCGCAACCAAATTCCATGGCAGTTACACACACATAGATGTGTTCATACACAATAAAACACACTATACCCAGTCTTTCCTAAACTCTCGTCGAGAATGGACGCACGTACCGATCCGCGGAGCGCGCGGCATTCAAAATAGTGAAGCGTGCAGTGACAGTGACTTAAAATAATAATACACATTATTATTAATAATACACAAATTAGATTTTAATAATACATTTTTAGAGTTAAGTGAGTGTTTGGATGTTTTGTGGTTTTGGTTCTTATGCGGATGGATTTTTTTGTAAGTATATAGTTTCAACTTGTATATTTAATGTAAATATATTATTTAGTGTTTTTCTTATTAGATTCATCAAAAGTATTATTGATTTTATAGGGATCGAAATGAAAACTCGTCAAACATTTATTATCTCAAGTTGGTTTCACAATGTTCCGGGAAAACCCTTTTCCAAAAGTGGTTTTATTCCCTTTGTTTAGAAATCTTATCAAAATGTCAGATTTTGGGAGATATAAAATGAATTGATAAAAGATTTGTTCTTTTATATTTTTACGGTATTTTAGTTAGTCAATTTGATTGTTGAAAGTTACAATACTTTTTAAATACGGAAAAGAATATGTTTCATAGAAATTACTTTTAAATGAATTATTTATTTTTTTATCATAAAGGTTTAATAGTAATAATGTTGTGATTATAAACGACAGTGCAATTTTCTTTTTTCAAACCATTTTCAACGCAGAAATCGGAAATTATTCGACAGGTGTCATCAAAAGTGATTTGATTTTAATTTAATTTATAATTTTATTTGAATGATATGTCAAAGCGGGTGCCATATTAATAAAAGGGAAATATACATTTTTATATCGAGATACAATATTTTTCGCCCGTACTCAGAGACGTCAAATACTTCCTTAGTAGAGATTTAATAAGTGATTTTGACATGTAATTTATGAAAAATTTCATCAATTAGTTAAGTGCTGATTTAATGGACGATTTAATGGAAATCTCTGAGTGCTGCAGTATTGACGCATCAAATAGATATGCTATTATAAACATGAGGTACTTACTATCAAAAATCTAGGTACCTGTTCTCGTGGTTTAGACTAAACATAGGATATCTAAAATTGAGATCTAGATCGTGAAGCATATTTATGGTCTCATTAAATTGTCTTTACGTCCAATAAAGAATTGAATTTTATTAATGGTTTACAACTTACATACAGTTTAGAAATTGAGGAAATTAGGAAGTATAAAGTTTTTAAAACAAATACGTTTAGGTAGGTGAGCTGCTTGTTGGCAAGTCTGAAAGATCACGAGCTAGCGAGTAAATTCGCTCTCAGCTCGCTAACTCGTATTGTGTGAACGTAATATTAAACTTATCACATTTACTCATTTTTAGATGTTTTCGATTCCTAATAGATAAAATATACTTACTGCTAGAAAATAGATCTAGTATAGAACTAGATGCTAGAACAACAAAATTTCCACCGGAACGAGCACGACGTGGGTAAAGCCGTAGGCCGTTGCTAGTAAGCCTATATTTAATGACGTATAGTTTAAGGTTCATTCTATACAAACTCGCTCTTTTCTGTTTCCCTATAAACAGAAAGAATTGAAACTTCGGATACATTTCGATTTTATTTTACATTTTTATCTGACGTTTCGGCCCCTTTACAGGATACGTGGCCGCAGAAGACTGAGGTGTAACGGTGTTATCCTGGTGAGCTGAAACGTCAGATAAACACTCGTATAATAAAGCGAAGTGTATCCGTAACGTAGTTTCAATACAAAACAGAAAGTTTATTCATCTCAATAAAATTATATTTGAACTAGCAGCGCCCCGCGATTTTATTCGCGTTGTGCCCGTTCCCTTGGGAATTTCGGGAATTTTTATACGATATATAACTTCTTCTTGAATCACTCTATCTATTAAAATCGCCTCAAAATCCGTACAGCAGTATTTGAGTTTATCGTGAACAGACAGACGCGGCCGGCGACTTTGTTTTATAATGTGAAGCCTCTTTCATCCTCCTACATAATTTTCCTTCGACAAAGGAACGTATTTTGCTTCACAAGTTTTTCAATTACATCCCTAATTACAATGTAACCTGTGTATTAAAATAATGTGAAAGTACAAGTTAATAAGGTAAATAGGTAATAATTGGTCGCCTCCGGGAAATTAATTCAAAATCTATACTAATATTATAAAGCTGAAGAGTTTGTTTTGTTTGTTTGTTTGTTTGTTTGTTTAAACGCGCTAATCTCAGAAACTACTGAACCGATTTGAATAATTCTTTTTGTAATAGATAGCCACATTCAACGGGAAGGTTATAGGCTATTTTTCATCCCGAAATTCCTACGGGAACGGGTACAACGCGGGTAAAACCGCGGGGCGCTGCTAGTGAGTTTATATGATTTTATTAATTCAAAATGTAAAGACATACATGTAAGATGAAATGATTGTATACCTATTTTAAAACGGTTTTATTTTGCTTGCCCGAGTTGATTTTTTTTGCAGAATCGATTTTGATGTCAATATGGGGTCACGAACGTCTGGATGTCAATTGTACTCGTATTTACAAATTAATGTATATGAAGTAGTATCAGTTAGTTAGATTCCATAAAACATGCATAGACCGTGGTTTGGGCTTAACCAACATGGTGTGAATTTGTCCTATATAAAAAAGTACTATTTACATAGCGGCCAGCTTCCTACCAGTCAATGAATCATAAAAAATTAAACATCAATTCTATCCCTATTGTCCTATTTTGGACGAAGATTCGCATACAAATCAGTCCAGACGTTCTTGAGTTATAAGTGGTGTAACTAACACGATTTTTTTATGGGGTCTATAGATCATTTATTAGTGGTTAAGATTGCCTTATCTTACGTCGACAGATCTTCAATTAATCTGACATTTGGTTCATCTTAATTCTGATGACAACACAATCTTCTTATAATATAAAAATGAATCGCAAAATGTGTTGGTAAGCGCATAACTTCAGAACGGTTGCACCAAATTGGATGATTCTTTTTTTAATGTGTTCCTTATTGTCCGGACAAGGTTTTTATATAAGGAATAAAAATATCAAAATTCCCACGGGAACGGGGGCGCTGCGGGTGAAACCGCGGGGCACAGCTAGTTTTCAATAAAACCGTTTCACGTATGTCTTCACGTGAGTACATGTTTTATTTTATTTTGAATGAGACTGATACATTATCGATAACATTTTATGATGCTATCTAATAATGACTTTGGGAATTGTAAAGAGTGATATGAGTGATGGCATGATACTGTTTTTCATTTTTATAACTGGCTGTGCTCAGCGGTTCTACCCGCGATCCAATAGATGGCGGTAGTGTGAATACTTAGTAGATCGTGCTAATGTTATTTTCGAAAATTTTGTGCGTTTGCGCCCGCCCGCCATTATTAGGTTGAGGAGAAAAAACCTCTTTATACCTCTTAAACCTCTTTATACCTCTTTATACCTATTTTAAAATAAAGATATGATATAGACTTTACACAGAAAGAGTATCTAACTGAAATCGGGTTCCAAACGCACGACTACGTTTTTTGAAATCGGTTAGTAATAAAGGTTGATGAACCAACATCCTAAAGTTGCGTACATATAAACATGTTCATACAGATTATCATTAAAATAAACATTTCGACTTTGCTACATAGCGTCGACACGGCGCCCTACGTCAATTGTGACATAAAGACTACATAATATTATAAAACTAAAGTCCCCGGCCGCGTCTGTCTGTATGTCTGTTCGCGATAACTCAAATACTACTGCACGGATTTTGACGCGGTTTTTTAAATAGATAGAGTGATTCAAGAGGAAGGTTTATATGTATAAAAATTCCCGAAATTCCTACGGGAACGGGCAATAAGTGGGTTTAACCGCGGGGCGCTGCTAGTTTTAATTAAAATAAACATTTTGACTTAGCAACGTTACGTCAGTGTCCTACGTCAATTGTGACATATTTAATAGATAAATGCGCGTTTTTGTATGTTTGTTTGTGACTCTTTTAACCGAAATTACTTATGTTTTTTTCGAAGTTATGTTTTTTTGTTAATAATATTTGTTACCTTACATTTATAGCTTTTTAAAACCAATAAATGGAAAAAGAAAAAGCGATACTAAAATGGTCCCATTTCCTAAATAGGTATTGAATGTGTTGCTAATTGCTAAGCGTAAATCTCGAGAGCAGCTGAACCGATTTCGCTAATTCCTTTTTATAATATTCCTTGAAGTACGAGGATGGTTCTTACGGAGAGAAATATTTAAATTGCGTGAAAAAATTTAAAAATCTCGAAACTCCCACGGGAACGGGGGCGCTGCCAGCGAGACCGTGGGGCACAGCTATTATATAATAATAATAATCTTATATATAAAATTCTCGTGTCACAGTGTTCGTTCGCGTACTCCTCCGAAACGGCTCGACCGATTCTCATGAAATTTTGTGAGCATATTGAGTAGGTCTGAGAATCGGCCAACGTCTATTTTTCATCCCGAAATTCCCGCGGGAACGGGTACCGTGGTTGAACTCCTCTGAAACGGCTCGACCGATTCTCATGAAATTTTGTGTGCACATCGGGTAGGTTTGAGAATCGGACAACATCTATTTTTCATCCCGAAATTCCCGCGGGAACGGGTACAACGCGGGTGAAACCGCGGGGCGCAGCTAGTATAATATATATCCGGATAAATTCATATTGGACCCAAAGCTCTAAGCTCTTTAATGGTATTTTGTTTTCGGAAACGTTTTGAACACGAGTAAAACAGCAAACTCAGCTAGTACATTTAAAAGCAAATATTATGGCGGTTATTTATTTGCGCAATCTTTTGTACAAATATTTAAAACACTATTTAAACAAAGTATTTTAATTACTACTTTTGTCTTGTCTGCGTATTTTACGTGGGCTTAAATTCGTAGAAGGATTTTCTAGATATTTTGTCGTCTATTTGTTTAGTTTACTATCAATTAGTGTTACGCAGTATTTGTTTATTTTGTTGTAAATTTTTTTTTGTAAGCACTTTTCCCTAATGCTGATTGATTAAGTTTTTATCCTGTTACTAGCAACGCCCCGCAGTTTTACCCGCGCTGTGCCCGTCCCCGTAGGAATTTCGGGATTTTTTATACACATAACCCTTCCTCCTGAATCACTCTATCTTTTAAAAAAACCCGCATCAAAATCTGTTGCGTAGTTTTAAAGATTTAAGCGTACATAGGGACAGACAGCAGAAAGCGAATTTGTTTAATTATACTACTCGTGTGTAGTGAAGTAACATGAAAATGCCTACAGGTATAATAAAAAAATACCAGCCGAGTTGAAAGCCTTCCATTTTTGAAATCAGTTAAAATACCTTTAAGGGACCAATTTACCTTAAAATAGGAAGCCATTTTGAGAACGTTACGAAGCATGACAAAACGTTACGAATAAACTTAATCTTAATTTTTAAGACGAAGATTATACAAAAGATTTCTTAAACCTTATGTTTTAACTTTTAAATTAAATTGACTGAAATTGAGTAGCACTGAATAATACTCGTATACCTACCATTGTCATTATATTTGTATATTAATTATTTACCTGCGTTGTGCCCGTTCCCGCAGAAAAATTAGGATTAAACATAGCTTAAATCTTCCCGTTGAATGTGGCTAATCATTACAAAAATAATTATTCGAATCGGATACAAAAAAAATTGAAATCGATTAGTCCTAATATAAAATGTAATTTATTGCTTATCACATATTTCATAACAAAATCAACATAACAAATTTAACCTATCTATACTAATATTATAAAGCTGAAGAGTTTGTTTTGTTTGTTTGTTTGTTTGTTTGTTTAAACGCGCTAATCTCAGAAACTACTGAACCGATTTGAATAATTCTTTTTGTAATGGATAACTACATTCAACGGGAAGGTTATAGGCTATTTTTTTTATCCCGAAATTCCCACGGAAACGGGCACAGCGCGGGTAAAACCGCGGGGCGCCGCTAGTGTATAATATTAGTATTAGTAGTATAACATTAGTAGATACGACATCCTACTTCAAAACATCACTCAACAAAAATCACTGGGAACATAAAATACAACAAAAAAAAACAAATAAAACGTATCGTACTTAAAAATATAAAAAAGAGTGGAACATTCTGCGATATTCTATACCGAGGGGTCAAGTGTCAATGCTGTTGAAGAGTACACGAACAAGAGGGCTTACAGTCGGGACGAAATGTCACAAAATGGGGCAAAAATGTCACAAATGACACAAACGTTTGATCTCAACCTAACGGACTTTTGATTGAGTGAGAGAAACATACAGTGACAATTATATATTACTGTTTTTTGTGGAAACGTAGAAAGTGTCAGAATCGTATCTATCTATACTAATATTATAAAGCTGAAGAGTTTGTTTTGTTTGTTTGTTTGTTTGTTTAAACGCGCTAATCTCAGAAACTACTGAACCGATTTGAATAATTCTTTCACTGTTAGATAGTCTATTTATCGAGGAAGGCTATAGGCTACATTTTATCCCGAAATTCCCACGGGAACGGGCACAACGCGGGTAAAACCGCGGGGCGCTGCTAGTTAATTATAAAATCGTTGGAAAAATCTTGATAAATATACATTTCAATATCGAAAACGTCATCCAAATCGGATCAGAAGTTTTTGAAAAAACCGAAGACATTTCATACATATGTACGAGTATATGCATCATATGAGTTTAATATTTCCTCTTTTTTTGTAGTCGATTTAAAAGTAGGTATAACGAATATACTGATATTATTAAATTGATACCATAAGAAAAATGAAACATATTCATTAACAGCACTTTAGCTAACAAATAGCTTGTCCCTTTCCGACATACGCTATTGGCCGAAGAGCAAAAGAGACCAAATTTAAAGCAGTGTTTAAGTTAAAGTGCATTTATAAATAAGCTGGTTAGCATACAATGTCCCACTACTGGCCAAAGGCCACTTCATCTGTCTGAAGATATCAGTACAGTGTACAGGAGTACAGCAAGGTTAGGCATAATCACCATACTTGCCTATTTAAATAGAATGAAAACCATTTGATATCTACAGTGAATAAGTAAGGCAGCCATAGTTACGTAATTAAGTTTGTGGCACAATTTCCGATTAAAATGATTAATGAATCGCAGAACTGATTCAGTCGTTAACAGTGTTTGTGTTTGATAGACATTCAAACCATAGCAACACATTTATCTACCACATTCATATATCTGTATAACTAGCAGAGCCCCGCGGTTTTACCCGCCATGTACCCGTTGCAAGGGGAATTTCAGGGTGAAAAGTAGCCTATAACCTTCCCGTTGAATGTGGCTATCCATTACAAATAGAATTTTTGAAATCGGACTCGTAGTTCCTGAGATTAGCGCGTTCAAACGAGCAAACTGTGCAGCTTTATAATATTAGCAATAGACTATAGATACTTAACTATCTAACTATACCTAACTAACTACCTACCTACTTACCTACTACCTATCATTTAGTATTCATTCAGATTTGCTAAAACTCATCAGTTTTTATATCCATACTAATCTTTAATATAAAAATGAATCGCTGAATCTGTTGCTACGCGTATAACTTCAGAACGACTGCACCATATTGGATGATTCTTTTTTTAATGTGTTCCTTATTGTCAGGACAAGGTTTTTATATAAGAAAAATAAGGAATAAAAATCTCAAAATTCCCACGGGAACGGGGGCGCTGCGGGTGAAACCGCGGGGCACAGCTAGTTGAATTATAAAATTGAAGAGTTTGTTATTTTTAGTATTTTTGTTTGTCTGAACGTGCTTACTATCAATCCAATTTCTTCATCCCGAAATTTCCACGGAAACGAGCACAATGCGGGTAAAACAGCTGGGCACTGCTTCTTCTTCTTCATCGAGTGGATGGCCAACCTAACCAATCCTGGTATCAGAGTTATAGAGCCGCTAAATGCCTCTGACATGGCTCATGTAACGAATACTATCCGTAGAAAGTAACCGGGACCGACGGTTTAACGTGCCCTCCGAAGCACGGAATCTTCTCACTGCTAGTCCACCTTTATTAACATTCTTCTTTTATTATTATTTCACCTTTAAACCAGGTGAGTCATTACATCTATAGACGAAAATAAAACCGAATACTTTATAGTAAATTATTATAAGTTTATTCAGAATTTGCGATTGAAATGGTTGACTCGTAGGAGTACCGGTTATTTAATAAATATCTACAAATAAATACAATTCCTAGTGACTGTCGGTGAATCCGAAATGATAACCTTATATGTAGACATGTTCTTTTATATTCACCGAAAATCCATGTGGTTTTTATGTTCTATTTTTTATTCGAGAGTTAAAATTCTGAATAACTAGCACCGCCCTGCGGTTTTAACCGCGTTGTGCCCGTTCCTGTAGAATCCTGTAAATTCCTACGAATTTCGGGATGAAAAATAGCCTATAACCTTCCCCTTGGATGTGGCTATCCATTACAATCGACACCCAGACGTCGTCGCTAAGATTCACATGAATGCCATAATTGACACCCAGATGGTCTCTCTCACTCGTAAGCTAGAGGAGAGAAATGTTGCCCTTCTCTATTCTTTTGCTAGGAACAATATAATAAAGCTGAAGAGTTTGATTTTTGCTTGTTTCAATACGTGTATCTCTGTAACTATCAATTCGATTCGCATACTTCTTTCTGTGTTGCATAATTACATTCAAGATAAAAGTTATAGGTATATTTTGATCCCGAAATAATTGCAGAAACGGGCAGAATACAGGTAATACCGCAGGGCGATGTTAGTAGGTGATAGAATGCTTGGAAATATTATTATAACGAATCGATTCGATCAGGGACAAGGGCTCAAAACAAGGTAATTCTTATTGTCAATATTTAATGTACTTTTGACGATGTATTGGGAATGACGTAAACATTTCTAATCACCCGATCGATAACCTGCGGTCTAGATTCAGGATAATCTGTTGGCAATCTAGAATCTAATTCATTGTGGTAGTGAACCTAGGTTTTACATTCTTGTCTCATATACTCTTTAAACTCACACGATTTGCACTCATTATACTAAATGAAACGGGTCTGTATCGCGTTAGATAATTTAACGTATTTTACTAAAATACGTACCCGAACGTTTCGAGCGAATTACACCGCTCGTGGTCACGGGATAACTGTAGCAAAATACGTTGAATTATCTAACGCGATACAGACCCGTTTCATTTAGTACAATTCTTGTCTCATGTTTGTTTTCGAGACAAAAAGTAGATGCTAAGGTCCTCACTAGCGATGCCCCGCGGTTTTACCCGCGTTGTGACTGTTCCCGTGCGAATTTCGGGATGAAAAATAGCCTATAACGGTCCCGTTGAATGTAGCTATCTATTGCAAACATAATTATTCAAATGGGACCGGCAGTTCCTGAGATTAGTCCTTACAGACAAACAAAAGAAGTTAGAAACTTTACTTCTTTATATTATTAGAGTAAAACTAGTAAAATTATAGATTCTTGCAGAGTTTTAGTACAAAAAGAGTCTTTTTGGAGCATTTTTTCTGTTCAAACAAACAAAAAATCAAACTTTATTATATTAAATAGACATTTTACACCGACAAAACAACAAAATGTATTGTAACAAACCATGAATTAAATGCCTGTTGAATTAAATTACGTTGCTGCGTGTGACCTATTGCATTACACTAATTATAATGTAAATTAGCTCGCTATAAAATATTTTAAACTCGAGGCGTGAATAAATAAACTACTAAGTAATGACTTTGTAAATCTATATATATAAAAGAAAGTCGGGTTAGTTACACTATTTATAACTCGAGAACGGCTGAACCGATTTGGCTGAATATTGGTGGGGAGGTAGCTTAGAACCAGGAGACGGATATAGGATACTATTTATCCCGTATTCCCTAGGGGAACGGGTGCGCTATGGGTGAAACCGCGGGGCACAGCTAGTAGTTCATATTTTATAAGTTAGTAACGCTTCATAGTTTTCCTGTTCCTAAAGGAATTTCGGGATGAAAATATTCTATGCCATGTGATTTCTGAAATTAACTCGAACATACAAACAAACAAAATTAAAATCTTACCTGTTTATAATATTGGTATACGTCATACATTTTACATTCTTTTGTTTTACCTATCTAAGTACTTCGACCCTCCGTGGGTTTTTACCCGTTTTTTTGACCTAACAATATTTTTTATAGATGTCTATCGAATTAACTTAACTCAAGTTCAACAGAGAAAGATTCTCAACAATTGTTTAAGTTTAAATCAAACACGATACTGTTTGAGATGTAAATGGCCCGTCTTCGGCCCATTTCCCACGAGAAATCTCAGAATGGCTCCCAAAGAAATGGATTTTATCAAATTTAATTTTTCATCTTATCTTGGGATTTGTTTCAATCTCGACTCTGAAAGTTTTAGGGTTAACGAAGGATTAATATTTTTAACCCCAAAGATGGCGGTTGATTTTTGACTTTGCCTCTAACGCTGAATAATTGAAAAGAGTTATTTTTAGTCTTTTGGAGGGGGTTAGATGGTAGAGATTGTAACGGGAGGGTGGGATTACGTTTTATTAATTGATTTTGGGATCTTGAGAAGCATTAATATCTTATTGCCTTAGTGACTTTTCGCTCTACGGGGACGATATAAATAATATGGGAGTGTTTGTTTGTAATATTAAAATAACCGCTTTTCACTCCATGCATATGTACTGTACGTACAAAATAACAATAACTATATGTACATATATAAATATATTTTTGAATGTTTGTATGTCTGTTTGTTCAGGCTAATCTCTGAAACGGCTGGACTGATTTTGACGGGACTCTTACTGGGTGAAACGTTTGATTCTTGTTGTTTTCTGTTTCTTGTCTTGTTTTCTGTTAGTTTGAACGGACTGATCTCAAAATCACCAATCCGATTTGAATAATTATTTAGTTATATAATAAAACACAACGCGAGAAAAACCGCGGAGCGCTCCTAACTTATATATCAATGAGGTATATATGTAAATTCCTATCTTTATGTATCTCCTATATTTATCGAACAAACTATCTATCTATCAATATTTTATCACAAACGTACAAAGCAAGCATCTTTTGTTTTATTAAGATTGATGTACTCATATACCTATCTACAAAGGTATTTTAGATCTCCATCTTAATCTAGCATCTAGATCTTTGGTGTACAATACCTACGTACATTGTTTCAATAAATCTAGGTACAGACATCAATAAAATACTACACTGGCAATGGTACATTTACGTTAGCTAATTGATCAGCGCTCGTGGCGTAGTTTGACCAAGTTACAGTTCTTTGCGATTGTTAAGCAACGTATACCTCGCCTTCTACTTAGATGGGTGGCCGATAGTGGCATTTCCATGTGAGCGCCATCGTGCTTCAGAGGACACGTAAAGCAGTCGGTCCCAATAGTTTCAATCGTCAGACCATGACGGAGGTCTTTAGGCGGTCTAAAAACTCCTATACCAGGGTTGGCCGCTAACCTACTCGACAGGAAGAAGCTAACTGATTGCGTTATCAGAGGCAAATTGCGTTATAGTTTAGATAGAGTTTACTTACGGTATCAATCATTTTAAAAATATTCTCTCGGTGAGAACGACACCGTGTGCTAGCAAAATTTAAAAAATAAGCTGTAGTGCTTATATTAATTGAGAAGTGATAAGCTTAAGAAATATAGCATTTTACTGGCTAACTCCTTTTAAATTTTAGCTTGAACATTAAAAGAGTCGTATTTATTCCTAACTAGCAGCGCCCCGCGGTTTTACCCGCGTTGTGCCCGTTCCCTTGGGAATTTCGGGATTTTTTTACATAAAAACCTTCCTCTTTAATCACTCTACCTATTACAAAAAACCGCATCAAAATCCGTTGCGTAATTTTAAAGATTTAAGCATACCGACAAACAGACAAACAGACACGAAACAGAGACAGACGACTTTATTTTATACTATGTAGTGAAACGTAGGAGCGGTAGCTAGTTAGCATTTTCGGTAGCCAATTTTTACATTACATTTTCATATTTTATTTCAGTATACTGTTCTGATATCTTCAGTGGGATTACTTATGTCCAACAATGGGACATTACAGGCTAATACTTACTTACTTACTTTTTAGGGTTCCGTACCCAAAGGGTAAAAACGGGACCCTATTACTGAGACTTCGCTGACCGTCCGTCCGTCTGTCACCAGGCTGTATCTCAAGAACGGTGATAGCTAGACAGTTGAAATTTTCACAGATAATGTATTTCTATTGCCGCTACAACAACTAATACTAAAAATAAAATAAAACAAATATTCAAGGGCTCCCAAACAATAAACGTGATTTTTTGCCGTTTTTTTATATTTCAGTATTACGTAGCGTAATATTTTGCGTCAGACTGTACCTACTCGTACCTACGTAGCATCACGGTCGTCTAACAGAGCGGAAGGCATCAATTGGTCTGTTTGATAAGAAGCGAGAAGTCCATTGAGCATCGTTGTGCAGTCGAGTGCTATTCAATTAGTGTGTTTGTCTGTAATTGTTTCAATATTGCTACAATTACATGCTGAGTACACTAGAACTACAATTTTATTGGTAAATTACTAGCAGTGTCTGGCGGTTTACTCGCCTTGTACCTGTTTTCGGGAGAATTTCGGGTTGGAAAATAGCTTGTTACTTTGCTGTTGAATATGGCTATCTATTGCAAAATGAATTATTTTAATCGGATGTCTAGTTTCTGAGATTAACGCGTTCAAACAAACAAACAAAAACTCTTCAGTTTTATTATGTAAGCATAGATGTGTCTTTACCCAGTTGAACATTTTAATATATTATGTGCCTATTATAAATTACTAGCAGCGCCCTGCGGTTTTACCCGCGTCGTGTCAATTCCTGTGGGAATTTCGGGATGAAAAATAGCTTAAGTTACTCGTGGATAATGTAGCTTTCGAATGGTGAAAGAATTTTAAATACAGTCCAGTAGTTTTTGAGCCTATTCATTACAACCAAACAAACAAAGTTTTCCTCTTTATAATATTATTTATTGTTATAAATTATGAACATTACAATATTTTTTAAATCGCTATAATATTCAGGTTCACGTTTAAAAACCTAAAACTTTCATCGAAGTTATTTCAACTAAAACTCGCTATAAAAATGAAAATATTGATCATAAAAAGCATTTTCAAATAAAATAACACATAAATAATACAATAAAACATATCTTAAACCAATTTATGACCTAATTTCAGTCATAGCAACCAAAAAACCGAATAAATAGTGCAAAAATCCGCCATTTAATCTTACGCCGTAAATTGTCGTAACTACTTGTTAAATAGAACATAATGTGTCGAATAGCAACAAATTACAAGAAGTGTTTTAAAGAGAGTATAAATAGACAACGAATCGGTTGGTTTTTCATTAATAATAGATGCTAGCGCGCCGGGTCACAATGGGTGGCTAACAACGAATTGTTCAGATACACTTCGCTATTATTTTCTACTAGCAGCGCCCCGCGATTTCACCCGCGTTGTACCCTTTCCCGCGATAAAAAGTAGTCTATGTCCTTTCTCAGGCTTCGGACTAATTGTGTACCAAGTTTCATTCAAATCGGTTCCGTAGTTTTGGAGACAGACAGACAGAGTTACTTTCGCATTTATAATATTAGTTAGGATTAGTAGCGAATGCGGTTTTATTCGAATTGTGTCCGTTCCGGGACTTCCGGGATGAAAAATCCTTTTTCTTATAGAGCAAATGTTTGTTTTCGTCTCACCATCGCATGCTCGGTGTGTTCGATGTTGTGGGACCCACTGTTTTACAAAAAAATTATTAGCCCACTTATACGACTCCGCTCCCACCTGGCCAAAAATAATATAATTCAAATTTGGTCTTAAAGTATTGCTCTTTAGATATATTTTACATTGGCAATATAAATAAGCAGGCAGCTCGCTGACAGCGAGCTTACCGTTGTCCGACTGTTCGGTGTCGACGCTTCGTTTACCACGCGTTGCAAGCAAGCGGTCTGCGCGGCGACTGCTGGGTGCCTGCTAGCTACCGCGGCGTGGACTGCTGGGTGCCAGCTAGCTGTTACCTTAGTTCAGGGCGGTATTGGGTAGGAGCGGGGTTGGAGCGGAGTCGTATAAGTGGCCTAAGACCTTTAGCCTCCTCACTGTATTGACAGTACAGCGGCCTCATCTCTCATCTGCAGTGGGATATTACTGATTGACCAAAAAATGATACGTATTCAAATATTATTAAAATGTTAATTCAGTCCAAAATACATACAATCAGATTATCATTGACATCCAAATTGATTTGAGTTGATTGATCATTTGATACCGACTGTGATTGTAGCTGCATAACTTGGTTTTAGGCGTGCTTTACACTGGGCGAGTGTACAAGCTGCAATTTAAGAGGGCAATCCTGTAACTTGGTACTTGATGATGAAGTACATGATACATGAGTTCAAAAGTTTATAATTCAAACGTACGTTACCACAACTCTTG
Organism: Cyclophora punctaria; assembly: GCA_951394245.1. Lineage (NCBI taxonomy): Eukaryota > Metazoa > Arthropoda > Insecta > Lepidoptera > Geometridae > Cyclophora > Cyclophora punctaria. The sequence goes on from OX596190.1 coordinate 6,307,047, forward strand.
AAGAGTCGACTTTAAGACTGTTTTAGGTCTTGGTAAACAGGGACCCTTGCGAGACACGTCAGTCCCAATATGCCCTGAACCTTAATAAAAATACTAAAAGTACAAGAACACAAACTTAAAAATCATAGTGTTAAAAAAATACGTTGCAGTGTAGTTGATACTTAAATTAAATTTACTTTTTATTAATATTTTTTGTACTGCATCCACCCACTTTACACTACAAATGTTTCTTAGTAAAATAACATAATTATTCTAAGTTAACTCTTATTGCAATGAACACAGTGTTGTGAATACAATAACAGTTACAAAGCGGTTTATAATCTAATCTAAGGATTATGTTCTACAATATTTAATATTATGTAGTATTGTTAGGGATATTGTTTCAATGATAACGGCGCAATATAATTTATTATATGTATCTCTTCCCCGTTTGTAGTAAAATCATATTTGATATTCGTTGTATAAAGTTTTGATTGACTGTTCAGCTCGGATGTACTTGGATGGGTGGCCGATAGTGGCATTTCTATCTGAGCGCTACCGTGCTTCGGAGGGCACTTTTAACTGTCGGTCCCGGTTGTTTCAATGGTCAGACTATGTTAGAGGACTTTATACTTTAGGCGTTCTAAAAAATTCGACACCAATGTCGGCCACTACTCGAACTTACTTACTTATTATTCGAATGGGACTCATAGTTCGAGAGATATGTATAAAGTCACATTCAAGACAAAGGATAAAGGCTTCTTTCCATCTCCAAATTTATCTCAAAACAAGTACAAAATGGCTAAAATAAAATAAAACTACTAATCATACAGATTTTTATTGATTTTTGTATTACTATTTGTGTATCTCTGTCTCTAATAATGGACGATGGAAAATAATAATGGACAATAACATCAATGCATCGAGATCAGACAGATGCATCCTAGCAGAACTAACGCGAATTAATTCCCATTCATACATTGTATTTGATTATACCTATGACATGGTTATTAATAGACTTTTCAGACTTGTTTTTAGAGAGACATTAGGTAACTATAGAAAGTATGTAATCTCAACTAAAAGTAACTCTAAAGGTGAATTCGTTTATGAATTATCTAGCCGCGCCCCGCGGTGTTACCCGCATTGTACCTATTCCCACGGGAAATTCGGGATAAAATGTATCTCATGTGTTATTCTGATGTATAAACTATATTATTGTAAAGTTTTATCCAAATCCGTTCGGTAGTTTTTTCGAGAAAGAGTAACAAACCGACATACATATTACATACATACATTCTCAAAAACTGTCACATTTATAATATTAGTCGTTGAGGATACGATTCCATAAAAGCGATGCGGAGTGGTAAGGAGTCCAACTGACCAATCACAACGCATTACGGAAAGATTTTGACAATGTCAATGCGTTGATTGACAACTTCAATGTGTTGTGATTGGACGATTTCACTGCGCTCCGCTCCGCTTTACTCCTATGGAAACAAACTCTAATACTTATCTATACTAATATTATAAAGCTGAAGAGTTTGTTTGTTTGTTTGTTTGTTTGTTTGTTTAAACGCGCTAATCTCAGAAACTACTGAACCGATTTGAATAATTCTTTTTGTAATAGATAGCCACATTCAACGGGAAGGTTATAGGCTATTTTTCATCCCGAAATTCCTACGGGAACGGGTACAACGCGGGTAAAACCGCGGGGCGCTGCTAGTCTTACCATAAATACAACTAGTGGTTTGTGTTTGGTGATGTGCGTTCATCCATTAGTTATTGAAGACATAGCATTTTATATGTATGTTCATTCAACGAAAAAAGTTGATGACAACATTCAATATTACAAAACAGCTGATCAGCACATTTCATTAATAAGTGTCTTGAAAATCATGTTATCATTAGTAATTAGAAAAAAACTGTCAACATCATAATTTTATATACGTAAGCTGAACATGGATGTGTGTTCTTTAATAAAGAATGTGTTTATCAACTATTGTAGTTGACTGTAGGTATAGATACTAAATGAAGCATAGCGTAAATCCGTAAACGATTATTATTTCATACAATCGGATATAATGATGTCAAATACTCATTATTTTAATAACACTATTGTTTAAATCCTCGGTATCATTTAATATATAATTTAACACTAGATCAATAATTAAATTAATTGGAATGCGAATACGGATGGAATTTTGTCATAAATTAATTATTACATAATTCATTTATTTCGAGTAAGCCAGTAGCCAACCCTGGCATCGGAGTTTTAAACCGCCTTTAGGCCTCCGACATAGTCTGACGATTGAAACCACCGGGACCGACTGCTTAACGTGCCCTCCGAAGCACGGTAGCGCTCAGATAGAAATGTCTGCTATAGGCGGTGGCCTGTAGTGGCCATCTAAATAGGGGCTGAACTGCACGTTGCTTAACAATCCTTGAACTAACATCGCTTAGTCAAACTACGCCGAGCATTATATTGACATTGTTAATGCGTTGTGATTGGTCGATTGAGCTCCGCAAAACTCCGCTCTGCTTCAGTGTAAACGCACCCTAAGGATAGCACGTAATTACTCCTCCGTTTACAATATATTTTTTTTAAAACTAGCTGTGCCCCGCGGTTTCACCCGCAGCGCCTCCGTTCCCGTGGGAATTTTGAGATTTTTATTCCTTATTTTTCTTATATAAAAACCTTGTCCTGACAATAAGGAACACATTAAAAAACACCCAATTTGGTGCAGTCGTTCTGAAGTTATGCGCTTAGCAACAGATTCAGGGATTCATTTTTATATTATAGATAATTTATAAATAGTCTCGCCGCACAAAGCGGAGATAAAAATGTAAACTAAAATTTCGATAATGTTAATATTCTTTATCGCTTGACCTTAATTTTACGAGTTTAACCTATTAACATAATGTGTCGGTGACCTTATTCAATGAAGAATCAAATATTTGCATACAATCTTTGTATTGTAACTACCTACAGTTCTATACACCAAATGTAATATGACTAGGTAGCGTCCCCCGGTTTTACATGCGTAATAATTTTGGTATGTAATCTTTTTATTAAATATGGCTTTAATTTTTTCTACCTGACATGTATTTCTATAGAAAAAAAACCAGTTTAAACGTACAAACTATTCAATGTTGACAAACCCGTTGTGTACAAACAGTAGCATAAGTAAGAGGGCTTTCTGTATCGGGGATTGCGGGGTCGATCGGGTCAACAATATGTGAAGACATAATTGTTGACGACCAAGACGTCTTGGTGTTAATTATAGTTATATTCATTATAAAGTATTTTAGTATGAATATGTAATAGTATCAGTTACTTAAATTCCACGATACAGGCCTAGAGCTTAGTCTGTGTCAAAAAAATCATGTGTCAATTTGTCAAAATTTTACATAAGTCACTGTTAAGTTGACATTTATAGCATTTATAGAATAGAGTATAAACCTGCTATTTCTATGGGTGACGGTATAAATACTAGTTACCAATCCCCCCCTAAACAAGAGTGAATCTTTTAATAGGAATGTTGAATTATATTTGGTTGTCTACTTTAAAAAATATAAACCACTAAAAAGCTAAGGGTACCTAACATTGAACCGGAGTGGAGCGGTGCGAAGCTTGATTCACCAATCAGAGCGCATTGCCGCTGTCAAAATCTTTTCGTAATGCGTTGTGATTGGTCGGAGCTCCACACAGCTCCACTCCGCTTCAATGAAAACGCTTTTTTTGTAAAGCCGCTTGAAGCCGCTTTTGAGAGAAAAATGTTTCACTACAGTTTTATTTAACTTAAATAATAAAGGATATTTGTCTGAGTAAATGTGCTATCTTCAACTATTAAAAGTACTTACCCTCCAGTGTGGTATGTATGACTCATCCTGTAAACAAATTCATATTGCTCGCTTAATATACCATCATAAATCACCATTATTTTCGCTTCAGGGGTTAAAATTATATGACCTTTGCAAAAACAAAATCGCATCAAAGTAACAGTTACTTTATACTATTCCAATAACAGTTAGTCTATAATACTTCACCTGTTATTAATCACAGAACACCATCCTTATACATCTTTAATTGAGTATATTAATCAAAATCAGTTCCGCATTTTATTCCAATTAAAATGGGATCTTATCTCCTTTAGTATTAGGTCGATTATCCCATTGAATTAATAGTGAATTGGTTTGAAATCTCATTATTTCCTTTACAGGCACCGCTGGTTCTTTTGTTAGGAAGACAAAGGGATTCTGAGGTATTCTGATAAAAGTACATAAAAGATTATAAGTATTGATTCACTAATCTAAATGTGGACGATAAAATAGATTAGACGCGATTATTCTATTCTTAGCTTATGAAACAAATACTATAAAAATACAGCGTTATTTGACTAACATCATCGCAGACTTCAAACTGTCTTTAAACTGACTAGTTCGATGCAGTCTGGTCGTCTAACAGTTGTCGGATGCTTTGTTCACAGGTTTTTTTATAACAGCAAAGTTATCATACACTTTAAGACAAATGTGGTGTCTTCGTTCTTCTAGATTCTAAACATATCTCCCTATCTCTCTCTTTACCCATATTTTTAGAAATAAGAGATAAGATTTCTCTTGACCTTTGACTTGGCGTGCTTCCTAGACCAGGAGTTTTGGCCTACTCGGTGGGTTATATCAAACACTTGGTCATTAACAAACGCACCTTCGTTACAAGTTCACGAGTACTTAAGCTGCTTAGTGTTGTTTCATAACTTTAATATCAGTATGTTAAAGTTGTTCAGTCTGCCAGTAGAGAGCCACGATATTCCATTCTCTTACGTCCGTTAAGACTGACATTTTGTCTTAACGATCACTGGAGTGTGAGCGTAAATTGATGCAAGCCGCCTTAGTTTCTAGTGTTAATTGTAATGTTCAGCTTTATTTCAGTTTTTTATTCATACGATTGTGTATGACATTAAAAAGAGACTGATGATCTATTAAAAGTATATGTAAATTATATTCAAATTAAATCATACATTCGACGAATACCAAACCAGCTAGCATATTCAAATAATATTATTAATATTATAAAGCTGCAGAGATTGTTTGTTTGTTTTAACGCGCTTATCTCAGGAATTACTGGTCCGATTTGAAAAATTATTTTTGTAATGGATAGCCACATTCAACGGCAAGGTTATAGGCTACTTGTTATCCGGAAATTCTCACGGGAACGGGTACAACGCGGGTAAAACCGCGGGGCTTTGCTAGTTTTATAACAACAAATCATCACAATCATTATAATAAGTATGTAGTCAGATACATTATTTAATTAAATCAATATTAGGTTCCAATCTCTATGTCCTAATACCAAATATAACAAACGTAAGTAATATCACGTCTTCACAAACCTGCGTCATACTTATGACGTCACACACTTGTAAACAATACTTATCGTCCGTTAAGTAAATGCAAAATCAGGCGTTGTTTGATGTATGCTGTCTATATTAACATACTATCTATATCTATACTAATATTATAAAGCTGAAGAGTTTGTTTTGTTTGTTTGTTTGTTTGTTTAAACGCGCTAATCTCAGAAACTACTGAACCGATTTGAATAATTCTTTTTGTAATAGATAGCCACATTCAACGGGAAGGTTATAGGCTACTTTTCATCCCGAAATTCCTACGGGAACGGGTACAACGCGGGTAAAACCGCGGGGCGCTGCTAGTTTTTATTATAAAGAGGTAAATTTTCTTACTTTGTTTGTTTGCAAGGACTAATCTTAGAAATTGCCAATCCGATTTGAATAATTATTTTTGTATTGGATAGCCACATTCAACGGCTACGTTAGAGACTATCTTTTATCCCAAAATTCCCACGGGAATGGGTACAACGGGTAAAAACGCGGGGCACTGCTAGTACTAATATAAAGTTGTATGGGTTGATTTTCAACCTGCTTCATTCAATAAGGAAGAATTTCTCAATTTTGTATGGTTTTTGTGATGATGTTTGATTAATCTCTGGAAGTATCTGTTGTGTTCGAATAATTATTTCTGTATTGGATAGCCACATGTAAGAGGAACACACTTTTTACCCCGAAATAACGGGAACTAGAACAATGCGGGGATAATTACGGGGCGCTGGTACCGTGGCTGGTACGTACATTTTTTTTCATGTATTTCGCTTATGCGTCTTGACTTTAATCGATTTCACAAGCTTTTTCGAATTATAAAGACAAAGGTTTTTAAAATGTTTAAAAGTGCCATTTGAGCCAAGCGGAACTCAACCGACCAATCACAGTGCATTACGAAAACACTTTGACAATATCAATGACTTGTTCGACAGTTTCAATTAGTCCTGATTGGTTGATTGAGACACAGCTCCACTCCGCTTTCATATTAACTTTCGGAAACGCATCTTGATACCCTTGATAGAACTCTCCAATTAGCAGCGTGTAAACTCGCTCAATGTCGAGTCTTCAATAACATTATGTAAATCAACCTGTCAATATGGAAATCCTAAGCACGTTACGTTTTAAATGCTAAACCATTCGTGATGCAGTCTCAATGCGGATAAGTAATCAAACAGAGTCAAAGGATATTTGTACAATAGAAAATGTTTACTTAAGCCGTATTGTCTGTCTGTCTGTTTGAAATATGCTAATTGTACTGTTTTTAAATGTAAATTACTTGAAGTTTTTATTTACTTCGGCTAATGAGTTTCAGATTTGTTTTAAGTTTGTTTGTTTGAATGGAATTAATGAATTTATAACGGGTTTTTTACCTTTTGTTCACAAACATTAGGGGCCTGATTAGTCTGATTGTCTACTCAAATCCATCTAAGTAGTTATTTAATTCAATTTTGGGTATAAGTTTAACTTGTAAGTCCAACATAATTTGAGAACCGTTTCAGTATGAGTAGTTTATAAAAGAGACACAGCGACATCGTTATAATTGAGTGAATTAACATGTTGTGAACTGGAGTATTCACTTTAGAGCAAGCTTCACTTTCTAGGTTTTCATTGAAGCGGAGAGGACTTGAGCGGAGCTGAATCAACCAATCACAATGCATTACGAAAATATTACAACCTCAGCAGGCCTAGCCAAGTTGCAATTCTATGATCGCTAGCGCTATAGAAAACTAAAATAATGAATGGGAATGACATTACTATAGCGTTCAGAATGAACGAATAGATAATTCGTAGACAAGTTTACAATTTATCGTTTCGTCAAAACAAAGAGAATAGAACGTTGTCGATTCTACAGTGTTGATCGCTTCATCCCATACAAATGGTAGCCAAGTTGCACTTTTGACAAGCGCAAACGAAACGAATTCTAAGTTTGTGAACGCTTGGGAAGCGATCGCTAGGACCTTGTAGAAAACGCTAGAAAATGGCGGATTTACCATCAGCTGATTCAGCTATCACTGTTTTTGAGTGGTTGTTTGTGAAAGTAATTGAGAATTGTGACTGGGAAGTGAAAAAATCATTGATTTTTTGAACACAATTGCCTTCTAGCATCTTAAAATGCATTCTATAAACATGTTGTGAAGAAATTTGTATCGAGAGTGCACAGAATCCATCCGGGAAATGTTGTTATTGAAATGAAGCGATTTCGTTTCAACAAAAATCCTGAATGCAGCACAAGGGTCAGGGGAAGAGCTATATACGCAAAGGAATATTCAAGCCCGAAACACCATTGAACGCTGCTTTGGATTACTCAAAGGACGGTGGAGATGTTTACTGAAAGACAGGGTTCTTCATTATGACCCGCATGTGGTTAGCAAAATAACAATGGCATGTTGTGTGCTACACAACATCGCACTGAGAGCCGGGCTACCACCACCAACACTACCTCCGGCTGCCCACAAGGATGGTCGAAACTCATGTTCTTTCGTTAGAGAAGGCACAAAGAGCCTTGCTCAAGATCTGCACCTTCTAACCGCGAATATACCCCACCTTTGAACTATACAAGGAATGCAAAGTGCTGAGTATTCGACAGCTCTTCATCTTAAACGCCCTACTAAAAGTGCACTCACTCACACCCTTAACTAAATCCATTTCCAGAAGAAACTTCACCGTATGTCATGTTCCAGCATCAAAATACGCATTCACAAGACACTTTTTCTACTTCTTAGGCCCTCACCTTTACAATAAGATCAATAAAATCATTTCCCACCATTCCTTAACCTACCCACGTTGTAAACAAGTGCTGACAGAATGGCTTACATCAAAAACCTATGACGAAATAGAGACACTCCTAACCTTCTTAACTTAATCACACATTAATATCCATCATTATCCTAAATTCACTCTTCTACTACACACACAAAATCCTGCTTCTAAACTTGTGTAAGTAATATGTATTCATAATTAATATATAAGAAACCCATCAGTACTTAAAAAGTTGTGTAAACCGCTGTTTTATAACTAGCTTTAAGTATTCAAAATGTTTAATGTATAAAGGCCAATGTAAACCCACCTCATAATCTGTTAAACTCTATAGTAAAGGCACTCAACGAGGGAATGGGAATGATATCCCTACATACAGATTATAAATAATCTAGTTAGGGGTCAGTTGTAACACTACAATTAACTTCTTAGCCTTATTCTTAGTAATTATAAGCACATATGTACCCAACTTCTATGGCAAATAAAGATTATTCTTATTCTAATGATATACCCATGCAAGCTTCCACCTCCGATCCTGTGGGTAGTCAAAATGAGGGAATCCAGGGAAGAGCCATGCTAAGATGTTTGTTAAATAGATTACAATAATAGCATTTTAAGTTGTGATTAGTAAGTGGGGAAATTACTAGTTTTATTAGTTCTTATGTTAATTTTACAGAATTTGTTTAATAAAAGAGGATATTATGTAGATAGATATTTTTTATTGTTCACACCATTAAATAATTACCGATAATATTTTTAATTCACATCTCTATAAGAAAGTACTTATCAAAATAAAATAAATTTGTTAAACTATTGTTTATTATTTCTTTAATTAACTTGTGGCATAATATATGATAATTAGTGTAATAAAATTTTAATATTCGTTAATATACATTAAGTAAGAAAGGTAAGTAGGAATATAACTCTTTAATACAACTGCACATTAGTTAAAGAATAAAAAATTAACTTAAAACCCACAAACATTAGCAAAATACAACTGCACATTAGTTAAAGAGTAAAAAATTAACTTAAAAATCATAAACATAATTAACTCAAAATGCTCATCATGGCATTTGAGGTGATTCGAGGCTACAATGGATCTGTTGAAGGTAGTGATGGTCTCAACTGTGGCAATATTTCTGCCAAATTATTCAGGACCAAACAACATAAAGTTTGGTTTCGATTTTCCGCCATTTCAACTCTCCAAGCTTCCAGTCGTAACCTTTCCATCTCCTCCTGAGAGAGAGCAACTTCAGAGAGAGTGGGCAGCGGAGATGGGACAGGAGATGCTGAGGAAGTAAAAATTATACCTATTACACACAAATAAATGTAATATGTAAAGTAATATGAGTTAGTTTGTTGTTCAGTAAGTAATAAATCAAATTGTTACTATTACGTGTTTGTTTGTTTGTCTTCCAAAGTATCTCTAACATAGGAGATGCCTGCTCATGAGCTAATAAGTGTGATTAGTTTGTTTTGTTTATTCAAAGCTGGATAAACATAATAATTTACATCCTATTTCAATATGATTTAATTGGTAGATTTTCATGAGTTATTGAATAACTAATGATATGTATGGTGCTTACTTTTTTCCATTTATTCATTGATTTATTTACCTCTCCACCGGAGTTCATGAACTCTGTTAGTTCTTACCCCAGACGGTCAGCTTTTATTCTGCCTTGTGCCCCTTTTTTGGGCCTCGTTATATCACCTCGGCTAAAAAAAGTTTAAATGTTTTAGTAGAGAAACAAAAGGACTACTTACATGATGAGCAATATAAACAATCATCTTATTAAGTAGGTAGTCGATGTTGCATCACGTCATTGTTTATGTTTCAAGTTCCGAAGTATTAGAAAAAGCAAGATTTTTGGGTAATTATTTGATTTTGCTTCTAATTTATGTACCTCGGACTGCTCCAGGCTAGTTTGAGATCTCGATTCCATCCTATAAAAGTGATCAGTTTAATAAAATTATAACTCGTGGCTTACAAAGCAAAAAACATGTTCATGCTATAATAATCCTACAATTATGTTTATAATTATGCAATGTATTAACATAAAAATGATAAAAAGAGTATACTTTTACCTTATTTCACTCATTTTCCAGCACAAAACAATATTAATATCATTAATATTAATAATAAAATAATTTTTCACCCGCGCCGTGTAAGAATTTCACAAGACAGCCTGTGACTTTGACCAGTGTTGCCGTTCTACAAAATTAAAAGTCCCTAGTCCCCTAGTCCCTAGTCCCTGTTTATGGTTGTTCAGGTGTAGTGGTGGTCTTAACAAACACATTATTCTTCATATATTTTCGAAAAAAAAGTCACATTTACAACGGCTCAAAATCCGCTAGAAGTCTCTAAATATTTTTTTGTCGCTAGGCTCATTTTTTTTTGCCGCTAACCACTTATGAATTCCGCTAGATCCAGCGACAAAGTCTCTAGAACGGCAACACTGACTTTGACATTGGCATTGGTTTGACGTTTCAGAACGCTAACCATAGACAAAAGAGGTAATCTATTCTATCCGAATTGTAGAACGAGCGTTTTAAACAGTAGCGTCAACTTGGCTAGCAAGTTATCTCTTTCTACAAACGCTTTCGCTAAAGCGTTAACGTTTGTAGAAAGAGAATAGATACGAAGCGTCTGTGATATGGCTAGGCCTGCAGTGGTCTTGTGGTTTGAGCGCTCGGCTCACGACGGTTCCGGGTTCGATTCCCGGGGGATATCTCACAAAAATCTCTTTGTGAGACTTTCCTCAGTTTGGTTAGGGCATTGCAGGCTGAATCACCTAATTGCCCGAAAAGTTAGATGATTCCGTGCTTCGGAGGCGTTGCGTTATGCCGTCGGCCCCGGTTACTTTCTACGGATAGTAGTCGTTACATGAGCCATGTCAGAGGCCTTTGGCGGCTCAATAACTCTGACACCAGGGTTGGTCAGGTTGACCATCCACTCGATGAAGAAGAGGAAATGATTTTGACAATGTCAATGCGTTGTTTGACAATCCTAATGCGCTGTGATTGGTGAATCGGGCTCCGCACCGCTCCACTCCGCTTCTAGGAAAACACACCCTAAGAGTAGCAATAAAAGAAAAAGGAGATGAAAGCCTATGTCAGTCTTTAGAATCCACTAGCTCGCTCACGAAGTCGGAGACCTTTAGGCGGTCTAAAATCTCAGACACCAGGGTTGACCACTTACCTCCTCGAACTTACTTACATACTAGTTCGCTGAATGTCTGGCGAGCGTTAAAAGCAAGCGTTACAAAAATATACTTTGTGTTTAGAATTCGCTGGCTCGCCGTTTACTCGATTGCTTGATCTAAACTACGATTTACGTCAAAACCTATATTGGAATTTCCTTTACAAAATAGCAAACGAATCTTAAACTAACCGTGTTATAAACAATGATATACAGCGATCAAAGTTATCAACTGTCACTTTTGACAGGTCTGATAACGCTTTGATGTCAATTTGACATGTTGATTGCGACGCCATTTTGAAAACGTGTTTGTAAGTTTGTATGTGGTTTTGGCGCTAGTATCACAGATAATATACTATCTCCTATATGTAGTATCCTAGTATTTTTAAGAAAACGATTTTGATTCGGTTATATGGTACTTACTACGATCTTAAAACTGTATTCTTTCAACACAGTAATTACTTTGAGAATCAATTTCTAAATCATTTTCTAGTGTTGTTTATAAATCCCAATTTTGAGTCTAAGTTGATTCAGTTTCGACTTATTTTCAATTCGGTCATGTTACCTACTTAGTTAGTAACATGATTGTTTTTGCCCAGCAGTGGGACATTACAGGCTAATACTTACTTGCTTACTTAGTAACGCTAATGTCAAAAAATTTATTTGAAGTTACTGGTACTTTATAGATAAGTTTGTTATTACATATGGCGCTAGTAAAAAAGTTTAATACAAAGCCTTAGATACTTCTAATTAGTTCCATTTTCCGCCACAAGCTTAGTTATTTTGCAGCTACTCTATGAATGTGCCGTGAATACTAATAAGTTGTTAAAGTATTGGTTTATGGATATCCGGTTGATATTTTAGTCGTTACCATGTCAATATAATTACTAATTTAAATACAACAATTTGGTTATGGTTTAACGAAGAATTTTTATTACTTTATATTAATAATTCTTATTAAAAAAGCTACGATACAAGTCCGTTGGCACAGTCGCATGTGAGAGCGCTTACTGTGTCGGGGGTAGCGAGTTCGATTCCCACACGAAGTCAACAATATGCAGAAAAAGTTAATTGGCGACGACGTCTGGGTGTCAATCATATATTCATAAAGTATTTGAGTATGTGTGTTTAATGGGAAATAGTAAGACTTATTTTTTGTGGTTTTCTTTTTTATTGAAACATAAATTTAAATAGTAAAGTAAAGTATTATATTATATTATGTAGTAGTATCAGTTAGTTAGATAAAAGCAGTTTTAATTGCGAGATTTACGGGGCACTGCCAGTAAAAGTCTCTATATTTACCTTATAGCTGCACCACCCGGTATTTTCCTGTAGGAATTTAGGGATATTACCTATGTCCTTCCCCAAAGTCTAATCTATCTCTATGTTAATTTTCATTCGGATCCGGTCAGTAGTTTTTCCATCAAAGAGGAAAAAATTACATCAAACCATTATACATCCTCTCGAACTTTTGTAACATAATATTAGTAGGGACTAGCCGAGCATGCGGTGTTACCCTCGTTATACCTGTTTCCGCGGGAATTTCGGGATAAAACGTATTCCATATGTTATTCTGATGCATAACCTATATTACTGTAAAGTTTCATCCAAATCCGTCCAGTAGTTTTTACGTGAAAGAGTATAACAAACATACATACATCCATATCTCACAAACTTTCGCATTTATAATATTAGTAGAATAACATACAACAATGCAACGTGGTTATTCTAAACGATAAAACAGATCTTAACAAAAGAGTTTACATATAAACAAACGTAAATAACTCACTGAAGGAATTCTAATATTTCATATCGGATATCGTAAGACGGACTGAATACCGCACATTTAAAATGAAGTATATTATTGCTTTCTATCTAGAAATATTTTTACAGTGTCCGATACGATTTTAAGTTTGTTCTTGTCTTGTTACTGTTACTGTTACTGTTAGCCCGTATCATCCCATTGTTGGGCAAAGGCCTCCCCCCATTTCCGCCACTCTTCTCGTCTTGATCTTGCAATTTGGCATCGATTGTTTTAGGAAGATTGTTTCAAAATTAATATTGTGCTATTCGCATTTTAAGTATTATTTTTATTAAGAGCCTGTAGTGTCCCACTGCAGGGCAAAGGCCTCTGCACTCCTCTTCCATGACTGCCGGTTCTGTGTGTAGGCAGCTTTATTTGTCGTAACCTTTTTTGGTTCTTATTTAGTACTTTATATAATGTATTAAATAAGCTAAAGCATTTAAGAGTGACCAAAGATTATGTTATACTTAATAGGAATATATAATTGACACCCAGACGTCGTCGCCAACAACTATATCTGCATATATTGTTGACTCCGTTGAATCGAACCCGCAACCCCCGACACAGTAAGCGCTCTCACATGCCATTGTGCTTAGATGTCTTATAATCTGTAATTTTTAAAGACACAAACATTGTACTGACAGCTGTTAGACATATTTGTCTGTTCGATCAAGACAGTCTATAGTCTAGACAGTCTGTCTCCAATGGTCCTTTAATAATAAATACACCAACACCATACAATTAACAAACACATTAAGCACCGGAATTGTTTTCTACTGTATTAGTTTTCAAGGTACGTGTCTACAATGTATAGTTAGAACTCATAAAACGATTGTGACGTGACTGAAATTGCTAAACCATTATGAATTAATTATTTATCTATACTAATATTATAAAGCTGAAGAGTTTGTTTTGTTTGTTTGTTTGTTTGTTTGTTTGTTTGTTTGTTTGTTTGTTTAAACGCGCTAATCTCAGAAACTACTGAACCGATTTGAATAATTCTTTCACTGTTAGATAGTCTATTTATCGAGGAAGGCTATAGGCTACATTTTATCCCGAAATTCCCACGGGAACGGGCACAACGCGGGTAAAACCGCGGGGCGCTGCTAGTTATTTTGATAGTTAACTTCAATATTCATCGTTGGCGAAACAATTGTAGCTGCGAAATAGTTATTAGTGTATGCTGATAGAATATAAAATATGGAATAGAATTCTTTAAAAAGTCTTAATATTTAGGCTGCCTGCGATGACCTTAGTAAATACAATCTTAAGACTGTTTTCTGACTATGAAAGCCTAGACTGTTTTTAAACAATCAAGAGTTTGATTTGATGTTTTCAGTAAGAAGAGAGGCCTTTGCCAGTGGGACAATACAGGCTAATTAATACTTACATTATAACTCTTTAATCTATTTGACAAGCCCGTTGTCACAGTGGCAGTGAGAGCGCTTACTGTGTCGGGGGTTGCGGATTCGATTCCCGCCCGGAGTCAACAATATGTAGAAAAAGTTAATGGCGACGACGTCTGGGTGTCAATTATATATTCATATAAAGTATTTGTGTATGTATTTGTGTAGTAGTATCAGTGAGTTAGATTCCATAACACAAGCTTAGAGCTTACTTTGGGTTTAGTTAACCGTGTGTGAATTTGTCCGGGTATATTAAACATTATTATTATGTATTATTTATACCTTAATTAGATTTAACAAGAAAGAAAAGCTGCCCGTTCTATGAAGTGCTTATTTACCCCTTTTTTCTTGGTTTTCTTTTTATTTACGATTCGGTTGTTTTGGACCATGTTTTATAAGTTAAAGTACGAGCGACTTTTATTATTTCATGGCGTTGTAAATCCGAATTAGTGTATAATTAAGGTGAGTTCACCTTAAGGTCGGCGTCGCATTTTCGTTTTAACTTTATTGGGGTCAGTTACAGTCTTGGTTTATTGTCGGACCAATTTAGATATCCTTTGAATTTAGTGCTAGCTCTCGTAAAACTATGTCTACTAACTGCCTTATTCATAAACGCAGTTGAACTAAAACACTTGTACGAAGTGTTTTGTCTCTTTTGCACTTTGGGAAATAGCGTAAATCGGAAAGGGACAAACCTTTAGATAGCTAATATGCTGTTATTAAGGTTTTATGAATTAGGCCCTAAAGCAGTAACCATTAGGGTGAATTTCTATTGAAAGCTGTTGTGGCTGAGCGGAGCTCAATCAGCCAATCGCGACGCATTGGAATTGTCAAATAATATATTGACATCGAAAATCGACAACATTAGTCAACATTTTGATAGTCGTAAGATAAAATAGAGTGTACGTCAGATTTACAAAAAACAGGTTTGTTTAGGACGAACAGGTTAGTCTACCTAGAGACTAAGTATTGTGGGCGGAGGCCTAAAGCCTAATTCACATTACGATAGTATTTTAGCCGAGTAGCAATAATTTAGTAGCTATACGTGTCTGACACCGACAATTTAGGGTTCGTTGCTTCAGCTTACGCTGACACACCAGTGAACGTTAACACAACCAACTAACCGTTTGGCAACCCACCTTTAGTCGAGTAAGTCAGCGAGTACTCTCTGGCGAGTCTTTAGAGCCGATACTGCGTTAAGCGTGCGCACGCCTCGGTTCCATACAAAAATAAACCGACGCGGGCGCACGCCTAACGCAGTGTTGACCCTTAACAGTCTTAAAATACTCTTTACTCGACTTAAATGCTAGCCTCGATTCAAATTTACTTACTGCAATGGACGCTTAATATCCTTATTATTTTAATATTTAGCATCTTTAAGTCACCTTTAGTAAATAAACATGCAAATAATCTTTAACACGACATTAGTCATGATTTGAAGTTCATTAACTCATCTTCCTTAGACCAAATAAAAAGACAGAGTGATCTCAATAGACAAGTGAAGTCGGTTTCGTGAAACACGTGTAGATAATACTCAGATTTACACCATGTTAATGTAGTAGTGTTTTACATCAAAATAATCAAACTGAGGTGTAATTTGGTTGATGCTAATTTTATTCTTATAGCACTGTACGTTCAGAGCACGTAGAGTAACTTGCAAGCTTCATTGTATTGTCTACTATACTTTATCACACCTTTTTATATAGTTTGAGTCATCTTCACAAAGTGCTCAGCACAGTAGAAATAACAGTAAAAACCGTATCCGGTACATGTACTGACAAAAACTTTTTTACTGCATATAATAAGTAGTTTGGTATTTGTTGTTGCTGTACTTTGTACTATGATGTTACCTGTCATTCGTATTATAGTTTGCATTGCAGAAAACGTGACTTAACTCTACATAAACATTACACTAGCAGCATCCGGAATTTTACCCGCGTTGTGTCCGTTTCTGTAGCAATTTCGGGATAAAAAATAGCATATAACCTGCGTGTTGAATGTGGCTATCTATTACAAAAAGAATTATTAAAATCAGACTGGTAGTTTTTGAGATTACCGCGTTCAGACAAACAAAAAATCTTTAGCTTTTTTATATGAGTATAGATTACATTCTCTACCAGTCTTTACCAATTTATTTGAAACTCATACACACAGCATTTTTTGTACATTATTAGTAAAAACTAGTAGAGAGATCAAAATTGTAATAAATAAATGTACGCAAGATTAACTACCGTAGTTAGAGACGTCATATAAACCGCTAATTGACGTTTTTTGACGTAGGTAGTACATGTCAAAAAAATACTCATTAATATCTTTCGAGGATTTTTGTAAATAAATATAATAAATATACCAGGACAAATGCACTCACGGTTAATTAGACCCAAACTAAGCTCTAAGCTTGTAATATGGAATCTAACTAACTGATACTACTACTTATGTATACAAATACTTTATAAGAATATATTTAGACGTCTTCGCCAACTAAGTATGTCTTCACATATTGTTCGACTCCGAGCGGGAATCGAACCCTCAACCCCCGGCACAGTAAGCACTGTCACTGCCACTGTGCCAATAAGTCTACTCAAGCTGTTACTCCATGACACATAATAATTTCCTGTACTCCTATTTCTAACACGTATGTAACAGATGACGTCACAGATACGCGATCTGATAATGATGATCGATCAGCTGATTCCTTATCTATAGGTAAGGCAGTACTAAGCGGTTTCATCTGAATTGAAAGCGAGCTATTCTTGTGTTAAAGTCTTCGATCAACAATACACAACTAGATATCGGATCACGTACAAAATCTAAGCTAAATACTGTCCGCGTGGATGACGTGTGACAACTTATGTTGTTTACTACCGAACTGAAACGAAAAGTTTTAAAACAGTTCGATATTCAACCTAATTACAACCATGACACCTAGCAATAAAGTAGCAAATCTTATAAATAAAATAAGAGAGAATAACGCCTCACTTTTCAAATGAGGCGTTATTCACCGAGATGTATTTTTTGCGCCGACCCGACATCTAGTTGTGTATTGTTGATCGAAGGTCAAAGTAGTGAAATAAAAGTATGAGCCTGTAATGTCCCACTGCTGGGTTAAGGCATATCAGTGAGGATATCAGTACAGTAATCTTGTTCTGCTCTTTGTGTCCTATATACATAAACTAGCAGCGCCCCGCGGTTTTACCCGCGTTGTGCCCGTTCCCGTGGGAATTTCGGGAATTTTTTTACATAAAAACCTCTTGAATCACTCTACCTATTACAAAAAACCGCATCAAAATCTATTGCGTAATTTTAAAGATTTAAGCATACAGACAAAAATAGCGACTTTGTTTTCTACTATGTAGTGATAAAAGTCTCGGATACTGTTCTGAGAGTTTTAGCTAGTAATTTTTATGGCAAAATAGCGTTTGCCGGGTCAACTAGTATACTTATAAAACTAACTAACTGATGAGTTTCCCGAATTGACCTCGCAGGTCAAAGGTCATTGAAATATCAAAGAATGTATTTTTGTTACAAATTGGATTCTAGTTTCATATCCAGAGGGTTTTGTTTTAGATTGAAATTGGAAGCCTTGGGCTTTGAAAACATTTGTTTGGAAGAAAACTGAGATTTATTGTAAACTAATCATAAAATTACAGCGAAATCATACTCGTCGCAAAGATAAAGGTATGTTTTGAATTCCGACTGCAACGGCAGACCGTAGACAGCAAGCAGAAGTGCGGTTACAGTGGTCCGCAGTGCTGTCTGAGGTCGTTAATTCGATTGCAGCTTCATGCCGCGACTGCCGACTGCACATTACACAATCAGCGTTACCAATGTGTGAATTTTCCCCCAAAATAGGAATCTCATGTTAATTAGAGATTGGTCCATGTGGAGAAAGTTTCAGTGTTTTTTAATTATTAACTGATTCCATCTTCTACACTACTATTATAAAGAGGAAAGGAGAGGAGAATTTGTATTTTGCGTGTATGTTAGTAATGAATAAACTCAAAAACTTCTTGACCGATTTGAATAATTCTTTTTGTAAACAGATATGGATTACTCATTAGTTTTAAATTCTATTTCTTTTTTAACACAATCAACTACCTACCTTAATAACCTTAATTTAGGGATCAATATAAACTGTTTCAAGGACTTTTCTGTATTCTTGAACGAAACTTAATCATCCTTCGTTGAATCAAAATAACCTGGGAAGTGAACATATGAATACCTTTTACAATGACAAGACACAGTGTAAATAAAACAGTCTTATTAGTACAGACAGTGCTTAGACTGCCTTATTTATTCATCAACTAAATCTAACTACGGTTTAAGCTCTAAATCAACTAATCTATACTAATATTATAAAGCTGAGGAGTTTGTTTTGTTTGTTTGTTTGTTTGTTTGTTTGTTTAAACGCGCTAATCTCAGAAACTACTGAACCGATTTGAATAATTCTTTTTGTAATAGATAGCCACATTCAACGGGAAGGTTATAGGCTATTTTTCATCCCGAAATTCCTACGGGAACGGGTACAACGCGGGTAAAACCGCGGGGCGCTGCTAGTTAATATTATAAAGAGGTATTTGCAAGACTGTTTGTTTGTATGTTCGAGCTAATCTCGGAAATTACCAGCCCGATTTGAATAACTCTTTTTGTGCTGGATAGCCACATTCAAGGGGACGGTTATAGGCTATTTTTCATCCCGAAATTCTCACGGGAACGGGCACAACGCGGGTTAAACCGCGGGGTGCTGCTAGTTTTTAATATTATGTTAGAAGCTTACCTACTGTATAAATTAAACTGTGTCGCTTCAAATCGATGGTAATACATCATTAATGGGGTCGCCCTACATGGAAATTAAAAGCGCTTACAAGCCCATTACGAAGTATTCGACAGGTTTATTAAGTATTTGAGAAATGTCATATTTAATGCCACCCGGGTCTTTCGGATATCAAGCTATATTAGAAGAATTAAAATAATATTAGTGTGTAGAACTTGCCATTATATAAATAAATAGCCGACAAACTCAACAATAATTTTGTAGAATAGAATTGTAGAATTCTTTCTCTATGTACTCTATTTAGCACTAAACTCTATAAACGCGTATTAAGAACAGTTTAGCTATCAAATGTTTTGTCACTTTCTGACATACGCAATTTTTCGAAGAGACAAAGAGACAAAACACAGTGTAACAGTGTTTTAGTTAAAGTAGACCAAGTATTGTAATGTAATAGTGGCTAAAAGAACGCCCTATGAAGAGGCCCTATGAGTGTAGGTTTTCGAATTATGATAATTATTATTGTGATCAGTCGTGAAACGCGATTCTTTTATTTTATTTGTTAGTTTAAGGTATCTAAATAAACTATCACAATCAAATTAGATCATAAAAGTTAACCAGTTGTTAGCTACAGATTCAAATCATTTCTGTTGGAGTCGTCAACTACAGCTCATTACGATATTATATCATGTCCAATTTACTACAAAAAAGGGTGATGAAAAAAACAATAGACCCGAAAAATACTATATTAAAAGCCCAACCTCAAAGGCGTATCTGAAAACCCTTTACAATTTTTCTTTTCATGTTGCAAAAAGCATTAATCTGCATCGCAAAAGGTCCCGGGATATCAATCAAGCGAGTTGAAACAAGTGTGGTTTATTAAGCTCTTTTTACACTGTACCGTGAGTGGTGTGCTGAGTGAGTTTTGAGCTTATTGAGTAAATTACAGAGTGGAGATTTTAAACAAACAGTGCATGAGTTATTAATATAATAATATACTCGGACAAATTCACACTCGGTTAATTGGACCCAAACTAAGGTTGTATTATGGAATCTAACTAACTGATACTACTACATATATTTTATAAGAATATAATAATTGACACCCAGACTTCGCCGCCAACAACTTTGTCTTCACGTTTTGTTGACTCCGTTGAATCGAACCCGCCACCCCCGATACAGTAAGCGGTCTCACTGCCACTGTGTCAACGGGCTTGTCAACTAACAAATTAAGTAAATCCAAAGTGAGAGGGTTAGTTGACTTAGACTGCTTAATGAGTGAGTTCTTCATGATTAAGTGCTCTCTATAGCATGGTAGAATCGAAGCTCAGACAGAAATGCCACTATCGGCCACCCATCCAAATAGGGGCCGAGTTGTACGTTAATGAAAATGGCGTTATTAAAGATAGTCATTTATGTCTTAGGTTATATTATTATATTATTATTTTGTTGAACTACTTTTATATGTTTGAAACCTATATTTAATGCTTTAATTAGCTTTCCAATATCCCTCTGCTCAATATCTCTATATAAAAAAACCTATAATTAATTAATGAAAAACTTACCCAATGCTCATTGCTCAATTTTAATATTGAATATTTGCCCAACATTTTAATGTACACCAACCTTTACCGGGCCGACCCGAGCCGACCCTTTAACGAAAAATATAGTTGACCCAATTTCATGAACTACGTTTAAAACACACTTACAATAAAACGATTGCTTTTGATTTGGTCAAGTAGTACCCTCGTGGGAAAAAGGTACTTCATTATAATGAAGATTACTGTGCTTTTGGAACTTTGTATTAAAAAAGGTTTTCGACATCTTTATTTCATAGATTAGGGCCTTTTTAAAGCCTTAAGGGCCGACACTGCGTTAAGCGTGCGCACGCCGCGGCTTCATACAAAAGTGAACCGTCGCGTGCGGTGTCATACAAAAGTGAACCGTCGCGAGCGCCCGCGACGGTCGCACGCTTAACGCAGTATTGGCTATAATACTCGTCTTTGTCTTCTAGGCATAGACTAAGCCCTTAAGACTATGAGCCTTATTCACACACGCTTATTAACAACATTTTAACTACGAAATGGTTTGTCCCATTCCGACATACGCTATTTACCAAAGAGCAAAAGAGACAAAACACTTTATAACTGTTTTAGTTAAAAAGCGTTTCTGAATAAGGCAAAAATATGAATAAATTGCAAAATCCCTGTGCAATAGATACACTATTGCACAGGGATTTTGCAATTTATTTCGGCCTATGAGTCCTAGAATGTACTCAGAGACGTCAAATGCCCTTCTAATAGAGATTAAATGAATGATTTTGGCATGTAATGTATGAAAAGTTACGTCAATTAGTAAAGAGTCGATTTAAGTGAACGATGTAAGTAATTTTGTTTTTTCTTGTTTGTTTGCAGGTTTGATGAAAGTGTTACTTATTATTTATGCAAGTATATGGAGATTCGATTTTGGTAAGCGTTTTTTTTGTTTGATACGACACGTATCATTTTATCATGACATGACACGTATAATTTATCAAAATAGGTTTTTCCGTTTAGTTTTTTTAGTTAGCCCGTTTAGCTTAGTTACGAGGGAACATAGGAACAGACACACATTTATTTATTTATCTAATAATGGTTGTCAACGGCTACACCATATTAAATTACTAGCAGCGCCCCGCGGTTTTACCCGCGTGGTACACGTTCCCGTAAGAATTGCGAGATGAAAAGCCTTCCTCGATAAGTGGACTATCCAACACTGAAATAATTTTTACCCGCGATGTGCCCGTTTCCGTGAAAATTTCGGGATGAAAAATAGCCTATAACCTTCCCATTGAATGTGACTATAAATTACGAAAATAATTATTAAAATCGGACCGGTAATTCCGGAGATTACCTCGAACATACAAACAAACTTACTAATACCTCTTTATAATATTAGTATAGATGACGACAGCACTATAAAAGTTCCCATTCAAATATGTGTGCCACTAACAAGCATCCACAGCATTCACACACAAATTTGACTACGTACCTATGTATATTACAACAGATACATAATTAGTACATCAGATCAATTACATAACCATTCTTTTGTGCGCTGCAGTCGGATAAAAATAATGCAAAGCCTTGGGTACCTATAACACAAAAAAGCGTAGGTCAATAAACTAGCGACTCAATTTCCAAACT
Organism: Cyclophora punctaria; assembly: GCA_951394245.1. NCBI lineage: Eukaryota > Metazoa > Arthropoda > Insecta > Lepidoptera > Geometridae > Cyclophora > Cyclophora punctaria. The sequence continues at coordinate 6,329,544 of OX596190.1, forward strand.
GCTTCATTTAATTTCCATATTGTTTTTACTTTAACCCCCAAAATGATTTTGATTAATGAATTAATTAAACGTTTTGTATAATGCTGTCACAATTAATTACTTTGTATTTTTAGTTCACTTTAGTTCAAGGACAGAGTCAACTAGAATAGTCCGAGGTATATTTACGAAGTGTACTATATTATACAATACTAAATGTTTGATAGATATTATGATTGTAAAAATATACCCATTTGAAAGTGTTTTCTTTCATTGTACTCATAGTTTAAACAATTTGGGATTCTATTCAAACACGATGAAAATATGGAGTGAAACATTTAAACATAATATTATTTGAAAATTTGATCATTTGCTGGTTGTCCTTAAATATATAAATAAAGCTATAATATATATACAAAATTCAAGTCCTGACTGACTGACTGATAATCAACGCACAGCCTCAACCACTACACCTAGAAACATTAAATTTGGCAAGAAGGTTCTTCAAGTGACGTAAGTGCACACTAAGAAAGGATTTTCGAAAAATCCTACGGGAACGGGCTCAACGCGGGCAAAGCCGCGGGTCGCTGCTAGTACAAAATATAGTAAACACTAATTGAGAGCAGTGTCTTGTATATAAGATTTATTTTTTCATTGTGTTTGACGCAAACAATGTTGTTTAAACTAATAACAGTTGTTAAACTAAGTCTAACAAAAAAAATCTGCGGCAGACAAAAAGTTTATTAGTCTTGTGCATCTTCATTATGTTATACTCGTAATAGACCAGAAAACCTCTTGTCTAGAATTGAACAAATTGCTCCATCATTTTGGATATGGTTTTAGTAACGGATAGTCACATTCTAGATAGCGAAATTCTAGTTGTTATATAAAATAACAAATAGGGAATAAAATACATTAAATGTAAGCCTCTAAAAGAAGTCGATTATTGCGCAATCATGTGGAGATTCAGAGATCTTATAACAAATGGGATTTTATTTCTGCGAAAATATGTTTAGAAATGTTCTCCTTGATCAGTATTCGATATTATAAGGAAAACGGATATCTTTATCGATATTAAACAGAGAACGGTTTTGTAAATTTCATAAATAGAAGGTACAGTCAACTAAAAAAGTTGATGAACACTTTCAATAAGTAAACAGTTCAATAATAAAAGATTAAATAAATGTTTTCAAGGGTTTTTAAATATTTAATGTGTTCATCAACTTCTGTAGTTGGCTGTACGTTATTTTTGAGATTACCAACATGGTGATAACCACAAATTGTTCTTACTTTGTTATCGAATTAGGTATCTAATATGAATAAAATGATTCAAATGTTCGAATTTTAAACACACAAAATATTGGAAAATACAGAAATAATGACTTCCACCACTAATAGGGCAATTAGATTGAGTTGTTCGCATGCAACATGCGGTGATTGCTACAATGTATAAAATTATGACTGTTGCCGCATTCGGCGAACATCAACTGTCACATAATATTGGTACACAATCAAGCGTTACATTTACAGCTCTCAAAGGAGATTATACTTAATAACATTTTTATAAAAACAATTGCCTACCGCCATCTTACTACTTGTTCTAAATTCAAATGAAATAACCTAACTTTAATACGTAATTGCCATAATAAACGCGTATTAAAGAACATTTTAACTATCAAATGGTTTGTCACTCTCTGACATACGCAATTTTTCGAAGAGCAAAAGAGACAAAATAACAGTGTTTTAGTCACAGAACGTTTATTAATATGACGGTTAAGTTATTATAAAAACAATTGGCTATCGATTATACTGGCCTACTAGATCTTATCATAAAAATAATCACACTCTTAATTCAAAATAATACATTACTCGCATATTGACAAGTAGAAATCAGAAAGAATATCAACATGGTTGGAAAAATATATCACGTTACTCCTTCCCTTTACTTTTGTCGTTTGGCTGTCAAATTGTCCAGCTGTCAAACGAATGACAGATGTCAATGTCATCGCGATTCAATATTTGCGCGCCAAATGTCGTCGGAATCTGTGCTTTATTGGCAAAGAGTTTCATTACGGATTTATTTTTTTATTGGATTTTCTTTTATTGTGTTGTTGGGAAAGAGATTTACTGTATTTACAAACAATAGCTTAGACAGTATGAAAGAATTACATTTCATCCATTTTCTTGATTTTGGATATGTGTTTGGTAATGTTGTTTACGGTTAAAATGACGTATAAGATTACGTATACAATGACAAGCAGTATGTAAGTGAACGTAGACTATCGTTGAATCTTTACAATGCTTAATTATAGTAGTACGTAAAAACGAATAGGCAAGAACTCAATTAGAATACAAACAGTTAAAGAGACTAGTTAAAATAGTTCCTATCACTTTTATGATGAGCTAGCAGAGCGCCCCGCAGTTCTACCCGCGTTGTGCCCATTCCTGTGGTAATTTCGGGATGAAAAATAGTCTACAACCTTCCCGTTGAATGTAGCTATCTTTTGCAAGAAGAATTATTCAAATCGGATTCGTATTTTCTCAGATTAGCCCTTACAAAAAACTGCTTGTAGATAGTATAAAGTCCGTAATCTGATAATATTCATAACATCATAATACTACTATATCTCGATTCAAGTTGCTAACATTCTCCAAATTCGATTTAGTTACACGATACATTTCTCAACAAACCAAATAGTATACTGTATTCGAATAGTGGGCAAATAGTTACGTCCGTTCCAATTAAGTGCTAGTTATATCTCGATTCTCGAATACAATATCGTCCGTGGAACTTCGGAGTTCCAAGTTAGTAATTGATTCGAGTTAGTGCAATCGATCGGGGGCTTATTGGATTGATTTGTTTATGCAAAGTAATTGTAATCCAATATTTAGTTAATTATTTGTCAATTAATAATCGAATCTACCACAATAGTTTCCACTCCGTTTTACTGTTTATCACTGTCAGCCATTTTATAAATAACAGCCATTTTAAATCCGATTTCAAAAATGGAACTTCTCTATTCAAATTCGTCTTTCTTTTTTCCAAACTTCACCAGCATGATTGTGAGAAAGAGGAAGGAATACAAACCCTTCAACGTGATTGGTTATTCCTTCTCTCTCTCTCTCTCTACCTCTCCTAGCCCCATCTGGACATGATACAAATTAATTAATCCCAAGAAATCGTGAGCATTAAAACTTGTTGCAAAGTTGAGAAAATTAAGGTGATTATTACTTCGTAATTTTCCAGGAGTTTCAATGTTTTAAACGGGAAGTTTTTAATGAACGTGTGTTGGGTAATAATTAGTGCCCAGGGGTCTGATGTGCAGGGTTAAATGTGTTTCGGTTTAGCAACGGGGTGGGCGACTTTCGGATAAACGGGATAAACATGTTTGAGTTTGATTTATAACATTTTTGAATTTGTTTGTTTTTCTATCTTTTTAAGAAGTGTCACAATTTATTAGAAACAGCCTTTTTTCAACGGGGGATTTTTAACAAATTGTCATGCATTATCTATTATGTTTTGTGTTCTCACGCATCTTTATATGAAAATGAAAATGAAAAATATTTATTTTCGAACAAAATGCACTTACAGATAAGACTTAAAATTAAATTATAAAAATATTCTTAGTACAGCATAAAACATGTACAATTTGTCGATGGAGTAACAAATTTGAATGTCTATATGTCTTCTCACTAGGCAAGCCTGATATAGATAGATTGATGGATAAACCCTTGATTTCTCCCACATTGACACACCACGCTTAACCAAGCCTCAAAGAAGAAACACTATATAATAATACTGACACGCATTGCAAAATCATAAATATTTAGTTGTTGTATTTTGAACTAAGGGCGTTGGGATTAGAGCAAAGAACTATTTGACACAAACCTTAAATAAACAGAAAGAAAGCATTAAAAGTTTTCATGCGTATGAAAGGAGGATTACATAGTTGATTTTAATAAGTGCTTTTAAATAACGTAAGCGGAAGACACACATAATGCGGCTGCGGGCCGGGTGCGGGCCAGTGTGACACCTTTCATATAACCACAGCCTCCGTGGTCTTGTGGTTTGAGCGCCCGGCTCACGATCCGGAGGTTCCGGGTTCGACCCAGTGGGGATATCTCACAAAGATCACTTTGTGAGACTATCCTCAGTTTAATTAGGGCATTACAGGATGAATCACCTGATTGCCCGAAAAGTAAGATGATTCCGTGCTTCGATAGCAAGTTAAGCCGTCGGTCCCGGTTACTTTCTACGGATAGTAGTTTACATGAGTCATGTCAGAGGCCTTTGGCGGCTCAATAACTCTGACACCGGGATTGGTCAGGTTGGCCATCCACTTGATGAAGAAGAAGATATGAACACAACGAAACAAAAGGAATACAACGTCACGCGACCCGCACCCGGCCCGCACCCGAACTGTGTGTAAATACACGCACGGATAAAGCAACTTAGTAGGGGCTATTTTGTGAGATAGGGATATTTTGTTATCAAAATAATTTTAACAATTAATTATTCACTAAATAATGTATTTAATTGTAATAATTATTTCCATTATTGAATAACAATTTAATTATTTACCCTAACAATTGCTAACTCAATGTCAACGCAATTCGTCACAATAACAGCGTAACAAGAAAACTTAAATAATGAAACAATTCAAATTAAAATCCGAACAATATCGGAGTCAGAGCGACGTAATATCACCGTTGGCGATTGTTTGTGCAAATCTTAAGTTTAAATTAATTCATTTTTGGGGAAAATCCCCTCAGATTATACGAGTACCTTTGTAGCTGAAAGATCCAGCGCAGATTCAAATATCTTGAATAATTCATGCTTAATAATTGATATTTTCAGCGAATACATTTTTAATGGGTAATTTAAATTGTCAAAAGGTTATTTTGTTGAATTAGTGTCTAATTAGACGAAATCAACTAATTTATTATCAACTTCAAAGTCCAAGGAGGTTCTCGATTAGATTTTATGTTTTTTTGATATTTTATGATATAATACTTTTTTCTTGAAATGATATTAGTATTAGCCTGTAATGTCCCACCGCTGGGCAAAGGCCTCTCATCTCACAGAAGATATCAGTACAGTGAGGATTAGACATAATCACCACGCTTGCCAAATGTGGGTTAGTAATCTCTCTGAGCTATGTTTGAAAATAAGAAACATTCCACTCGACCCGGGAATTGAACCCGGGACCTCAGTCATGGCAGGCGAGTGCACTACCACTAGGCCACCCAGGCGTTGAAACTCTGTACCACCCGTGAGAATTAAAAAGATTTAGTATGCTTTTGTCTCTCTTTACTTCTATACAAATATAAATCCTAGTTCTCAAGCTCTGAGTATATATTATGCATATGTCAACTATATCATGTCAACTAAGTGATTATGTTGTTGTAGTGTCTAATAAATTAATAAATTAATTAATAAACTCGAGTGTATAATTAATCATATATATAAAATTCTCGTGTCACAGTGTTCGTTCCCGTACTCCTCCGAAACGGCTCGACCGATTCTCATGAAATTTTGTGAGCATATTGAGTAGGTCTGAGAATCGGCCAACGTCTATTTTTCATCCCGAAATTCCCGCGGGAACGGGTACAACGCGGGTGAAACCGCGGGGCGCAGCTAGTAGCTATATAATTAATAGCTATAGGTTAACCCTGGTAGTATAGGCCAACCCTGGTGAGGTATTTAGACCGTCTAAAGGCCTCCGACATGTTCTAACGATTGAATAAACCGGGACCGATAATATTACGTACCCTCCGAGGCACGGTAGCGGTTAGATAGAAATTCCACTTCTGAACTCATACTCTTAGTATAATAAAGTCGGAGAGTTGGACCTACTTGTCTACTGAAACTATATAAAACTATCTGATAAATGATAATCTTTATTTACTAAAAGCATTACATTCTTTTAAAATTATATTTATTTAAAAATAAACAAATTATAGATTTTATAAGAATTGTATGGCGGTCTCTGCACTAGGCTCGAAGTCTGTATCGCAGAGACCAATGGCGAAGTAAGAGATTGGCGACAACGGCGGTTCAAACACCGGTAATCTTGTGGAATAACAAAAATAGAATAGAACATAAAATGAAAAAACTAGTCTAATGTGAAAATATAGCAGGTTTTACAAAACCTACCTTTCTGCAGTCGGATAAAAATCCCAAACCCCGCAGCGAATGCAGACGAGATATTAATTACTAAACCAATGAATAGTTTGAACTTTATCTTTGTAATTATAAGTTTAGGCGGGCTGTGTACACAGGGTGGTTCGACAATAGAATGATGTGGGCGTAAAATGAACATGGAGGTAACGTCATTTGGGTGACACTCGGATATATTGATAGAATTAATTTTAATAATGCAAAAAATAGATTTTAATTGAATTACCTGAATAATTATAGATTCAGTTACATAAGTCAGATAAAAGAAAAATTGTCTTTCATGTCGTATAGAGATGTGAAGGAGCTTGCACTTATTAGGAATAGATGGAGAAATCTGCATCGGACTCACCGAAAAGAGCCTAGCTCTTAAATTTATAATGAGCTGAATGATTTTTTATACAGTCCGTGAATAAAAATATACGTAAACGTATTTTGATATCATAATTCAGTTTTTTAACCCCCAACGCAAAATAGGGGTGTTATAAGTTTGACGTCGATGTTTGTATGTCTATGGCATCGTATCTTTTACACGGAAAGATCGATTTCGAAACGGTTTATTTCATTTTTAAGCCAGTTTCCTTGCGGTAGTTCTTAGTTGGGTTTGGTGAAAATCGGCCCAGCCGTTTTTAATTCTAAATTTTAAATTCTTATTCTAAATTTTACATCTAGATAGCAAATGAATTTATCAAGCTACTAGCTGTGCCCTGCGGTTTCACCCCAAGCGCCCCCATTCCCGTGGGAATTTTTTAGATTTTTATTCCTTATTTTTCTTATATAAAAACCTTGTCCTGACAATAAGGAACACATTAAAAAAAGAATCATCCAATTTGGTGCAGTCGTTCTGAAGTTATGCGCTTAGCAACAGATTCAGCGATTCATTTTTATATTATAGATTAGGTATATCCTTATACTTTTAACTCTATACCAACACTTACAGCAATTTCGTTCATTCAATATTTTCACACTATAATATCCCTCCAAAAATCACCCTGTATTAACAATAATGTATATTATAAACAAAGGAACTATGTAGGCGGGCTGATAGCACAGTGATAAGTTAATCTGTTTATCCGATACGTTTGAAATACGGGCTTAGTTCAAGTGCCGGTGAAATTGTTTGTTTAACTGAATACGATTATTATTGGCATATAAGCCGCACACCGCGGTGTGAAATTTCGGGATAAAATGTATCCCATGTGTAATTCTGATGTATGGATGTACTGTAAAGTTTAATAAAAATCCGTTGAGTAGTTTTTTCGTGTAAAAGTAACTTACATACGTGCATCCATCCTCTATTAGTAGGAAGTAAGATTTACCATTACCGGTGTGTGTGGTATAGCAACGTAAAATAAATACAGCCAAACAAATTCACACATTAGACCCAAACTAAGCTTTAAGCTTGTACTATGGAGTCTAACTCACTGATACTACCAGATATACATATACAAATACTTTATATGAATGTATAATTGACACCCAAACGTCGTCGCCTACACATATTCTTGATAATTCAATATGGCTGCAACGTATAGTAACGGATTTACCGTAACTGAAGTTTGGATTCGGAAATTCCGCCAAGTGTACCGCTAGCCTTACGTCTTGTTTTCTAGTACTATATTAGAGCCATTGTATAGAATAGAAAAAGGTTTATAATGTTATTTTGTCATAAATAGTGGTTACAAAAATATATTGTCCGTGTAAGAATTACTGTCAATGACCTTTAAATCGTATTTTTATGGTGAAAACTTCTTGAAGCAGAATAGAATAAGCGAAATAACATCGATATTTTAGTTCATATAATGTGTGTTTATTTGTCATTTTCTTCTGTATTTATGTAGTAGGCTAGGTTATTCGGATATTCTTATTTTACTGGCACTTATTATTATAAACGCGACGCGTCTCGACCCGCCCTCGGCCCGCAGCCGCACTTGTCCGCATGGGCGGTTTTCTTTTGTTTTTCATACAAAACGCTCGTAGCAAGACAACTGAAAACGCAAAATTATTTTATATGTTTGATGAGTATATTATGTTAATGATTTTGATCTCTATTTACTATTTAGTTAAGGTACTCTGTGCTTGTAACTGCCATGTAATGTGCTGTCATACACTCCCGCCATTCACAAGGGAGCAGGCGGCAACTGAAAACTAGCGCCTTGCGGGATCCGTCCGGTACAGCAGCAGCTGAGTTCAAAGTCAAAGTCAAAGTCAAATATTTTTATTCAGTTTTGGCCCCATAGAGGCTCTTTTGAACGTACCACTTAGTTGCAGACTTTTGCCAAGTGCCTTGTATTTTTTTCTTTGGGCACATATGCAATTTTTAATTTTGGCCACTTTATTTCATTTTTATTCTTAAATTTGAAAGAGCGGATAATTCGTGGACTTGTATCATGAATAATGGAACCCAATACCTAATATGATATACCAAAAAAGTTTTATTACTAAAATATTCATTTTAATAAATCTAAAACGCTTTACTGTACCATAAACCTCAAACTGCGCAACTTTCGTTGTTAATTAAAGTTTGGTACACACGTAATTAGTTAGAAACAACATGACATATTCATTAGGGTTCATTATCTATTTTAATTAGCGTACGTGAACATTACACTTTAAGCTATTAGGGGATATTCATAATTCAGTGTGTGCGTTTGTGTGTATGTGTGTAAGGCCTTCGTCATTGGTCACTGACCTCTATTATTAACACACTGGACTGGCTGTTACAAATGACAAATAATTTTGAGTGGCAATTTGAAGCGCCCCTGCGAGTGTCCCGAGAACTAATTTTGACGTTCACTGCAAGCATCTGCAAGCAAATAGTACCCCCTATTTGCTTAGTACATCTTCTGTGCCTGTAAAAAAATTACACAAACTGAAAACCTTATCTTCAATTATATATTATTCTCATAAAGTAATTGTGTATGTGTAGTAGTTTCAGTGAGTAAGATTCCGTAACACAAGCTTAGAACTTAGTTTGGGTCTAATTAGCAGTATGTGAATTTGTACCGGTATTAAACAAAAAAATTACTAAAAATGTCTTGTAGTTTGTTGAAAATATCAAAGGCTATACAATAACCAATAGGATATGTAATTTTAAACCAATAACTAACTAGATACCGGGTTTTGAGTTACCTGTGCTCTATCACCTGTAACGTCTATAAGGGTCAATACTGCGTTGTTACGGTTCACTTTTGTATGAAGCCACACGCGGCAGGCGCCCGCGACGGTTCTCTTTTGTATGAAGCCACACGCGACGGGCGCACGCGACGGGCGCACGCGACGGTTCACTTTTGTATGAAACCGCGGTGTGCGCACGCTTAACGTAGTGTCGGCCCTTAATTTAGGTCTACTTATATCCTATCCTACTAATATTATAAATGCGAAAGTTTGTGAGGATGGATGTATGTATGGATGTTTATATACATATGTTTGTTACTCTTTCTCGCAAAGACTACTGAACGAATTTGGATGAAACTTTACAGTAATATAGGTTACTAGCAGCGCCCCGCGGTTTTACCCGCGTTGTGCCCGTTCCCGTGGGAATTTTGGGATATTTTTTACATAAAAACCTTCCTCTTGAATCACTTTACCTATTACAAAAAACCGCATCAAAATCCGTTGCGTAATTTTAAAGATTTAAGACGCGACTTTGTTTTATACTATGTAGTGATACATCAGAATAACAAATGGGATCACAACCCGAACGAAGTTCACTGAGACAGCTTGTCTTATACAATGACTGTATACCGTCTTGTCTCAAGTGCACGCTCCTTTATATTTTACTAGCTGTGCCCCGCGGTTTCACCCACAGCGCACCCGTTCCCGTAGGAAATACGGGATAGTATCCTATATCCGTCTCCTGGTTCTAAGCTACCTCCCCACCAATTTTCAGCCAAATCGGTTCAGCCGTTCTCGAGTTATAAATAGTGTAACTAACACGACTTTCTTTTAGAGATCTGAATCAGAAGACTGTCTAACTGCAGTCTTGTCTACAGTGTGCTCATACTATTATAATAATTCAGCATTTACGTAACAATTTATGAGTTAGAAAATAAATCACTATAAATGTATTTTAGAAGAATTATGATTTATAATTTATAAAATATTTCATTGTTTTTAGATTTCCCACCGACTTATCTAATCTTGTTGTCGTAAGATTTTAAATTATTATTACGTTGAAAATATTTAATAAAGAATATTAAAATAGAAAAACTATGAAATTTAATCAAAGGTTCTTTCACGCAAAAACTACTGAACGGATTAGGATGAAACTTTACAATAATATAGGTTATACATAATAATAACACACGGGATAGATTAAATCCCGAAATTCCCGCGGCAACCCGCGGGAATAATATCTATACAACGCGGGTACAACGCGGATGAAACCGCGAGGCGCGGCTAGTTAAGATATAATGCGATAACATAAATTAAATGAAGCTGAAACCTCATGTACTTAAACTTAAGTTTTCCAATATCATAACTATGTAATAACATGAATACTTAATACCAACTTAACTATCTATATATCAGTATGAAAACAATACAAACCATCGCTGTCGGAAGAGAACTTTTCAATTTCCTTGAGATTTCCTTCACGGGATGAAGTACACCTCACTTTTATATTGATTTGAACCTAATTCCTACTGAGATACGGTTTAAACTTGCATTAATAATGTGTACAGTAAACGCGGCGGTTGGATCTACTGTCAAAGTAGGTTATAAATAGATTAGTAAAGTTGTGATATAGATTTTTATATAACTAGCCACGCCCTCCGGTGTTACCGGCGTTGTTCCTGTTCGTGCAGGAGGTTATATTACATTCCGAAAATCCTATGAGAACGGGTACAACTCGGGTATAACCACGGGGCGTTGTAGTAGTGTATTATTAACTAACTAAATTAACCATTAAGGGTGCTTTCAAATTATGCGTTTCGTGTCGGACCGCTGCGGTGCCGAAGCGGTGCGTTTGTCGTGTTGTGAACGTACGATCGTGTGTTTTCATACAAAACGAGCCGTGCGGCAACAGTGCGTACTAAAAAATAACTCAAAATTTTAGTACGCACTGTTGCCGCACGGCTCGTTTTGTATGAAAACACACGATCGTACGTTCACAACACGACAAACGCACCGCTTCGCCACCGCAGCGGTCCGACACGAAACGCATAATTTGAAAGCACCCTAAGACGATACTTCAATAAGATTACAATGTTCTAAAAAAAAATATAAATTGTTCTCCCTTTTATAGGATATGGTCTCAAAAAGATCCCAATTGATCTAAATTGGTCCCACATCAATGAAACATAATTCAATTTGTTATTTTTTCAGGACATTTATTAACCAAAACAGCTGAACAAAAACCTCGTAAACGGTTGAAATAAGTTAAAAAATAACCGTGTTACCAATTTTTATACATCCGAGGTGAAAAACCCTGGGCTCGTTAGTGAAACAAGGCGAGGGACCAACTGGGACCAATTGGGTCCTACCGCATTTGGGTCGAAACGGGTTGATGTCGCTTGGAGCCGTTTACAAGATAACTTGCACTATATGTGTGTGTGTTTGTGACTCTTTTGAATATCGAATAATCTGCGTTGTGTTTGGTTAAGCTTTTGGTTTCATACTTAGTAATATAACACGTAGCCGAGTGGACATCACATTTTAATGTACTAATATTCTCTATTTATCTTGGTCAGGAATAAGATAAAAAATCCCGAAATTCATCCAGGAACGGGTGCGCTGCGGGTAAAACCGCGGGGAACAGATAGTTTTTTCTAATTTCTACCCAAGAAATACTTTATTTATAACCCATGCTCATTCATTAATTCATTTCGAGTACGTCAGTAGTCAACCCTGGAGTCGGAGTTTTTAGACCGCCTAAAGGCCTCCGACATGGGGCCACGATAAGCATCGTGCCCTCCAAAGCACGGTAGCACTCAGATAGAAATGCCACTATCGGCCACCCATCCAAGTCGGGGGCGAGCTGCACGTAGCTTAACAATCGCAATGTGCTGACATCGTTTGATCAAATAGCCTAGTTTGATAGAGCGTTTTATGCACTAGTTCACAATTACACTATCATTTGTACCTCATGGAGCGCTGTATGCTATCCGGGTCGGATCTATCAGAGATGCTAAGGGTTATGATGATTAATGACATAACATGAGTATGCAACTCTTTAACTAGGTTACTTGGCGTTTGTACGTTGGGTGGTTCATTTTTAATGTGCCACTATGTTGGGATAATTAAGGCGAAAAGGAGACATATAAATGGCTGGTATATAGATTTTTTGTTGTGCAGTTAATTTTGTTACCTAAGAATCAAATAAGAATCAAATATAAACAGTAAATAGGTATATTATTATGCAAGATCACTACATATTATACAACTAAGTCCCCGGCCGCGTCTGTCTGTCTGTCTGTTCACGATAAACTAAAATACTGCAAGGATTTTGTCTCGGTTTTTTTATAAAGATAGAATCATTCAAGTAGAAGGTTTATATGTATAGAAATTCCCGAAATTCCCAAGGGAACGGGGTCAACGCGGGGGCGCGGCTAGTAACAGTTTTGTAAGCTATGAGCTATGTGCAATTTTATGTGCATGCTGTATTTACCTATAGCTCATATACTGTGCATAAACTAACAATATGAATTGTTAGTTTTTTTGAATATTATTTACTAGCCTCGCCCCGGCGGTGCTTCCTGCATTGTACCCGTTCCCGCCAAAATTTCGGGATAAAATGTATCCCATGTGTTATTCTGATGTATAACCTATATTACTGTAAAGTTTCATCTAAATCCGTTCAGTAGTTTTTTCGTGAAAGAGTAACAAACATTCATCCATCCATCCTCGCAAACTTTCACATTTATAAAATTAGTAGGATATTGTGTGTAAGTTCAATTAGGTAAACTAAATTAAAAACAAAATAAGAGTATCTCTGTTTCTCAACTAATTATGTAAAGCAAATTGCTTGTGCATTAATCTATACTAATATTATAAAGCTGAAGAGTTTGTTTTGTTTGTTTGTTTGTTTAAACGCGCTAATCTCAGAAACTACTGAACCGATTTGAATAATTCTTTCACTGTTAGATAGTCTATTTATCGAGGAAGGCTATAGGCTACATTTTATCCCGAAATTCCCACGGGAACGGGCACAACGCGGGTAAAACCGCGGGGCGCTGCTAGTTTAGTAAATATATGCTTTCATTTATTGCTATCAAACAACTAGGTAATTTACCTAACTAAATTGATTAAAGCTACGTTGTGGCCGCACTCGAGTGTCAGTCGATACTCAACGCTATCGTTTGAATTTAAAACCTGATATCACATTATCTCTATATAACACTCGACCAAGAACACTTATCGGCTACTGTATGAAGTATTCCGTTTATTAATTAAATTATCAATATTGTTTGTGATAGATAAATGTGCGAGCTGACTTTGTTTGATAACAATTACGAGAATTAAACGGTGTCCTGGTTTGAACAATGGCGACTAGCGAATTTTTTGAATGAGAGACGTTGATATTTAGTAAGTTTACAAGCTAGTTAGCGATTTTAATAGTATGCAAGAATCATCAAGTGACAGAGTTTTAGACCATCTAAATGCCTCCAACAACTCGCCGGTGAATAATAATAATAATAAGGCCCGCAGGGCAGCTTGTGGCGAGCTGTTGGTGAGTAGCGACACCACGGGCGATTCCCGAGTGCCCCGGAGAGTCGGTCAGGGCCCTCGTCTCCGGCGAGCCTTCACCGGTCGGAGTGGACCCCAAGGGGGCCCGCAGGACTCTCAGCTCTGGCTTGCCTTCACCGGCCGGCCAGAGGGGGGTCGTTAGAGGCACAGTCGATGTCGGCTGTGTGATCCGGGGGTGGAAGTGTTAAAGGGCATAACGCCGCGAGTAACGTAAGAGAAAGCGCAGCACACCTCTCTACACCCCCGAGTCGCCCGCGCCGATGTTGCCCCCTTGCCGTCTCTACGTCGGCTGTTTCGGGGGGCCCATCCAGCGGGCGGCGAGCCATGGCCTGCCGCCGATAACTTGTTCACCACTTGTTATGGCAGGTGCCGACCTCTTTGCAATATCCCATTTCCAGTCCATCCAACCTTCATTTCCATAGCCCAGTCTTTTTCTTTCATTTTTACTTACAATAGTCCCTACTTCTGCAGGTACACATTCCCGGACATGTTGTACTGATGTGGTCGGGAGTGTGTCCCTGCAGTTGTAATCCATTACATTAAACATCTCCAAAGGGCCTCTACGAGTTGGATCTGTATCCCCTCGCATGCCTCTCAAAAAGACCGGGCTTGTCCCGTGACTCCGAGGAGAAACACTATAATAATAATAATATATATTTATTTTCCACTCACAAATTTAGCTTAAAACAAAACACTTGGTACAACTTAAGTAATGTACTTACATAGCTAAGTTTGTGAGAGACTGGTGCCTGAAAAAGGTAAGAGATACCTGTGGTACAGGTCACCAGGCTCTCTCATATCATGATAAACTATCACTAGTACATATTTATTAGTATGACAATGTGAATGTAGAAATATAGTGAGTTGTTAGTGTATGTAAATATAGTTAGTACTTGTTAGTATATGTTGGTATAGATTATTTGTAGAAAATATATGATGTGATCAGAGAGGTAATGTAGGTATAAAAGTGAACTAAGATCGTAGTAGGTGAGTAGTAATTACACTATTTCGTGGGTTGTAGGACCTTTTCGGTAGTATTGTAATCTAATTCTTTTAGGAATAGGAATAAAAGTTTTTTGCATGAGAACTTGCTTTTTTCGTGGATAGCCATCTGTGAGTTAAGTTTATTATAGAGGTAGGAACCTAAGAATAGGTTAAAACGATGGGAAAAACTAGTACGAAGACGAGGAATGGAACAAACTTTTGCCTTAGTACGTTTTGATTTTAACGAATCCGAATCATACTGGACGTCACAGTGTTGTTTTAAAACCGTGTGTAAAATAAATGTTTGTCTGACAGTCAGTAAATCCCATTTAGTGTAGAGGTCCCTTGTAGGATGACGATAGTGCAAACCTGCACCGACCTTGAGAATGGCCCGCTGTGCTCTCTCTAGTTCTAGGAGATGTGACTGAGCGGAACCACCCCAGGTCGTGATACAGTAATCTAGTAAAGATTGGCAAATACCATGATAAACCATCCTAATTGTCGGTCTATCAGCTACATGCCTCAGGTTTCTAAAGATGTAAATAATTTTGCGAAGTCGCCCAGCCAACGCATGTATATGGTGTTTAAAAGACAATGTTTGATCGATTATCACACCGAGGTATTTAATTTTGTTAGTGTAACAAATGACAGGACAGGAACAGTGATCCGATTCAGCTTGACATGAATGGGCTCTAAGAGTTAGGGGAACTGGAGGATTTTGGTTTATTTTGAGAGCAAAGGGAATAAATTTGGTCTTATCAGCGTTAAGGGTTAGTAAATTGCTTTGGAGCCAGGCACATATCTTATTGAGACCCTGTTGCGCGTTGAAAAACACTTCGCTCCAGCTATCACCACTAAATAGTAGCACCGTATCATCAGCGAATGTCAGTATTTTACCCTTGAGTAGTTGAAGGTCGCAAAGGTCGTTAATAAAAACTAGAAAGAGTGTAGGTCCGAGTATGCTACCTTGAGGTACCCCATATTCAATGCTCATCTCATTACTCAGCATTCCATTAATTTTGACACACTGTTTTCTGTTCGTTAAATAGTCCGTCAAAAGTTTAAGTGGAAGACCTCTAATTCCTATCATTTCTAGCTTATGTAAAAGAAGTGGGATAGATACCGTATCAAAGGCCTTGGCTAGGTCAAGGAAAACAGCCAAAACCTTTAATTTGCGATCCAGGAAAGAGACTACACTATTTACGAGGTCATTAACAGCAAAACTTGTCGATCTACCTGATCTGAAACCATATTGGCGAGTTGATAATAGATTATTCTTTTCCAGAAAATGTATCAAGCGTTTATTGATGAGACGTTCCAAAATTTTAGACAGGGCGGGTAGGATTGAGATGGGTCTGTAGTTGTTAACACAGTCTTTGTCACCGGATTTATGTATGGGCTTGATAATTGCTGTTTTGAAAGCAGAGGGAAAGACGCCGGTTGCGAAGGACAGGTTACAGATATGAGTAATAAGTAAAGCAAGCATATGGGCGTATCTTTTTATGATTTTACTGCTGATTTCATCAATTCCTACGGCGCAAGTATCTTTTAAATCTCTAATAATAGAAATGACTTCATTCACATCTGTAGGAAGAATAACAAAGGAATTTGATGGTGAGTTTAAATTTGAATTACGTTTAGTTGGATTAACAGGTTGATGTTTTTCAGCTAGATTCTTACCTACATTAGAAAAGTAACTGTTTACTGAGTTTAAACTTTCCATTGGATTGACTGAGGAGATTAGAGCCGCAGAATGATCAGTGGATTTTGCAATGTTACAAATATTTTTTATTGTTGACCATAGCTTTCTTGTGCAGCCTTTAGCATTTTTAATTTCCGTTTTTTCATATGAACGCTTTGCCTTTTTTAATAGTGAATTACAGTAGTTTCTATAGTTCTTATAAGTAATTTTTTGTGTTTCATTCAAAGGATCTTTTTTTAGTTTTTTGTGTAAGTTATCCCTATTTTTCATGCATCGCAATATTCCGGTAGTGATCCACGGCTTATATGTCATTTTCTTTTTCGATTTTGTCTGTATTTTAGAATTAGTTTTTATCAAGGATAACAACAAATTAATGAAAAGGGTAACAGCGATATTAACATCAGTGGAGTCGAAAACAGAACTAAAGTCTAACTTTTGTATATCTTTATCTAACAGAGGGTAGTCAATGCACAAGCTCGGTTTAAGGAGGAACTTCGGTGGATTTTTATAGTTAATACTTAGTGCCACGGTCTCATGATCTGTAATGGAGGACTCCATTAGAAAGCACGTCGAGTCAAGTTTGGATTTGATGAATATATGGTCAAGACATGTATTCCCATGAGTAGGTATTGTTATTCCGGGTAGAAGGCCATGAACAGCCAGTAAATTAACGTATTCATGTGAGCGAGTATCCTTAGAGTCATTAGCGATATCAATGTTGATATCACCGCAAACTATAATGTTCTTGTAATTACGTAATTTATGCAATAGAAGGTTTAGGGAGTCAACAAAGGCATTTGTGTTTTTAAAGCTAGGAGATCTATATATACACACAATACAAGTATCTGAGTCGTACTTGATTAACAGACAGTTAGCTTCCAAGAGATTAGGCTCTTCGATTGTAACATTTAACGATTTTTCGTAATATACAACGACTCCCTCGTTTTGTGTTAAGCAGTTAGTAGTGGTGGCATGATGATAGTTATCAATACAAGGAACACCATTATTGCCCTTTAGCCAACATTCAGTCAGCACAATGATGTCCCAATCGAGTTTAGATCGTTGTAACATTGTAGAAAAACTCGTCATGTTACAACCTATACTTCTAATGTTTTGGCAAATTATGTTCAAGGAATTGAGTGTTACACGGCTTTTAACAGATTCAATATCACAGCTGATAAGTCGAGAGTTATTTATGGAGTCTAGTTCGTGGTTAATAGAATCAAAATTGTTTACGTTACAATCGAAATTAGCGATATGTTACCTAAAGGGCACACTTTAATGTAAAACATGGTTGTAACTGATTTAATATTATTTGGCAAGTTTATAGAATTAAAATACTCATGGTGAGTATAACCATTATTAGGCATAGACAATAGATTACTAGTACTTTCTAAGTTTAAAAGGGGAAGGGCAAACGGTTGAAAAAGGCAAGGTTTAAATGAACTTATAATTACTAAAATATTATGTATGTTAGATAATAAATATGAGTAAAGTAATGTATGTATGTGAAGTAATACGTATAATAAATGTATGTTGGGTACTAGATGTATGGTAATATAACATATTTTAAGTATAAAGCGAAACTTATAAACATATGATTTTATAAAACATCTGTTATCTAATAATTCTATTGGATTTGAAACCAGTATTACACAGTTAAAGCATGCATTTACTACAATTGTACCTTTTTTAATACAATTGTAATTTTGTATATTAATTTTAAGTATAAAGCGAAACTTGTAAACATATGATTTCATAAAACAGCCGTTATCTAATAATTCTATTGAATTTGAAACCAGTAATACACAGTTAAAGCATGCATTTAATACAATTGTACCGTTATTGATAAAAGATAACTCATAATTAACAAAGGATTTAGTACAAGAGCAATGACCCACGGACATTACATAACACAAACTGACAACACATTGAAATCGATCTTGTTTAGGTTTGACATAGTATTTCAAAGACATAATAAGATAAATAATATGAAAATCAGAAAGTGTAAATAGTCATTTTGATATTTCGATTAGATCGGACTCGCTATTTATACGCACATGTTGAAGTCCCTCACTTCGTTTAACATAAATCTTCCCGAAGGAAGTCCAAGCGGAAGCGAGTTTGTTAGCTTTTACATTTTCCCGTGCTAAATAAAACAACCTTTTAGCGTGACTAGTTAACACTTCTGATATATAGACTATTTTTTTTGGACCTGGAAGGTTGATGGATTCCGTGTTCAGTTGGGGTGCTTTTTGTTCACGTTGTAGCTTGTTGTATTGCCGAAAGTTTGAGATGATTGATTCTTTCCTGGTAACAGTGGTTAGGTCGACTACTATGGCATCAGACTTGGATCTATATATATTTTTATACTCCGAATTTCGAAGTGGGGACTCAGTATTTGTGGTCGAAGTGACCTTGTCTACGATTGCCATTAGGGACTGCTTGTTTTCCAGTGGAAGTTTTGGAATATTACGTATTTCCAACGTTGACTGTAGCGTGCTCATTTCCAGATAGTCTAGCTTGTTTTCTAAATGGGATATCTTTGATTTTTGGATTTTATTTTCCATTTCAAGTGCGCTTATTTTGGAAATCATTTCGTCGTACTGGTTAGCCATAAAATCTATTGATTTTTGAATGTCTAGGTTCTGGTTTGTGATTAACGACATGGCTTCACTCAGGGATGAAAATTTCTGCTCCTGTTGTTGTTTCAGTTCAGTAAACATAGCTTTTATTTCATTGAACGAAGACGTGGAGGATTCCGAGAAGTCAACAAACGTACGTTTTTGCCGTTTTGTCACATTGAGAATACTGTCGTTGGCCATATTGCTATTTGTCGAGGTGTTCAGAGCTGAATCAGACCCATAGTGGAATACATTAGAGCTAGGCGGTGAACGTTGCATCGTACTTGTAGGCCTATTTGTTCCGTCGGCTAATGAATATTTTGGTGGGCGGGGCTAGTGCAGTTGTATGCACTCTGCATGCGAGAAAGAGACGTAAAGTTCTGACCTGTTCTTGCGGGGGTGTGGCCGCAGACGTAGAATGCGTACGCGTCGATTTATTTTCGATTCTGTGTGCTAGTGTGTATTAGGTTCGTTTTGGAGTGGAGCGTTTTTTATAAATTTAGCTAGAAAACGTTAACACGTCCGTCTCCAACGAAAGCCCAGAGGCGAGGAGCCTCTGTAACTAGCAGCGCCTAGCGGTTTTACCCGTGCTGTGCTCGTTTTCGTAAGAATTTCGGGGTGAAAAAAACCTGTAACCTTCTCGTTGAATGTGGCTATCCATTACAAAAAGAATTATTCAAATCGGATTGTTAGTTTCTGCAGAGATAAACGCGTCAAAAAACAAACTCTTCAGCTTTATCTATACTAATATTATAAAGCTGAAGAGTTTGTTTTGTTTGTTTGTTTGTTTAAACGCGCTAATCTCAGAAACTACAGAACCGATTTGAATAATTCTTTTTGTAATAGATAGCCACATTCAACGGGAAGGTTATAGGCTATTTTTCATCCCGAAATTCCTACGGGAACGGGTACAACGCGGGTAAAACCGCGGGGCGCTGCTATTATACATATTAGTATGGATTTTACTTTGTATTCACCGACAGTTTCTAACTCTTCCAATCCAAACAAGGACAAACCAAATATGTTAACCTTCAAAAGACTTTACAGTATAAATAAACTCACTACTCTTTTCTTACCTCTCAGCTCAAAAATACTTTTTAATCTCCAACTTCCATTATCACAAAGTACATTCTTCTTCTTATACAGACGTACCTTTAGTCCATAAAACACGAACCACAGTCGTCAAAACAAACAATATATTTCACAAAAAGCACCCTTTTTAAACCCTTTGAGGGTCTGAATCAAAAAGGGTTGCTCTTTACGTTCTGACCTTCTAAAGTATCTATAATGAACTGTGTTGTAAAAGTTTTACACAAATTGTGTGTTAGATCGGTTTTAGTACGCTGTATGTGGACTTTGGGAAACCAGTTATTATGACCTTTGTAACCTTGTCGGGGAAAACATTGAGAATTAAAATGAAATAATTATGTGCTATCAAGCCTGTTGGCACTATGGCATAAGAGAGCGTTGACTGTGTCGGGGGTTGTGGGTTCGATTCAACGGAGTCAACAATATCTGCAGACTGTTTTTGGCGACGACATCTGGGTGTCAATTATATATATTCGTATAAAGTATTTGTATATTGAATTGAAACTACGTTTACGGATACATTTCGCGTTTATTTTACATTTTTATCTGACGTTTCGGCCCCTTTAAGTATTTGTATAACTATGTTGGCTATAATCAAGATAAGAATTACAGACTATTTTACAAAGTGACGGTGAAGCTATTCAAATAGAAAATTGAAAAAATATAGAATACTTCACATCCCAAAAATTCTAACCAAAACTGCATAGCAAAGCTCAAGCAAGAAAAATAAATACATTTCCCAATTAATGATATCTAGTAACTAACACCACATTCTACGGGTAAAAGAAACCTTTCAAGTATCAAGATGAGTTTGTTTAATAAAGTATCAAACCGTGTAGAGGCCACACGTATTACGTTACCAGAGTTTGCTAGCGCCTATTAGTGGAGAGATGACTTGGGGCAAGTATTTATTGACGCGCCTGAGGGATATCTAGTTTCTTAGACAATTGTTTTACTTGACATAAGAAGGAGTTCGAGAGTTAGATAAAGCAAAGCTAATGTCCTACTGCTAGGTCATTCTTTCGTTTTTAGACCGCCTAATGGCCTCCGACATGATCTGACGGTTGAAACAATTGGGACCGACTTCTTAACGTGCTCTATAAAGCACGGTAGCACTCAGATAGAAATACAACTATACCACCCATCCAAGTAGGAGTCGAGCTGCACGTTACACACACTTTACAATCGCAATGAAGTAACATCGCTTAGTCAAATTACTACGCCACGAACGCTACTGCTGGGTATAGGCATTTCATATCATTGAAGATTCAGTACAGTGAGGATTAGGAGTAATCACCACGAGTATTAGATACTAGCCTGCAGAGGTTTTATCCGCGTAATGCCCATTTCCTTGAGAATTTCGGGATGATAAAATAATCTATAACCTTCCACATTCAAATGTGGTTAATCATTGCAAAAATAATTATTGAAATTAGAATAGAAGTTCATGAGATTAGTCGGTACAAAAAAACAAAACATATTGGTTTCATTGGGATCGAATAGATGGAGCTAGTCTGAAAATTATTTACAACGCTTACGTTATTATTCCAGATTTTATGGGGTGGATTTAGTGGGTCGTGCCTACATGTTTTGTTGAACAGGAAAAAATCCTTTTTATAAAATTAGTATTGTAGTATGGATAAAGGTAGGTATCCATATCTCTGAATATCTATATCTCTGAATTGTTCAGTTCCTTCAGCATATCGTCTGAAACGGAGCTGAAAAGGATGTTATCTTTAGGTTATACTCAATTTCGAAAAATAATATTAATGTTTGTAAAGGTCTATCCTTCTGCAAGGGTTTGTGATTTGAAATCGCTCCTGATCTTTTACAGTTAAAATAAATGTTGGAAATTTTAACGTACACTAACAACGTTTCACGGCTTTAACCTTGTTGATCCCGTCCCGTAAGAATTTTGGGTAGAAAAATAGCCTAATATAAATAACCTTCGCTATGAACTTAGGTATCATATCTAGATTTATCTAAATCCGACGAGCATATCTGGAATAGTCAGATTTACCTGTCTCATCTCGGAATATAAGTTTGCTCAAACAAAAAAAAATTTGTCATTCAGACAGTTTCCTATTCGAGTTTTCAAAGATCAGAATGCAGTCTAAAAATTGATAATTAAAGACTATATCCTGATGCTTATTCTTCTAAGTTCAACGTTGGAATATAACCAGGGACCGACAATTGATTTTTTCAAAATATTCTAAAGCTTAAATTTTTTCAAGCGGACTCGCAAAGATTAATGCGGCGTACACATCATTCCGGGTCACATATCACAGACAAAACAAGTCACGTGTAGTGTGAACTTAGCTTTATGATCGATGGTTTTGTAAAGCGATTTACAAGCTCATGATGTGATAAATAAGCGAATTATAAGCCGGAAACCTATTAGATAAGAAATGCTTTTAGCCATAAATGAACACCACCTGAGAAAATTTTTGACAGTTGCATAGTAAGTATATATTTTCCACAGTTTAACTTGTTTGTTTGTTTAATATTATTATTCGTATGAATAATTATAGGTACGTATATATTTAAAAAATTGCACGGCAACAGATGTAACTTGCTTTAAACCGCCGTTATCTTAACTAATATTATAAAGAGGTATTTGTAAGTTTGTTTGTATGTTCTAGCTAATCTCGGGAATCATCAGTCCGATTTCCGAATTCTTTTTGTAATAGATAGCCACATTCAACAGGAAGGCTATTTTTAAATTACTATGGGAACAGGTAAAACGCGGGTAAAATTACGGGGCGCTGCTAGTATAACTATAAAATAAATTTAAAACTCATTTTATTAATACAATATTTAAAACACAACATGTGAGGTCGCGACCTCACTCGGCCAATAAATTATGATAACTAGAGCGTCTGTTATTTATTGATTTGGGTTATTTTTAATAAACGTCGTTATTCGGAACTTGTCATGTAAACGTCCTTCAAGTAATAATGTTGAATTTTCTTGTAATTTCACAACATGGTGTAATATAAAGATGGAACTCTACCGCTAGAGACACTTTTGTCCGACGAATTAACACTCTCTGGGCTTGAGCCCAATATAGTCAAAACAGTAAAAAATAAATAGTAAATACACCCGGACAAATTCAAACACGGTTAGACCCAAATTAAGCTATGAGCCTGTATTATGGAATCTAGGTAACTGATATTATTACATCAGACTTTAGTTAAACTTATTATAAATAAAAATATTGATTTTAGTATAACTACCAGTTGTCAGTAAAACAGTAATACAGAAATACAATAAACAAAAACTTATTTACTTAGTTACTGTTTCCATTCGCTTCACTTCAAAAAGTAACTAAAGTTTATAATTACAACAACCGCTCTCATCACCTGCAAATATCATACATACCGAATATGAAATTTTGGGTCAATGTCAATAGTGTCACACACTTAACTGTTTATCTGCTCTAATAATCATCCAATCACGGGGGCTATCTCTCACTTTTCCCCAGTGACAGATAGCCCCCAACCACAGGTAGAACTCTTGGGTATAACGCGTTCATTATTCCATACTCCGCCTGCTTCTTTTGTGTGAACACTAATCCATTTACTCTGACCTTATTTCTCACAGTATACGGAACTCGCGGCTTACATAATATCCGAACTATGTTTAATATTAACTCTAGTTACTGTTATGAGTTTGTTTGTATAGGTAACTGTATTGAAAAATTTAGTTTAACTATAACGCCCGTACTCAGGGACGTCAAATTGTATATACTTATTTCTAAGGAAAAAAATGTTTTATTCTATGATATATATAAAAGAAAGTCGTGTTAGTTACACCACTTAAAACTCGAGAACGGCCAGACCGATTTTAATGATTATTTTTTATTTTGTTTATTTGAGTTGAGGAATATGATAATAAGTAGTAAAAACCTTGAAATTCCTACGAGGATCGGTGCGCAGCAGGTAAAATCGCGGGACACAGCTAGTGTCTTATATTTGTTACCAATATCAACCTTGTAATTAAGAAAACCTCATAAAATTAATTTATTTTTATGGCTTTTTTATTTCTACTTCCTGTGTTGAAACTTGATATTTACTAACAATAACATAATAAATTAAACTCCCAAAATATAAGGGTTATCCACTTCGTTAAACCACTTTTGTTAACCACTTCGTTTAACCAATTTGTTTATCCTTTTCGGTTAACCACTTCGTTTAACCATTTCGGTTACCCACGTTGGCGAGTTCAATTGAACGCGAGCGTCACTCCATCAATCGAATAAGTCACTAGCTCGCTTTCCATTGAACTCGGCAGCTCGCTACTAACTAACAAGCTCAATCTAAACTACCGATGCCTATTAAAATTAACTTCACAATAATGGATCTTGAAGGGCACGTAAAATTGTCGGTCCCGGCTGTTTCAATCGTTGGACCATGACGGAGGTCTTTAGACGGTCTAAAAACTTCGACACCAGGGTTGGCTACTGACGTACTCGAGTTTACTTTACTATAATATATATCTTGTTAACCCAACTTTATAGTTATAAATAAAAACAAAAGAGAAACCGCATTCCAAATTCCGTTTAGCCCTAAATTCATAAACAAAAAGACCCGAAATTAAGGAGAAGGGAAAATAAAGAATAAAATGTAAGCTTATTAAAAATAAAAACTCCTAAGATTCTCCTAATCTTCTGCTCATTAAATAAACACGTTACAAACGTTATTTTTTAAATAACAATTGAATTTACTTTACCGAGTTTTTGGGGTTCCTTGGGACATGATTAGAACCCTTAAAGTGGGTCACGGAATCATTAATTATGCAAACGATTTAATGTGGATTGAAAGCTGTTGTCTGTAAGGTACTCTTGACAATAATGGTTTTACTTTTAGATAGATTATTTTTAGTTAAGCGTATTTAAGCGTATGACTTTCCACTAAGGCATAGTAAATCTAAATTGAAATCATGGTTTCAATTTTCTACATCCACTAACATACTTAAGAAATAGAATGCTAAGTACGAAGAAATATTATTATCTATCTTCTTCATCGAGTGGATGGTCAACCTGACCAATCCTGGTGTCATCTAATACTTCTATTTGTTTGAACGCGCTAATCTCAGAAACTACCAATCGGATTCGAATTATTCTTTATGTAATGGATAGACACATTCAACGGGAAGGTTATAGGCTACTTTTCATCGCGAAATTCCCACAGGAACGGGCACAGCGCGGATAAAACCGAAGGACGCTGCTATATTGAATAAACAATTACTACACATTGCTTACCTATTACAAGTCGCATTCGCCTCACCTACAAAATCAGTTGAAATCATGTAATGTCATATCATCATGATTCCAATTTGCGAAGGCATATTGATCATTACAGTATAATGACACAAGCTAATTGAGCTCGGCTCCGTTCAGATCCAAACGCTTCGGCGGTCTAGTGGTATGTGCACTCGCCTGCCAAGACTGAGGTCTCGGGTTCAACTTCGGGTCGAGCGAAACATGTTTCCTACTGTCAAACATGGTTCGGGTTTGAGATCACCAACCCGCATTAGGCAAGCGTGGTGATTACGCCTAATCCTTCTCATTGTACTGATAACTTCAGTGAGATGCCTTTGCCCAGCAGTGGGACATCACAGAGAAATTACTACTTACCCCTCAGATTCCCTGCAATGAAAATGCAAGGTTATTCCAATAATTAATTACTTATATAAAACTTTTCTTACGTTGTAAAACGAAACAGAGATTTGGGTTCCTTCCTTTATCTTCACGTTTACGGTTATTCGCTATTTCGTTTAGGTCTTTAAGCCGACTGCTTCGTTAATAGATGGTAATTCTCGTTTGTCGTCACCAAATTACAAAAGTTAAATGCTACCTTTATTTCTTATCTGGATTTAAAGTTCCGTGCGGATGGACTCTTGTTTTGTTTTTCAGAAAAATGTAGGTGCTTTGAATGTAGGATATTTTTGACTTCCATACTCAGAAACGTCACTTAATTCGACAAATAACTAATTGACGTTTTCATACATTATCTGCCAAATTATTTCAATATACTGATACTGTATCATCCCACTGCTGGGCAAAGGCCTCCCCCCATTTCCGCCACTCTTCTCGATTTGAAGCCACCAGCTGCCAGTCCCTCTTGTAGGCGTCCAGTTCGTCCCGCCACCGCCTGCGTGGTCTGCCGCGACTCCGTCTCGCTGTCTCCGGGCGCCACACAGTGGAAATTTTGGCCCACAGCGTGTCAGGCATGTGGGAGACGTGACCAGCCCAATCCCATATTTCAATATTTCAAAATAAAATCAAAAAGAAATAATATACATAGTCATATAAATAGTATCGTACCTGTTTTTCTATTATATGTACGGAACCCCTTTATCAATGAGTCCGACTCACACCGCTACACGTCACAGATCCCGCCTAAAGCCACATAATAAAAAATCACTTACCTCCCAAAATCCGATATAAAACTCCTTTACAAATTCAGTTGCGGCCACCAAACCTCTTGAGAAGTCAAAGGTATGTATTAAATATTCAATTCCTTAGAATTTTCAATGAAAATGAACATTGTTGAATAATAAACGGGTCGGGTTTTGAACGATCAAAATTAATTATTAATCTCGATACGGTTGGGTTTGGTTTCGAAAGAGATCACTACATAGTATAAAACAAAGTCGCTATTTTTGTCTGTTTGTTTGTCTGTTTGTCTGTATGCTTAAATCTTTAAAATTACGCAACGGATTTTGATGCGGTTTATTGTAATAGGTAGAGTGATTCAAGAGGAAGGTTTTTATGTATAAAAATTCCCGATATTCCCACGGGAACGGGCACAACGCGGGTAAAACCGCGGGGCGCTGCTAGTGTAAAATAAAAGCGAAGTGTATCCGTAAACGTAGTTTCAATTCAAAATGATTAGTGGTCACAGAAGACTCTTCTGTGACGAAGACTCTTCTGTGAGCACGGTTCCTGTAAAGGGGCCGAAACGTCAGATAATAATGTAAAACAAAAGCGAAGTGTATCCGTAAATGTAGATTCAATTCAAAATACCATGTACGTAATTATGGTTCTTGATGGTCTAAATCCGGCCCCGATTCTAACAATATTTTTAATACAATCTGGGCTACTTTTAAACACGGTAAAACTAGATATTATACAGATACTAGCTGCGCCCCGCGGTTTCACCCGCGTTGTACCCGTTCCCGCGGGAATTTCGGGATGAAAAATAGATGTTGGCCGATTCTCAGACCTACTCAATATGCTCACAAAATTTCATGAGAATCGGTCAAGCCGTTTCGGAGGAGTACGCGAACGAACACTGTGACATGAGAATTTTATATATAAGATTGAACATATTCGAGCTAGAGTATACTATAGTCTATGGTATGGCGTGATTCCAGTGGTCTATTGTATGTTAGCACACTTAAAAACGTACATTTAGACGGAGCGATTTTCTCGTATAAAAATCGTTTCATCTTTCCGATAAACGACAATCGACTCGTATGTGATTTTTTATTTATGGTTTTCTATGTTTCTGGCTAAAATTATGTGTAAAAATTCAGCTAGTATTTTATATCCTATCCTATATGCCTTGTATGTTCCTCTTTCACGGAAAAATATTGATCGGACCTGAATGAAAGTTGACACAGAGAAAGATTAGAGTCTGGAATAAGACATGGACTATTTTTTATCTCAAAATGTTTACGGGTGTAGGGACACAGGTATTTGATTACTCTGCAAGAATAGCGTTTGCGACGCCAGTCGGATCAGTCTTTGTTACGCTTGGTTCGTAGACGCACGCTTGAATAAAGCAAGTGGTGCATATAACTTTCTTTAATTTTATGACCCGAAAAACCTACACGGAGAACACAGACAGACATAGCATACAAACAGCAAAGACTATACTTAACACGGGAAAGGGTACAATGGGAGTAAAACGGGCGCTAGTTTATTCATGGTTAAATCGAATAGCTAACACACAAATCGTGTGCGCCAAAATGTTGTTAAGTTTCACTGATATTACTGGTAAATGTCGGAACCGTTCGGGCGTTCTAAAAACTCGGAACTAGGGTTTGGCCACTAACCTACTCGAAATGAATGAATAAATTTATTTTATTTTTATTTTATTTTATTACAGCACAAAACACATTACAACCACATAAAAATCTTACTTACTAAAACTCGAATCTGATCTTGATTGTAACATAAACACATGTGCTACATCTAGTTAAAATATAAGTTATGCTAATCTTACTACAAATAAATACTTAGGTTAAATAAAAAAAATTAAAAATAATAAAAAAAAAAGTTAGAATGTACATTACAAAGAAAATATAAAAATAAGAAGGTTATAAATAAAAAATGGTTAAATCTTTTAGATCTCTTGATCATTTGTTTTTTCAGTTCATAATAAAATCGTATAGACAACACAAAAATCGTACGCCAACATCGTTCCAACTAAAGGCCCCATAGTTTCACTGATAGATTTTCCCGTACGTTCTTTATAGAAAGAGGTCGATTACCTCACAGTATCATGTTCGTAATGGCTTCCTATATGCACTCGCCACTTACCCCACTCCCATAAGAGCTATCGTTTACAGGAAAATGTACGGGATATGTATGTAACATTATTATATTAAGGGTGGTATTTGTTTATCTGTAAAGTGGGTGATACTCACTTTACATGTTTTCAGTTAATACGTTTGCTACATTTTTCAAAAGTAAGGCGATTCTCACAATGCGCCGCACTACGCAGCGTAGCGCGTATTCGTGTCCAAAACACGCACAGTCCAACACACTGATAATGCATCTCTACGCGTGCGTTCGTAGATGCGTGCATATCGCCTAAGGTCTACAAACAAGTGAAAATCGTTTCGCATTCTATTCGATTTGTGAGTCAAACTGTGAATGAATGAGCCATTATGATGACCTCATGATGGCGTAATATTGGGAGATTTTTTTTATTAGTTCGAGGTGGTTGTGTAACCTCTAGAAAAAAGGTAAGTAAGTAAAAAGTAAGTAAGTAAGTTCGAGTTGCTTAGTGGCCAATCCTGTATCGGAGTTAATAGAACAACTTGACGCTTCCGACATGGTCTGACGATTGCAACAACTGGGACTGACAAATGAACGTGCCCTCTAAAGCACGGCAGAAATACCACTGCACGTGGCTTTACAAGAGCAACGAGTTGACATAGCTTATCTAAATTACACCATGAGCGCAACAGATGGATGCGCGCTGAAATTACAATTACGAGTACATATTCCTTCTCTTGTCTCCTCTCATCACTACTACATAGTATAAAACAAAGTCGCTATTTTTGTCTGTTTGTTTGTCTGTTTGTCTGTATGCTTAAATCTTTAAAATTACGCAACGGATTTTGATGCGGTTTTTTGTAATAGGTAGAGTGATTCAAGAGGAAGGTTTTTATGTAAAAAAATTCCCGAAATTCCCACGGGAACGGGCACAACGCGGGTAAAACCGCTGGGCGCTGCTAGTCTCACTTAAAACATTACAAATGGTACAGATATACACATAAAAACTTAAGTTATTCTTACACCTCGCCTCGTCTCGGTGGATGTGCGCTCGCCTGCCAAGACTGAGGTCCCGGGTTCAATTCCCGGGTCGAGCGAAAACATGTTTTCTTTTCAAACATGGTTCGAGTTTGAGATCACCAACCCGCATTTTGGCAAGCGTGGTGATTATGCCTAATCCTCCTCACTGTACTGATAACTTCAGTGAAATGAGAGGCCTTTGCCCAGCAGTGGGACATTTCTGGCTAATACTTACTTACTTACTTTATTCTTACACCACATTTTTGTCGCGGGAACTAAAAAATATGTAGTATAACTTATAACGCCCCGCGATTTTAGTCACGTTGTCCCGTTCATGAAAGATTTTCAGGATGAAAGTAGCCTATTAACCTTCAGCTTAAATGTGGCTTTCAAAAACAAAAACATGTTTTGAAAACCCACCGGTAGTTTCTGAGAATAGTGCCTTCAAACAAACGATAAATAACCGTGATATTAATATTATAAAGCTGAAGAGTTTGTTTTGTTTGTTTGTTTAAACGCGCTAATCTCAGAAACTACTGAACCGATTTGAATAATTCTTTCACTGTTAGATAGTCTATTTATCGAGGAAGGCTATAGGCTACATTTTATCCCGAAATTCCCACGGGAACGGGCACAACGCGGGTAAAACCGCGGGGCGCTGCTAGTAACCGTGATAAAACTGTAATTTCATTATACTACTTTAGACACTATGATCTACTAGCTATGATCAATGTCAATAAAATCATTTACAAACCACAGTGAATTGTAAAAAACAACATATTTAAAAACATTATTATCTATGACATTACGACACACAATCATCTTTTTATATATACATTTGAATCGAATCAATGGTACATGTCATTATCACAAGGCCAAGGTCAATTTCACACATAGGCGTAGTTCCTGTCAATCATCGCAGCACATGTCATGGGATTATAACTCTTGAAACTAAGGAATACGGTTTAAATGATGTTGTCATTTGTTTTATAAGTTAAACAAAAATAACCTTTAATGTACTTGGTTTAGACGCATTAGGCAATCGTGGTGATTACGTGTATTACTCTCTGTGTTAAAACACAACTACTTACTCTGTTGAGGTTTCGTATGTTAGTAGATAAGTAAGGTTTTCCCATTATTTTAAATCTCCCAATATTTTAGCAAATACAGTCACTTTTCCTTAAAAAAGTAATCTATATATTTAATATTCAAAGTCCTCACTGACTGATAATCAACGCACAGCCTCAACCGCTACACCTAGAAGCATGAAATTTGGCAGAAAGGTTCTTCAAGTGACGTAAGTGCACACTAAGAAAGGATTTTCGAAAATTCCTACGGGAACGGGCTCAACGCGGGCAAAGCCGCGGGGCGCTGCTAGTTCGTTATAAAATCGCTGAAGATAATAAGACCTAAACGCAATTTTAGTCAAGTTTAAAGTTTCACTTAGGTAGCTCTACATAGTCATAGCAGTGACCTCATGCAGAAAAAAAAAGTTTATGTTATTGATGACATCAGACATTGTATTGCTTATTGCTCATTATTCCGGAACGAAATCTTGGGACACAGAAAAAGGAGTATTACTCTACCACTCAGAGACGTCAATCGCTTCCTTAGATATTAAATTAGTGTTTGACATGTAACATATGAAAAATTAAGTCATTTAGTTTAGTCGGTCCCGGATTACTTTCTACGGATAGTAGTCGTTACATGAGCCATAGGCCTTTGGCGAGTCAGAGGCCTTTGGCGGCTCAATAACTCTGACACCAGGATTGGTCAAGTTGACCATCCACTCGATGAAGAAGAAGTTAGTTTATATACTTTGGTTAAAACTCTGTTTTTGTGTGAAATAATTTTACTGACAAAAACGTTTTTGTTTCAGATTTAGCAAGCTGACTTAAAAGCAATGTAAGTGCGCTTCCAATTAATAAGTTATTAAAATAAGTGTAATCTTTACATCACACAAACTACACCACACACACACACTTACACCCACTAATTAGCACACACACACACACACACACACACACACACACACACACACACACACACACACACACACACACACACACACACACACACACACACACACACACACACACACACACACACACATAAGTAAGATGTAAGTCACTTAAAATACGGAGAATCCTATTTTGTAGTTGGTTAAATAAAACCAAAAATCAATTTATGTAAAATCAGTTTTATACATACAGCTACCGTGCCACAGACAAAACATACAAACACAGATGCCAAACTCATTACCCCCTCTTTTTGCGTCGGTTTGGATTGGACAAGTGAGTACGTTAGTAAGTTCCAGTTAATCTGACATTCGAACATTAAGCTTCCATGGGGAATTAATCCGGGATTAGGACAGAAACTTGGTAGAAAACTTATGTCCAGGGATTTGGGTCTTAGTAGTTTATGATTGATTTGTGTCCTAAGCGTCTGCGAGTCCTAAGAGTATTTGCTAGAATCAAGTCAAACTTGTAAGATCGTTTGAAAGCTCATAATCTCTGATATAGTCGGATTTCAAAAACGTATTCTTTTCAGGAAACTATAGTTTTAGTATTAACTAGCCATGCCCCGCGGTGGTACCCACGTTGTACTCGTTCCCGGGGGAATTTCGGGATAAAATATATTGCATGTGTTATTCTGATGTATATACCTTGATTATTGTAAAGTTTCATCCAAATCCGTTCAGTAGTCTTTTCGTGAAAAAGTATAGAATAATAAGAGAATAGATAATAGGTAATAGAGTCACATTCAACACGAAGGTAACAGGCTACTTTTTATCTTTAAATTCGCACAGGATGAGAGCACAACACAGGTAAAACCGCGAGGCAACGCTAGTACAAATATACATTCAGAAAATTGAACCTAATCGAGCGTAAACTGCAATTTTTCAGAGCTTGCACTGAAACGTTTAAATGCCGGTGGTATCTGGTACGCTCAAACGGAGTCACATAATATCCAAACTTACCATAAGAAATATATTTGTAAAACTCATGGCGATTTTTAAATGTTCGATGATTATGCATCAAGAGTATTAAGAAAAGTATATCTTAGCATATTGAGTAGGCCGATAGTTAAACAATAGGTTTCAGTTGTTTTAGTTTAAATTGTTTTCTAACTGGTAACAAATAAAATACATTTTCAAACAACCAGCTTTTGTTTCTTAAACATATTTAGGTACTCAATAGATTTATGATGCAATCCGCCCTTATGTTAAACAGTTCTCTAACCATCATAGGTACAATGAGTGCAAAACCGAATTTTCAATGTTCTTATTTCAAAAATTGACCACTCACCATTACCACAGATTACTGCACTGTAGAAGAAAAATACCATTTTTCATAACAATTTAATACCTTCGTATTTCAAAAAATTATTTCTCACCTATCCACTAGAAATACTTGAGAACAATAGTCCAGTTATAAATCAATGAGAGAGTCACGTAGAAATTCTATCACCGATATTACGAAGAGAGACATACTCAAACTGGTCCTTTAAGTATTTACGATGCCTTTCTACCGGCTGTTATTTAAATTTATTACCTTCCGCCATTTTGACTGTTTGTGTGCAAAGTGGTGTAAGACTATTTTTGAAGAAATTGGGGCGTAGGGATTTGTTTAGCTTGATTTTAGTTTCATTGGTGAAAATAACTTTTTGAAGTTGAATAAGAGATTATTGTTGTCTATATTTAGATAGTTACAGCAGTGTAAATGTCCCTCATAATGGAAGTTATAAGTCCAACGCGAATTTAAATAATATACGAATAGAATCACAGCTTCAAAATTTAAAAATCTAACCTAACATGCTGGGAATAGAGTTTATTTATAAGTAAGTTTTTTTTGACAGTTGACAATCCCGTGGATAGATTGGATACGGTTATTATAAGTTGTTGATCTCTAAAAACCTATTGCAGTCTAGTGCATGACGTGTTACGTGTACTAATTCGCAACGAGAGTGATGTCTCATTTTTGAAATACAATTAAAACTGAACTCTTCTTTGTGTTTATCAAAACCCACTCCAACCACCAAATATCCTCGCTAACGTTCTTAAAACAAAAAACTTGATACGTAACTTATATCACTTTTGTTTCGAGTTACCGGTTCGTAAGTTATACGTGTGATCCTCCCATAGAATATTGATGTGCTTTTGTTTTTCCGTCTTATATACGGCTTAACTAAGGATGTTACTTTATGTAGGTAAGCATTCGATATTTTCTACTTGGTCGCTTTGGGTAAACAATAAATATACTTAAGAGCCTCTTGGTTGAATGTGCATTTTATAGTTTTGGGTGTTTCAGGGTATTTCATCTTTTGGGAAATGCTTTGGTTTGTAAGATTCGGATCGAACAAGGATTCTTGATTCCATTTGTACTCAAATGTGTTTTAAAAACAAAAGCTGGTCAAACATAAATATGTTTTCGCACCAAATAGAACACAATTTAAATCGTTTGTGAGACTTACTGCCGAAATCTAAGAGAAACTTAACTAATGAGGTATTTTTTCATGCATTACATGTCAAAATCACTCATTCAATATCCACAAACCGTCAGACCGTATCGGAGGCCTTTAGGCGGTATAATAACTCCGAAACCAGGGTTGGCCACCGACCTACTCGAAATGATGATCAATTATTTCCACAATATAATATACAATTGACAAAAAATAACAAAACAATTTGTGATGCAGGGGACCGGACTCAGTGTCTGCTGTGCTTCTGTTGGGATATCTATATACTACATATATACAAGACGATTTTTCCAATGAGGGTTTTCTGAAATGACACCCACTAGGCGGCAGCACTGAGATGTGACGTCCAGAAATCTGTCAAAAGTGTCATTTTCGTGAAAACCCTCATTAGGGCAGAATAGTGTGGTAAAACAAAAAAACAAACTCACCTTTGGTACTCATATTTATGTAAACGTATTTAATTTAAATAATGTTTGATAAATATGTTTAAAACCAAAATGCCTCCAAGCTATTTCTTTAACACAAATATTCTCGGTTGAACATAAAGTCTCAAAGAAAGTATACATTGTTTTATATATAACAAGACAAAGAAACTATCCCGTTATTATAATATTTGATAAAAACAATAAACTTTGTTTGCACAACTGTGCAAACTTGGCGTTTTTCATTTTCTTTCAAAATGGTGTACTAGTACTGTCGTATAGAAAACTCTTTTAATACGTTAAAAAGGATGCAGTATTCACGACTCTACTATTTTTCAGCATTTGATATCTCCACCATGTGATAACTACAAATATATCTATACTAATATTATAAAGAGGTAATTTTTGTCAGTCGCGGTTGTTCCAATCGTCAGACCATTTCGGTGGCCTTTCAGCGGTCTAACAACTCCCCTAACCTATTCAAACTTACTTTTTGCTTGTTTATGTTTACTCGAACTAACGTACTTTTTACTTACTTACTTATATTGAAAACAATCTGGCTTATATTCACGTACCAATAATGAGTTACACTTTCAACCCATTTAAACCGGTAACAACACACCAACTGCAATACAATTCACATTTCAAACTACAATACGATTTCCTGCGCCATACGTACGCTGATCAAACACCGAGATTGTGAACACTATATTAACTACGAAACACTTTTCTCGATGAAAGTACGACCGTTGGAATAGGTTCAAACGAATTGGTTTTCCATCGACCAATGAAAATGATTCTGCTTTATTCTTTTGTAGCGTTCTATTGTGCTGAGTATGAAATGAAAATTAAAATTTTAAAACATTTTTCTGTTAGATTGTATCTTTATTGTAGTGTTTTGTTGGAGATAGGAAGGTACCTAAAGTAGCTGATATACAGTAGATGTTTAGAACAATAACTGCCTTATTCATAAACGCTCTCTAACTAAAACACTGTTAGTGAGTGTTTTGTCTCTTTTGCTCTTTGGAAAATAGCGTATGTCAGAAAGGGACAAACCATTTGATAGCTAAAGTGCTGCTAGTAAGCATTGGCCCTAAGTGAGTAAGGGCGATACTTAATAAATAATATACAGTGCAATGATTATGCATGTGCATTGAAAACGCCAATACGGTTAGACCGATTTTTACTAAACGAAAGTCGTTCCTACCGCTTTTGTTTGGTGATTATAGTTAAGAACCAAAGAAAATAAAATGAAAAAACCTAAATCGGCAAATTTTGAATTTAAATACACACATGGACGTCAAACTTACAACACTCGTCTTTTGCGTCGGTGAAAATACCGTTTATCGAAAAAAGCCAGTGGTTCATACGATACATTTTTCTTAGCCAAGTTCATTATATTTCGTGGCTAATATATATTAATAGGCTCCCATCTTCCCGGTTACTTCGCGACTAAATATAACATTGTTTGGCAGAAATCCTTCATTGATCTCAATTTGTTTATGTTTACACTGTGTTATTAACCGAGATTATAATAAACTGGTTACGTTTCGCGGTTTCACTTACGAATAAGAATGAATGAATATGAATGATTGAATGATTAGGTCATACTTTAACTGTCAACTGTCAACTGCAACCTTTTGACAGTTGCAGTTGTTCGCCGAAGGCGGCTTAGGCTAAGGACTCACGAAGCGGTTTTCACCCGTGCCCGCCGCGGTTGCGGGCCCGCAGCCTTTGTAGAATACAGATATATATGTAAAAAATTAAAGCACATTTCACGACGCGTTTTACGCCCGCGGCGTGTGCGATTGTTTGCGGGTCCCGCTGCTCCAGCGGTCATCTTGTACCGGCGGGCGCGGGTCGCGGTCCCGCAGCCGCGGCGGGTTGCACCCGCGCGTTCTGCGGTCGGTTGGCGGTTTAAGTCATTAATAAGAGTAAAAATAATCTATAACGATCTTTTTCCGCAATCAGTGGATGTATCCAGAATCTTTTAGGCCTTCTTTTTTTTATTCTTCTGTGAAGGAAGTATTTAAACGCAACAGCTCGTTTCTGGTGTGTGTCCATGACGGTCTGGAACTCAACTGATCGTTTAACCGCCCGTCTTGCGATTATCAACCGCCAAGTTTGCGGGCGATAATCGCAACCGCGACGGCTGCGTAACCGCACAAAACTCCGGTCTCGTGAGTTTTGGAAATAAAACTCCATTCCGCCACCGCGGCGGGCACGGGTAAAAACCGCTTCGTGAGTCCTTACTCTTACTACCATTATTGTGGTCACCGCATGTTGCTTGCAACGAAAGACTGGCTATAATTGCACCTCAATACTACAATACTTTTTCTATATACTTAATGCAGAAATTAAACACACTTTAAAAATGTACCTTGCAAATTGTTAATGCTTTTATCTTTTAACTAACAGCATCCCACAGTTTTACGAGTGTTGTGGCAGTTTTTGTTTAGAGAATATCTGGATTAAATAGCTTATAGCCTTTTCATAAATTTTAATGTAGCTATCCAATGCAAAAATAATTATTGAAATCGGACTAGTAGTTTATAAGATAAGAGCGTTCAAAAAAATCAAAAAAAACGAAATCTACATCTTTATAAATTAGTCTAGTTATAGAAAAGATAGCAGCGCCCCGCGGTTTTACCCGCGTTGTGTCAATTCCTGTGGGAATTTCGGGATAACAAGTAGCCTATGTTACTCGTGGATAATGTAGCTTTCGAATGGTGAAAGAATTTATAAAAACGGTCCAGTAGTTTTTGAGCCTATTCATTACAAACAAACAAAGTTTTCCTCTTTAATAATATTAGTGTAGATAAGTACATATAATACTGGTTATTGTTTTGCTGCAAAATAAACTAGCCCGAAAAAAACAGATCTTAAACCAAAATCCATTCAAATCTATA
This sequence comes from Cyclophora punctaria, assembly GCA_951394245.1. Taxonomy (NCBI): domain Eukaryota; kingdom Metazoa; phylum Arthropoda; class Insecta; order Lepidoptera; family Geometridae; genus Cyclophora; species Cyclophora punctaria. The sequence continues at coordinate 6,367,128 of OX596190.1, forward strand.
GTTATTTTTCCAGTTAAACGATTCTCGAACGAACTTCCGCTGCTAAAAACATCAAACATCCATCCATCACAACAAACATTCTCCATTTTAATATTAGTATAATGAATGATTACAAGTACGCTACAGGCTCTATACTACGTATTAATATGTAAAGTATACATTGTTTCTGAAAGCAAAGCTTAAAGTATTAAATTGAAAGCTTATAGGAATAATCTTTACAAATGTTTGACGAACGCTTTTACTGATTGATGTTCGTATATATGCTCATGCAAGCGTATACGTTTATTCTGCTCGTGTATTTATAGGAGAGGGGTTTGTGTGCAATTCTATGTCAAGATACCAAAAGATGTCAAATGACTATCTTAAATAATATACCTATTAATATCATGCTTGTAATACGAGCTTTTTTTACTTTATAAAATACAATAAAAAGTATATGTAAATAGTGTAGTTTTGATTCCGTTTTTACTAATTGTATTTTATCAGTGCCTCTTTTGCTGTGAAATAAAATTAAATAAAAATACTTTAAAAAAATCTTCTTTCATTTTGGAAGTCGGTTAATAAATAAAAATAATAATTATCTAATACCCCTCGGTGGTCTAGTGGTATGTGCACTCGCCTGCCTAGACTGAGTTCACGGGTTCAATTCCTGGGTCGAGCGAAAACATGTTTCCTACTTTTCAAACATGGCTCGGGTTCGAGATCACCAACCCGCATGTGGCAAGCGTGGTGATTATGCCTAATCCTCCTCGCTGTACTGATATCTTCACTGAGATGAGAGGCCTTTGCCCAGTGGTGGGACATTACAGGCTTATACTTTCTTTCTTTTTTATCTAATACCCACAGTAACTGGTCAAACGAATATCGTTAGTATGAATAGGTTTAATATCACAATAAGTCCGCTCTAGGAAGTAAATTAAGCAAACAATTGGCTACATTGCGTATATGCAGATCGAATGTAAATCATTGTTAGAGGTAGACTAATATTGGCGTTACTGAAACGCAATATTTGTTAGTTCAGTCGAATTTATAAAAATAATAATTGTAATGCTGACATGCCTGTTGACACAGTGGCAGTGTACTGTGTTGGGTTGCGGGTTCGCTTCAATGAAATCAACAATATATGCAGACATAGTTGTTGGCGAAGTCTGGGTGTCAATTATATCAATTTTTTATAAGTATTTGTGTATATGTAGTAGTATCAGTTAGTTAGATTCCATATTACAAGCATAGAACTTAGTTTCGGCTCATGTAACGACTACTATCCGTGGAAAGTAATCAGGACCGACGGCTTAACGTGCCCTCCGAAGCACGGAATCATCTTACTTTTCGGGCAATCAGGTGATTCAGCCTGCAATGCCCTAACCAAACTGAGGGCAGTCTCGCAAAGAGATTTTTGTGAGATATTGTCCCCACCGGGAATGGAACCTGGAACCTCCAGATCGTGAGCCGAGCGCTCTAACCACTAGGCCACGGAGGCTGTTAAAACTAGAGGTAAACTGCTATAAAATGAAGTAGCATTAGCAAGAATATTAAAATAACAATGTAACAAAAGTTTCTTTAATCTCTTCGCTACCCGTAAATGCACTGTCAAAATGTTTAACATCTAAACAATACTAGGTTTATAAACCACGAAAAACCAACTTTGATCATCAATTCTTATGGACTAAGAGCCCGTGAACCCCAGACCTTCGTCATTTTATAAAAGCTGAAAGTTTGTCAGCGCATGCTCCCAACACCAGGTAAGAACGATGGACAATTATGAAGTTTGGGTTACAGTGGCTTTGGCAGGTAAACTGTACTAAAGGTGTGTAAAATACCGATCAAGTTCATCAAATAATAAAGTGTGATTTGTGTGACATGACATATGTCATTTGAAAGCTCTTAAAGAGTTGTACAAGTCACCCTTTGACGGTGATATCGAAATCGACGGCCAACTTGGTGTTTTCGACCATTGAAGATTGGAGTTGACCTATGCTATGGACGCTGATCCTAATGCTCAACAGTGACATGACCTATGTCATTTAAAAGCTCTTGACAAGTTGTACAAGTCACCCTTTGACGGTGATATCGAAATCGACGGCCAACTTGGTGTTTTCGACCATTGAAGATTGGAGTTGACCTATGGCTATGGACGCTGATCCTAATGCTCAACAGTGACATGACCTATGTCATTTGAAAGCTCTTGACAAGTTGTACAAGTCACCCTTTGACGGTGACATCGAAATCGACGGCCAACTTGGTGTTTTCGACCATTGAAGATTGGAGTTGACCTATGCTATGGACGCTGATCCTAATGCTCAACAGTGACATGACCTATGTCATTTGAAAGCTCTTGACAAGTTGTACAAGTCACCCTTTGACGGTGATATCGAAATCGATGGCCAACTTGGTGTTTTCGACCATTGACCTTTAGTACCGTTTACCTGCCAAAGCCACTGTAACCCAAACTTCATAATAGTCCATCGTTCTTACCTGGTGTTGGGAGCATGCGCTGACAAACTTTCAGCTTTTATAAAATGACGAAGGTCTGGGGTTCACGGGCTCTAGGTCTATTAGACCAATCAAAAAGTCTAGACGGAGTGCTTTGATCAGTAAAGTGAAGCCATAAATAAACTTAAAAAATGGTGCAGTAGTGTTTGTTACCATCGGGTAAGGCTAGTTTTGCCGGAGTACATTTGTGCCTGGAACTTATTTTACCGACCATATTACACGGTTGGTCAACGAAGTTGTTTTCCGTCAATGGTTCATTTTGTTCAAAGTGTGTGTTTTTTCATCCTACATAAAGATTGACGGGAAATCATTTCATCGAAACAAAGTTCATAAGATTTTATTTCCCTTCGGCCACTTTCGAAACCAAAGTTCGAAACCAGTTCTTAAATAAGATTTTTTTTCTTCCTTCGAAATTGGTTTCGGTAAAAGAATAAAGTTTCGTCTTTCGAAACTATCAAATCATAATTCAATCTAATCTTTTTAAATCAAATTAGATGGAACGCCTCGGTGGTCTAGTGATAATATTATGTGCATTCGCCTGCTAAGACTGGTATTTCGAGTTCAATTATCGGGTCGAACAAAAATATGTTTCTTACTTTTCAAACATTTTCGAAACAAGTTCGGGTTTGAGATCAATAACCTGCAGTAAGGCAAGCGTGGTGATTGGGCCTATTCCTCCTCACCGTAGTGATAGCTTCAGGAGAAGAGAGGCCTTTGCTCAACAGTGGGACATTACAGGCTAATACTACAAATTAGATCAACTCAATGTTACATTATCTTTTAAAAACTAGCGACACAGGCGCGGTTTGAAGGGTGTAATTTTACAAACTTCGCGGTATTTTCGTAGCGGTGGGTCTGTGCTGAGATTTTTTATTCGTCCGAGACTGAGATAGTGATGTTCCTTTTATAATAACCGTTGACGTCATCGATGTGGGATACTAATGGGCGCGATGAAAAACAGCACGGAGTTTTTGCTTGTTTATCGAAAAATAAAATGGCCTTGGTAATACGTCAAAATGATGTGATTTTTCAGTATGCGAAACAAATTTTAGATTAGTACGTAAAAATTGTTTCTTTTCCCGTGTTTTCAACAAATTTTTTGAACGATTCGCGAAATAGGATTATTTTTCATCCCGAAATGTCGATGGGAACAGGTACAACGCGGGTAAGAACGCGATCGTTCCCGCGGGAATTTCGGGATAAAATGTATCCCATGTGTTATTCTGATGTAAGAGTAACAAATATACATACACCTCATAAACTTTGGCATTTATAATATTAGTAGGATAGAATGAGTTCATCAACTTTTGTAGTTGACTGTACCAAAAAATGCTCAGGTCATTTTCATTAAATATTGTTTGCCGAACTAAATAAAACTTCGTAATAATTTCCGAGGAATAATGAATACAAATTGAACACAAATTAATGAAATAGGAGCAACTTGTATAACTATGATTGAGCTCATGATATTATTATAAGCAACTCGGGTCACTCATTTGTTTCCTAGACATTCATTAGGGTTGCCTTATGCGAGAAATTACTACTTATATTTGTGAATGAGTGGGTGAGTGAGGGAGTGAATGAGTGAGTGAGTGAATGAATGAGTGAGTGAGTGAATGAGTGAGTGAGTGAGCGAGTGAATAAGTGAGTGAGTGAGGTAAGTTGATATGTTTTTGTTATTTAAACGATGTTATTAGGTAACGCACTAGCCCTTTCGACGGGTTTCATACAACATGTTGAACGACGTTACTTATAACTCAGGAACGGCCAGACTGATTTTAGTGATTCGTTTTGTTTTATATTTGGTCAGGAATTGGGTAATAAATAATTAAAATCCTGAAATTACTACGGGAACGGGTGCGCTGCGGGTGAAACCGCGGGGCACAGCTAGTAGGTAACTGAAAACGATATTTATTCAGAACCTGACTACCAATTTAATATAAAATATACCAAAAATACTTACTAAATTTTCTATCCCCGAAAATAAATCTAGTTATTAATTACTACTCATGATTCGAATATAGTTTTTCAATCTGGACTACGGCCAAAGATAATAAATCATTTTCAGATACATAATTTTTATTTTTAATTTCGTGTCATCCCTAGAAAATGACACTGACATTGCACTATAAATAAATTATTCTAGTGACGTCATCTGTCAACGCTTTCCGTTTGAATTTTAAAATTGGAATGAATAATTGACGTTTGAACTAGTAATAATTTCTCGTGGTTTCCGTGACGTGATTTCGGAATTAAGATCGCAATAAAATAGTGGTTAAGGCTGGAAGATAGATTTTTACATCTAAACCACATCTTAGGCTGATATTGTAAAGGCGATTTTTTTTCGTCGGCCTTTAAAAGCGCTGACAGAAGTCACATTTTTAGTCTAGTTCTAGTTACATTCAGTTACAGTTCAGTCTAGGTACATTTTTAACCGATTTAATAAAGGTCGTAATTCTTATACAAACCTGGTTTGAATTCGTTTTCCGCTTAAGAATATTATCTCAAATCTTTTAAGCCAATTAAGCGTAAAAAGTACAGATATTGTGGTACAGAATATAAGATAATTTATATAACCTTATCATATTATTTTTTTTACATACCTACTTAAATGACAATGTTTTTTTATATTTGACAATGTACTAAAATGTTTGCCACAAGTCACAAGCCGCGCCCCGCGGTTTCACCCGTATTGTACCCGTTCCCGCAAGAATTTCGGGATAAAATGTATCCCATATGCTCTTCTGATGTATAACCTATGTTACTGTAAAGTTTCATCCATATCCGTCCAGTAGTTTTTGCGTGAAAGAGTAACAAACAACCATACACTCTCACAAACTTTCGCATTTATAATATTAGTAAGATTTTCATTGGCTGATACAATACAATTCCCACAATTGAAGCAATTTACAACAATATCTAAATAGAAATATCTAGGCATTCATCAATTTGAATATATGAAAGGGTGATTCAAAACTGATTGTATCTATTTGAAATATGAAATTGTTCTTTTCATGTCGATATTTCATTTACATGACAATACAAATACAAAATGTTTGAAATTCATCGGATTGTGTTCATCAGTTAGAGTTAATGAAATCAATTTTATTCTTTATAGCAGCGCCCCGCGGTTATACGCGCGTTGTGCCCGTTCCCATGGGAATTTCGGGAATTTTTTACATAAAAACCTTCCTCTTGAATCACTCTACCTATTACAAAAAACCGCATCAAAATCCGTTGCGTAATTTTAAAGATTTAAGCATACAGACAAACAGACGCGACTTTGTTTTATACTATGTAGTGACTACATTTTTGTATTAAGAAGTACATTTGAAACTGCTAGTTTTCAAAAATAATAGAACTCGCCACGAAAGAAAAGACTTACTGCCTATAAACGATATTTAACGTAAACAGTGTTTTATCTCTTTCGCTCTTTGGCAAATAACGTATGTCAGAAAGGGACAAACCATTTGACAGCTAAAGTGCTGTTAATAAGCGTTTATGATTAAGGCCCTTATGGTGCTTCGGTTGAAGCGGAGCGGAGATGTGCGAAGCTCAGCTGACCAATCAGAACGCTTAAAAAGGTTTTGACAACCTCAATGCGCTGTGATTGGCGTATCGCACTCCGCACCACTCCGCTCGGCTTCAAAGGAAACGGACCTTAGTTTAGTACATATCTGTCACATTATTAATTACTTAAATTACTTTGGTTGTAAACACTATTCTGACTACGCTTCCGTGCTTCGGAGGGAACGTTAAGTTGTCGGTCCCGGTTGTATCAAACGTCAGACTAATGGTCTAAAAACTACGACACTAGGGTTGGCCACTAACCTACTCGAATTAACTTACTTACAAGACACTTCACTAAGTATAGTTCACGCGTAGTAGTTCATTAAAAGTTCAAACGTTATAATAGTTCACAGTAGCTCTTTGTAAGATTTTCTACGGGTTGAAACCGTCGGACCGCATCATCACTACATAGTATAAAACAAAGTCGCGTCTGTTTGTCTTCTGTTTGTCTGTATGCTTAAATCTTTAAAATTACGCAACGGATTTTGATGCGGTTTTTTGTAATAAGTAGAGTGATTCAAGAGGAAGGTTTTTATGTAAAAAAATTCCCGAAATTCTCACGGGAACGGGCACTACGCGGGTAAAACCGCGGGGCGCTGCTAGTTTAACATAATAATTAAAATCGGCTTAAATTCTAAATACAAAAACATCGTCTGACTCATCGTTTTATTTTTAACCTCCTAATTAGCAATTTTTTCAAACCATACGAACTCTCTAACAATGTTGGACCAAAAACGCAAGTCATCAAATAAAAAAGTCAATTCGGTAACTTTGTTGTTCTATTTCGGGCTTTAAGCTCTCGTGTTAGAGTTTATGTTGATGTGAAATGGGGTGATAAAGTGGTACGTACAATGTCTTATTAAGTTCAGGGCGTAAAGATCAAAAGGTCGTAGTGTGTTCCAAACTTGAAAAGGTTAATAAGGCCCTAAGTCTATGGTCTTTACATACATAATATTATCTATGATAGAATAATTTTCTTTTTAGGCTCAATGAATGTGTTTGGGAACCTTCCTTTTTAAACAGGTGCAAATTGTTCGACTTCTTCGATAAAAGTCAAATGACAGTCTGTCAAAGTTATTCGTCACGAACGTCGTATATAAAGTCACGACTTTTCATTGCCTTACGTCTGTTAAGACTGACATTATGTGTTAACGTTTACTAGTGCGTAAGCGTAAGCTGAAGCAATTCGCGAAGAGTCTACACACGTTGCAAAGTAATGTAAGTAAGGAATACGGCAGTCGCCGACATTCAGTGAGCGACAGCTGTCAACCCCTAATTAGGTGACCGTAGTCGACATAACTAGATGTTCGTTGACCGAAGTTAAACATGCCAAATTACTCGCTCGCTTGTTCTAATAACTGCTTCTCAACTCGCTCAAACCATACTCCTTAAAGTGTGTACCTACTTATCTAAGTTTAAGGCTGACGTAAGTAACAAGGAGTAATTTAACATTCGCAACGAGGAACGAATCATTTTTAGCAATAGTAAAAGTAGCAAAAGATAGATCTAGATGGAAAGAATTGGGGAGACCTTTGTGTTTGACCAGCAGTTTGACACTGCTTAAATAATAAAGATACGCTCGTTGCTCGCGGCGAGGGCAGTGTTCCCCGTACTGACTGCACGAACCTACTGTGTAACAAGTTACGCGTTGTAACATCCGTCAGTCCCGCCTTTCTAGTTATTAAAACTCCATACTGCTGTTATTCGCCTAACAACAACGTGACAAACGAAATTCTTTTTTCAAATCGGTAAAAAAACAATGTTTGAAATACAAAGAGTAAAATCTATTTATTTACTCTGGCAGTAAAGTTGACGTGGACAGTGCCAGCGGCGAATGACGAAACGAAAATACACCGAGTACACTAGCAGGTTGATATCCAATGTATTCGAAACATATTTGTATTAGACAAAGCTACATCGGAATTATTTTAGATAACAAAGTTAGATCGAAGATTGCTTCGGATGACGTTTCAAGTATAATTGAAGTAGCAGTGCCTTGCGGTTTTACCCGCGTTGTTTGCATGAAGACCAGTCATAAACCTTGCTTATTCAAGAGCAAGGTTTATGACTGGTCTTCATGCACTTCGTTATGTTGGTAAAAACCGCGTGAAAAATTTAGCTCCGCACAGCTCCATTCGGCTTCAATGAAACGCACACAGCCAAATCCACCCAGCGGTTTTCGAGTTTTCCGAGATACGAACAACAATTGACCAAAAAATATCTACTCATTGAATTAAAATCTTTACATATAAAAATTACGTGTCACGTTGTTTGTCCGCAATGGACTCCTAAACAACTGAACCGATTTTAAATTTGATTTGCACGCCATGTGCAATTTGATTTAACTTGAATGATAGGATAGCTTACATATCAATTTAGGGTGGTCTACCCCTAAGGTAAGTGATTTAGTTATTTTCTAAAACTTGATGATTGTTTCTTTGTTGAGTCTATTTGATTATGCACATATTAGTTTTTCAGTTTTCAACATACATCTTAATTTATAGTGATTAGGGTGGTCCACCCCTTAATTTTTATATATCAAAACAACGTTTGCCGGGTCAGCTAGTTTTATTATAAGTATCAATATTCCAACAACGACAACTAACGCTTACAAAGATCTAATTGAGTATTTGAATGTTTTTTTTTATTCTTCCTATTAACTTATCTTGTTATCACGTGTAAGAAACTAAAATCCGTTTTTTTATATCGTTATTATTTCGAGAGTTACAGGCGGTCAAAGTTGCTGATTAGACAGAGACAGCACTACTACTAGTGTGACGTCACAATGTTAGAGCGCCATAGACGTCGCATACAAAAAATCATTTTGCAAGAAAGGGACAGCATCAGACAGGAGAGAATATTTCAGAGTTTATAATTTCTTTATTTATGAAACGATTTTGATTCTGATTTCAGTTTTGATCATAATTTTAGTCGTGATAACAAGATAAGTTAATAGGAAGAATAAAAAAAAATATTCAAATACTCAATTGAAAGCAAAAGAACAAAACAACCAATAGAACCAATTTATGTCACATGTAATGAAAGCGAGACCCGCAGCGTCGGATAACGCCGAAAATAACGCCGAAATACGACGAAAACACGCCGAAAACAAAAGAAATCGACTGACAACGGATCGGTCGTCCGTCACTCAATAGAACCGACTTACTTACTAGTAAATTGAGCTGATTGACACAAGGTGGGGCATTTTATTAAGATACTAGCAACACCCTGTGGTAAGACTCGCCTTTTTGGGTTTCAAAGGGATTACGAGATAAATAGTAGTTTGAGTGTTTTTTCAACCTTTATTTTATCTCATAGCATATTTTAATTCAAACTCTAAAAAATAATCAAAAACATATAATGTATCGTTGCACTTGGCTAATTACACCCAAACTAAGCTCTAAGCTTATATATATAAATAAAAATGTTATTGGTGTTCATATCAGAATTGTACTCTGTAACTATAGATTTAAGTGTATAATATGCAACACTGTTGATGTGTCATTAAATAAATAAATAAATAAATAAATAAAATGAATTGCTGTTCGTTAGTCTGCTTAAAACTCGAGAACGGATGTGCCGATTCAGCTGATTTTTGAAATGTTTGTCGTAGTCCAGGGAAGGTTTAAACGGTAAGCAGTCACTGAATAAATACGGAATAATACAATATAATACACCCGGAAAAAATCACACATGCTTAATTAGACCCAAAGTAAGCTCTAAGCTTGTATTATGGAATCTAACTTGCTGATACTACTACTCAAAATACTCCTTATTTTATTACCCTTTGTGCTTAAAATCACATCAGTTCAAGACACCCCATGCACTTAACGACATCATTTAACCCAAAGATTTTCTTATAAGCATCTATAAAACGAACAAACAGACCCTATAATTACTTACACGATACGCTAAGCACAATACAAATGTCCACTCGTTACGTAAAACTATTTATTTGGACCAACCCATTGTCCGCAGACAACTAAATGGGACAGTGATTAGTTTTATACCCACTTTATGTGTGCTCCCCGATCATTGAAATACCTAAATAATGAACGTAGTTACTCCGTTGAAATGTTAGATTTAGGTGATAATTAATTTGGGACTTTATAGGCGTGCGGTTGTGTGTGTATTGATTTTGTATTAGTGGTGGTTATTTCATTCAATTTAGATGTAATTATGTAAGCTGCTAGTTTACATTGTGGTGTGCTGGTGCCGCGATTTGTATGCGTAAAACCACGGTTTCAAATTGCGCCTTTGTACAAATCTCCAAATGCTTGAATTATTAAACGTTATTGTTGTTATTGTAAAGTGGCGTTTTCACTCAGTGTTGCTAATGCTTGCTCGCTTGCTCTTTAAGCGAATGAAACGAGCAAAGCAAGGAAGACGTTCATTAAATCGAAATTTAATTACGAATATTTGACGTAATTTTTCATACATGTCAAAATCCTTTGATCAACAATACACAACTAGATGGTCAGGTCGGCGCAAAAAATACGTCTCGGTGAATAACGCCTCATTTGAAAAGTGAGGCGTTATTCTCACTTATTTTATTCATAACATTTGCTACTTTATTGCTAGGTGTCATGGTTGTAATTAGGTTGAACTTCGAACTGTTTTTTTTTCAGTTCGGTAGTAAACAAAATAAGCTGTCACATGTCATCCACGCGGACAGTATTTAGCTTTGATTTTGTACGGGACCCGATATTTAGTTGTGTATTGTTGATCGGAGTCAAAATTACTCATTATATCTCTAGTAAGGAAGCATTTGACGTCTCTGAGTACAGACGATAGAGGTTGCTATCAAGTTGATCTCTCATCTTATAAATGTGGATTACATCCCTGACCACCCTGTAGTACTTACCCACAGACATCTCTTCAATACATAATGGAATCCTCATTTCTTTGCCCTCTATTTCACGCAGAACTTTTTCTTCAAACCTTGGTATTTCAATATTAAAATAGCTTAGAAATTTCTCGCTGAAGAGTACAAAGTTAAAAATACATCTCTGCTTCAATTTCATGTTTCTAAGATTTCCTGTGAAGCCTTAGAAGCTTTCTCTGAAGTTTCATGGAAAGATTTTATTAATTTTCGAGCTGCACGTCGCGGTTTTACCCACTTTATATGTATAAGAACTTAAGAACGTACCCTTTCTATGGGAATTTCAGCGTAAAATGTAGCTTGTGTCCTTCCTCAAAGTCTAGTTTATCACTGTAGCAAATATTATCAAAATCAGATTCATGGTTTAGCCGTGAAAGCGTGATACACAGAGGAGTAATTTCCGCATTTAAATATTAAAAAGCAGGGATTACTGCTACTGTATTTCTGCCATATAAAAGTAAAGTATTAGCCTGTAATTTCCTGGCCTAAGGCCTCTCAACGTACTGAAGATATCAGTACGGTTATACATAATCCCCACACATGCCTTGTTTTTCATGATATAAGAACTATAATTAACTATAAAGTATTACACAGATAAATAAATTTTACTGAACCACAAATCATTTACAGCACTCATATATTTGTAAGACGTAGTAGAATATCACAACAAGGCGATATATCTTCAAAAAGCATCTCAGACAAATGGCTCGTGTCATTCAAAACACATTAAAAAGAGTTCCCACTAAATCTCCGACGGACCAAAAAATTAAGTCCGAGAGCTCTGAACAGACAGTGAAGTATGCGAAATTACACCGTACAATTATGTGTTTTATGTATGAAACAAAAAATTGGCACTGGAAAGAGAGACATGGAAATAATTAGGGGAGACCTTTACCCAGCAATAGGACAATAAAGTAAAGTATTAGCCTGTAATGTCCCACTGCTGGGCAAATGTCTCTCATCTCACTGAAGATATCAATACAGTAAGGACGATTAGGCATAATCACCATGCTTGCCTAATGCAGGTTGTTGATCTCAAACCCGAGCCATTTTTGAAAAGTATTATATATTATCGCTCGACCCGAGAATCGAACCCGCGACCAGTCTTGGCAGACGAGTGCACGTACCATTAGACGACGCATAGGACAATAAGGTTACGTAAAGGAGAAACCTTATAAAGTAGAGAGGTTAAAAAATCTGAAAAGCTATATTATAATTTAAGCATGTAGTTAATTTACTAGTTTTTGATTTGTCATTCATATCATAACTTTTCCGACAACATTATTCTTTCATTGCATTATCTTGAGATTTTAGTTGGTCTAAGATCTCCAATATATTTCTAGTCTAAAAAGAGCGTTACACAATAATAAACCAAATGACCCTTGAAATACGGTTGAAAAGAGCCAAATAATAATTTTATGGAGAATAAATCATTGAAATGTATAAATAATGAGATGGTTTTGTATTTGGATGATTTAAATTTGAGCAATCGCTTTTTATTACAATAATTGAATTGAGTTTCATCTCGTTTTACGGAGAAAATATGGTATCTTTACCAACACAATCTATCTTTATATATAATTCTACTGTACGTGTGCACTGAACTCCTCCTAAAAGTCTGGACTAATTTAAATATTTTTTTTGTATGCGTTTGGGTGGCACCCTGGATGGTTTAGATTCACACTAGCGACATCTATTGGGTCGCGGGTGGGACATAGAAAACTAGTTCTACATGTAAGTACGTTTGGACCGATTTCCGTAATATTAGGGTTTTTGATTCGTCTCAATCTCAATACAAAAAATCCATTACGGAAGCGAGTGTAACCGCTTGGAGCAGCTAGTACAATAAAGTGAAGTAAGGGACTCAGAAGCCAGATTTTAGAATGAGAAATTCTCATTCTCAAATCTGGTTAAAAGTTCTCATTGAGAACTGTACAGATGTTAAGCGCAAGTCACACATAGTACCTACGAGTGTGGGCCGCTTGCAGAACGCGTGACGTTTTGTATTTATATGAACGGTGTCACGTCGGTCCCAATTACTTTCTATGTATAGTAGTCGTTACTTGAGCCATGTCAGAGGCCTTTGACGGCTCAATAACTCTGACACCAGGATTGATCAGGTTGGCCATCCACTCGATGAAGAAGAAGAACGGTGTCACGCTGGCCCTTAACTCACTTAAATGCAAAATATTGCATAATGTTTTTATCAAAGTAGCTAAGCAGCGCAACTTCTACACTCGCTCAATATCAACGAAACTTAACATCAAATTACAATAAGGCGAATTTCAAACACGAAATAGATAAATATTAAAATTACTTCGCTCGTCTGTGACTTTCAACCTAACACACGTTCAAAGGCCTATTCACATAAATACCTTTCCAAATATTATATCAAAACCAACCCCTAATACCTTTCAAAACATAATTTAATTAAAGCTACACAAATATCTACAATAAAGAACAGAAAGTTTCTTCTATATTTCCCTGTTCTGTGGTTACAACTTTTACTTGAGCATTCCTGACTGTATTATTTTACAGAAGAACATCGCTTAATTCTACTTGGATTGGGGCGGGTTTCACCGACACCGTATTAAATATTGCTGGTTTACGTTATCGAATAGATAATCCTTGGTTAATTATATGAGATGAACAATGGCAGGTTAACAAATCTGTAGTAATATTTTTTGAGGTAAACATTTAAATTTTGTTCCTTTGTATGTTCGGATTAATCTCTGAAATCTACTATATAAAAATAAGTCGGGTTTTCCTCCCTGACGCTATAACTCCAGAACGCACGAACCGATTTCCACGGTTTTGCATTCGTTGGAAAGGTCTCGGGCTCCGTGAGGTTTATAGCAAAGAAAATTCAGGAAATTCCCACGGGAGCGGGGGCGCTGCGGGTGAAACCGCGGGGCACAGCTAGTTACTTATGAAAATAATTATTTTTATATCCAAATTTTTTGGAGTATCCCCTAAAATGTATTAGTTTATTTACCTACAGCATATTTGTTTAGCACTGAGGAAGTTAAATGACTGCCTCACTCAGATACGCCTATTAAACCGACTCTTAATTAAAGATGTATCATTTCATATATATACATTACATACATGTCAAAATCACTAATTCAATCTCTAGTTAAGAAGCATTTGACATCTCTTGAGTACGGGCGTGAATCCAACTAATATTATAAATGTATATTTGATACTCTTTCACGAAAAAACTACTAGACGGATTTGGATGTAACTTTACAGTAATATATACAGAAGAATAACTCATGGGATACATTTTATTCCGAAATCTTAGGAACGGGTACAACGCGGGTAACACCGCGGGGCGCGGCTAATATACCATAACAATATAAAAGAGTCTATCGTTGGTGAAATCAGCCCTCAATGTACAAAGTTTCATTTCATGTTTTTGGGAATAACAGAACAAGTAATGGTTGTGTACTTGTTTCATTTTGGTTTAACCTTTGTTATTCGGTGGATAAGCTTATTATGAACGCGGTACCAAGTAAACTTTGATCAAAGACTTTTTCTATTTAATGAAAATGTTCAGGAAATACACCTAGAATCTATACTAATTAGTAATTACTAAACTAACTAGCTCACCCGGCAAGTATGTAGCTTTCGAATGGTGAAAGAATTTTTAAAAACGGTCCAATAGTTTTTGAGCCTATTCATTACAACCAAACAAACAAAGTTTTCCTCTTTATAATATTAGTGTAGACGATGCCTTTTTTAAAAACAGAAAAATACATGTATTCACAAAACTATGAATAAATTAATAAAAATTCAATTCATTATTTCAACGATATGAATAAATTATAATACAATGTATTATTGCAAAGTTTCAAATATTATTTTCATTGAAAAACCTTTATAAATATTATTTATTCTCGTCGGAATTTATTGAAAAATAACTCACGAACATTTAGCGACACTACAAAATCAAAAAATGATTTCAATACAATTGTAAAACACGATATTATTCAAAACTACCCGTGCCCCGCGGTTTTACCCGCGTTATACCCATTCCCGCGGGAATTTCGGGATAAAATGTCCCATGTGTTATTCTGATGTATAACCTATATTGCTGTAAAGTTTCATCCAAATCCGTTCAGATTTTTTTGCGTGAAAGAGTAACAAACATACATACATCCTCACAAACTTTCGCATTTATAATATTAGTAACATTTAAAATAAATACAAAGAATTGGTATTTTTATTTGTAAATTATAATATAATATTTTATGGAATTTTACAAATAGGTATTTACCAGAATCACTGTCACTACATACTCGTAGTATAAAACAAAGTCGCTTTCAGCTGTCTGTCCCTATTTATGCTTAGATCTTTAAAACTACGCAACGGATTTTGACGCGGTTTTTTTAAATAGTTAGAGTGATTCAAGAGAAAGGTATATAAGTATAAAAACTCCGACACAACGTGAGTAAAACCTGGGGCGCTGCTAGTAAATAATATTAAAGCTAGGTATAACATTTATTTCTTTGTTGCGGGAAGGGAAAATCAATGTGCCTTTGCAAAAAATATTATATTACTAGCTTTCGCTGTCATATTATTCTACTCTTTAATTAAGAAGAAAACGTAAACTTGTTAAATGTCCTAGTATAATTATTTCGACAACATAAAATGCTAAAAACTAAGAGAAATATTTCCTAATTTCGAAAACCGAGAAATAAAATAAAACACAAATAAATCGCGGTTTGCGTAGGACTTTGTATCCATTCTGTAACGCCCACTCGAGATATTTTTCAAAGTTTCAGCCCAATGCCTACTTTATAAAACAGGCTTATTTATTTATTATAACAATTTGGTATCAAAGCCCTGACATGAATTTATAAGATCTAGGGAGACTAATATAACAAAAGTATTGAGGTACACACAGTGAACAGTGGTAGTGAGAGCGCTTACTGTGTCGAGGGTTGCGGGTTCGCTTCCCGCTTGGATTCAACAGTGTCAATCACTACATAGTATAAAACAAAGTCGCTATTTTTGTCTGTTTGTTTGTCTGTTTGTCTGTGTGCTTAAATCTTTAAAATTACGTAACGGATTTTGATGCGGTTTTTTGTAATAGGTAGAGTGATTCAAGAGGAAGGTTTTATATGTAAAAAAATTCCCGAAATTCCCACGGGAACGGGCACTACGCGGGTAAAACCGCGGGGCGCTGCTAGTTACATTCATATAAGGTATTTGTGTATGTATATGTATTCATAATAGAAGCCGAAATCAAAAAAGTATCAAGCCCCTCGTCAATCTATGTAATTTAATCAAAAAACTTTCTTCCATAAACAGTTAGAAACTTTAAACAAAGAATGCTAACGAGATTTCTACGCGTGTGCACAACTCATTCCCGTGGGAATTTCGGGATTTATTAGCTTTTCATTTTTGTTCTTGATTATGACTGAGATAAGTAAACATTCAAGACTGACGGCGGCTCTATAACTCTGACACCAGGATTGGTCAGGTTGACCATCCACTCGATAAGAAGAAGACTGACGGTCAAACAAACATTTCAGCTTTATCATATTAGTATTTTTTTAATGTAAAGTATTAGCCTGTAATGTCCCACTACTGGACAAAAGCGTGGGCAAAATATCCCACTGCAGTTATCAGTACAGTGCGGAAAATTAGACGTAATTAACACTCCTGCTTAATGTGGGTTAGTGTTAAGTATTTGTGAGGATGTATGTATGTACGAAATAAATCCTATCCTACTAACTAATATTATAAATGCGTAAGTTTGTTGGTATTTTCGTTTATCGTTCACGCAAAAACTGCTCAACGGATTTGGATGAAACTATACAGTAATATAAGTTATACATCAGACTAACACTTGGGATACATTTTATCCTGAAAATCCCGCGGGAACGGGTACAATGCGGGTAACAGCGCGGCTAGTGTCTTAATAAATGCATAGAAATATTATACAAGTATTGATTAGAATATTACCAAACTTGACTCAATATCACTGAAATAAATCTATATTTTAAAAGAACGAAGTTCAACCTGTCGGAGTCAGCTTGAATTAATCCCCAGGGTTGGTACCTGAAACTATTACTGTGGACATAATATGCCCGCTTTCAGGGTGTCATCATGAATAATTCAAAGCACGCTGTGGCAACCCTACCTGATGACGTGGCTTCAGTTAAAACTAGATTTTATATTCATTTTTAGTTCGTCTGGTTTTTGATTTTGTGAAATTAGATTTCTAATATTTTAAGATCGGGATTGAATTTGGGATCGCGGTTCCAATTTCAATTTAGCTTGTTCGTAGTTTTTTAATGAATTTTGAAGTTTGTTACTGACGCAAAGAGTTAAGTTTGAAGGAAAGTGTTTGCGTCTGATTAGAATTTAGTGTTTGGTATTTTAAAGTGAGATTTTCTTTTTTGAGATTATCTTTGTATTTTGTAATAAGTGAAGAACATATTTTCTGTAAAGACATATTATTTTGAATTGAAACTACGGTTACAGATACATACCGCTTTTATTTTACACTAGCAGCGCCCCGCGGTTTTACCCGCGTTGTGTCCATTCCTGTGGGAATTTCGGGATGAAAAATAGCCTTTGTTACTCGTGGATAATGTAGCTTTCGAATGGTGAAAGAATTTTTAAAAACGGTCTGGTAGTTTTTGAGCCTATTCATTACAACCAAACAAAGTTTTTCTCTTTATAATATTAGTGTAGATTTTTATCTGACGTTTCGGCCCCTTTACGGGAACCGTGGTCACAGAAATTCAAAATTAGTAGTGTTCCTCTAAACTTTCAAATCCTATGTCGATACACATTGTTTACAATCCATAGATCTATAGACGTTTTCTGAGACTAAATTTTCCTATATTCAGTATTTATCCTCATTTCCCTTCAGGGGGTATCTGACTCATAATTCAAACAAAAACAAGCAAACAAAAATAGACTTTATTTATACACCAATAAAGATTATCACACCCCAATCGACATGGGCAGATATCCAAACACTTCAATATTAATCAAATAATAATTTTAATAATGGCGTCGATCCGATAACGAATGACAGATTAATGTTATCGCCAATTTGGTTGCGGGTACTATTTGGGTTGCGGCTTCACTATATTATTAATAAGCGAAACATAATTCAATAAGTTTTACATACTATGACTAGCAGCCGGTTTAACCCGCGTTGTGTCCTTTCCGTCTGTTTTAATGTGTGATACTCGCTTCCTATCGTTAGTTTGAATACGATTATCTCAGAAACTACCAAATCAATTTGAATAATTATTTCTGAATTAAATTTTTGTAATGGAACCCTTGTTCGTTTTGCGATGATGACGAAAGAGCGAAGTGGAGGAGAAAAATAAGGAAGGCTGACCCCACCACCATGTGGGACACTTATCCAGGAAGAGAGAGAGATAGTAATGGAACCCTCGTTCAAGGGAAAGGTTATATAGGCTATTTTTCACCCCGAAATTCCCACAAGAACGGGCAAATCCGCGTGTCTCTGCTAGTCTATTATAGCAACGCACCGCAAGATATAAGATAGGATCTTGGGAACTTAAACTAACCTAATTCAACAAACTAAGCACTTAGCTTATTTTAACCCATTAGTTGTGATGGTAGCGTCTCTATTTAACGCTAATGTGCTTCGATCGGGACCAATGTATCTGAAACTAGGTCTCAATTACTACTACAAGCTTATATCACGAAGAAAGCTTTAGGCGATCTAAATCTCTTTTGATTGAAAAGTTTTTTTGTACCAAAGAGTTAGATTACGTCAAGTTTAATAGTGCGATTACTGTAAAAATACTAAAAGGCCCTTAAATGTTATTAATCCCTTTTTGCCATTAAAACTGCACTGATCAAACACTTTAAAAAACTACGGAACGCGAGCAAAGTTAAGGGCGAAAGCTAGTTTATATAATAACAAATTATTTAAGACGAAGTGGTAAGACCAGAAGCGTAAAACATCGCGAAAGAGTTGTGTTAGAAACAGTTTTTGGATATCAACCGCTAAAATTTATGGAATGATATTCCTACTGTCGTAAAGGTAAAAATATGCTTTGTATTGTTATACACTTCGAAACACGATTAGAGTGATTTGCCTCGATAGAAAAAAATCGTGAAAATCGTAAAAAATCGACATTTTATTGAAATTTTACAGTTTCACGGCGATTGTAAAGAAAAAACAAGTACAAAATTTATATTTTCATAAACCTTACATCAAATCCCATATGGTAGTACAGATGGTTTTTCTCTAAATTGAAGTTAGTTTATTCAATGAAATAAAACATAATTATAGCGCTCGCGTTGACGGTGCTCTAGTCACTCAGTCGGCCGCGGGGCCTTGTTGGGAGTAGACACGTACTGCTTCGTCGCGCACGCTCGCTCTGTACGAACATCGCAAATAATATCTTAGGTGCAGCGCAGACGACAGACTATCCGTGACGCACTTTTTAGTCTGTGAAAATAGAACCTATGTAATTATATGCAGTAACGCACACAACGCGCAAAAAGTCCGGCGCACATAAAATCCGTGTAGCTGACCCGGCGAACTTCGTACCGCCTTAGTGAATGACATTGACATTCGTTACGCGTGTTTTTTTAAATATGCAAAATTAAATGTATATTTTTCAATATTTCTGAGAGATTTTCTTAATATTTTTTTCCGTAAGAACCTTTTCCTAATAATAACAAATACAACAAAAAAAGAATTAATGAAATCGGTCCAGCCATTCACGCGTGATACCGTGACCAAGGAAAACAGGTTTGTCCCACTGCTGGGCAACAATATTTTTAAATGAAATTACCCGAAGGTTCGACACATCTGACCTCCTACATTGACAGTGTCAAATCTTGACATAACTTTGTTTACATAATTGATCTGGGATTTTGAAACATGGTATAGTAATGCAGAATTCTCAACAAATACAATGCCTTCTCAACAAATTCAATGAATTCTCAACAAATTTAACTTTAAAACAAGATGAACAAGAAGACGAACCAGAGGGTTCGCCGCCATCTTGTTTAAAAGTTAATTTTTTTAGTTTTTCTGAAATAACTCGTTAATTTTCAACTTTAGAGCAAAAATGGTCCTATCGAAAGTTGTTGGAAATTTAATTTTCCACAAGTTTGGCCATTATCATTTTTACGCTAGGATCAATATTTGCAGTGTTATACTACCAAGTTTATCCTAGCGTAAAAATTTTATTAAATTTTACGAAAAAATTTAACTTTAAAACAAGATGGCGGCGAACCCTCTACCGGGATTAGTTCGAAAATCGAGATTTATACTCCCAACCACCCCCCCCGTGACGTTTAAAAAATAAATCGCTCCCTGGATTTTTTTTTATTTAAATGTCTGCCCCGACTGCGCTAAGATAACAATACCGATATTACCGATAACACGACAACTCATTCATACTGATGAAAAATAAATTGGTATCTGTAAAAGACAATACCGATAGCCGATCAAGTGTACGGGGACCCTTATTAGATTTCCAGTAACATAAATTTATAAAAGTGACAGGTCCGCGAACATAAAGCGCGGGGGGAAGATACCTCACCCCTCACAAACGCGATGAGCGTGTTCACACGTCGTCTTAAGATCAATATATCAATGCAATATTTTTTGCATTGATAGCCACAAATAGGTTTTATAGGTTAATAAGACTACTTTCCATTGCAATTTTTTCACGGGAATGGTAAAACCACAGATCACAAAAACTAAAGGGGTAAACCATAGAAACCATAGAACCATATACCATAGGAACATTAAGTTATGGGCGGCCGACGTCGGGTGCTGTTAGTTCAGGTAACATTTAAAACAAAAATGAAAATTTAACGAAAGTTATTGAATCGCGTTTAACGTTATAATTAACCCCAACTAATTAGTACACTTTTCAGTTTTCGTTGTTAAAATAATAATATGGATAAATTGTAATTACGTACCTTTTGCTTTTCATTTTAATTATAAGAAAGTAATACCGAATTTTCATTGAAAATGATAATTAATTTGTTATTCATAATTCTTTATTAATGTTGAATACGAATCGGGCTTAGATTGGTAAGATTAAGGTTGGTTTGCATAAGAACCCTTTAATCTATTAAGTCCCTAAATATGTGAAACAAAAGCAAGTTATATCTTATTTTGAAGTAAAAACTACGTTTACGGATACGTATCGTCCCACTGTTGGGCAAAGGTATCCTCTATTCCCGCCACTCTGCTCGATGTAGGGCTATCAAATTGTCATTTTCGGGACTCCGGGGTCAGATTTTGATGGCACGTCGAATGTTTAGTTTCTCTCGATGCTTATGGACCAGTGCCGCCCACTGTTCCTTAGTATATATCTTCTTCTTCTTCATCGAGTGGGTGGCCAAACTGACCAATCCTGGTGTCAGAGTTATTGAGCCGCCAAAGGCCTCTGACATGGCTCAAGTAACGACTACTACATACCTATGTACAATATTACTAGCTGATCCGGCGAACTTCGTACCTAAGGCCATTTTTTATTATTTTAACCTTCTCCTGACAATAATGAACACATACAAGAAAGATTTATCCAATTTGGTGCAGTCGTTTGGAAGTTATGCGCGTACAAACATATTGGTGATTCATTTTTATTTATATAGATAGATTATGTTCTCTTTAATAAACCTTATAATATCACCCCAGAAATCTAAGGTCGGTTCATGATTTATTGTCAACAGTGACACCAACTGCCTCATTCACTTGACACATCAGGATTCCCCGTCTGACCCACATCATCCCAATGTTTTGTTTCACTCATATTCCTGTTACGCCACTTGCCAGATATAACCTCTTTATTTCTTTGGCGAGTTTTGGTTTTTGTAGGAGACTATTATTCTATACGTACTAGCTCTGCGGTTTCACCCGCATTTATTCAGTCAATGCTTACCGTTTAAACCTTCCCTGGACTTTCATGAATATTTCAAGACCAATATTAGTCAAATCGGTTCAGCCGTTCTCGAGTTTTAAGCAGACTAACGAACAGCAATTATTTTTTATTCATCTATATATATAAAAATGAAACCCGATTTCCTTGGTCAAGGCATCACGCGTGAATGGCTGGACCGATTTCCACGGTTTTGCATTCGTTGGAAAGGTCTCGGGCTCCGTAAGGTTTATAGGGAATAAAAATCTCAAAATTCCCACGGGAACGGGGGCGCTGCGGGTGAAACCGCGGGGCACAGCTAGTATAGAATATAATGAATGCTCATAAAATAATATTAGAGAGAGGTCAATGACGAGGTACGAAAAATAGACCTCTATACTAATATAATAAAGCTGAAGAGTTTGTTGTGACGAGCTTATCGGGAAACTACCAATCTATTCTTATACTTATACTAGCTGTGCCCCGCGGATTCACCCGCAGCGCCCCCGTTCCCGTGGGAATTTTGAGATTTTTATTCCTTATTTTTCTTATATAAAAACCTTGTCCTGACAATAAGGAACACATTAAAAAAAGAATCATCCAATTTGGTGCAGTCGTTCTGAAGTTATGCGCTTACCAACAGATTCAGCGATTCATTTTTATATTATAGATTATAAAGAGGCAAATCACTGTTTTATTCATAAACGCTCTTTGACTAAAACACTGTTATGAAGTGTTTCGTCTCTATTGCTCTTTGGGAAATAGCGTATGTCGGAAAGAGAAAAACCATTTGATAGCTGAAATGCTGTACATAAGCGTTTATGAAAGGCTCTTGGTAATTAGACCAGTTTAGGCCCATCCCGTAGCCAGATTTGGTAGCTAGCTACGAAATGAGAAAAGTGTTTTCCCATCTTGTAGCTAGCTACTAAATGGGAACGATCTATTCGGTAGGTTAGGGTTATTTTATTTTTTTTACTAGTTAAAATCCTAAATCTTGGACTTTCGAATTCCTATTTCGTAGCCAGCTTCGAATCGGGATTATTTCTCCCATTTGGAAGCTAGCTACCAAATCTGGCTACGAGATGGGCCTAAATCATTAGACCAGGCCCAGTTAGACCATAATTTTGACTTACAACGTAGCACATTACTTCCTAGTTATTTTCAAACATTTTCAGTTCGCATAAACACCCATTGTGTCTTGTACCTTCTAAATAGTATTCAACAAACACAAGGATCATGTTTCATTTGACCCCTGCGACCGAAACGTAGCGGTAGAGGCTCTAGCGCCCGTCCATTCTGACAGTGACGTGAAAACAAAAGGATTGCTTTTCTTGTCGATGGTTTAACAATGTTCCTTTATGAATACTCACATATACCTACAAAAGGCGCATTGTGGTTATATATAGCCTATTATAGTCATAACATTATGTCGGAGGTCTAAAAACTTCGACACCCGGATTAGCTACTGACTTACTCAAAATGAATGAATCTATATATATAAAAATGAAACCCGTTTTCCTTGGTCAAGGCATCACGCGTGAATGGCTGGACCGATTTCCACGGTTTTGCATTCGTTGGAAAGGTCTCGGGCTCCGTGAGGTTTATAGGGAATAAAAATCTCAAAATTCCCACGGGAACGGGGGCGCTGCGGGTGAAACCGCGGGGCACAGCTAGTTAATAATATAGACTGACATTATTATCAGTCATTTGTGTCCCATTGCTGGGCAAAGGCCTCTCCCCATTCCTTCCATGTAGGGATAAACAGGGTGTTCTGTGCCACTTCTCTCCAGTCTGACATATTTGCGAATAAAATTGATTTTAGTCAGTTTAACCACAGTTGTCAATACTCTACTCGTAAGCTGTAAGTCGTGTAAGTTAGCGGCCTTGTCTAGTGTTGGAGTTATTAGACCACTTCATAACCTCAGACATGATCTACCAATTGGAACAACTGGGACCAAAAATTTAACGTGCCCTCCGAAGCACGATGGCGCTCAGACAGAAATGCCACTATTGGTCACCTGTCTAAGAAAGGGCCGAGCTACATCTTAATTTACTCGTACAATCGCAAAGAGCTTAGTCAAGCTATACCGCGTCATCCCTGTCTTCAAACAAAACAATTTATTTCCCAAAATTACCACAAGAAAAGGGTCCGCGTTGATACCACAGAACGTTTTGTAGTATCCACACAAAAACATGAAATCCAAAAACCCTTTTCAGGTTCCCATCACTACATATTATAAAACAAAGTCCTCGGCCGCGTCTGTCTGTCTGCTTGTTCGCTATAATCTCAAATACTGCAGCACGGATTTTGACGCGGTTTTTTTAAATAGATAGAGTGATTCAAGAGAAAGGTTTTTATGTATAAAATATCCCGAAATACCCACGGGAACGGGCACAACGCGGGTAAAACCGCGGAGCGCTGCTAGTT
This sequence comes from Cyclophora punctaria, assembly GCA_951394245.1. NCBI lineage: Eukaryota > Metazoa > Arthropoda > Insecta > Lepidoptera > Geometridae > Cyclophora > Cyclophora punctaria. Next base: position 6,391,390 of record OX596190.1, read on the forward strand.
TACCATAAAGTATGCATACTATCACAGTTAAACAAAGTCGGTAAAAAACTTCAAAAGTGAATAGAAAATTAGGAGGTTTTCTTGTTTATGAATAATTTATATGTACAATAAGGAATTGACGTTGTTGAGAATGTGCTTTATATTATGGATGGTAGAGTTGTTTTTTGTGAAGCGAATCCGGTCAGGTCAGGGTAGGGATTAGCCAGCGTCTTTGATATTGGGGTCAATGTAAGAGATGGTTTACATTAAGCTGGACTATTCTTTATCGGGACGTCATAAATGTCGTTTTTGTGGCTAAATTGACGTTCAAACAAAAATTTAGGAATTCAAGATTGTTCCTTGAATGAGGGTTTTGTAAAATGCTAGCAGTCCCGGCGAACTTCGTACCACCATATGTTTTTTAATATTTTCTTTCACACAAACCTCGTGAAAATAACAAACAGAAAGATTTATCCAATTTGGTACAGTCGTTTAGAAGCTATGCATGTAAAAAAATCGGTGATTCATTTTTATTTTTATAAGGATGTAGATTATTTTTAATCCAGTAAAAAGTTCTGAAGCAATGCATCTCTTAAGGTGGGTATTGATCTACGTTACAACCGAACGTTACAAGGCGTAATGTTACGTGTTACACAGCGAGCGTTGTGCAGTAGTTGTGCACAAGGAAACACGAAGCTCACAGCGAGCAAGGCATGGTATTGACAGTTAATGTAACATTCATTACATCTGGTAACGTCGGTCAGTACTATGGAAGAGCGAAATTAATTAATACTTTATTTACTAATAAGATATCAGTATAATAAGTATTTATAATACTATACGAGTTTACTCAGAGTGATCAATATTTTTTTTATCAAAATTTAAAATTGTAAATTGTATGTTGTATGTTGTGCCACAAGTACTTATATGTACATCTCCAATAAGTATGTTTATTACTAGCAGCGCCCCGCGGTTTTACCCATGTTGTGCCCGTTCCCGTGGGAATTTCGTAATTTTTTATACATATAAACCTTCCTCTTGAATCACTTTATCTTTTTAAAAAAACAGCATCAAAATCGGTTGCGTAGTGTTAAAGATCTAAGCATACATAGGGACAGACAGCGGAAAGCGATTTAGTTTTATACTATGTAGTGATTAGGGTAAATTTTATCGGAACAACATAATGTAAACTAACTCTTATAAGGTTCTTGAATCTAGCGAGGATCTAATGGAATTATAGTGGTTGGCTTTATGGAACGGAAAATAATAGTGCGTGCAAAGGAAAACTGTGTTCGGAGCCAATTATTTAGGTAACTTTTCTTTGAGCACACGGCGGGCATTGTTATAATGTATTCTACTGATATTATAAATGCGAAAGTTTGCGAGGATGTATGTATTGGATGTGTGTGTTTGTTACTCTTTCACTCAAAAACTACGCGACGGATTTGGATGAAACTTTACAGTAATATAGGTTATACATCAAAATAACACATGGGATTAATTTTATCCCGAAATTCCCGCGGGACCGGGTAAAAGGCGGGTTTCGCCGCAGGGCGCAGCTAGTACAGTCAGCCAAAAATGTGGTCTACCACCCTACGGTTGAGATTCATTTGAACGTCATGAAACAACAAGGTCAATTTTCATTTAATAATAGAGGTCCAATTAAGTCACCCAATGATGTCAAATGTCAGGCATCTCAGATAACAGACAAAACGTCATAACATAATTGTGCATAGAAAAGTCAACCTTAGCGATCGTTACATCTCGCAGAAACTTTTGTCAAAAGTGGTAGACCACTTTCTTGGCCGACTGTACTAATATAATAAAGCTGAAGAGTTTGTTTGTTTGAATGTATTAATCACTGAAACTACACATCTGATTTGAATGATTCTTGACACGTGCTGACAAGCCTGTTAGAACAGTGGCAGTGAGAGCGCTTACTGTGTCGGGGATTGCGGGATCGATTCCCGCCCGGAGTCAACAATATTATGTGAAGACATAGTTGGCGACGACGTCTGGGTGTCAATTATCTATTCTTATAAAGTATTTATGTATGTGTATGTAGTAGTATCAGTGAGTTAAATTCCATAATACAAGCTTAGAGCTTACTTTGGGTCTAATTAACCGTGTGTGAATTAGTCCGGGTGTATTATTTTAATTTCATAATACATTCTACTAACAACATACTTAAAAAAGCCACCTTTACGACCTTTGAAAACCTCATAATGATAAAAGCCTGAAAAATTTGGTCCACAACACTGATAAAATAATTTTCTTTTATATTTTCCTTTGCATTCGTTCTTTTGTTATATATTTTTGTTTGGACTGACTTTTCAGGGTAGCGAGGATGATTTTTATGCGTACAATAGGGTTTTACTGTTGGGTGTTCAGTTTTCTTTGTAAACGTTTATCTGAGGAGGCTCTTTTTTGGGTGTTTATGAACTTGGGATACTGTGTAATGGTTCCGCTTCGATGGAGAAGAAGGAATTCGTTGTTTATAGTTAGGTTTTGCATCAATAGATAGATATATCTACGCAAGTAAAAAAGTATTACCGCTACATTCATAACTAAAATCCTGTTTATAAGTGTTTATCTCTTTTGCTCTTCTCTTTTAGCCTGCAATGCCCTAGCCAAACTGAGGACAGTCTCACAAAGTGTTTTTTGTGAGATGTTGTCCCCACCGGGAATCGAACCCAGAACCTCCGGATCGTGAGCCCAGCGCTCAAACCACAAGACCACGGAGGCTGTTTTATTTTATTATGAACTAAACGACGCGCCGTCTGGCCTCCAAAGTTCTACTCTCTCTCACAAATATAATTATTCAATAATACTTTTTCATTTGACACCCTTTCAGTCCAACTAACCCCGACTTCACCGTTAAACTAAACTCGACCAGTTCAACTAAATCCTATTTCAAGAGCAAAACTGAAAACAAAACTTCAAAATTGATTCACTAAAACCGAGTTATCTTAAGTCTTGTCTTAAGTTGATCTTGGTTCAGGATGGAAACGGTGAATTTGGACCAAATTCGTTCCGCTGAGAACGTTAAAAAACACCTCTCTCTCTCTCTTCCTGGCTATGTGTCCCACATGGTGGTGGGATCAGCCTTCTCTATTTTTCTCCTCCACTTCGCTCTTTCGTCGACGTCGTCATCGGAAATCTTGCACTCAGCCATATCCTTGGACACTACATCCGTCCACCTTGTCTAAAAAACACCTACTCGATGCAACAACATAATCGAATCCATTCAATTCCATCGTATCGAGTTCCACGTGTTATTGGTAAATCGATCTTCGGATTGTGCTCTCATTCTGAACGCTTATCAATTAATAGGCGTTCGAGCGATGCGTATATTTGATATATTACAAAGCGTTGAGGGGCTCACGATTTCTGATCAAGTTGTTTTGCCGTTTAGAAGAGGGTATTGGGTTTATTGAGCGTAATTTTCGTGAGTACTTATTGACAAGCCTGATGGCACAGTGGCATGTGAGAGCGGTTACTGTGCCGGGGGCTGCGGGGTTTATTCCCACCCGAATTCAATATGTGCAGTCATAGTTGTCGATGATGACGTCTGGGTGACAATTATATATTAATATAGAACGAATTTGTGTATGTATATGTAGTAGTAGCTATTAGTTAGATTATATAATACAAGCTAAGAGCCTAGTTTGGGTCTAATTAGCCGTGTGTGAATTTGTCCGGGCATTTATTTATTTATTTATGTACCGTCACATAGTTATGTCAACCTTTACTATTTTTGGTAGCCACTAAAGCTACCCTATACGAACTCCCCTTCCCCAAACAAAAAACAGATCCCAGATAATACAGTCATTTCATATCAGTAGTTTGAATCGCTACAAGTAATTTAATAATACATTAGCCACATTTATAACGCTTTTCACCTGAATTCGTTGTTAAATGTGTATTTGTGGCAGGGTTTCCCAACCTTTGGTCCGCAGGCTCGGGGGGTCTAAAAATAAAATATAGTTATGTGAATTTTCAACGATAGATAGATAGGGCGATAGTGGCATTTCTATCTAAGTGCTACCGTGCTGAGGGCACGTTAAAATGTCGGTCCCGGTTGTTAATCGGTTAATCATTAGACCATGCTGGGAGCCCTGAGGCGGTCTAAAACTCGACACCAGGATTAACTAACCTATCCTACTCGAACTTACTTATTGTATATTAGTACTAGGGGTCTACTCTAGATAAAGTTTGGGAACCTTTGCTCTACGGGAACTATCGTTAATCATCCAGGCAGTAACAAATAGTTCAAAAAGTTATCGAACGAACCGATTGTAAAGTTACTTGATTATCGGGATTGCTTGTTACCATGTAGTATAGTTTGACTGCGTTGGGTAAGTTGCCTACCTAGAACATATGAGACATGGTAGGGACCATCCATAAAATACGTCACACGTCAATTTCATGACCATTTGACCCCTCCCCCGTCTATGTCACAACTGTCACATTTGTAAGACCCCTAATGTGACGTCATATACCTATTTCAGAAATTCACACCTTGATTTATTAAAAATCTGTACTGCCGTTCCGAAATAATTTTGACTATTGGTTTGTTACTATTTTTATTAGTACGCGTGAAACGAATAGATAATATTATATTTTTAAAAGTAACATTACTTTATCCTGAGACGTAAATTATGGAGAGATACGATAAGTTGTACCATTTGCTACTACTTATTATGACGGGAAAATTGAAGAAGGAAATATTGTTTACGTAACATCCGGGAACGGAAAAAACGAGTTATTTCGTCTCACTAAATACCGCGATGAATATGCCAAAGTGATTGCCAAGCTTGTCTAATTGAAGTCACCTGAAGAAGAAGTAATTTCGCTCGACTCTAGTCTACTTGAACCAAAACGTATGCCCATTATAACCTCAGGGAGAATAAAAAATTATATAATTTTGAAGTCAAGCGTGAGTTGAGCCTGGTTAAAAAAAATATGCAGATGTACACTCACTCTGTTGCGTTTGGATTGTTTCAATCCATATTGAACACACAAAGTTAAAAATGTTTATTCAGTTTTGGCTCCACAAGACCTCCTTTGAACGTACCACCCATTCGGAAGAATATCCGCAGAGAAGAATGGGCAAGAAACTCTGCTGGTTATTTTTTGTTACGGTTTATAACACATTTCAATTCAAATTCAAATTTATTTATTTGGCCATAATTTAACTAAATACATTACACCCTGTTAGGGCATAACAAACTACTTATAAACTTAAAAATGTATACTAATATAATACTTAAGATTACATATCAAAAATCAGTTTGTGTTGCAGAGTGCAAGAATATTCTTGCATCTGCAATACATAAATAAAAATGAGGTGAAATTTTCTCAGAGTAGAGAGTCATATGACTCCAGACATCTTTCTCCTCAACGTAATCAACAAAATAAAGCATTCAAATTGCCAATCTTCTGATATAAAGTCAGTTATTAGTATCAACCATAAATGTCAACACAAGCAAAGTAATGCAAAGTTAAAACTATTTACGTAGTAAAATTTATGCGGAAGAGGTAATTTCAATATCTATCGCCCAGATTTGCATCACAAAACGTCCATAATTGGGGTCATTAGAAACTAGGGTACAAGCTTATCGACTGCTTCAGTGATTTATATTTTAACGGCGCTATTTTCCTCTTATTTATTTAAAGAATAATTACTACTAGATAACGTGCAATGTTTGATAAGCAACGTGCAGCTCGCCCCTTTGGATGGGTGGCCGGTAGTAGCATTTCTATCTGAGCGCTACCGTGCTTCGGAGGGCACGTAAAGCAGTCGGTTCCGGTTGGTTCAATTGTTAGACCATGTCGGAGGCCTTTAGGCGGTCTAACTCCGACACCCGGATTGGCCACTAACCTACTTGAAATAAAATTTCTACTAGATGTTTCGCGCGGTGGTTCCACCCGCGATCCAATAAAAAGTGACGGGTCCTTGCTTTATTTTGAAACGGATTATTGAATCGCCTGTGTTGAACAAACACCTGTCAATTATAATTTATAATTACATTTGATAGATCCAAAATGATAAAAGACATATTTAAAATCGTTCATTGATGCGACCCTAGTTCAACAAAAAGCATTATTTTGAAACTTTCGCTTGTAAACTCGCTCAGTCACGCTTATCTCTGCCATGGGACTCAAATTGATTACCGCCATATTTTAAAAACCCAAACTTTCCTCAGCCATTATTTACCGCCACGACACATCCAACTTTTAAAAATAGAACACAAACAAACCTATTTATCATTAAAAAACATTTTCCGTTTAACCCGTACCACAGACTAATGCCACAGGAGTAAAGAAACGGAACAGAGACAAAGCTTCATACAACCGCGCCGCCGTAGGTACACCACTACAAGCATACGGCGCATGTGTGCGTGTCAACCGGCCGCTGTGTCGCGTACACGCGCCAACGCGCCGCCACTGGATAAAACCGGTTTACGCTCACTCGGCTAGTTGACAAACGGAGGGCCTGCATAACGCGTGTTTTATTAGATTGTGTTCAAATAAAAATAGTTTTATGTTAAATATATTGTAAATAGTTATACAACAAAAAAGTTTCGCGAATATTTTGATCTCGACATAAATATTGTAAATGTTGGTAATGATATTCTTAAACGAGTACAAGATTGTAAATTTAATATGCCATGTGATTGCTTCCCAATCGATTATTTAAAAAGACTTTTTATCAGATTCAGAATTTACCATTCTATCAAAAGGTACAACAAATTATTAAAATGCAAAAATTATAAAAAAAAAATATTTAGAGTCAGTAATTTGTAAATATTAATATCTTACCTTATCTTATTTAAATACCAAATATACATACCTTATGTATGTACATGTTTCTTAATAAAAAGTTCATAAAAGTTAGTTTATTTTATTTTATTATTTTTTGCCAACCCTACTAAAATAGGTAAGAATTTCGCACGCTCCCTAGAAGCTTTGTCTCTGTTCCGTTTCTTTACTCCTGTGCTAATGCTGCGAATTTGTCACCCAGAAATAGAAACAAAAATTATGTTTTATTACTAAGACAACCATTTTGTTGCTCGTAAAAATAATAATTAAATTGCAAATGGCGTCGCGTTACGTCATTGATTCTGTTTAAGGGGTGGTATAAACGATGGTTATCTATCGCATTGCCTTAACCGTCAGTTAATGGGTACTTAGAATACTAACGTGTTTCATTTTGATAGCATTTTGTAAACATTGTTAGTTTAATTAACCTTTTTTTTGTTATTTTATGTTAATTTCTTTGGCACATAACACAAAACTTAAATTTAAATCACTTTTTTTAGGCGCCACACGTTGCTTAACTTAAGTAAAACACAAAAAAATGAACTAATTAGGTAATGAAATAAAAGTAAAAATAAAAAAAACAAGTTTAAATAAAATACATGAATGAAATTAAGAATATAATAAGAATAATAACCTAATTATCATCTCATTATAATAACACACGTGTGTTTTCCTAAAATTTTACATTCAGTCTTAATTGGAATAATAAAATAATCAATAGTAACTCGTAATCAAATATAGAATCCATAGTGAAATAGGTTATAGACTAAATCAAAGTCTATAGAATTGGCACTACAATAGTTACATTCCTGTACAATCCCGAGTATTTGAAATATGTATACTCTTGCCTATTATAATATTACAATAAGCGAACTACAGAGTTTCTAGACGCCCAGCATACACTAAAACTGCAATTTCTTGTTCCTTGGTCATGCAGAAGCCCTTATAAGGATCTGAATCATTTTGAAATTAAATTTTCTACCTAGAAAATAGTACTTTTGTAATATATTTGTCGGTAATAAAGTTATACGGCTAGCATAATTACTGGGGTACCTAAATGTTCAGTAGATTTTGGGTCATATTTTAATAATAAACCACTATTTAGTGAACCAAAAGTATTTATTTATAATCTTATAATACTATTCACAAAATAATATCACACAAGTCATGACTCTCATACAATTATTTTTCATAAACAAAGTTTTAAGTACAGAACAAAGTGCCTTGGTCTCGACGCGGCCGTTATTTTACTGGCCGTTTCGCGGTCATTCCTTCTTTACCGAGAACTCAAACGACGCTTGCTATCTGTCTTGCTCTACATAAACGCGTTTTTAATATGATAGACTAAGCCAAAAGTAGTTTTATCGCTGTGTTTGCACATTAAACATGTGTGCGTAGACAGCGCCCCTGAAAGGGTCGCACCACAGAAGCGGACTTTTGACGTGCGACCCGTTGCGGGGTTGGCCACAGTTGAGGGGTTATGTAAGGACTAAGACCAAATAAGATGTCAATACTAAACGAGAACTGTTCAATGAAGCATGCCAAATTACACCCAGTGTGTATACGTCAGTTTTAACTACGTTTTTAATAAGTTGCGTTTTGAAATATATTTAAAAAAAGCGAAGTGTATCCGTAAACGTAGTTTCAATTCAAAACTTTGATTTCTGCACAGTTTTGATGAAAACCTTTGTTCTTGCGACCCAAGTTAAGCTCGTATAATCTGGGGGCACGGTAGTGCCCCCGCCAAGACGAGCCAAGCGAAGCGCAAGCGCAAGGGCACTACCTACCTTTTCTCGAAGCGCTTCGTCGTATTTTTGAACCTTCATAACTTGAGTTTGGGTTATACCAGATAAACAAAATTTTCAGGATATAATGTCAGTGGTAGACTTAATAAACCTCTAAAGTTTAAATTGCATAGCTCTTATACTTTAGATTTTATTGATATCTAAAATACCCCGATTTCGTCACTCACTCACTGATGATCAACAAAATTCTTAAGGTACTTCCTGAAGTCCTAGAAAACTGAAATTTGGTATGTAAGCTAGTATTAGTACCCAAACAACAAAAAAATCCTAAAACTTGGAACTTTTACCCCCCAACCCCTTAAACTAGGGGGTGAAAGTTTGTTCGAGACTTCCGCAACTTTTGACGCTAGAGGTCTGAATGCGGCCGCGGAGGGGTAAAAATCTGAAATAGGGAAACTTAATTCCCTATTTCCTGCTTGAGATCTGAAAATTATACACAAGTACATAGAACACAAACTTTTCATCAAATCAAAACATTATCCTACCCATAAGTACTTAGATATGAATAATATTACTACACTTCACTTCGGTAAGTGTTTATTAATCAACCTATACTTTTGAACATAAGCATCGTAAGTATAGTATGCGCCAACGCCCGCCGCCTGCCCCCTCGTCCCCGCGCAGTAGCTAAAAATAATCGGCCCGTCAGCGAGCGCGGCACCCGAACGCGGGCAGACGCGCGAGGGCAGACGTCGTTGACGGTTGTCTCGTTGAATGAAAAATTTTCGGAATATTTCGGTGATTTAAAAGTTTGCTATCGCGGAGAAAAAAACCATTTGCCTAATATTTAATTGTTAGTAGTTTAGTAGGTAAAGGTTTAGATACTAGTGTTTTAATTTTTTTCATTGATAAAAAGTATTAGCATTACGTTTGCAATTTTCTCACAAATTTAATGAAGAAATTCAAAGATTGAATAAGTAGGTATTTGCAATTAAGTAGTATAGGTTAGTAGGTATAATATGTTTATAGTTGTTTATGTAGGTACGACTTAGTGAGAATAATTTGATACGTAGGTCATTGTTTAATTTTCATTGTTAATAGGTTTAACTTAAGTAGTTTAGGATTACGTACGGTTTGAATATTGTATAGTAGGTAGAAAATTACGATATTGATAGTTGTTAATCTAGTGTTAAAAATAATTTTGTGTAGGTATTTTAGAACTAGGTTTAATAGGCTTATCTACAGGTACCTATACCGCTCATTTCATTGACACTTGTCCAGTAGGTAGGTATAATTTACTTTAAGATTTAATTGAGAGGTTTAGTTTACAGTTTGGCATTACATAGCCTTGTTACTAGGTTAAGCTAGGGTATAGGTATTTCGTTACTTAGATACTGAACATGGATAGTGTAAAAGTTTTACATGAAGTGGAGCTGGGACCCCGCCGCCATCGTGTGGTTAATATGCCGGGAGACGGTTCCTGCCTCTTCCATTCCTTGACATATTTAATGCATGAACGAATAGACGTTGAGATGGCGTTGCAAGTCAGGACTGCTATTGTGCGATATGTTGTAGACCACTGGGACGAACTACAAGTGTATACTTGTACCGGCAATGGGGACACCTATCATGATTCCGATTCGTATTCACGGGATATGTTGAATAGCGCTACTTATGGTGGTACCTCCGAACTCATGGCAGCGGCAGCTATTTATCCATTCACCTTTGAAGTCTATCAAGATAATATTTTAAGAGGAAGTTTTTCTCGTATCGGTGGACCTGTGAAACGGTTGCAATTCAGTGGAAGTTCTATAAGTGGTCACTATGACGTCCTGGTTCCGATGCTTGTTTCTCAAACATCAAATAATAATACTGTTAGTTCTTTTAACGACACACATGTGAATACTGAAAACGACGTAGTTTCCGCTTCGAAAAAAGCAGGGAGACCTAAAAAAAATAAACGTGGAAGACCAAAAACTTCTGAATTAACACGAAATGCGCAATTTCGACAAGCCGCAGCCAAATACCGTAAAAATCATCCTGAAGAACGGAAAAATACAATTTTAAATTATACTCTATCGCATGCTGAACAACATCGCGAATCCGTTGCGCGATACTCGGCTTCACATCCGGAGGTCAACCGAGAGGCGGTTGCACGCTACTCGGCTTCACATCCAGAGGTCAACCGTAAGGCGGTTGCCAAATACTCAGCCTCTCATCTAGATGTTAATCGCGAAGCAGCTAGTCGAAAAAGATTAAACGAAAAATTACAGTTTAAGGTAAAAAATGTTGAGCAAATAATAAAAAGTTTAAGTTCTAAAATAAACGATAGACTGGAAGCAGAAAGACTTGTTAAATGGTCTCTTTACAATAGACAACAAACATTAGGTAGTCTTTTAAAAACGGCTGAAAAAATTAAGAATATATGTGTGTCAGCTTTAGAAAAGTTAAGAGAATGTCCGGATGTAACTGTTTATGAAAAACTTGCAATGTTTCTGGGAAAACTTGAGCATCGGAATAATCAAGAGCCATTTTATGGAGAGTACGCATATAAAGTTTACACTGATGATCAGAAGGCAATCGCTATTGATGAGACAGGCAAAGCTGTCTTTGAAAAAACAGAAAAGGATGGCAAAAGTTTAGTCTGGAGTTGTAATGACGCCATATGTGTATTGGATGAACAGTTACTTTTGAAACTAAAAAATATATTTGAAGAATTTAACTGTAAGTCACCAGCAGAGATGTATCCGCTATATTTGAATAATCGTCTCAAGGCTAATATTTCATACATTAACAATGTAAAGTCTCATTCTCCACGACTAAGAACCTTGATCAGAGAAATGTATCAGTTACAAAGTGATTGCGATACGTTAAAAGAAATTGATAGTGCATTAAAAACTGTGAACGTGGATAAAATAAAAGAATTAGGCGAAAATCACGTACCTGGGAGTGTAGCTGTTGAAAGTTTGGAACATCAAGAAATTATAGAAGATTCCATTATCAAAGAGTTTAAAGATGGATTTAAATTACTTTCTAAAAAAAGCTTAGATACACCTAAATTAGAATGTATGTCTTGTAATAAACTTTACTGTTCAAAGGATATTTCTAATCTAAATCGTTTACGAAAGCCTATTTCTACACATGTTTGGATACAGCTTATTGAATATTATAGTTCTAAAAACATAGACCATAGCTCACATATATGCCATACATGTCTTACAAAGGTTCGTGCTAATCAAACTCCAGCTACATGTGTTCTTAATGATTTGTTTGTCGGTACAATTTCATCAGAGATAAGCCAGTTAAATGATTACGAAAAGCTGTTAATACAGCGAGCAAAAGCTTTCCAAGTGGTTGTATCGATGAATCCAGTAGCCAACAAATCTTTGCCAAACCGAGAAATGGTGAAAAAATGTAAAGGCAGAACTTTTCATCTACCTTTGCCTTTAGAAGAAACATTGAATAAATTGCCAAAACCAGAAGATCCTTTAAACATAAACCAAGAACTTTACATAATGGTACGAGGACGACCAACAAAGTCTAAAATTATTTGGGAAGATATAGTTGACATCAATAAAGTCTATGCCGCACTCTGTTACCTGAAACAAGTAAACCCACTTTACTCTGAAATAAAATTACCGAATGTCCCTAATCATTTACTTCAAACAATTAATGATAACTTACAACATTTAATCGAAACAAGTAATAACAATCAGGATGAAAATAATATAAATAATTTAGATACACTTTTGACACAGATAACGGAAGATAGAAATTTAATAGATTACGAGCAATATACCATATATCCATTATATGAAAAAAGAAGCAACGCATTAATTTCAGATCTCTATCAAATGAAGACAGTTAATACAGTACCTATATATTCTACAGACAAGGATCTAGATGTAAAATGTTTTCCTTATTTGTACCCAGATGGAAAATACGGCCAGTTTCATACGCGACCACAGAAATTAACGTCAAGTGAATATATTAAAGCCAGATTGATGTCAAAACATTCACGATTTAGATTAGATCAACAATATTTATTTTATTTACTGCACGACACGAATGTCCGCCAGCTAAATTCGGGAATATTTTATAAAATGAATACAGTTAACCAAAAACAAAAAATAACTGCTGAACAATACTTACAGATGTTAAGTAATGATGAATTGGAAGGAGATCTGACTGCTATATTTGCTAGATTGAGAAACACTGAGCAGTACTGGAAAAAACCGAGGAACGACGTGAATTGCATGACGCAGCACTATGGACCAGCCACTTGGTTCCTCACTATGAGCCCATCGGAGTGGTTGTGGGATGACCTAAGAGAATACTTACTGGAAGTCAACTCGAGTGAGATGGCTAATAAGACAACAAGTGAACTAGTAGCCCTAGATCCGGTATCTACTTCTCGTTTCATTAATAATAAATTTCATGCAACATTGGATTTTCTCACTTCCGCCAGTAAACCACTAGGAGAAATAGAGCATTACTTTTGGAGGCGTGAGTATCAGTCTCGTGGAGCCCAACATTTTCATTTAATGTTATGGGTGAAAGGAGCTCCTGTGCTTCATGATTCGCCAATTGATGAGGTAGCAGCTTTTATTTCTAAGTATGTTACATGTGAAGTACCTAAAAAAAATCTTGCACCAACTCTTCATCAACGAGTCGTGGGATACCAAACTCACAAGCATAATAAATATTGTATGAGACGAAAGAAAACTAAGAAAGGATTTATATCAGTGTGTCGATTTGGTTTCCCACGACCCGTTAGTGATACTCTTACTATTAGAGATACAGCTGAATCAGTCGCGGCCAGAAAAGCTCTTTGTCCAAACAAACGCTTATATAATCTTGTACGCAAGAAGGAATCTGAGATGATAAATGATTATAATCCAGCTGTATTACTCGCATGGAACGGCAATATTGATATCCAATATGTAGGTGAAAAAACTGCTATACTGAACTACTACGTCACTAAATATACGACAAAATCCGAAAAGACACATGCGCTCGTTGATTTCGATGACATAAACTCTACAAAAAGCTTAAGAAGTCGATTATTTAACATCGGGCTAAGAATGTTGTCAAACCGCGAGTGCGGTGCATTAGAGGCCAGTGACACGTTATTGGGTATCCCATTGTATGCCACTGATCCCCAAACGACAATTAGGTGGCTAGATGTGAACATAAACCGTAATCGAAGAGTCAAGTCTAAAACAGAAATGACCATGCTGAACCCCGATTCCACAAACATTTATTACGAATCGTGGATAGACGATAAATATCCAGCTAGACCAGTAGAGTTAGAAAATGTTAACTTGTATAATTTTTCTAAATCCTATGATGTCGTGAAAACACGCCCGGTTTCTAAACAAGCAGAATATTATACGTTAGATGGAGAAAAGACTTATTTAAAGAAAAGAGACAGACCTTATCTTATAAACTTTTACTTGTATGATGTTGAGCAAATGCCCGAAAAATATTATTTTTCGATGCTTTTATTGTTTAAACCATGGCGTAACCTACAAGATTTGAAATTGGAATTTGAAACATATACTGAGGCTTTTAACTTTGCAAAGGATGATATGAAAAATGAACTGAGACATGTCAATTTACGCATTGAATTACAAAATCAGCTACAAAAGGGTTTCGAAAAAGTGGAATCTAAATTAGCCGAACTAAATGAAGAGATTGAAAATGAAGATGACGATATAGGTCCTGATAATCCCTTAGATTTTGAAGCACGTGAAGCGGTTAATGCCATGGATGATTTTAATAATATGAACAATGATAGAGATGAAAATAATTTAGATGAATTGATAAGTAAACTTAATAAAGATCAAAAGAGTGTGTTCGATATGGTGACGGAAACTATGTCTAATGAAAGCGAAATTCTTCGTTGTTTTATAAGTGGCACCGGTGGGACAGGTAAAAGTTTTATTATCAAAATTCTTAAGGTGTGGGTACAAAAACATTTAAATAAAAAAGTAGCTGTAGCTGCACCAACGGGTATCGCAGCCTTTAATGTTAACGGATTGACGATTCATAGGCTATTGCAATTGCCCGTAGAACACAAACAAACACCCAAATACAGGCCACTCTCTGACGAGGTTCTCCAAGTTCTACGGTCGGATTTGAAAGACGTTGTTTTATTTATCATCGATGAAGTATCTATGATATCAAATATAACTTTGGCTTACATACATATGCGTCTGGCAGAAATATTTAATACAATAGATGAAGAAAACGGGTGGTTTGGAAAACGACATATTGTGGTACTTGGAGATCTTTTACAGCTTCCACCTGTGAGGGAAAATTCGCCTTTTGTAAAACTGTCACCTCGAGAAATAACAAAGCTAATAGGTGCTCTTAATTTTCCGAATCTGTGGGAAGAACTTTTTAAATATCAGGAGTTAACACAGAACATGCGGCAGTTAAATGATATGAAGTTCGTTGAAATGCTTCTAAGAATTAGAATAGGAATCACAACAGAAGAAGACCGCCGCATATTATCACAACGTTTAATTACACTAAAATCAGGTTCTAACGAAGGTAGATTACACGAAATAGCTGAATTTCTTAGTCACCTTCCTGCAGATACAGTTTGTTTGTTGCCAACTAGAAATATGGCTCAGCAACTAAATGATGCCATGCTGCAAGCTAATCCTAATCCGGAAATTACACTTAAAGCCACAGATAGTGTCGATTGTCCGAGATATCTTGTGAAAAGGGCTCGCGAGTCCATAGAAAAGTATGAGGAAGATGCTTCTATGACAGCAGGTTTAGAAAAAACTATAGTTATTAAAAAAGGAGTGAAAGTAATGTTGAAACGAAATATAGATGTTTCTTTGGGTCTTGTAAATGGTGCTATAGGAATTGTTGATAAAGTAGAATGGGATTTAAACGACAAAAATAAAGCAAGAAGAGTTATTATAATTTTTAATAACGGTTTAAGACACGAACTAGCACCTGTAAAATCTAAATTTGAAATTATCAATAGAGCATTCGTTCACCGAGAACAGTTCCCAATATGTGTCGCGTATGCTATCACGATTCATAAAAGTCAAGGGCTAAGTTTAAATAATGCTCTCATTGATATCGGGTCATCCACATTCTCTTGTGGGCAGGCTTATGTAGCCCTCTCTAGAGTGACTAGTTTACAAGGTGTTCACCTTATAAATATAGACTTCAGTAGTATTAAGGCACAACAGACTGCGATAGTCGAATATAATCGTCTAAGATCCAAGTATCACCCTGAACTATCGCATATTGTAAATAGTAAGCCAACGAAAAATAAAGGCAAAGATAGAGAATGGGCTATAAAAAAAGGCATCTCAGATGCACAAGAAATATACCCCAAAAAAAGAAAGAAAAAATGAGCGACAAAAAAATACTTGTATTTGTCGCTCATTTTATCTTTCTATCATAAGCAACCTACAAAAAGAAATGAAATCCCACAAAAACATTTCATGTTAAATGTTGCCAAGACGAGACCATATAGCTCGCACTGTCAAAAAGTAATCAGATCCCGTGTAGAGCCAAGTTTCTAACCCTACATGCCCAGACCTAAATCGATAAGCCCTAATTTCACACTCAAGTTACGGGGAAATTCTACAGCCATAGCTCGTACTGCGTTGTTCGTAGCGCGTAGCAGAGTTTTTACGCTATAATCTCGTAGGCGTGCAAACCTTGGACGTAACTGGCGAGATGGCCGCACGGAAAGAGTTTAGAAGATTGAATAGATTTTTAAGCTCAAGCCCATATGACGAATAGCAAAAAGTCCGTGCGGCCGACTCGCCAGTTACGTCCAAGGTTTGCACGCCTACGAGATTATAGCGTAAAAACTCTGCTACGCGCTACGAACAACGCAGTACGAGCTATGGCTGTAGAATTTCCCCGTAACTTGAGTGTGAAATTAGGGCTTATCGATTTAGGTCTGGGCATGTAGGGTTAGAAACTTGGCTCTACACGGGATCTGATTACTTTTTGACAGTGCGAGCTATATGGTCTCGTCTTGGCAACATTTAACATGAAATGTTTTTGTGGGATTATTTTTTCTGTATAACTTTATTTACTAGATAATGTTTGTATACCTTTTATGTGAAGCATGGCTGTTCTGAATTACAATTACTACCATACTACCATCTAAGATTGTACCCGTGTTTATAAAATAATAAATAAATTAAATTGGATACACTTGTCATCAATAAAACACACAATTTTCTATTTTAAATATAGACAAAATATTGTCGCATTGTTTATAATAAAATTATTATTCGGAATACTAAGGAATAATGAGGCTTCAACCCATTTACAACCAAGTTACACGTCACAGATTACACACATCACAAAACCGTACTCATAGGTGTAATTATTACCGTAATACGGGCGTCACATTACTGTTGAGAACGTTCCATCATAATATTTTATTTGCTCTGAGCATCGGACGATAAATTTCATATCGCTATTGATCTATGCCCAGATGGTGTCTGCTCTCCACATATTGTAGTTTTTCTTGTTATTACAATCATATTTGTTCGGGTATGATAGCAGAGGATGTAAAAATAACGCTTAGTTCTGGCTTCAATTTTCCTGAGAGCTTTTCCTATCGATTGAATTAAAATACTGTACCGTATAGTTCCTCTGTTACTTTAAAGCTTATGACCGTAAAAGCACTTAATTATATACGAACTAGCAGCGCCCCGCGGTTTTACCCGCGTTGTAACCGTTCCCGTAGGAATTTCGGGATGAAAAATAGCCTATAACCTTCCCGTTGAATGTGGCTATCTATTACAAAAAGAATTATTCAAATCGGTTCTGTAGTTTCTGAGATTAGCGCGTTTAAACAAACAAACAAACAAACAAACAAACAAACAAACAAACAAACAAACAAACAAAACAAACAAACAAACAAACAAACAAAACAAACTCTTCAGCTTTATAATATTAGTATAGATAGGTTAGTGGTCAATCCTGGTGTCGGATTTCAGACCGCCTAAAGGCCTGCGATGGTCTTACGATTATAAAAACGGAGACCGACAATTTGACGTGTGCTTCGGAGCACGGCAGTGTTTAGTTAGAAATATCCCTATTTACTATCGGTCACCCATCCAAGTATTGGCCGAGCTGCACGTTACTTAGGAAACGCAATGAGCTTACATCGCTTAGTCGAACTACGCAACGAGCGCTAATTCGTAGAAAGGAAGCTAATACCAGTCACCAGAGCTTGCCAGTCTAAATCTTCATATTAATTCACTTCAACACTATAAAAACAGACATGATTTACTTATAGTTAATTTAAGACAATTACAAAGCAATTATAATAATTTATCACCCGTGTAGAACATAAAGTGTGCTCTGATTCATTCTCGTAAGCAACACATCAACACTTGTTATTAAAAGTGGCCATTAAGATGTTTTATAGCCTTGATGTTTTATTTCAAGAACGAAATACATGTGTTAAGTTTATCTATTATAGAAAAAACTATATTTATTTAGGTACTAGCTGTGTTAACTCGACAACGGCGGCACCGATTTCATTGATTCTTTTTTTACTTCATTTATTTTGGTCTGAAATAGGGTAATAAGTAATTAAATAAAAATCTCGGTGCGACTGCGCTGTGGATGAAGTCGCGGGGCATAGCTAGTATATACATATAAAATGATCCAAATTGACTAATGGATCAATGCACAGCCCAAATCGCAATTAGAGTTCATTTCTTGCAGAACTATCCTTAACTACGTTGCTACTTCTCGTATGATATGTTTAGAGGATACTAAACGTTCGCCTGGCATTTATGGCAGATAAACACCTTTAACAAATTTAATAGCAAAGATCAATATGTTTTAATAGTTTGCCTGTCAAAATACATAGTTTCAGTTTTAGTATAAAGAGTATGAAGTCGGTTAAAAACTGTTAATAAATAACATAAACAAACTCTTCAGTATTTTACTCGTACTATTAATTTAAACGTACGTTAATGACATTATTATTAAATAATAAAATCTTCAGTAACAGAATTCAATGTCAAAACATCTGTTAATGGACCAATCACTATAAAACAAAAGCCAATCGATAATCAACAAGTCGTTCTTTTGTTAAAAGCGAAAGACAACTGAAGTGTCTGAATATGACTGAAGTGAGACTTAATTACCGTTTCTTTTTACAGGAATGCTCTCCGTCAATCAGCGCCACTAATGAAGCAATCCGCAAACGGGATATTGAAGTAGCAGCGGCGCGAAACGCCAATAAAACAACAAGAACCAGCCAAGCCACAATCGACCCTAAAAACAAACAAATAAAAACGAAATTCCCAAGTGCACTTCCACAATCCAATGGCTCAGCTCGTGAACCAAAAGTCACACCAAGCAAGATGTCAATTAAACACATTGAATTGTAATCAACGCCATCCGAAGAGCAAGCTGCATGACGAATCAGTGTTTCAGACTTGACTTATCAATCAATGTTATAGTTTATGCCAAAACCAATGTATGGTTACGTTAGGATAACGAGAACATTTATCGTCACCCAAACCAGGGAGTCGTATGGCGACCACAGGTCATAACTCGCACCGTCCACCTAGCTTTGTTACTTTACCTTCGTGTCTTTTCATACTAGCAACTATTCTGTTACATTCTGGAGCGGCTTTAGCTAACGTCGACTACGAGTACCTTCCAGAATACAACTTCTCACACCCAAATTCGTCTTTCAACTGGACATTCGATGTCAACAATACAAAATCTCTACACATAAAGCATTCCAAATATTCGACCCCAGTTTCGATATTTCTGTCCATAATATTCCTCATAGTTATAATAGGGACTATAATTGGAAACATCCTCGTTTGTATTGCTGTACGATTAGTCAGGAAATTGAGAAGACCGAGTAACTATCTGATAGTATCTTTGGCTGTTAGCGATTTGTGTGTGGCGTTAATGGTGATGCCGGTTGCGACTGTGTACGATATAATGGGAACATGGCCGTTTGGCCCTGTAATATGCGACTTCTGGGTGTCCAGTGACGTGTTATCATGTACGGCGAGTATTCTGAACCTTTGTATGATCTCAGTGGATCGATACTACGCCATAACGAAGCCTTTAGAGTACGGAGTGAAGAGGACACCTAAAAGAATGTTGTTCTGCGTGTTCATGGTCTGGATTGGGGCTGCTTGTATTTCGTTACCGCCGGTATTGATCTTGGGAAACGAAAAGACGGAGACATCGTGTTCAGTGTCCCAGAATAGGGTGTACCAAGTGTATGCGACATTTGGATCGTTCTACATCCCTTTGACTGTTATGATTGTGGTGTATTATAAGATATTTAGCGCTGCTAGGAAGATTGTGAAGGATGAAAGGCGGGCTCAGTCGCATTTGGAGACGCATTGTTACTTGGAGATTAATGTGAAGAATGGAGGCGCGGCGGAGGCGAAGCTCCTTGGGAATCAATCTCAGTCACAGCCGCCGCCCCGGGGATCGACTGCCAGTACCAACACTACTGTAAGTATTAACACATCTATACATTTCACTATTAATTTAAACGAACGTTGATGTCATTATTATTTGTTAAAACGGAAACTTACGTACGACGGAGGTTACTGTTGAGTGTCCCTCAACACGTTTCGGTCTCATCCGGTGACCTTCATCAGGAATCTAGTAACCTCCGTCGTACGTAAGTTCCCGTTTGAACAAATAATAATGACATCTATGCATGTAAATAACATTGTAGTGTCTACTTGTAATATTAAAATAACCGCTTCTTACAAATGATGACAAAGATGACATTATTTATAAATACTTTGAAAGATCACAGAGATAACTTAATTATTAGATTCCATTAAACACTGAAGGAGGAGCCGAAAAGTTGTGCTTTAAGGAAACAAACAACAGTTTATTTAAACCAATAATTAATGATGACATTGTAGGCTTTGCCTGTGTAAAGGAGAGTCCAGACTATAAAACAAAACTTGAATTTTATATAAAAGATATTACT
The DNA here is from genome assembly GCA_951394245.1 of Cyclophora punctaria. Lineage (NCBI taxonomy): Eukaryota > Metazoa > Arthropoda > Insecta > Lepidoptera > Geometridae > Cyclophora > Cyclophora punctaria. The sequence goes on from OX596190.1 coordinate 6,411,934, forward strand.
TGAAATATCAATCAACCAATCGATCCACTCCAATAATAAAAAGTTACTCATGTGTATCATTTCTGTCATTGTTTCAGATAAGCGTCGACCGAACAGAAAGCACGATCGGCCGATGTTTCAGTAGCCAAAGAAAATCGAACGAGTCACAGTGCCCCATGCTTCAACAGAAGACCCCCACCAAGCCCATACACACGATCAACAAGTCCCCCACTCAACTAGCACCGACCCCCAAACCTCAAGCGAAAGAACGCCGAAGACTCTCCTCGGAAACTAGTCAAAAACTAAACACAAATAGAATACGATCATCGCTGTCAACTTTCGCGCAAAAAAGTCACATCGCCAAAGATCTGTTCCACAGTCAAACGCCGACCCAAAAGAAACTGAGATTCCAACTAGCTAAAGAACGTAAGGCGTCGACCACACTTGGAATCATAATGTCAGCGTTCGTCATTTGTTGGCTTCCGTTCTTCCTAACGGCATTAATAAGACCGTTTGTCGAAGAGGACGCTATCCCCGACGCAGTAAGCGCGCTTTTCCTTTGGCTCGGCTATTTCAACAGCTTACTCAACCCTGTCATTTACGCGACGTTGAATAGAGACTTCAGGAAACCGTTCCAGGAGATACTTTTCTTTAGATGTGGCAATTTGAATCATATGATGCGGGAAGAGTTTTACCACACCCAGTACGGAGATCCTGACCAACACTACTGCGTGAATAACACAACTAAGTTGCACAATTACGATGAAGGTGTCGAGATTGTCTCTGCTATCGATAGAGAGGAGACAAGAGCTTCGGAGAGCTTTCTATGATTGTCAATGCCAGAGGTCAAAGCCGACCTGGATACTGTGATTTAATAAAGACTATCATAATTATAAGGTCTAAACAGTGTAGTTATTTCGACTCATGTATTGTGAAAGGCTGTTTTTAACAACTAGTCTCCCGAGTGTATCTAAAGTTTCATTGATTCCCAGAAATTAAGTGATTAACTTATTATTGTAATTATCGTGTAAGTGTATTTTAATCGTGTATGTATGTAATCAAAATGGAGTTTAGATTGACCAAAGAGGTAAATAATTTTAATGGATAATAAAAAATAGTTGTTTTATTATGTTGTGAATTTAATAATGTATATAATAGATTTATTAAATGTAGTCCGAAGTATTAATCCATGTGATAGTAGAGTTAGATTGTCACTATCATGTTATTGTAATACTTACTATAGATCACAATATGCTGACTCTAAACAATGTTGCACTAATGTATTCAATTTATTTTAATTAAATTATTATTTTGTATACAGGTTGACACTAAATCTATACTTCTATACTAATCTTATAAAGTTGAATTTTTTTAATTTTGTTTTTCTCTTCTTAACTCGGAAATTACCAGTCCGATTGAAATAATTCTTTATATATTGGATAGTTGTTTTCAAGAGGAAGGTTATAGGCTATACTATATCCCAAAATTCCCACGGGAACGGGCCCTTAGGATACTGCGCGGAGTTTAATCGGTCAATCACATCACATTACGAAAATATTTGGACAATGTCAATGCCTTGTTTGACATGTTCAATGCGTTGTAATTGGTCAGTTGAGCTCCGCACAGCACCGCTTTGTTGTAGTGGAAACGCACCCAAATGCAACATTGTAATTTATTTATCAGCTAGAGGCTCAATATTGAATTGATAAGCGGTTTGATACACTCAATCGGCTTAAGACCGTTCAATGATGTCGCTTTGTAATTTACAATGATTGCTCTAGATTGAATTGATGATTTTGATTTTATCTACGAGCTCTTGTCTATTGGTCTAGATGTTCTACAAATTGTTCAGTCACTGACAAGCCCGTTGGCACAGTGGTAGTGATAGCAGTTACTGTGTCGGTAGGTGCATGTTCGATTCCCGCCCGGAGTCAACAATATGTGAAGACATAGTTGTTGGCGACGACGTTTGGGTGTCAATTATATATTCTTATAAAGTATTTGTTATGTATATGTATCAGTTAGTTAGATTCCATATTACAAGCTTAGAGCTTAGTTTGGGTCTAATAGGCTAGTTGACAAAATTTGGAAATTAGTTTAAAACTATAGCTTAGCATCTATTTCACCCCAAAAATATATTATTTTAAGAAAAATAGTTTTTTTACGTTTGTATTTTGAGTTTTAAGAAATGAAATTGAAATTGACCGCGAAAAAGGCCAAGACTGTCATGCCGTCTTGAATGACGTCACATTTCGCAGAACAGCCGTGTTTGTGTATGAAAGTCAATTGTGTTTTTTAATAAATAATGAATATCTCGTATTATAAATACTGTATAGTGCCCCAATGTAAAAGTACAAAGATAAATAATTCATATACGTTCCAAACAATAAAAAATACGAAGAAAGTCATTATCAACTAATTCCACAATGTATAGTCGATTTCTTTCGCATTGGCGAGACGTATGTACAAATAAATATGGCCGATTTTCTGAACAAATAATATAGAGGTAAAGATTGATACATTAGCCACACGGAGGTAGGAGTTCATAATAATTTTTATAGCAGTGATAGTTATATTCTATATTAAAATATGACTGATATAAATTCAGAAGTTGCTTAATGGCTGACATAGTATCTGTTCATTGGTTTATACATTAATTAAGTTAATCAGTCGGGTTTTTAAGTTTTTCTTTTAATCACGCAGATACAACGCTGATAAAAAACCGCGAATTGCTGTCAGTCGTATAATATCCTACTATCCTATCCCATCCTATCCTACTAATAAATAACACACCAAATCACTAAACAAATCGAAGTCCAGAGAGAAAGCCAAGTTTTTTAGGAAATCGAACATAGAGGAGCACCCGTAACGTACGACATCAAGCAAACGAGACGAATGACGAACGAAGCATGGCGGCTGACTAGGTATCGGCCTGTCTTGCCAGCATAATGACAGTTCTTAGTTAACCGACAGTGGCAATACCGCTTAATTATCTCAAAACTGAACATACAACAAAAATATAATCGCTTTAGCGCTAGTATATTAACGTACGTTGCTAGTATATTAAATTAAAAATAATGTCGTGAGTTTTCAAAGTAATACGATGATTTATTTTAATTTGCCTTTTTGTGAGTTGAAAAAGTTCAATCACTTAGTTGATTTCATACTCTGTTATATTTTTTTGCTTGCTTTGCTCATCACTATAGCCATAATCAAAAAAATAGCATTTTACTATCTGTATTTTCACAACCTCACTTTTTTTCTTTTTGTTAAAATATGATGTTGAAAATTAATAAAATTCATGAATTCCGTGTTTAGAACTTAGGAAAAAGTGTATAGTGTGTGGCAAACTATCGAGTGTGTAGTTTAAGATAAATACGTAAATGTCGTAAAATCAAAGGTTTGTTAACATGAATTGCCAAAAAATTAGAAATCTACTATACATCGTAGTTTTATCCGAAATGTGACGTCACGCTTCTCTGATTGGTGTTTAATGTCACGTGATTAAACGCCTCATTTTGTCGATTTTATTTTCCAAAAATATTATTAATCTTTTATTATTTTAATAGCAAAGTTGATTATTTATTTACTAATTATCATGGTTAATCATTAGAAACTAAAAGCCATCCGATTCATTCTTAGTGGAAACAAGCCTATTAACCGTGAGTGAATTTGTCCGGGTATATTTACTGATTTTGATATGTATCTTTCATCTATAATGTTCAAGTTACTAAATAATAATGACTGCTATATTTCAAACAAAGATAACTTCTTCTTCTGTAGAGGAAAAGGCTTCAGAGATAGAGGAATAATGGAATGAAATTCTTCAGGAGGAATCTTCGGCTGGGAAATCGATCACATTAGTCCTCATTTTAACTATCGTAAGCAAAAATTTAAATCTATATTGTTTAAGATATGCATCATTTAATTTGTAGTTATAATGTATATATACAGTGTCAACCTGATTCAAAATTGGCTTGACTTCTAATATATATAAAATATATTATATACTTTCGTGTCTATGTTTTATTTTTAAACTCTGTTTTTTTAGTAACCATAAACAATCAAGATGTTTAATGAAAAGATCCTAACTATAAGATTATATAAATTTATGTACATTCACACAATACGGGCACTGCCAGTAAAAGTAATAATAAACAATACAAATATATGTTTTTATTTAATCACGTAAATGGCCTATAAAATTGGTGTTTGTAAAATATTGGTTTGGTATTAAATGTAAGGTAAATATTATGTAGATTTCATTTTGAATTTAATATTGTAATTTAATACAGGGTGCGTCAAAATTGATTTTGACGTTCGGTTGGGATTTTGTCGTTCAATTGTGAAAATCAAACAATTTTAATATATTTTGTTGGTAAAATGGTGTATAATTTTAAAACGTTCGCATCAAGCTTGACGTTACTGACATAATTTATGTTTAATTTTGTAATAAATAAAAAATCTCTGGTTACGTCATAAACAGAGAAAGGAGTTTTACAAATGATAAGTAACTTTTTATTCATTTAAAATTCAAAGAAAACGTATGAAGTTCAAAACATTTTTGTGGCACCCTGTATATTAACATAAAAGTCAGTGTTGTAAATATCGTTTGTAAGATGTTAGAAATATTGTATGAACTTATTTAGAGAAGTTTTATAAATAGATAAATATGATGAAAAAAAACTTCTGTGAATAAGGATTAATAATATTATGTGCAGTTAGATACCGTGTGGGGAAACTACGCTTGCAATTAAAAAGAAATCGTCACAACATTATGATGTTATAATGAGCTAAATTTGTTTTCATGTAGTTTCTTTCCAAATATAAAATTATTGATGTGTGTACATATGTATTAGAATAGAACAGTCTTTTTATAACTTCCAGTGTACAAGGTGTATCAAAACTATTAAATTTTCTTCAAAAGTAAATATAAAGAAGTAGCAGTGCCCCGCGGTTATACCCGCGTTGTGCCCGTTACCGTGGAATTTATTATACATATAAATCTTCCTCTTGAATCACTCTATCGATATAAAAAACCGCGTCAAAATCCGTGCAGTAGTATTTGAGTTTATCGCACACAGACAGACAGAGAGATAGACAGACGCGGCCTTTGTTTTATAATATGTAGTGATAGGGTTTTCTAATATAACATGAATTAAAATTGGATTTGAAGTATTGCAGGGATATTATCCATTTTAATTTAACTAACACTACTGACAATCACAACTAAAATAAATTAAGTTATATAACGAAATATAAATGAAGAATTCATTATAGCATTTAACTCTCTTGACATTTATTATACTATACCTACGTATTTACTAAAATACATACGTTTGAAGTTTGAAGCGGATTACACCGCTCATGGTCATGGGATGATTTTTAGTATAATGCGTGCAAATAGTGTGAGTTCAAAAAGTATGTATAAAATTATATTGTATACTTTAAAAATATATCCATTTCATTGGTAAATACGTTTATGTCTACTAATATTAAATGGATTAAGAAAGAGCAACAATTTTTTTCTGAGTTATTATTGCTATTCGTTTTGTTACACCCTGTATACAAAATAAATAAATGTAAATAAAAATAAAATATTGATTACTATGTAAAAAGTTTAATATTGCGTTATATACTTACTTAAGTAATACATTTTAAAAATGTTAAATGCACTTATCCGTAATATACAAACGTCTGAAAAAGGTTCAAAACTACTTAACTTATTGTAGATTTCGTTACATTAAATATTTTTATTGATTTATTTTCAAATGTGTTACACCCTGTATATACCTACCGTGTAATATACATTTAGAAAAATATGAACAAAAGTGTTAGTTAATGTTAACTTTCTTTTATTTATTAGAGCATTTAATCTTTATCCATGAAATTGAAAAGATAATAATTTCATAATTGGAATATTGGAATAACTAAAATTTTTAGCCAATCACATAATAGTAGTCTTATTTATAAATGTGCCCTTAATAGATTGTAAACATTGTACGTGAAACCAACCCTTATTTGTATGACGTTAAGTATCATTTTCCTATCTTGACATTGTGTATTTTTCTTATGTAGTATTAACGGAAGACGAAATAAATATTAGATATTAATATTTGTTTTTTATTTCTTGTTCTAAGGAGCTTTGGTGCCATTATGACTGAAAGGTATACTCGTACAATATAATTATAATATTGGAAGCACAAACTATCGTTAGATACTTTTCCCAACAAGTAAAAAAGTAATAGCCTGTTATATCCTACTGATGGACAAATACGTCTCAATTCTCACTGATGACATCAGTACAGTGATAGGAATAGGCGAACAAGTGGCCTTGAAAATATCATTATGTTTACAAAGTATTAAAATAATAATATTAAAATGACAGTGCATACTTTTTCGGGACGGAAGTGGATACAATTTGGCATTCAGATATTAGCGTGACGTAAGTATAATTATGTTCAGAAAATATCTTGGAAAATTCGCCTTGTAAAGAGTCGTTGCCATTGAAGAAGCTTTCGAGTTATGAGCTGGTAATTTCCATAGAAAAGACACACATATAAGTCAGTAAGTATAAGGGTCTGCGCACATTATAACAACTCAACGGCGACTCGACTCTATGTCAAATATTGAAATTTAAGCCCTGTGTCATATGTTCAAGGATTAATTTCAAAAAATTATGCGTAGGCCACTCGTCGTACACTAATTTAATTGACGGGGGTTCGATTCCCGCCCGATTTAACAATATGTGAAGACATACATATACATATAGTTGTATATGTTGTACTATCAGTTAGTAAGATACCATATTACAAGCTTAGAGCTTAGTTGGGTCTAATTACCCGTGTGTGAAGTTGTCCGAGTATATCTAATTAACAAATTACCTAACATTTTCATGGCCATCACTATTCATCGAAAACGTTAATCTAACAAAGCTACGAGTAACTTCCCGAAATAGTTCAGGAACAATATCTCTCATCAAAGCTCGCGTCCAAGACCCTGGTGCTACTTGCCAACTCTTGGTACCTTCATCTCGTCAGTCACGACAATGACCTTTCGTTGAAACGTCAAAAATAAACTGGACGGAAAATCATTAGCATACAAACTCATCGCATTTCGTGACGAAAAATTTATTTTAGGGTGGGACTACACTGGGCCATAAAAAAGTCAAAGCCCAAGTCAAATATGTTTATTCAGTTTTGACCCCAAAGAGGCTCTAATGAACGAACCACCTATGTACCACATTATAGTGGGTAAGTTGTTAGTAGACATAAAATAGATAAGTGTAAAGTACTTCGGTTTTTATCCTATTAATCTTCTTATAAATAAAAATGAATTGCTGTTCGTTAGTCTGCTTAAAACTCGAGAACGGCTGAACCGATTTGGCTAATTTTGGTCTTGAAATGTTTGTCGTAATCTAGGGAAGGTTTAAACGGTAAGCAGTGAGGCAAATGCGGGTGAAACCGCATGCGGGAGGGCACAGCTAGTAATATTATAAATGCGAAAGTTTGTAACGATGTATGTAATGTTTGTTACTTCTTTACGAAAAAACTACTGGACGGATTTAGAATAAACTTAAAAATTAAAAAAACTTACTTTTTCATTAGAGCGTAGATTCTAGTGCTGGTGTATTCTCCTTTTCTTAGTGTACACCAAACCTAAAATAAAATTATATTAGAAATCACATATTTGCATATTTCAAGTATTATGTATAATTGGGCACAAACAAATGAAATAGTCAATGACTTGCAAACCATTTACATAGAACTCCCGTCATTTTAATTTACTGAAAAAAGGAATATAGATGTAAGAGATGTCATTCTCGTCGGCTATTAGAGGATCAGGGTGCGTTAGCATTGAAGCGGAGTGGAGCTGGATTGACCAATCACGACACGGAGCGGAGAAAAGTAATTCTATAGTCATTCGCAGTGAGTTACGTCTAGTGAGTATAAACAATCTTGCTCACGGTACTTCTTCTTCATCGAGTGGATGGTCAACCTGACCAATCCTGGTGTCAGAGTTATAGAGCCGCCAAAGGCCTCTGACGTGGCTCATGTAACGACTACTATCCGTAGATAGTAACCGGGACCGACCGCTTAACGTGCCGTCCGAAGCACGGATAGTTACGCACACAGACACGTGTCTACACATTACAGCTACAATAATTATAGTTCAGACGAGCTTGTAAATAAAGCAATTATATCTATGTTAAAGGTTAACACAGATATCTCTTAATACGTTGAGACTAAATGCATTATAATGTAATCCACCTACTAACCTAAGCGGTGAATTAGTTAGCGATATTGATTCGCATTAATCTAACCAGTTAACTCGCGAAGATTATGTCTACATGAATACTTAAGAGCCAACAAGAATACTCATGGAAACGGTAGATTCTCTTGAAATTAATGAGATATGGAAGGAACTATTCAAAACAGAGAAGACGGAGGCACGTATATGTAGTTACCTCATTTCTTCATTTATGAAAACCGATCAAGTGCGAGACGGACCAGCACAGGGTTATGTACCATTAACTATAAAAACCGCAAAACAATCTTGTTTGTTGTATGACAGTCCCCTTAAATATTTAGTATATTCTGTTTTCAGTATTCTCGCCTCCCAAGACTGAGATATCTAAAGTATCTAGAATCTAAATACTAAAATTGTCTACATTCTAAACGGCTACAGCCTTTATTACTTTGTCTACACTAGTTATTGCGATACAAAAATCAACAGGCATCAAATTACGCAGCGTGTTCCGAGCTTAAAGTTAACAAAACAAATGAAAATTGAATAGAACTGTCTCTAATTTGAATTTCGTATCCTTGACTTTGACAATTGCTTTTTGTCACGCATTTTATTGTAACATTTAAAAATAGAACTTTGTTACCGTGCATTAGTTACGAAAGAAACAGATAATAAAACCTTTCGTTCATTGTATTCATTTTAATAAATAGATGGGTGAAAGGTCGTTCTAAAGGTGTGTTTTATAGAAGAGCGGAGTTGTACGGAGTTCAGTTGACCAATTACAATGTATAAGCGGAGCAAAACGGAGCAAAGCGGTGCGGCGCCCGATTCACCAATCACAGCGCATTAGATTGTCACACAACGCATTGACATTGTCAAAATCGTTTTGTAACGCATTGTGATTGGTCAGTTAAGCATAGCTCCGCTCCGCTTCAGTGAAAATTGGGTGTATTTCTATTCGTACCTCAAAAAACAGAATATTTTTCAGGTCTATTAAAGACCTATGAGTGAAAAAGTACATTTTGAATTGAAACTACGATTAAGGATACACTTCCCTTTTATTTTACACTAGCAGCGCCCCGCGGTTTTACCCGCGTTGTGCCCGTTCCCGTGGGAATTTCGGGAATTTTTTACATAAAAACCTTCCTCTTGAATCACTCTACCTATTACAAAAAACCGCATCAAAATCCGTTGCGTAATTTTAAAGATTTAAGCATACAGACAAACAAACAAACAAAAATAGCGACTTTGTTTTATACTATGTAGTGATTTTTATCTGACGTTTCGGCCCCTTTACAGGAACCGTGATCACAGAAGATCGACCACGAACCGTGGCCACGATGTCTTCTGTGAAGGGCGAAAGTGTATCCGTAAACGTATTTTCAATTCAAAATGAGTAGTGTTCGCTTAAAACATGAGAAACCAAAAGTACATTAGTAGAAATGGGTGATATTTTCAACTATGTTATTAAATATGGCTTCTTGCTGTTTGAGTCACATATAAAAGAAATAACCTTTACCAATATTAGCATACGAAACACTTTGTGTTAATTAACAATGTTTTTAGGACATTACCATGCGTGTTTTATTACATCTTAGATTTATAGGAAGAGATTATGAATCATTTCTTTAGCTGCTTTTACTATGTAAATACCGTTCCATTTATTTGGGCTATTAGGAATATGTAATTAAGCACTTACCACTCACCTACTTGGACTTACTTTACTTATGTTCTAGCAGGTTAGTGGCCAACACTAGTGATGGAGTTTTGAATAAGGAATGAATTGGTATGAAACGGACTGTTTAAAGTAGTCTCCGGAGTACGGTATTACGAAGTATTTTGAGCCAAATCTGTTGGGCCCGCAACCTTTTATGTACATTTTATATAAAAGAGCCAGTCCCTTTTACAAGGAATAGAACGTCACGCGACCCGCAACCGGCCGGCACCCGCACTTTGTTTGTTCTGCTATTTAATAATTGACTGCGACCATTAAGTTTCAGTAAGTTTTTTTCTCAAGTATGTTGAATTATCACTACATAGTATAAAACAAAGTCGCGTCTGTTTGTCTGTTTGTCTGTATGCTTAAATCTTTATAATTACGCAACGGATTTTGATGCGGTTTTTTGTAATATGTAGAGTGATTCAAGAGGAAGGTTTTTAAATTTTTTTTTTTTTTAAAAATCCCGAAATTCCCACGGGAACGGTCACAACGCGGGTAAAGCCGCGGGGCGCTGCTAGTTCATTAATACATTTCGAGTAGGTTAGTGGCCAACCCTGGTGTCGGAGGTTTTAGACCGCCTAAAGGCCTCTGGCATGGTCTGACGATTGAAACAACCGGGACCGACCGCTTAACGTGCCCTACGAAGCACGGTAGCGCTCAGATAGACATGCCACTATTGACCACTCATCCAAGTAGGGGTTCAGCTGCACGTAGCTTAACAATCGCAATTATCAAACATCGCTTACTCAAATTACACCATTTTAGTTATATCTTTTTATAGAACTGAAGACACACGGCAGAAATTTTTCAACGATAAAGTTAAAACAATACCCGTTGAAGTAACTTTGCGTTACAAAAACTCAATTTTTTACATAATTTTGTAATAAAACATTTTACGGCGTTTCTTCACTGAAGTTTAGAGTATAAAATAATAAGCTGAGACGACAAGATTGTGTGACAACATGAGGACATTATTACTTTATTGGCTCGCGTATGAAATGTGCTCACATCAAGGGTGGTTTAAATATTTATATACAACGGAAGGCTACAACTCTCGCTCGTCAACCTCTGAAGCCGACTAAAAGCCTTTAGATGGTCTAAAAAACACCCCATTTTGTATATTTGACGCTCGAGGATGGGCGTTTGGCTTTACCCTAGAAAATCAACAATCTTCGCTAATATAAGAAAGCTGAAGAGTTTGCACTATCAGGGTTATGATACAAGCCAATATAACAATTTTAAATCTTCTGTTTTTTTTCCATTTCAAAGCCATCTCTCTCGCTCTATTTCTATATGAAGGAAAGAGATAAGAATAAAAGAGAAAAATAAAGGAAAGAGATAAAAAGAAGACGACTGGATCCTGTGTGTTGATTGGTCCAATATTTGAAATTCGAATTTTCCACCAATCAGAACACAGTATTTATTGTTGGTATGTCTTTTCGCATTTGGTTGTTGTCATCTCCCTCCAGAGACCGACGTGCAAGACATGTTGCCTTCCGATGTATAGCAATAAAAAGCTTGTATAATCTCATCTCTTGAAGAAACCCTTATACCAACGCATTAGAATTCAAAATAACCATATTTTTCATACCAAAACGTGACTTCTTCACTTTTTCAAAGCACTTTAACGTCAAAGGCTTTAAGTTCAAAATACACTCATATTTTAACCCAATTTTGACAGTTTTAGGATATGCAGACATCAACTTTATTACGACGGTATAGGGTTTAGAATTATGTGATTTTTAATCGGTTTCAAAACTCATTATGTTACTTGAATGGGTTTATGGCACATAAAAAGATAAGCTGGGAAATTGTATTTTTAATAAGTCTAATAATTATTGGGGTGTAAATCATTGTTCTTTACTTTATGCCCGACAACCTTTATGAAATTATAATTAAACATTTTAATTTAATATTGTAAAAGCTTTTATGGCAATAACAGGAAATACGGAGTGGTGTGGCAAAGCTCTTTTAATTTTATTGTCAAATATTATTTACTAGCAGCGTCCCGCGGTTTTACCCGCATTAGGCCCGTTCCCGTTTAAATTTCAGGATGAAAATTAACCTATAACCATCCCGTTGAATGTAGTTATCTATTGCAAAAAGAATTATTCAAATCGGACTGGTAATTCCCGAGATTAGCTCAAACATACAAATTTAAAAAAACCTCTTTATAATAAGTATAGATAAGTTTTGTGGCCAAATATTTATTATAAGGTTTTGTTGTTAAAAACAAAGATTAACGGAAAATAAACTCTAATTGAATGGCATTACTGCTTTAACTGGCATAACAAATAATTTGCTCTTTATCCAGCAACAATCCTGTAAAGGTAATCTTTATAGAGTGTTGAAATGTCATGGCCAAGGTGACAAACAACTGAAGGGTGCGATTCCATTGAACCACAATGCGCTGTGATTGGTCAATCAGACTCCGCACCGCTCCACTCCGCTCAAAACGCACAAGTGACAGTGACAAGCGAGTATAAAAAACGTATAACCCTGTAATGTCCCACTGCTGGACTCTCATCTCATCTCATCTCACTGAAGATATCTGCATAGTGAGGAGCATTATAATCACCGCGCTTACTAAATTTCAAACCCAGCCATGTTTGAAAGTAGGAAACATGTTTTCGCTCCACCCGGGAATTGAACCCGAGACCTCAACAAGCGAGTGCTTATGCCAATAGACCACTGAGACTTTTAACAAGATATTTTTTTTACATGACATTTAATATTGCTGTCGCTTGTACTATGACACAGCTGTGACAGAACAAACTTGACAAGCCCGTTGGCACAGTGGCAGTGAGAGCGTTTACTGTGTCGGGGGTTGCGTGTTCAATTCCCGCCCGGAGTCAACAATATGTAAAGACATAGTTGTTGGCGACGACATCTGGGTGTCAATTATATATTCTTATAAAGTACTAGCTGTGCCCCGCGGTTTCACCCGCAGCGCCCCCGTTCCCGTGGGAATTTTGAGATTTTTATTCCCTATAAACCTCACGGAGCCCGAGACCTTTCCAACGAATGCAAAACCGTGGAAATCGGTCCAGCCATTCACGCGTGATGCCTTGACCAAGGAAAACGGTTTCCTTGGTCACATACATACACATTTGTAGTAGTATCAGTTAGTTAGATTCCATATTACAAGCTTAGAGCTTTCTTTGGGTCTAATTAAACGTGTGTGAAAAAAACATTATAACACCCCTTTTTTCGTCAAGGGGAGCCACTCAAGATCCTCCTCACATAATATCAGTTAAAATTCGAACATCCCTCATATTAAGTTGACAAGAACACACACACACACACATGAGATTGTGTTTAATGGCGCGGAGCAAATTGATGGATGTAACCAGCAATAAGTTTTAACACAAAGAGGTTATTTACGAAATTATATCGAGCACTTTGATCTAATAAAAGCTATCAATAATTGAAATGAAATGAAATGAAATGAAATGAAATGAAATTGAAATGAAATGAAATGAAATGAATTATAAGAGAGAGAGAGAGAGAGAGACAGACAGACAGAGATATATGCGCAGTGAGAACGTGCTCTCCAAAGCACGGTAGCGCTCAGATAGCAATTCCACCAATCTGCGTTATGGCCGAGTTGCACGTTGCTTAACATTCGCGATTAGTTTATTATTACTCAGTCAAACTACGCCAAAGTCAAAGTAAAATATTTGTATTCAGTGTGCTTAGTGCGAGTTTTCCAATTATTTTACTTTAACTTCACGTTTGCGTTTAAATGGGTTCCCAACCAGTGGTCCGTGAACCACTGGTGGTCCGTGAACCACTGATGGTCCGCGGAAGACAAAATGTGGTCCACAGACGCACCAAAAGTCGAAATATAATTCGCGAACATTATCAAATTAATTTATGAAAATTTAAGGAAAGTCGTTGATAAAATACTGAACGAAATAATATTTCACAAATTCGATCGAATAGAAAACTTTTCTATTCTTATTTCTAAGAAAAAAAATATTATTTGGTCACTCAATTATCATTCTGTAAGTATAAAAAGGTAAAGTCGGATTTAAAATGGCTTTAAGGGCCAAGTAAAACATGCACAAACTTCGATCGCGTTCCGCGCTCGCTCAAATGTTTGATTGAATGAAGTCGAAAATACATTTTCTTTGAGGTCCAAGATAATAATAATTAATGCTCAAGTCGGACTCGCGCACATTCAATGTGAAATACAAATAAATTAAATCGCTAATTAATGAAAAAAAATTGACTGGAGGTCCTTGATGACAACAATAATTAAAAAGTGGTCTCCGGTCTAAAAAAGGTTGGGAACCCATTCTTAACTCTGTACGTAGTGAGCATCGAATAACTGTGAGTACGAGTATACTCATTTATTACGTTTTTTCACCGTAAACCGTGAGTATTTTTATTTCTAAGTTGGTAGCTCTGTGGCGTCCAAACAATAAACCAGCAAAATTGAATATACCATATCGACTGTGTTTTCATAAGGTATAAAGTACATATAACATTTATGCGGGTTATTTTATTAGACATCGACCATGGAATTAGTATGTACTAGTTGTACGTAGTACATACTAATTCCATGGTCGATGTCTAAAAAAATTACCTTCTAGTTGTACGTAGTACATACTAATTCCATGACATCGACATCGCGCACTTGACTGACATTGTTTGTTGTTTGTAGGTTGCCATAGCTCCTTACTTATGACATTTTTAACCGACTTCAAAGAAGGAGGAGGTTTCTCAATTCAACCGTATATTATGAATTTTTGGTAAAGCGATATCTTTTTTAAAAATCGTTTTCCGTCAATTCCGTCAGAGGTTCACTAGGAACTCGAGCAGTAGAACGAACACTGGACATTATAACAAAGATCATCTTGAGCTCTTGCGGTCGTAAACATCTTCCAAGCGAAAAAATAATATGCTGACCATGACATCGTTTGTTTATAACACTACTAGAAGCACCCCGAGGTTTATTTACCCGCGTTGTGCCCGTTTCTGTGGAAATTTCGGGAATCATTATACATATAAACCTTCCTCTTAAATCACTCTATCTATTTAAAAAAACAGCGTCAAAATCCGTTGCGTTGTTTTAAAGATCTAAGCAAACATAGAGACAGACAGACAGACAGACAGACAGCGGAAAGCGACTGTTCGATCTTTGCTCATTTTTAACTAAAGGGTAGATAAATTGTGTTTGCCATCTGCCTTTTCTGCGACTGCCGTCGTTTGAAATCGGGGGTTGAGGCACCCCCCCCCGCCCTCGCATCATCCTTGCCTGCGCGGGCGCGCATCACCAGTGTCCTTGGACGACCGCCCTGATTCGGTCGTGATCTCATCCTTGAGCTGCTATCCGTGATAGCCAGGATTACGAATTTCATACATATTCCTGCCGTGCAGACAATATTGTGTGTGTGAGACGTTCTCGCAAACAGTGCTGTGCCATTTTCGATACCTAGCTGGTGTTTGGACTTTACAACGCTGCTCCATCATCTCCACGCCATCCAGAAACCTCTGTGCCGATCCATCTTTACAGACGACGTGTGGAAGCAATAAGGTTGGTGGTGGACTTGATTTATCTACTTTTGTGAGCAAAGATCTTTTCCAAATTCTAGTGGGTATATCGTTTATGTACAGGCTTAAATTTTACATACTTAGGTCCTTCGAATCTTCCCAGCCCTAACAGACTCCACATTTTGGTCCTTCGAGCCGGATATTTAACCTTCGTAAATCTCATACTTAAATACTTAATTTCATACTCAAGTTCTACTATCCACGTTGGTTAGCTAGGACGCCATTTTGAATCAACCACGTTACCGTGTAACCAATTTATTCAATTTGTGCATACAAGCCGTGCTTGTTTCTCAATTAAATATTTACATTTGTCTTATTTTCACAACTGTTTAGGTTTTCAAAATGCCTAATTCTGATGAAAAAGCCTCTGACAAGGCTCCCTCCAGAAAGGAGTTAGAAATTGCTCGCTACATTAATAAAGCCATTGCTAAAAGGCAACGTATTTATTCTCAACTTCAGCAAATATTTGATTTGTCAAATAAAATTGATACCCAATCGGATGTTAAAATTATGTTCCTCTTGCGTGCCTCAGAGATTGATTCATTACGCGATTCATTTGAAAGCACGTGCATGGAAATTTATGATTTGAAATTGACTTTAGATCCCGATGCGCAATTCAATGACAGCGATCTAAAGGCTTTCGATGACCTGTACTTTCGCGTAAAGCTGTGTAAATCAAAGCATGCTTCCAAAATGGCGGACGTTCCTCCATGCGCTAAAGATAATTCTAATGCCGAAGTACGGCCGCGTTTACCCAAATTAGAATTGTTCACGTTTGATGGGAATATTGAAAGTTTCACAACATTTTATGAAACATTTTGCTCCTTGGTGCACAATCAAAGAGGTATCTCCAATATAGACAAATTTCATTATTTGCTGTCGTGTACAAAAGGTTCCGCACTCAGCATCGTCAAAAGCGTGCCTATAACATCGAGTAATTACGAAGTGGTATGGCAGTCCTTGCTTGATAAATATCAGGACAATAGAATGCTAGTAGGTAAATATCTGGATAAAATGTTGAATTTTCCCGCGTTAAAAAATGAGTCACCTTCCAATTTAAATAATTTTATTGAGACTTTTGATCACTCATATCGCGCAATAAATGCCCTCAACATCGATAATTTATCTAGCTATGTACTTTGTCATATAGCATTGAAAGGGCTAGACCCAAATACCCGAAAGACGTTCGAACAAAGCATTGACCAGAAAACTATACCTACTTACGAACAGCTGATGTCTCACGTACATAACCATATTAAAATCTTGGAACATTCGCAACCTAGTTCTACTGTTTCGCAAAATAGGAATTCTACACCTAACGCTAATTTAAACAAAAGAACGAGTGAGAATTACATAAGAAAAACCTTTTCTTCACAGACGCAATCTGTAAATAACAAACCGGTTTGTTTACACTGTGGCCAAAATCATATGATTTTTCGCTGTGAACAATTCCGTGAATTGACACCCGCGAAACGACTCAGCCGTGCTGATCATTTAAAATTGTGCCACAACTGCCTCAAACAAAATCATTCGTCTGCCGATTGTCGTAGTCAGTTCAAATGCTTTGCTTGTAATCAGCGCCATCATGCGTTATTGCATCTAGATACCGTAATTAATACTATCGATGCACGATCTATAGATACACATAGTGCGCACGCGCATACGAAGCTATCATTCTCGAACGTAAACAATATAAAGAACTATATGGTTCTACTTGGTACTGCTATAGTTAATGTTATTGACTCGTTTGGTAATTCGCAAGCTTGCCGTGTTCTTATCGATTCAGGCGCTCAATCGAACTTTATTACAATGGAATGTTTAGAACGATTAGGATTGTCACGACAAAAATGTCCGTATAATATTTTCGGCTTAGCCGGTAACAGCGTGAAGAATTTTGGCATGACCTCATGTACCATTAAACCGAGACACTCCGAAAATCCGACGTTTAAAATCGATGCTATTATTTTGCAAAAAATTACTTCCGACTTACCTTCGGTGGAAATTTCCGAAGAAGTTTCCCACCATTATAAAACCCTTTTGCTGGCGGATCCCTCATTTTATAAAAAATCCCCTGTTGATATTATTCTCGCAGGTGACATATTCCCTGACATCTACGACGGGAATAAAATAATTGTGAGCCCCACACTACCCGTAGCACTAAGTAGTGCCTTCGGGTTCGTATTGTGTGGAAGAATGGAAGTACCGTGTACTTCCGATGATGTCACTAACATTGCAACATTATCTTGCAATTTGGTGTCGTACACCAATGACAGTGACACCATCAATGCGTCCTTAAAATCGTTTTGGGAATTAGAGGAGTCGCCGTGCGACAACCCTAAGCTCAGCCCACACGACGAACTAGCCGAGGAGATTTTTTC
Organism: Cyclophora punctaria; assembly: GCA_951394245.1. Classification (NCBI taxonomy): domain Eukaryota; kingdom Metazoa; phylum Arthropoda; class Insecta; order Lepidoptera; family Geometridae; genus Cyclophora; species Cyclophora punctaria. The sequence goes on from OX596190.1 coordinate 6,429,817, forward strand.
TAAGCAGCACTATAGGGACGAGAGTGGTAGGTACGTATCACCTATTCTGCTCGACCCGAACCGTGCCGCCCTCGGTGAATCACGTAACCAAGCCGTGCGAAGGCTACACCACTTGGAGCGACGTTTCGCTCGAGCACCTGAGTTGCGTACTCCTTACGTTGAGTTCATGCGCGAGTATGAACAACTCGGACATATGCGACTGTACACCGGCACAGAGCCGAGTAAGTACACAATTCCACACCACTGTGTAGTAAAAGGCTCAAGTACCACTACGCCCGTGCGAGTGGTATTTGATGGTTCAGCGGTCACTTCGAATGGCGTGTCATTAAATGACACATTGCTCACAGGTAGGAAGCTTCATCACGATATTTTAAAAATCATTTTCAACTTCCGCCTGTATGATATTTGCCTAACAGCTGATATAGCTAAATTTTATAGAATGATATCTATAATTCCCGAGGACCGCTGTTATCAACACATTCTTTGGAGGGAATCTCCTTTTGAAGAAATCAAAACGTACGAACTTCTCACGAATACCTACGGTTTGCGTTCATCTGGTTACGTGGCTGTGCGCTCTTTGCAGCAGTTAGCTCAAGATGAGGGTAGAAATTACCCTCACGCTGCTAAGGTTTTAATGGAAGGTTTTTTTGTTGACGACCTGTTGTGGTCTACACAGGACCTCGCCGAGGCCTGTACGTTACAGGATGAGCTCGTAGCTCTATTGAAACTCGGCCGCTTTGAACTGCGCAAATGGGCGAGTAACTCCCCTGAGTTACTCGCGAGAATAGACGCTGAGCAATCCGTCGCTATAAACTTTGGTGACGACACCGTGTGTTCTTCACTAAAGGTACTCGGACTGAAATGGCTGCCCTCTGATGATTGTTTTTCATTCGACTATAACATGACGGACGATACCTACACTAAACGATCGGTGCTAAAACTTCTTGCAAGTATTTTCGATCCTGTTGGATTTCTATCTCCCTGCACATTTCTCGCTAAATGTATAATGCAAGACTTGTGGAAGCTTAGTCTTGGTTGGGACGAGTCCCTCCCAACTCAATTGCGTGAAAAATGGTCAATGTATATAACATCATTATCGAGTCTCTCGTCTATAAAAATCGAACGGCACTTGCTTATACCGAAATTCTGTGAGGTACATTTAATTGCATTTTGTGACGCATCAACCCGTGGTTATGCGGCATGTGTTTACGCTCGAAGTGTCGACCCAAATAATAAGGTGAAAACCAGACTGCTTATTAGTAAAGGCAAGGTCGCACCAATAAAACCTCTTACGATTCCACGACTCGAGCTTATGTCAGCTGTTTTGTTATCTAAATTAATTTTATTCATTCAACAGAATATAAAAAATATAAACCTTCAAGTAACGGCTTTGACTGATTCCAGCGTTGCACTCGCTTGGTTACAAACACCTCCTTACAAACTTCAAACTTTTGTGTCTAATCGTGTCGCTCAAATAGTGGAGGTAGTTCCGTCGAACAGCTGGTATCACGTGAGAAGCGAAAACAATGCCGCTGACATTTGTTCGCGTGGCGCCATGCCGACTCAGCTCGTAGCTGATTACGAACAATGGCTTCACGGACCAGATTGGTTGGCTGATGACGTTCATCAGTGGCCAATCAGTCCGTTTTACATAAAAGATGACTCGGAAATATTAGAGTTAAAATCAAATAATGATACTTTCTCCTGTCTATCTCAAACCTTAACTGACGATTTTTCAAAAACGTTTTTTGAAGGGTATTCCTCATTCACGAAACTTCAACGTGTTCTTGCATGGTGTTTACGATTTGTAAAAAACTGCAGACTTATAAAAAATGAACGTTTGTTTGGACCCTTATCAATTGGCGAGTTGAATGTGTCGCACGATCTTATAATTAAAACAACACAAAATACCTATTTTCGTGACGAAATAGATAAACTTAAAAATAACAAATATGTTCCGTCGTTACGGAAGTTAGCACCCTTCGTCGATTCCCGTGATTTCCTCAGGGTGGGGGGTAGGTTATCCCAAGCTAAACTACCTTACAATAGCAAACATCCTCTGCTATTGCCTAAAAAATGTCACGTAACCTTTCTAATAATAAATTATCTTCATATCATGTACCTACATGTAGGACCTCGCTCATTACAAGGTATATTGTGTAAACGTTACTGGATAGTTTCCGCGCGCAATGTAATCCGTAGTGTGTTGTCGAAATGCATCGTATGCTTTAAATGTAACCCTACATCGATTCAACCCCATATGGGTACTTTACCCGCCGAAAGATTGATACCTAACAAGGTTTTTGATCATGTCGGTTGTGACTTAGGTGGTCCGTTCCTCATTAAGTCGAGTATTAAACGTAACACAAGGATTCTAAAATGCTACATGTGCCTTTTTGTGTGCTTTTCCACAAAGGCCGTGCATATTGAAGTATTAAGCGATTTATCAGCTGACTGTTTTCTAGCTACACTTGATAGGTTTGTAGCGCGGCGCGGCCTATGCTCGTGCCTACATTCAGATAACGGTACAAATTTTGTCGCCGCTGCAAAACATTTGAAGGATGTGGTAATCTTTTTTTAATAAATATAATGACACGATTGCTGAAGGCTGTGCTTCTCGGTCTATCGATTGGAAAAATATTCCACCTACAGCTGCGTCGATGGGCGGACTGTGGGAAGCCGGGATTAAGTCAGCCAAGCGTCATCTTCTTCAGGCAGTAGGAAATAAGGTGCTCACATACGAGGAGCTCACTACTGTCTTTTGTAAAATCGAAGCAGTATTAAATTCACGTCCTCTGTGTCCATTGTCTAACAGTCCCGATGAGTTTGAAACATTAACACCGGGTCATTTTTTAATAGGTCAAAGCTTACTTGCCGTACCCGAGTACAATGTTGAAGATGTGAGTGTGAACCGGCTGTCACGTTGGCAATACGTTCAAAGGATCTCCCAAATGTTTTGGAAAAAATGGTCCGATGACTACCTACATACATTGCAACAAAGGGCAAAGTGGCACACACATTCTCCAAATCTCATGGTTGGCGATTTAGTTCTCATTAGATCAGATCTAACTCGCCCACTCAATTGGGTTCGGGCCAAGGTAGAACGTGTTCATAATGGTCCTGATGGGGTAGTTCGTGTTTTAACTTTGAGGACGCAAAAGGGACTATTAAAGAGACCGGTAAATAAAATCTGTCCTTTTCCTTATTCGAATTGATAAGTTCATAAACTATACTAAATAAATCTTATTCATCTTATCATATTTACTTATGTAGCATCTTATTATATTTACTTATGTATAATTAGTAATTACTTATAAAAAAAAATATATTTAGGTACACTATTCTGCCCATTAGCAACATTTCCATTGCCGTAGGAATTTCTTTCTTATTTCATGTACATTTATCTACTGGAAATTATCATGATAATTTCGGTGGGGGGAATGTTCGATCTTTGCTCATTTTTAACTAAAGGGTAGATAAATTGTGTTTGCCATCTGCCTTTTCTGCGACTGCCGTCGTTTGAAATCGGGGGTTGAGGCACCCCCCCCCGCCCTCGCATCATCCTTGCCTGCGCGGGCGCGCATCACCAGTGTCCTTGGACGACCGCCCTGATTCGGTCGTGATCTCATCCTTGAGCTGCTATCCGTGATAGCCAGGATTACGAATTTCATACATATTCCTGCCGTGCAGACAATATTGTGTGTGTGAGACGTTCTCGCAAACAGTGCTGTGCCATTTTCGATACCTAGCTGGTGTTTGGACTTTACAACGCTGCTCCATCATCTCCACGCCATCCAGAAACCTCTGTGCCGATCCATCTTTACAGACGACGTGTGGAAGCAATAAGGTTGGTGGTGGACTTGATTTATCTACTTTTGTGAGCAAAGATCTTTTCCAAATTCTAGTGGGTATATCGTTTATGTACAGGCTTAAATTTTACATACTTAGGTCCTTCGAATCTTCCCAGCCCTAACAGACTCCACAGCGACTTTGATTTATACTACGTATTGATAAATCACTATAGTTACAAACAAACAATTACATTTTACGTCCGTTCGCCCGTCTCTCACCAATAAATTCAAAGTGAGAACTTTACTTTACGCACAGTGAGCGTAACTGTCAACTTGCAACTCACACTCGCGAAATGTACATTTACGCGCTTACTAAGTCGATGGCAGATTTTAGTTCGCATTGTGACCACTAGGGGCGCTTTTTAGCTACATATATTTCTGAGTTAGGCAGTGGTCCCACAGCCGGCGAGAAAACGAGTAACTCTCGGCGATTTTCTCTCTCAAGAAACGCACAATAAATGCATATTCCGTATAAACGAAAGAGGTGCAGATATTAAAAGTTTCTCGCTGACTGTTCACACTGCCGGCATCGACTCGTTTTACTACTTAGTTTTGTCGCTGAGCGAGGAGCTTCAAAAATAAACTCGCTCAGCGATACTCGTTCAACGATGCTAGCTCGAATTATCATTTCTTTACAGTGCGACAATGAAAGTAGATAGAAGTAGGTTTGCACAGGATTGAGCAACTGCGGACGAGTTGCGCGAGTAATCCCTCGTCGCACTTGCGCACTCTCTTTTATATAATTCAGCTACAATACTATCGAAACTACACACTGACTTCCTGTTGATCGCCAACTCGTTTATACATAGTTTCTATTTCTACTCGTTTCTCGTTCATCGTCGGCGTCGGCCTTAATGTTGACGCTGTGAACGCGTAAAAATAACCATGGCAACTTAAAAACAACAGACTCACAGAGTTTTTTCGCTTACGCGACTGTAAAGTTATTTGGAAAACTCCCACTAAGCACACAGTTTTGGCCTCAAAGAGGTCTTTTTGAAACAACCATGAGCGGTACAAAATGTATGATACGAAGTGACACAACTTTTTATGAAGAACCACAAAAAATCCTAAACAATTTATTTGTTCAGATTTCTCCCTCAATATTTCATTAGGTGACCCACATAATGTTTGGGCGTTCTTTGTTAAGTTTATATTTCAACGTTACCTTAGGCCCTTTGCACACTCCGGAAATGGGGAGGGGGAAGCTTCAGAATGGTGAACATTGAAGACATTTTATGGACTTGTATGACGAAAGTAGTAATATGTATGTTTAGTTATTATTTTGATATATAAAAAACGAGTTTATTTTAGTTCTAATACTTTTACAATATAAAAATAGCTCAGCACTTTTTGATAGGAATGATACAAGTGGTTAAAGTCATCATCAGCCTTATATTTTTTGAAAGAATTTTCGAAATTGTTTCATTAAAAAAACAATCGAATTGAGAATCCTTAGGTTTTTGAAGTCGTAATTTATCGTAAAACACTTTTAAAATCCTTCAAAAACATTCACCTTCCAACCCAAAACCACTACATTTTTCATGTTAATTCTTCCACGAATTTATTCTCCTTTTTAATGCAAATATCTTTCATGTTTACTCCGCTCGTTCTAAAACAGAATGCATCGTTCTAACGTAACATATTTCACGAGGCACTCTCATTACGTTGTTCAAGTTACTTTGTGCACTGACAACCGTACGGATTCCATTTTGTTTTATTATAATAAAGGAATAATAATAAGTTTTAAATAAAATACATGAAAATGTTTTCTTAGCAGTTGAGTCCTCAGCCTCACTTGACGGAAACTCCATCGCTGCGATCTTCGTAAGGAACACCCATAAGTATATACATACTAGCCGCACCCCGCGGTGTTACCCGCATTGTACCCGTTCCCGCAGGAATTTCGTAATAAAATGTATCCCATGTATTATTCTGATGTATAACCTATATTACTGTAAAATTTCATACAAATCCGTCCAGTACTTTTATCGTGAAAGAGTAACAAACATACATCCATCCTCACAAGCTTTCGCATTTATAATATTAGTAGGGTATGGCCAACATAACTTATGTAAAATCTTTTCAAAACTTATATAATACTAGCTGTGCCCCGCGGTCTCACCCGCAGCGCCCCCGTTCCCGTGGGAATTTTGAGATTTTTATTCCAAGTTTTCATTGTTTTTAAAATGTTTAAATTCTGCTATTCAGGGCGGAGACAAATCCAACGAAACAAAAACCATGAAAATTGATCCAGCCGATCTCGAGTTATAAGTGTTGTAACAAACCCGTCTTTGTTTTATATATATACTCGTAAGTAGGTTAAGGTATAACACCACAAAACTTCATTTAACAGCCTTTATGCGTTAATGGACCTAAAAAGGGGTTCCGTAAAGACATAATCGTTCACTCAATCACACGTCTACGAACGCAAAAACCACTGAAATTAAATGTAATAGAAAACGTTTTAATGTGCCATAACACAAGCCATCAGTCATGCTAAAAGCAAATGCTATCGCGTACCGCATCAATGACGGATCGGCAACAGTGTTTCATATGAAGTATTGCGAGCAATACGTTATGTACTAGGCGTATCTGTCTAGTTTTAATTCCGTGGTTCATGAGTGATTTATCGTTTTAGTTAGTGACCTAATGTTGTTAGTCATAAAGTTTAAAATAATTTTGCTAATGGATGCCTGTGGTCACAGTTTCGTCTCACTTATATTATAAACATATTATGCGTGAGGTATTCGAGTATACAGCAGTTACGTAATGTAGGCTGTATACCAAATTACTGTATCATTTAGAAAATGGTGGTGGCCATTTTGATAAATCTTTAATCAAGACACTTTTCTCACTGTATCTTCGATGAGATGTGGCCTTTGGCCAGCATTGGGACATTACAGGCTAATACTTTTTTAAACAGACAAACAGCCGAATTCAGAGACGTCAAATGCTTTAACTATAGATATTTAATGAGTGATTTTGGCATGTATGTATTACGTCAATTAGGTAAGTATAGATTTAATGGACATCTCTGAATGCCGGAGAAAGTCAACCAAGGACTTTTTGTATATTATTATGAAGTCAAGAAATAATATACAAAAAAACCGGCCAAGTGCGAGTCGGACTCGCAAACGAAGGGTTCCGTACCATTATCTATTAAAAATTATTTTAGTATAGAGCAAGAAACGGTAAAATAATCAGTATTTTTTTGCGGTTTACAATTTATGTCGTAAAAAAAAAACTACTAACTAGACCTCGTTCAAACCAATTTTCGGTGTTAGATTACATTGTTATGTACATCATATATTTTTTTTAGTTTTATCATTCTCTTATTTTAGAAGTTACAGGGGGGGGGACACACATTTTACCACTTTGGAAGAGTCTCTCGCGCAAACTATTCAGTTTAGAAAAAAATGATATTAGAAACCTCAATACCATTTTTGAAGACCTACCCATAGATACCCCACACGTATGGGTTTGATGAAAAAAAAAATATTTTTTTCATTTCTATGTATGGGAGACCCCCCTAAAATTTTATTTTTTTTCTATTTTAGTGTGAAAATATTAATGCGGTTCACAGAATACATCTACACACTAAGTTTCAACAACATAGCTCTTATAGTTTCGGAGAAAAAAGGCTGTGACATACGGACAGACAGACGGACAGACGGACGGACAGACAGACAGACAGACATGACGAATCTATAAGGGTTCCGTTTTTGCCATTTGGCTACGGAACCCTAAAAAATATATTTCACTATCATATGAATAGTCGTATTATACCTATAAATGTGGCTACACAAACACAGTGAATCGCATCAGTTGTTCCAAACAGTTTGTGCAAACAAACAATCTTTTCCGCTTTATTAAGCACTAGCAGCGCCCCGCGGTTTTACCCGCGTTGTGTCCATTCCTGTGGGAATTTCGGGATGTTACTCGTGGATAATGTAGCTTTCGAATGGTGAAAGAATTTTTAAAAACGGTCCAGTAGTTTTTGAGCCTATTCATTACAAACAAACAAAGTTTTCCTCTTTATAATATTAGTGTAGAAGTGTAGATACAGATAGTAACAACACCACCTAATCTAACCCAATCACCATCTACGACATTCATTCACACACATTCTTCGGAACATTCGCAAACTTTTCCCTCAATATTATTCGCTCGATCAACTTAGCAAACATTGAACACACACATAATAGCTTTATGATATGAGACCAAATAAAATTACATGATAACGCCGGCGAGTGAAGCCACGTTGGAAATCAAGGTGTGCAATCAATTAGGTGTAATTTGGATACAGTGAATGCTTTTTAAATCAAGATGCAGCTACTCACAATTATTCCCACTAATATTATAAATGCGAAAGTTTGTGAGGATGGATGTGTGAATGTATGTTTGTTACTCTCTCACGCAAAAAGTACTGAACGGATTTGGATAAAACTTTACAGTAATATAGGTTATACATCAGAATAACAAATGGGATACATTTTATCCCGAAATTCCTGCGAGTACAACGTGGGTAATACCGCGGGGCGCGGCTAGTCCTCACAAACTTTCGTATTTATATTAGTAGGATTTAATACTGAATATCAAGTCCTAGGACTACGAGTATTAGAGGTGTTATTTTACATGCTTCACTAAACCACACTGTGCTACCACTTTATTGGGTTTATGCTCTATGATTATAAATATCTGTGGCCTTGACTGATGCCATTGTAGGCTCTAGTTCCCCTTGTCATTGACAAATGGATCCTTCGAAACAATAAAGGGGCTGACGCGCCGAATGGTGGACGTAGCTATAGCTCCATGTGAATGTGAATGTAAGATTGGACTCCTGTTTCGTAGTATAGATAAGTCAGCTTTATTAAGTGTCAGACGTTTGTAGTTTCGTAATAAGAGAAGCTAGGTAGAACTGAAGGTAGCGCTCGTGGCGTAGTTTGACTAAGCGATGTTGGTCATTGCGATTGTTAAGCAACGTGCAGCTCGACCCCTACTCGGATGGGTGGCCGATAGTAGCATTTCCATTTGAGCACTACCGTGCTTCGGACACGTTAAATTGTCGGTCCCGGTTGTTGCAACCGTCAGACCATGTTGAAGGCCTTTAGGTGGTCTAAAAACTCGGACACTAGGGTTGCCCACTAACCTATTAGAACTTAACTTTTATTGACAATGAAGTTATTAAAATAATTTCACCTTACCTATCTTGATTAATTAATAGTAACTAAGGGTACAAGAAAGGTCTCTCATATCACTGAAAATATCAGTAAACAAAAAGCGGCCAAGTGCGAGTCGGACTCGCCCATGAAGGGTTCCGTAGCAGCGAGTAACATAATAAAGAAGTTCTTGAAATAAATGTTTTTTTATTTACATTTGAGTTATTGAATGAATAATCAGTATTTTTTTGCGGTTTACGATTTATGTCGTAAAAAAAAAACTACTAACTAGACCTCGTTCAAACCAATTTTCGGTGTTAGATTACATTGTTATGTACATCATATATTTTTTTTAGTTTTATCATTCTCTTATTTTAGAAGTTACAGGGGGGGGGACACACATTTTACCACTTTGGAAGAGTCTCTCGCGCAAACTATTCAGTTTAGAAAAAAATGATATTAGAAACCTCAATACCATTTTTGAAGACCTACCCATAGATACCCCACACGTATGGGTTTGATGAAAAAAAAAATATTTTTTTCATTTCTATGTATGGGAGACCCCCCTAAAATTTTATTTTTTTTCTATTTTAGTGTGAAAATATTAATGCGGTTCACAGAATACATCTACACACTAAGTTTCAACAACATAGCTCTTATAGTTTCGGAGAAAAAAGGCTGTGACATACGGACAGACAGACGGACAGACGGACGGACAGACAGACAGACAGACATGACGAATCTATAAGGGTTCCGTTTTTGCCATTTGGCTACGGAACCCTAAAAAAGACGTGTGGCACTCGGGGACTGCCGCGGTAAAGCTATTGCATAGTTATTTTTTCTATCACTAGATGGCGTTAGTGGGGAGCGTGAGGTTTTTTCGTTACGGAATCTCTGGATTCGGTCCCCGCGCTCAAGGCCCGCGATAGAAGCTATGCAATAGCTTAAAACTAAAATGAGATTAGTTACAGCCTAAATCGACTGAAAAGGATAATCTAACTAAAACTACGCCAACTTCGGCGTAGTTTTAACACCCTCAGTTTTCTTACCACTTACCCAATTCAGAAGCTGAGTCCAATCATAATGAACTCTATATGACTCTATTTGTGAAGTGATTCGAGTTTTCTATTCAGGAATGTTTGATCGATACCGAACGTAATATGTGAACTATTGAACGCGATTTCTGTGAAGGACTATGATTTTTATTGTTGTGTTATGGGGAGTAAGGCCACGTCGAACATATGACTGTGTCATGCGTAGTTTTATATATATAGAATATTGGATTACCAACCGCCGTGGTCTTGTGGTTTTAGCGCCCGATCACGATCTGGAGGTTCCAGGTTCGATTCCCGGTGGGGACAATATCTCTCAAAAATCTCTTTTTGAGACTGTCCTCAGTTTGGTTAGGGCATTACAGGCTGAATCACCTGATTGCCCGAAAAGTAATATGATTCTGTGCTTCAGAGGGCACGTTAAGCCGTCGGTCTCGATTACTTTCTACGGATAGTAGTCGTTACAAGAGCCATGTCAGAGGCCTTTGGCGCCTCAATAAATACGGAGGCTGTTAAAATATCAATGAGGAGATTAGACGTAATCACTAGCCTTACCTACTGCGGGTTAGTAATATCCAACCCATATTTGAAAACTAAAAATAATAAATATGATCGACGCGTGAATGGAATCAGGTCCTCAGTCAGACCAAGCCAATTGGCGAAGATAAAGCCTCACCTACCAGACTGACAAATGGCAAGACTAATTCCCTCCTCCGACTGATTTTATTACTCCAGCAGAGAATCTCCCACCAGGTTCAAATCAACCCTGGGTGATCTGGAAAACTCTAAAGTGTACGTAGCCAAGTAGGACGCTGTGCATGCAAACTCCAGCATCACTCAATGCCCCTGCGGCACCGATCCCCAAACTATGACCCACCTGTTGACATGCCCTATGTCCTGTCCTACTACTATGGAGGACCTGACCGAAAGCTCAATTGCTGCCGCAAACATCTGGTCTGCCTTCACATAATTTTTAACTAGAACCATATTGACACGACGAAGAAGAAGATAGGCTATTATTCACCTCGAAATTCCCACAGGAACCAGTACAACGCGAGTAAAACCGCAGGGCACTGCAAGTCATACGGTGGCAATGTTACTTTCAAGGACCACTCCTTCACAGATACATCCTAAACAAATGACAAATAAAAAGGCATTTCCACACGCACTAAATTAAGTGACATGACAAGTAGTTTTCCCTCTGACCGTGGTTATTTATCAGTGTCTACGCCAGCCTGTCTGCGTTTGAATTAATATGGTGATACGGTACACGGATCCAACCAGCCCGTGTCATGTACTGAAGATAGATGTTCCCTGTGATGGGAGGAAGTTATTGTTTAGGCGTACTCGTATCAAACTTTATTGGTACTAGTGCTTCAATTTCTTTGGTAATTAACAGCGGCCCGCTGTGCCTGTTCCCGTAGAAGTTTTGGGGGGAAAAGTATCCTGTAACCTTTTTGTTGAATACCTATTTGTTGGGTATCCGTTAGAAAAACAATTATTCAAATTGATTGGTAGTTTCTGAGATTAACTCGTACAAACGAACAAAAATCATATTATTTAGTCGGTCTGCGGTTTTACTCGTATTGTGCCCGTTACCTTGAGAGTTTCTAGGTGTAAAATAGCCTATAACCTTTCTGTTGAATGTGGTTATTCATTGTAAAAAGAGTTATTCAAATCGGATCGGTAGTTTCCAAGAAATTGACTCGGAAAGGCACCAAAGCGGTTAGTAGTGAACTACGCGGTGGACCGCGAGCCATGTGCGTGCAGTGTTAACTGTGCCAGTTTTTGGTACGTTTAACCGACTTCAAAATAGTGGAGTGGTTCAATTTATCTCGTTTTTTAGCAAAGTTTTTGTATGACTGTACTACGGTACGCCGATTTTATTAAAAGTACATAGAACGCAAAAGTTCTAATTTTATGTAATTTTGTTTCCTAAAATCTCGCAAGTGTTTGATCTTTTATTTTACAGAGATACCTTCCAAAAACTGAAGTATTTGCTGAATTCCGGAGTATTCTGTTTCATAAATCAAGAACTAATTTTAGTGTCACATAAATTTGAAACTAACTCTAAGACACTTGTGAACTTGACTGTACAACATAATATATCTGATCATAACCAGGTGTAATAAAGAGATATGACGTTTCATTTTTGTTTCTTTCATTTCAATTTCATTTTATTGAGCAATATAAAAGGCATATGCTAAAGAAACCGTTATTTACATTAAAACCTAATAACGTTTCACATTAACATAATGTGATGTCACGACGAAGTATTCTCATTTTTCACTTTCAGTATGAATCTAGCAACTTCATTTAGGTTCGACTCCAGTTTCTTGGAAGTAGATGTTGGGAATATGCGGCAATAAAAACTACGCTTGAATTGGCGTAGTTATAATATGGCGTATACAGTGTGTGTTTTCATATGGGTCAGTATTGACAAGTCTTGCAGAGATACGAAAACCTTAGGAACCATGTCGTCGATTGTAGTAACATTAAAAGCTTATACTATATATGTTGAAAATTATATGCTTTTTAGGTTCCATTCCGACAATCTGGCTTGAATCGAAAATTGTATTGTAAGTATTGTAGTGACGCAATTAGGCTACTTTTTAGAGAAGATGATGAGATTAAGAAAAACACTCCTTCTCAAATCTATACTAATATTATAAAGCTGAAGAGTTTGTTTTGTTTGTTTGTTTGTTTGTTTGTTTGTTTGTTTGTTTAAACGCGCTAATCTCAGAAACTACTGAACCGATTTGAATAATTCTTTCACTGTTAGATAGTCTATTTATCGAGGAAGGCTATAGGCTACATTTTATCCCGGATTTCCTACGGGAACGGGCACAACGCGGGTAAAACCGCGGGGCACTGCTAGTCTATACTAATATTATAAAGCTGAAGAGTTTGTTTTGTTTGTTTGTTTGTTTAAACGCGCTAATCTCAGAAACTACTGAACCGATTTGAATAATTCTTTCACTGTTAGATAGTCTATTTATCGAGGAAGGCTATAGGCTACATTTTATCCCGAAATTCCCACGGGAACGGGCACAACGCGGGTAAAACCGCGGGGCGCTGCTAGTCTGATATAAATCTTATGTTCTCTCTTTGGAGCCATATTAACCGAACGGCAAATAACAACAAGTTAAGTACGAGTAGGTCAGGCCAACCTTGGTTCCAGAGTGCTAAGACCACCCAAAGGTCTATGACATGGTCTCACGAAACAACCGGGATCGACAATATTATTAAACCTCCGAAGCTTGGAAGCGCTCAGATAGCAATCCCACTTCCAGCCATCCATACAAGAAAGGGCCGAGCTGCTTGAACAATCGCAATACTCCGAACGGTGCAATCTACCTCAGAGTCCAACACCTAATCTAAACTTGTAACCTAATGGCTTCTATTAGGTATTCAAGGTATAAGCAATAGAAAGGACGGCAGAAGGTCACGGCTGTTTGTTAATACAATAACTATGCAATAACACTCTAAAGAAACATTTGTGAAAGTAATTGATTTCTATTTGGGCAATCTCCTTTGTATTTTAATTAAATACCTGAGTCATACCTGATAGTTCAATTGTGAAGAAAATCTATGGGATTATTAGGCTTGTTTAAATGTAATAACGACATTATAGCGCTCGCGGCGTAGTCAGTTCATTGCGATTGTTAAGCAGCTCGCCCCCTACTTGGATGGGTGGCCGATAGTGGCATTTCTATCTGAGCGTTACCGTGCTTCGGAGGACACGTTAAAATTGTCGGTCCCGATCGTTTCAATCGTTAGACCACGTCGGAGGCCTTTAGGCGGTCTAAACACTCCGACACCAGGGTTGGCCACTAACCTACTTGAAATTAATGAAAGAGTAATTTTTGACAAGTAATGTATAAAATGACGCCCATTGGTTAACTGTTGGAATAATTGACGCATTTGAGTACAATCAATTCACAATCAATAGATCACCGAAAGTAGTATCTTAGGGTGCTTTCAAATTATGCGTTTCGTGTCGGACCGCTGCGGTGCCGAAGCCGTGCGTTTGTCGTATTGTGAACGTACGATCGTGTGTTTTCATACAAATTGAGCAGTGCGGCAACAGTGCGTACTAAAATTATTTCGCGGTACCGACGCCGCACTGTTGCCGCACTGCTCGATTTGTATGAAAACACACGATCGTACGTTCACAATACGACAAACGCACGGCTTCGGCACCGCAGCGGTCCGACACGAAACGCATAATTTGAAAGCACCCTTAGATTTATTATTTATACAGCGAGCAATACAACTAATATACTAAGATAAAAATAACCCTTGAAACTGCGAAGGAAAAACTTCCTACCCTTAGATGATTGCCCATAATACCAGTAATCATTTCACCCGTCCACCTGACAGTCTCATTCTATAAATCGTCCGATAATGCATTAAATAACGTTTCACTTGAATAATAAAACGTTTTCCTTAAACCGTTACAATTTAACCGGAACCGTTCCAAGTAAATTCTTTGTCCAATGGGTGACAATAAGCTTTAAGTTGCCGTTCCGTTTCGGTCGATTTTCCAAATAGTGAGGCCTGAAATATGGTCCTCCTTCTCTATGGATAGAGAAGTTATTGAGGGGCCTATTGTGTTGGAACGTGACTACTGTTTTTGGTGAAATAATAAATGAGACTGATGCAGAGTATCACTATACATATTATAAAACAAAGTCCCCGGCCGCATCTGTCTGTCTGTTCGCGATAAACTCAAATACTACTGCACGGATTTTGACGCATTTTAATAATAGACAGAGTGATACAATAGGAAGTTTTATATGTATAAAAATTCCCGATATTCCCACGGGAACGGGCACAACGCGGGAAAAACCGCGGGGCGCTGTTAGTCTTAATACAAACCCAGAAACAATAACGTCAGAGACGTCAAATGCTTCCATAGTAGAGATTTAATTAATGATGTCGATGCGCTGTTTGACAATTTAAATGCGTTGTGATTGGTGGATAAAAGTCCGCTCCACATTAATGGCTCCCTTAAGGGTGCCTGTTCATTGAAGCGGAGTGAGGCTGCGGAGCGGAGAAACAGAGAAATGTTAACCAATAGGATTGCACATAGCACTGTGAGCGGAAATTATATGCCACCCTATTGGTTAAGATTAGTTTCTAACACTAGTTTCTTATAGAACTTGCTGACTCACAGCTTGAAAACTCGCTTAATCTTCTATTCTATTAAATTAAAACTGCGGTTGCTACATGAATATACGGTTACGCAACACAAGACGTTAACAACAGTTTTAATTTAGGAAATTGCTTTTCATTACTAATGTTTATCTTCAATCATGTAAACAGAATGCGATCAAGAAATTGTGGCTTGTGACGTGAACATGTAATGGAAATATACGGAAGATGATTCGGCCATAGACGCTGTCGAAACACTAGTAACAATAGTTATTGAAATTGGTTTCTCACAGACAATGAAAGCCATGTCGATGTGTGTTTAAAAGCGAACACAATCCATAATTAAAAGGGATGGGGTGGAATACGACTAATAAACAATCATAAAGATGAAGGATGAAGTTTGATATTTTTCTTTAAGCGAACTACTTTTACGGATACACTACACTTAAGTTTTACATATTTATCTGACTTGGTTCGAACATGGTCTGTAAAGAGGTATTTTATAAACTTAAGTGTTTAAATCACTCAGTTACTTTGCTATGCACTATGCCACTGACGCACACACACAGACATCAACATTAAACTTATCACACTCTTTTGTGTCGGGGATAAAAAAAAATAACGCCGCGTTTCCAGTCACACTCCCAACCCGTATGTTTCCAATAATAATAATAATAAATTGAAGGCAAGTCGTACGTAGGTGTAAGTTGTGTACACACGAACACTAATACACATTATTAGGTACATATCAACAGTAAGGGCTCGTCCACATTGTTTTGTCTTTGTCTGATAACTTTTGCTGTTTTTGTGACAATTTTATGAGACTCTATTTAAAGACACAAAGAGAGGGGGGGAGGGGGGTGTATTATGTAAAGTGTGTTTTTGTCTAAGACTTTGTCTGTCCTCGATATGAATGAACCATTTTTAGGTGAGATGCCACGGTACAAGAAACACAGAATGGTAAAAGAGGAACTCTGATTTGGCTGTTTCACGATCCGGTCTTGATCCTACATTACGAAATATAAACGAACCTAATACGATCGTACCGTGATTCGGTCCTAAAGCGTTACCGTTTAAGCCATACCATATTTCTTAACAACATTTTGATGTGAGTAGAGTGGCGGGAATAGGGAGAGGATTTTGCCCAACAATGGGAATAAACAGGCTTAAAACAAATCTATACTACTATTATAAAGAGGAAAGATTTATTTGTGTCTATTAGATGTTTATAATGAATAAACTCAAAAACTACTTAACCAATTTGAATAATTCTTTTTGTAACGGATAGACATATTCAACGGGAAGGTATAGGCTATTTTTCATCCCAAAATTCTCGCGGGAAAGGGCACAACGCGGGTAAAACCGCGAGGCGCTGCTAGTAATAAATAAATAAATAAATAAATAAATAAATACACGGACAAATTCACACACGGTTAATGAGACCCAAACTAAGCTCTAAGCTTCTTCCATCATCAAAGTTCATCCAAGTCCTTCACCCAAGTAGGGAGTGAGCTGCAATTTGCTTAACAATCGCAATGAACTGACATCGCTTGGTCAAACTACGCCACGAGCGCTAATTCTCATTGAAGCTACGGTATTGCTTATTTATCGTACTGTTACGATACAATACTTATGCTACGTTCAAAAGAGCCTCTATGGGGCCAAAACTGAATAAAAATCATTGACTTTGAATTTTTGAATATTCCTTTTAAGACCGACATACGACCGCCTCTATGGGGCCAAAACTGAATAAAAATCTTTGACTTTGACTTTATTAATATTCCTTATAAGTCCGACATACGACCAACCAACCCCAAAAAAATAAAAACATCCCATTAAAATACGTAACCTGGTATAAATAGGGAAGTTTTGTAAAAAGCGACAATTTACCCCCATAGCCTTCGTTAAGTACGTAAGAGTTGGCATTACGATTCCCCGAACTACCCTAATGTGGCGTTTGGCTTACATTGGTCGGTATAATGTAACGTGGACGAGATGATGGTAAAGTTATGCCTCCAGTGCGTCAGGATGAAGCGTGCGCAATACGCGTTTTATTGCTGTACCAGCGTCCGCGTTTTTGCCCGCGTTGTACCCGTTCCAGTCAGAATTTGTTAGTAAATAGTAACTTATATGTTATTCTAGACTCTAATTTAACTATGTGCCAATTTTTATTCAGATTCAATGAGTCGTTTTTGCGTAACAGAGGAACAAATATATAAACATGCCACCAAACTTTCGCATATCTAACATCGAAATTTTACAATAACATCCTTTTTAAAAATAGAAGTGAAATCTTGAATATTTACGTCAAGACGTCTAACGAATATTCCATAAGGTCACGTGTCCTGACGCGAGTTCAGTACATTTTACCCATTACAAAAAAAGGAGCATTATCTTTTAATTGTATTGTTTTTATCACAAAAAGCCTAAGAGAAGTTAATTGAATATAAGTTTCTGCTCGACCTGAACATTGAAACCAAGACCAAGTAGGAGAAAAAAAAATAAGAATTACAAAATTTGAAAAACATCGCCCAATATAGCTTGTAATTACCGACACTAGAACACAAACCTTCAACAAATCTTCAATATACTTAAGTAATACCAACGGATTTTTTCCTGCAAACGTTAGAAGCTCCGATAATCGGATTAGCAGAGGCTTTTATCATCTACAAACGTACAAACTTACTTCTAATACTAAATAAGGCATCCGTTACTTCGTAGCTTTTCCTGTAGTCAATGTTTTTACGTATTTTTTGTTACACAAGCAGCTGTGGTTTTTACCTGGGCAAATTCACACTAGGTTAATTAGACTCTACGCTGGTGTTATGGAATCTAACTCACTGATATTACCAATACATACACAAATACATTATAAGAAAATATACTTGACACCCAGACGTCGTCACCAACAACTATGTCTTCACATATTGTTGACTCCGAGCGGAAATCGAATCCGCAATCCCCGACACAGTAAGTGCTCTCACTGCCACTGTGCCAACGGGATTGTCATTGGTACAGCTAAGGCTGTTTCACTCGAGGCGTAGACTAAGCGATGTTGCTCATTGCGATTATTAAGCGGCGTGCAGCAGTTGCGATTGGTTGATTGAGCTAAGCACAGCTCTACACCGCTTCAATGCGAATGCATCATGCCCTTTGTAAACGAGCATACAAGCAGTAAATTATACTATACCCCATAGCTTAGACCAGTGATGGGCAAAGTACGGCCCGCGGGCCAACTCCGGCCGCGAAGGTATTTAATCCGGCCCGCCAAAGGTCCATCGACATGGACAACACACGATATATGGCCCGCTATAGTTACGTTTTGACGGTCAAGAAGTATAAAGTAGATTTTACTCAGTAGGTTAAAGATGCATAATCTATAGGTGAAGCTAAACTAGCCGCGTAGTTCATGTGTTGCGTAATACGGGGCGCAAAGCATGGTGAATTGAGAGGCGTGGGCGGCGGGGTCGTTACCATGCCAGGGCCTTCGAATAAAAGTTAAATTTTTAACTATTTGTTTAATATACTAATGCATTTTTTCTATAATTCTTGCCCTCCTCTAGATTTTTTTTAACTTTGTGGCCCCCCATTAAAAAAGTTTCCCCACCACTGGCTTAGACAATAATAGTGTTTATTGTACTAATCGCATCATTGACACAGACGTCTTTGTGTTGCAATATATTACCAAAGCAAGCCGATCCGACGCTAATTAATGCACGGGCACAATCCGCGTAGTAATAGCCGATTTATAGCCGTTATCATTGCTAAGGTAAAGCCGGGTATATCAAATTAGACGGCTAACATAGTACTGAGTTACGGCTTAAATGGTAACTGGGACATTATCGGCTAATTGTTTTTCTTGTGTAGATCATTACTAAAGTAAAGTTTGAGTACGTTAGTGGCCAACCTGCGAAAGATTGCTCGGATGTACTCGTATGTATGTACAGTCGGCCAAGAAAGTGGTCTACCACTTTTGACAAAAGTTTCTGCGAGATGTAACGATCGCTAAGGTTGACTTTTCTATGCACAATTATGTTATGACGTTTTGTCTGTTATCTGAGATGCCTGACATTTGACATCATTGGGTGACTTAGTTGGACCTCTATTATTAAATGAAAATTGACCTTGTTGTTTCATGACGTTCAAATGAATCTCAACTGTAGGGTGGTAGACCACATTTTTGTCTGACTGTACGTATGTTTGTTACTCATTCACGAAAAAAGTACTCGACGGATTTGTATGAAACTTTACAGTAATATAGGTTATAATAAGAATAGCACATGGGATACATTTTATCCCAAAATTCCTGCGGGAACGGGTACAACACGGGTAGTGCCAAGAAGCGTGGCTAGTTATAATCATTTTTTATAATATGAAGGATAGTTAAACTCTCAAAAACGATCGTAAGTAAAGTTTTTACATAGATACTTCTATGTAAAATAGTTAAATGTTTCATTACAGCGCCAAGAAATCAGAATAAGCCCTCCCATAACTCAGAGCTAAAGGCATGAACCAATTAACCATGTTTGGTCGACACCGTGTGGACCCGGCCTTACCCTACCTTAATTAAATTACAAACAGAACCTTTTGGAACGGAAGATAGTTTTACGCGAAGGTTTTGGAAGACTATTTCAAGAATTTAAAGAAAGAATGCGTTTACATGGGAACTAGCGATTTTTTCGAAACTAGCTGCGGTCCGCGGTGTTACCCGCATTGTACTCGTTAATACTATTTACTTTTTATTTCCCGACGACGTTTCAAGTGGATTATACCTACCAATAGAGGGCGCGGGCGGACTCTTCACAACTTTTTTACTATTAATTAAAATAAATAAATATTTAGATACAAATTCACACACGGTTAATTAGACGCAAAGTAAGCTCTAAGCTTGTGTTATGGAATCTAACTCACTGTTACTACTACTTATACATACACAAATACTTTATAAGAATATATAATTGACACCCAGACGTCATCGCCAACAACTATGTTTTCACATATTGTTGACTCCGGGCGGGGATCGAACCCGCAACTCCCGACACAGTACGCGCTCTCACTGCCACTGTGCCAACGGGCTCGTCGCATACAAACATACGTTAATGTCATTATTATTGGTTTAACCCCTCATATCCCGCGGACGCGATTTCAAGCCAGACACAATTGATTTTCTATTGTGTTTCTAATGCCGGTAAACAAAAGGTTAAACGGGAACTTACGTACGACGGAGGTTACTGTTGAGGGTAACCTCAGTAACAACAGCAACCTCCGTCATACGTAAGTTGTTTAAACCAATAGTAATGTGAAGATTACTATTTGTTTTCCTACTATTATTATAAATGCGAAAGTTTGTGAGGATCTATGAATGTATGCTTGTTACTCTATCACGAAAAAACTGCTGGAAGGATTTGGATGAAACTTTACAGTAATATAGGTACATCAGAATAACACACAGGTTACATTCATCCCGCAATTCCCGTACAGGTATACATCAGAATAACACATAGGATACATTTATCCCGAAATTCCCGAGGAAACGGGTACAACGTGGGCGGATAACACCATTGGACGCGGCTAGTACAAGAAGTATTAGCCTGTAATGTCCCACTGCTGGGCAAAAGCCTCTCATCTCACTGAAGTTATCAGTACAGTGAGGAGGATTAGGCATAATCACCACGCTTGCCAAATGCGGGGTTGGTGATCTCAAACTCGAGTCATGTTTGAAAAGTAGGAAACATGTTTTTGCTCGACCCGGGAATTGAACCCGGGACCTCAGTCTTGGCAGGTGAGCGCACATACCACTAGACCACCGAGACGTTAGTACAAACTAGGCGAGAGTACAAACTAAATGAAAATTGACATTTAATATCATGATTTAACAATATTGCGATAGAACCAAAATAAGGAACCTGTATAATATTCTGTACGTAAATCAATTTTCACTGGAGAGTAAATTGAACTTAACCATATCAAAAGTTATTAAATTTTGAACGAGTCAACTTAATAGAGTTTACCACTTCGCAATTACCTTTATATTAACCTGCTTTACCGCCTATTAAGATAGTTCACTGCATTAGCTTCATTAAAATAATGTTCAACAGCCTCCGTGGTCTTGTGGTTTGAGCGCTCGGCTCACGATCCGGAGGTTCCGGGTTCGATTCCCGGTGGGGACATATCTCACAAAAATCTCTTTGTTAGACTGTCCTCAGTTTGGTTAGGACATTGCAGGCTGAATCACCTGATTGCCCGAAAAGTAAGATGATTCCGTGCTTCGGAAGGCACGTTAAGCCGTCGGTCCCGGTTACTTTCTACGGATAGTAGCCGTTACTTGAGCCAAGTCAGAGGCCTTTGGCGGCTCAATAACTCTGACACCAGGATTGGTCAGGTTGACCATCCACTGGGTGAAGAAGAACATAATATTAAACAGAATCACGTGGTACTTACTAGGTATGTATGGTACATAACCTTGCTGTTTTAGGGCCGATACTGCGTTAAGCGTGCGCACGCCGCGGTTTCATACAAAAGTGAACCGTCGCGGGCGCCTGTCGCATGCGGTTTCATACAAAGGTGAACCGTCGCGTGCGCCTGTCGCATGCGGTTTCATACAAAGGTGAACCGCCGCGTTAGCACGTGGCGGGCGCACGCGACGGGCGCACGCTTAACCCAGTATTGGCCCTTAGACCGTCTAAAGACGTTAACATATTGATAGGTGTCAATGTTAAGTACTTAAATAATAAAATATAATTTTCAAATGGACCCTCGTATATTAGTTTACCTGAAACGCCCCGCGGTTTAACCTGCGCTGTATCCATTCCCGTGGGAATTTCGGGATGAAAATGACCTGTAACCTTCCCATTAAATGTCCATTCCATCCATCCATTACAAAAAAAAAATATCAAATCGGATTGGTTGTTTCTGAGATTTTGAGATTAGCGCGTTTAAACAAACTCTTCAGCTTTATTATATTATTAGTATAGATTAAAAAAGTGGACAGCATAAAGACTATCTGGACTAACTGACAACCATTATTAGGTCTTAAAGTTTTAATATACTTCGCTTTAAATTGATATAACACAAACTTCACCAAATTTCAGTCTACACACTGCACTCTAGTCTCGTCTACACGCAGACTGTAGTCTGCAATATCTTTAAGTTACGTTGCAAAAATAAAACAAGACTATTTTGATCTCCGAACCCGGTTTTAAAACCAGGTCGCATGTCACTTTGTTCCAGTTGACTTGCTCTAATCAAATTATCGGTAGTGATGTCGCGATACATACTACGATTACGGTTACTACATATTAAAATCTTTGTTAAAAATTCAGTGGTAAATCAATGAGGAATATTCTATTGAATAGAGATATTAATTTAATCGACTAATTACTAATTGAAGTAGTTTTATATGCATATATAAAATCACTCATCAACCGCTGCTAGTTTTACAATCAAGCTAGTCTACGAGTAACGAACCAGTGAGTGCAGTGCATCGCGAGCATTTAATACGATTGCGAATCCACAGGTTTGTTCAGCGCCCAGAGCTGGTGACGTGCATTCTAGGTATACAATCTAGGTAGGTGCTAAGCGCGAATTGCGGGGGCATATGCCGGTTCACTTTTGTATGAAACCGCACGCGATGGGCGCACGCAACGGTTCACTTTTGTATGAAACCGCACGCGATGGGCGCACGCAACGGTTCACTTTTGTATGAAGCCACACGCCGCGGGCGCCCGCGACGGTTCACTTTTGTATGAACCAGCACGCGACGGGCGCACGCGACGGTTCACTTTTGTATGAAGCCACACGCCGCGGGCGCCCGCGACGGTTCACTTTTGTATGAAACCACATGTGACGGGCGCACGCGACGGTTCACTTTTGTATGAAGCCACACGCCGCGGGCGTCCGCGACGGTTCACTTTTGTATGAAACCACACGCGACGGGCGCACGCAACGGTTCACTTTTGTATGAAGCCACACGCGCGGGCGCCCGCGACGGTTCAGTTTTGTATGAAACCGCGGCGTGCGCACGCTTAACGCAGTGTCGGCCCTTAAATAGATAGGTATGAAACCCGTAAACAAGGTTCATTTTGTCACGTGATCGCATGTTTTCGTTCTACTTGATATTTGCTTTGAATAGACTTGGGGATATTTTCCAAACCGGTTTCGACATTTTACATATTCGGTTTTGTAACGAGTAAACAACAACAAAGTGTTCGAGTCCATTGTTGTTTAACCGACTGCACGGTAAGGTTAATATTATTAAACATGGTGATATGATATATTTCATTAAGGTTTAATTTAAAATTGTGATTCCGTTACTCATTTACAGTTATTTGGATGGATGGATATTGGTAATCGACCACATGTGTCCAAATTTTTAAACTCGTAAGAAAAATAGTGTTTAGGAAAAATAGTGTAAAGGGTTGTTCTCTCAGGCACTTATTATGGACACGGTGTAACTAAAACATTGTTATACTGGGTTTTGTCTCTTTTGCTCTTTGGAAAATTGCGTATGTCAGAAAGTGACAAACTATTTGATAGCTAAACTGTTCTTAAATACGAATTAAAAAGACTATTCTGATACGTGCTGCCGTTGCATGCATACGAAAATAAGAAAACTTTTTTCAAGTGTATCGATTCTTGGTTGTTTGTTTCTTATTTTCTCCAGAATAGGATCGCGTAACTGGGATTATGTTTGTTGACGTTTTTGTCGCACAACATACTATGGGTCTTTTTACTATTAATTGAAACGTACGTTGATGTCATCATTATTTGTTCAAACGGGAACTTACGTACGACGGAGGTTACTGTTAAGTGTCCCTCAACACGTTTCGGTCACGTCCGGTGACCATCATCAGGAGGTGGGTGAAGCGCTCGCGACAGCGTCTCTCCCCGCACTCGAGTGCGTCGTACGTTCCCGTTTGATAATAATTACTATGGGCCTTATTAATAAACGTGTATTAAAGACATTTTTTCTATCAAATGGTTTGTCACTTTCTGACATACGCAATTTTCCGAAGAGCAAAAGAGACAAAACAGAGTGTAACAGTGTTTTAGCTACACCGCGTTTATAGGTACTACTGTAAAGTTTCATCCAAATCCGTTCAGTAGTTTTTGCGTGAAAGAGTAACAAACATACATACATCCTCACAAACTTTCGCGTTTATAATATTAGTAGAATTAAGCGTTCGTTTGGATTGAGTGAGCTTACTGGATTACGTCTTACTTAGCGAGTTTAATAGAAATATTTTGAATAAGATCGCAATATAACTCATCAGTTTGAGAGATAAGATGTCACAGACACTGATTAACTCATGAATAGGTACTTTAATCCTTAAGGGTCTGGACTAAAATCTAATTAATTTGCTATCTTTCAAAGTGCAATTAAAGTGCCATCTATGCCTGGTTTAATGAAATAATTGTGCCTAATAATCTCTCATAAATATAAATAGGTATTAGGCATAATCACCACGCTTCCCAAATGCGGGTTGATGATCTCAAACCTCAAACCGAGCCATGTTTGAAAAGTAAGAAACATGTTTTCGCTCGACCCGGAAATTGAACCCGAGACCTCAGTGTTGGCAGGCCAGTGCATATACCACTAGACCACCGGGGCGAGATGGCGAGCGTTATAGTTTGTGTCGTGTGACACTTGCTTTCTATTGAACATGCCAACTGGCAACTAGCTCATTTTAAACTATGTACAAAGCGGCGTGCGCACGCCACGTGCGCCCGCCGCGTGCGCCCGCCGCGTGCGCCCGCCGCGTGTGGCTTCATACAAAAGTGAACCGTAGCGTGCGCCCGTCACGTGCGCCCGTCGCATGCGTCCGTCGCGTGCGGTGTCATACAAAAGTGAACCACCGCATGCGGCCGCTTAACGCAGTGTTGACCCTTATTGAAGTTAGAAAACATAACACCTACTTTGTTATGCGCTGTTGGGAAAGTAATCGGATTCGCAGTCGGGCCAAATGAAAGGGTACACACAAAACTTTGCTAATTGCTATTCGGGGCCATTGTTGGCAGGTTTTCAGATAGAATAAACACCTGAAAAAATATTCTTATGAACGTGTATTTTGTTAACCTAAAAAAATAAAATGTTACAGCGTGTATTTGTGTTTCAACTGATTTTGTTTTGACGTCTTTTTGACCGACTTCAAAAATAAGTTATTAGGGCTGACACTGCATTGAGCGTGCGCACGCCGCGGTTTCATACAAAAGTGAACCGTCGCGGGCGCCCGCCGCGTGCGCACGCCGCGTGCGGTGTCATACAAAATGTTAATTAATTTCAATTTTATTTTTGTTCCCAAAATGGAATGGAGACATCTATTTATATTTCTAAAATGATAAACGGTAGCGAATATTTTGATATACGATAAAAAATACGTTTTATTTTTACGAAAAACTTGTCATTGTTCCTACGCCGTGGCAGTCGTAACAATTTAACTTGACGTTAACGTATACAATACAATAATAATTAAAAGGAGAATTATTAATTCCCGGTGGGGACAATATCTCACAAAAATTTCTTTGTGAGACTGTCCTCAGTTTGGTTAGGGCATTGCAGGCTGAATCACCTGATTGCCCGAAAAGTAAGACGATTCCGTGCTTCTGAGGGCACGTTAAGCCGTCGGTCCCGGTTACTTTCTACGGATAGTAGTCGTTACTTGAGCCATGTCAGAGGCCTTTGGCGGCTCAATAACTCTGACACCAGGATTGGTCAGGTTGACCTCCACTCGATGATGAAGAAGAAGAAGATTAAAAGGAGGGTGAAATTTACGGTCCCGGTGGATCATGTCGGAAGCCGTTTAGACTCGAACCTACTTAATAATAAAAACAATTAACAAGTTAATGAAAAAATAACAAGTGGAAATTGTCTAATCAATGAAGAGATCATTACAAACACCAAAGATATAGAAACCTCTTTATAAAACCAGTTCCATTTTAATTGATCTTTTAATGAGATTTTTAATGACCACTGCCTTTTATAAAGGTCGGTAAATATAGTTCTTTTTTACTCTTGGTGAACATGTTAAGTAAGCTGCTAATTTTGAGTCTATTGTACCATTCTGTAAAATGTCAGAAAGTACAGAAAGAACAGAAAGTACAGAAAGAAGCTAAATTTATGACGGTAGCCCCTACACAAACGGTCACTAGTAAGTAAAGTACAGTATTAGCCCGTAATGTCTCAATTAGGCAATCATCTCTCATGTCAAATTCTAAAAGTTAAAACAAAAATACTCAAAAAAGAATAAAATTAAAACTCATGTTGATTTGCCATATATCGAATGTTATTTTTGCCGTTTTTAACCGATTTCAAAATAGGAAGAGGTTTCTCAATTCGACCGTACTTATATACTTTTCAAAAGTCGTGGTACACTTCGCACGCGAGTCCGAATCGCCCTTGGCCGGTTTTAAGAATTCCAATCTGCTCAGCTAAGATGGCTCAATGGCGGAGAAGGGGCGAAGTGAAATAGCTTAAACTTTACCTCATGGATTCATGTCAGTGGGAAGAGTGTATACTATTCAGGGGTAATACAAAGAGTACTGCTATAATAGCTTGTGTATTAGCGCCTATATTGGGCCTGTTCCTATAAGAATTGAGGGTTGTTACACACATGTTCGGATCGGCATAGTTGGCCCGGCAATATTTTCCGAACAAAAAAGTCGACCCGAAACGGCTACGGCTACACTTACTCGGCGTGTGCGAATAGGGGTAATTCATTACATATGGATTGACACATCGTCCAGTTACGCAGTATTTGTGTATTCTATAAGTTAGGTCGAAAACGCCTTTTAAAAATTCCCGGCAATGTCTAAAAGCCGTTTTCAACCGAACTGTTGGAACTGTTGATTTACCGCATGAAATCAAGCGGTTTATGACAAAAATACACGTTCAGGTTTTCCATTCGGCAATGCCGGTCATTGCCGGCCGGAATATGAGTGATTGTGTAAACCAATTAATATTTTTTTTAGTTGACGAAGATGAAGCCATAATAGACAAAAAAGAACTATCCGACGAAGAGTTGGAAAGGATAATGAATTTGGAGAAAGGGAAATATTCGACAATAAGCTTCAAATTTTACAACGATCAAAACACGAGAATGCCGTCTGACGTGACCAAGTTTAAGGACAAATGTATTGACCATTATTTGGCTTGCACCATGGGACAGTGAGTTTTACGTTTAAAGCCTTCGATCAACAATACACAACTAGATATCGGGTCACGTACAAAATCAAAGCTAAATACTGTCCGCGTGGATGACGTGTAACAGCTTTTTTGTTTAATAACGAACTGAAAAAAAAAATTAAAACAGTTCGAATTCCAACCTAATTACAACCATGACACCTAGCAATAAAGTAGCAAATGTTATGAATAAAATAAGTGAGAATAACGCCTAACTTTTCAAATGATATGTTATTCACCGAGACGTATTTTTTGCGCCGACCCGACATCTAGTTGTGTATTGTTGATCGAAGTTTAAAGCCTTTAACAACAGTTGTCAGTACAATCATAACATAGCATAAAACAAAGTCGCGTCTGTTTGTCTGTTTGTATGCTTAAATCTTTAAAATTACGCAACGGATTTTGATGCGGTTTTTTGTAATAGGTAGAGTGATTCAAGAGGAAGGTTTTTATGCAAAAAAATTCTCGAAATGCCCACGGGAACGAGCACAACGCGGGTAAAACCACGGGGTGCTGCTAGTTCTTTCTAATTATCTACGAGTAGTAGCGCCCCGCGCTAATAGCCCGCTTTGTGCCCGTTTCCTGTTGAATGTAGCGATCCATTACAAAGATAATTATTCAAATCAAGAGAATATTAAAAAAGGATTGGTAGTTTCTGAGATGACCGCGTTAAACAAACAAAAAATCAAACTCCTCAGATTTATTATCTTATATAATTATAAAATTCTCGTGTCACAGTGTTCGTTCGCGTACTCCTCCGAAACGGCTCGACCGATTCGTATTAGTAGATCCGTATTAGTATAGATAAAACTAGCTGCGCCCCGCGGTTTCACCCACGTTGTACCCGTTCCCGCAGGAATTTCGGGATGAAAAATAGATGTTGTCCGATTCTCAGACCTACCCGATATGCACACAAAATTTCATGAGAATCGGTCGATCCGTTTCAAAGGAGTTCAACCACGCACCCTGTGACACGAGAATTTTATATATTAGACATTGTAATGGGAGAAGTTACAAGGGTAACCGCTCCGCAAGGAGACGAAATACTGTTAGGTGTAGGTAACAATGAAGAGATTTTCTGCCTCAATTAATCCAGTGACAATCTAGAGGGTTTTTACTTTTAATTGAAACGTTAATGTCATTATTATTTGTTAAGACGTTGTTTCTTGTGGCATGCGACGCTGTCGCGAGAGCTTTATCCTCCTCTTGATGAAGTTCACCGGACGTGACCGAAACGGGTTGAGAAATACTCAACAGCAACTGCAGAGGGTTGTCATTGGAGAGGTCATTGGACATATTTTAAAATAAAACGAGTCTAAGAAACATTTTTTTTAAACTTCAATGCAGATTAATGCCGATGCCTGTTTGCGCTTTCAACAACAAGGAACATTTTTACGATGCGTTGTCGTATTGTGACGTCCACTACGACAACTGCATCAGAGGCCAAGGTGAGTAACACACGTTAGGTCACACGAAACCGCGTACCGCCGCGGTGGACGGTGAAGTCGCGGATCTATATACTCGCAACATAAAGCATTTTAGCTATATGGATCGCTATACGGATCGCTATACACGAAAACATGGCGCATTTTAGCTCCATGAAAGTGAAATCTCTCTTAAATCATCTACACCACGAGTGTTATTAGTGAAGAATATTGTAAGAAAAAATTAATAAACTATTACTGATTGCAGTTGCGTGGCAGATCGTAGCACCTGGCGGCTGTAAATTCGAAGGAAAATTGACGACTAATATTCCGGAAGACCATGGAAATTATTGACGTCGACGATTCAGAGTGCCTGCCAAACTGCCAAGTCAAATTATGGAGCATGCAATACAACGAGTGCAAAACGATTGCATTCGTTACGCATTCAATATTAAGATATGTATATTATTATATACTAGCAGCGCCCCGCGGTTTTACCCGCGTTGTGCCCGTTCCCGTGGGAATTTTGGGATTTTTTTTACATAAAAACCTTCCTCTTGAATCACTCTACTTATTACAAAAAACCGCATCAAAATCCGTTGCGTAATTTTAAAGATTTAAGCATACAGACAAACAGACAAACAAACAGACAATTTATACTATGTAGTGACACCGAAGACAGAATTTATAACTCCCTATCTCAACAAGCACGGAATACTAAACATGGCTGCTAGAAAAGAGTTGGAATACGCATGCACAATTCAAAGGGTAATCTACAACAAAAAGCCTGACTATCTTTTCGAGAAGTTAATTTAGATAAATCGCTCAGTTATGAACTCCCGGTCAGCTACAATGTACGCTTAAAGTCCCAGCTCACAAATCAGCACGGTTTAAAAGTTGATTCAGATTCTTATCAGCGAGTATATGGAATGATCTACCTCCTTGTCTTAGAGAAAATTTAAGCACAGACGCATTCAAAATAAAAATTAAAACTGCTCCGATAAAACGACAACTCGCTGCTGAGAATCTGACACATGCCTATGCCAAAGACCTTAAACTAAGGAATTACTTTGGCTAACCTCATAACTCAAAATAAAATATAATAAATAAATATGTTTATTTTCACTCACAAATTTAGTTTACAGTAAGCTTATGATTAGTCTACAAATGTATTTCCTTTTTGTTATACACGCACACGCACACACACTCTCTCTCTTTCTCATCTCTCTCTCTATCTCTCTCACACACACACACACACTGAGAGAGAGAGATAAAGAGAGAGAGAGAGAGAGAGAGAGAGAGAGAGAGAGAGAGATAAGAATATATAATGTTTACTATAAGTCATAAGTTTAATCTCCTTAATTATTATTGTCATTGTTTTTTCACATCGTAGCACACTCCCAACTCCACATCGTAGCACACTCCCAACTCCACATCGTAGCACACTCTCACCTCCGCATCGTAGCACACTTCCACCTCTGCATCGTAGCCATCTTCGCGTCGTAGCACACTCTCACCTCCGTATTGTAGCACTCTCCCGGTTCTGCATCATCGATTTAAGTCTATTAAATGATGATTTTTCTAATAGTTTCATACATATACCCCTATTTCACAAATGCGTGGGTTCGGTTACTGCTCGGAAGAACCGAAGCACTTTCTCTATTTCGAGGGTTACTGGCGTCTTTAGTACCCGGTATCCCACTGTAGGATAAGACCTTTTATCTTTGAAGATATCATGATAGTATGATGAGATTGACGTGTTAGAAAATATCAAAAGGATAGAATATATACTCATTTATTAAAAGTAAGTTTGAATAGGTTGGTGGCCCTCCATGGTGTCAGAGTTTTTAGACAAGGCCTCTGACATGGTTGAACAAATGAAAACAACCGGGACTGTCAATCAATAGTGCCCTCCAAAGCACGATAGCGCTCAGAAAGAAATTACAGACACAATAGTAAGGCTAAGTCTTTGTTTGAATAAGTGAATCTTTGAAACTGTCAGTCCGATTTGATTAGTGATTTTTTTGTATCGGAAAACTGTTCGAGAGAACATAAAAAGGATATTTTTAAATCCCAAAAACCGTACAGAAACGGTCACAACGCGGGTAAAACCGCGGGTTAGTCTTATCGAGAAATGAATCTCAAAACATTATCATGTTCTCAGTACGTCTTTAGGTGTGTTTTTAATCTTAACACAAAAGGTTGGTAATTCATGGTAAAGTATAATCTTCAAGTAGACAATGCGCCGTTTCACGGCCGAGCCTTTGCAACAACCACAAAGAAAGTACGAACCGCTTTGTGGTTCGCTATAGTGAGGGGAAAATGTGAGTTTCGGGCGATGTTGAATTAAATTATGTGTGTATAGAATAAATAAAGTAATAATCTGGGCACGTGGCACGTTAAGCCGTCGGTCCCGGTTACTTTCTACGGATAGTAGTCGTTACTTGAGCCATGTCAGAGGCCTTTGGCGGCTCTAATACTCTGACACCAGGATTGGTCAGGTTGGCCATCCACTCGATGAAGAAGAAGTAATAATCTATACTAAAATTATAAAGTTATTATTCTTATTTGTATGTTTGTTTTCTTGTAATGGCTAATCTCAGAAACCATAAAACCGATTTAAATAATTAGTTTTGTAATGAATTCAACGGGAAGGTTATTTTTTATCCCAAATTTCCCAAGGGAATGGACGCCACGCGGGTAAAGCGCGGTTTATTGCTAGTAATTTTATAAATGTTTTAAAATGTATGTTCATTCTCGGAAATTATCAATCCGATTTGAATAATTATTTTGTAATAGACAGCCACATTCAACGGAAAGGTTTTTCCATGTTTTTTCAATTTCCATGGGAACGGGCGCAAGGTGGGTAAAGCCAGGGGGCGCTGCTTAGTGTATACATTTGAAATAAAGTAGTGTGAGTTATACTATTAATAATTATTACACCATTAATTACACATATAACTCGAGAACGTCCAGACTGATCATAAATAATTATTCGTTTTATATTTTATAGCAGCGCCCCGCGGTTGTACCCGCATTGTGCCCGTTCCCGTAAGAATGTTTGACCTTAGGTGGGATACCTACTATGGATTTGTTTTATTACTGATTTTAACATTTATCCGATAAACAACTGAATGACGAACACGATCACATCACTAGCCGTCTAACTGGTATAACATACATAATGAGGTTTAATACCCCAGCTCTAGGGTTCTAATTTTAAATCGTGTCACATTGCTGAAAGAAGTTTTAAGTCTTGATATGTGACCTTTTTTGTTTTCAGTTTTAGAGTGGCATCAAAAAGTCTATGCATACTGATATGGGAAGGGTTTGCCCAGATGTGGGGTATTGAAGATAAAAATAAATACAAGAGATTTTCAGTGTTTTTAAGGCAATCCTTTCAGTATTTTAGAAGATAGAGATAATAATGATAGTGAGAAGAATATAATACAATCGTCTATGCAAAAACATCCTATAAGTAATTCAAACCAGTTTTGTTTGTGGATGTGTAATCCTGCCAGACATTTGGATTAATATTATAAGCTAGATTACCTTTTTATTAAAGATTTATACCTCTCTCCCACTCTTCCGCAGACAAGTAAAAATGCTGAAAGTTAACCGAAAAAACTTCAATATTAAATGATTGATTGAACGCCTACTAAAGTATTTGGATGGTACTGTGGGGGAAGTTGACATTCATTCATTTATTTATTTCAAATGTAATCTATATTAAATAAAACTCAAAGTGGTTAGTGAGGGATCAACGCACAGCCCAAACTACTGGACGGATCGAGATGAAATTTGGCATGCAGGTAGATGCTATGACGTAAGCATCCGCTAAGAAAGGATTTTTTGAAATTCCACCCCTAAGAGAGTAAATTAGGGGTTGAAAGTTTTACAATTTTTTAAAATTCTTTAATGGATTTGCTTAAAATTTTGCATGTAGGTTCTTTATTTAATGTACATAAAGATTACAAAAGGAATTTTGGAAATTCCACCCCTAAGAGCGTAAAATAGGGGATGATCGCTTATATGCAACTTTTTATTCCTTTGATGTATTGGCTTCAAATTTTGCATGTAGGTTATTTATACAAAGAAAATAACCACTAATTAAAAAAGTTTCGGAAAATCTACCCCTAATAAGGTAATTTAGGGGTTGAAAGTTTGTATGACTTTTTAAATTCCTTTAATGTATTTGCTTCAAATTTTACATGTAGGTTCTTTATTTAACGTAGTTAAAGATTACAAAAGGAATTTTGGAAATTCCACCCCGAAGAGGGTAAATTAGGGGTTGAAAGATTTATAATATTTGTTTAATTTTTTAAAGGATTTGCTTCAAATCTTGCATGTAGGTTCTTTATTTAACGTAGATAAGGATTGCAAAAGGAATTTTGGAAATTCCACCCCTAAGAGCGTAAATTAGGGGATGATCGCTTACATGCAACTTTTTATTTCTTTGATGTATTTGCTTCAAATTTTGCATGTAGGTTCTCTATATAACAAAAGTAACTACCAGCGAAAAACATTTTGGAAAATCCACCCCTAAAACGTTATTTTAGGGGTAGACAGTTTGTTCTATGACTTTTTTTATTCCTTTGATGCATTTGCTTAAAATATTACATGTAAGTTTTTTATTTATCGTAGATAAGGATTACTAAAAGGAATTATAAAAACCCCTAAGAGGGTAAACTAGCGGTATAAATGTTTGTATGGAGTTGGAAGTAGGTTCTAGCAAATTCGTACATAAACGACGCAGCCCCACCGAGTTTGGGCTCATTTGATTCATTTTGACGAGTACTTTGATACTATATGGTAACCAGGGTCTGGTGATGGAACCGGAAGGTGGCCATAGGAACTCCGTAATTAAAAGTCGAAGCCCTATCCAACGATGTATCACACGTCACTATTGAGGGGTGGGCCTAGACTCCATACTACTTTTCCCATGGCGACTACGGTTTCACTCACGCAGTAGTAGATATTACCAAGCATTCCAATAGATAGTGCAGCTATTTAAGGACCAGCCACATAGCAAACGTTCAGCGGGCACGGGCAGGTCTAACTTTAATAGAAATACAGTCAATAAAAATAGGCTATCTAACAGTGAAAGAATTATTCAAATCGGTCTATTAGTTTCTGAGATCAGCGCGGCCAAACAAACAAACAATAATCTCTTTAGCTTTTTAATATTCATATATAGATATAATATACGTATATAGATATTACAGTATTTAATATATTTATATGTATTTAGAAATTAATATAATATAGACTTTGTTTCAAACGTTAATACCAAATGATATACCGTTTGAATTCAAACGTTTACAGTTTATACTAAAAGTCTGCTTTGCTATGACAGTAAATAAGGCTCAGGGGCAAACCCTCAAATTTGCAGGAATTGACTTGAGAGAACATTGTTTCTCTCATGGACAATTTTATGTTGCTTGCTCACGAGTGAGTTCACCCAGTAGTTTAGTGGTTTTAGCTTCTAATGACAATTTAGTAAAAAATATTGTGTACAAAGAAGTATTGTAGACCCTAATATTGTAAACACTATAAAAGGGTGTTACATTATTTCTCCTTATCAACAATATCTACGCTGCGTGAGCGAAGCCGCGGGCAAATTATCTATATATATAAAAAATTCAAAGTCCTGACTGACTGATAATCAACGCACAGCCTCAACCGCTACACCTAGAAGCATGAAATTTGGCAGGAAGGTTCTTCAAGTGACGTAAGTGCACACTAAGAAAGGATTTTTGGAAATTCTACCCCCAAGGGGATAAAATAGGGGATGAAATTTTGTATGAAACTTTGTCAATTTTAAACCGATCGGGCTGAGACATTGCATGCATATAGCTGCTATGAAGTAGGCATCCCCTAAGAAAGGATTTTGATAAATTCTACCCCCAAGGGGATAAAATAGGGGTTGAAAGTTTGTATGAAACTTTGACAATTTTAAACCGATCGGGCTGAGATTGTGCATGCATATAGCTACTATAACGTGGGCATCCTTTAAGAAAGGATTTTGATAAATTCTACCCCCAAGGGGATAAAATAGGGGATGAAAGTTTGTATGAAACTTTGTCAATTTTAAACCGATCGGGCTGAGACTTTGCATGCATATAGCTACTATGACGTAGGCATCCTCTAAGAAAAGATTTTGATAAATTCTACCCCCAAGGGGATAAAATAGGGGATGAAAGTTTTTATAAATTTTCTTATTACGAAACTTAATGCGGCAGACTAAATTCCACGCGAGCGAAGCCGCGGGCAAAAGCTAGTTACATTATATTTGGCTCAGTTTATAACAGTTATTTATTAAAAATCTCTCTCTCTCTCTCTCCCTCTCTCTCTAACCCTCGAAACTCGTGTATTCAGGTGTGTGAGTGACAGAGCGCAGTTTTGTTTTAACTTTCTTGGTGTCAGATACGCATGTATTTGACCGCAACCAATACACCCCCGGGGTTGAGCAACCATTAATTATGTAGAATTTATAAAGCATTAGATACTACTTGTAAAAAAGATCTAAATAGGTATACGTACTTTTCATTGAGAGACCATAGTAAATTTTAAACGCAACAACAATCTCATGTAAAATATTTTTTTTGCAATAAAATATTCTAGCATATTTTTCTTATTCTTACAGCATATTATTTCGGCTATGACTTTATTGGGACAGTGTCTTCAAACTGTTCAACTGAGATTTGCTCTAACAGTACCTACTTAGCTAAGTGAAGCATTTGTCATGCTTACAGACGTGTAAGCTTGGTGACGTAATGGCAACACAAATATGGATACAGCGAGTTTGAGATATCGTCATAAGATAATATTCGTATTTAGTTACCGTCGCTTTCACTCACAACTTGTACCTAGGTATAAAACTGGTACATGTAATACTGGTACCTACCTAAGGTCTGATTGGATGTAATAAAAACCGGCCAAATCAAAGCTAATCTACGTTAAATTCTCACATTTTTTAAAACGAAAATAGTTATAGGTACCCAATAAAGTAAAGAAATAGGGTGCTTTCAAATTATACGTATCGTGCGGCGTCGGTACCGCGAAATAATTTTAGTACGCACTGTTGCCGCACTGCTCGATTTGTATGAAAACACACGATCGTACGTTCACAATACGACAAACGCACCGCTTCGGCACCGCAGCGGTCCGACACGAAACGCATAATTTGAAAGCACCCATAGAGTTTAATACTTGTTCATAATTAATTGAAACTACGTTTACGGATACACTTCGCTTTTATTTTACATTTTTATCTGACGTTTCGGCCCCTTTACAGGAACCGTGGTCACAGAAGACTCAATTCATAATGAGTTCGCTTAAACTTAAGAAACCACCTTGTTCATAATGTTATTTTGTTCCTATAAATACATATTTGGATCTTGCCTAGAACTTGACACTCATTTAGATCTCCATTCTATGTGCGGCGAAGCCCACAGACAAGCATAATGTTTGTATTGAACTTAGCTCTCTTTTTTATAGTTATATTTTTGGTGGGATAATACACCCGAACAATAATTCACAAACAGTTAATTAAACCCAAATTAAGCTCTAAGCTTGTACTGTGGAATGCAATGAGTGAAACGTCACTTATAATCCTATCCTACTAATATTATAAATGCGAAAGTTTGTGAGGATGGATGTATGTATGTATGTTTGTTGCACTTTCACGCAAAAACTACTGAACGGATTTGGATGAAACTTTACAGTATTATAGGTTATACATCAGAATAACACATGGGATATATTTTATCCTGAAATTCCCGCGGGAACCGATATAACGTGAGTAACAACGCGGGGCGCGGCTAGTATAACATATGTATACATACACACTGACCATACACAAATACTTTACAAGAATATATAGTTGACATCCAGACGTTGTCACCTAAAACTTCCTGCACATATTGTTGACTCCTGGCAGGAATCTTACCATCTCGATTTTAATTCGTTTAAGTTATCAATAGATAAAATGTCATCGACTTGATAAAACGATCAATAAAATCTTGAACAGCTGGTTGCAACGAAGATAATCAAGCTTGTATTTCCTATTAAAAAGGGTCGAAAAAGGGCCAGGCCCTAGGGACAAGTTTCCGTTTACAAGTTTAATTACGAGCGTTGTAATTATTCAAGATATAAAACGGAATAGAAACGTTTTCCCGAATTTTCAAAATGTATTTCTGTGTTGTCGAAATATTTTTGTTTAATTAACCATTAAGATAAACCATTATAGATAGATATCTTTGTCTTTAGAAGTTGACGGCTACTCCATAAGGATTTAAGGAAGTATATGTTACTAGCCGCGCCCCGCGGTTTCACCCACGTCGTACCCGGTCTTGCAGGAATTTCGGGATGAAATGTATCCCATGTGTTATTCTGATGTATAAGCTATATTACTGTAAAGTTTCATCCTAATCCGTTTGCTAGTTTTTGCGTGAAAGAGCAACAAACATATGTAAATCCATACATCCATTTTGCTATAAGATTTATAGAATTGATTGAGAGGAGAGAATTTACCTAGGTTGGTTCTATGAGAGTGTGCTGTAAATGGTGAGGTGATGCGGGAGCGTGGCAAGTTAAACGGTACTTTAATGTTTTGACTATTTATTTGGCATGTCAACGAAATATAATAAGTCATGAATGAGAAGTGTAGGCCACAGTATTCTCTGCTCAGCTCTGGTTCAGTCACCCCCACTCGTCTTTTTTTTTATTTTGTGTCACTGGCCACATTTTTTTCAGTCCAGTTTTCAGTGGGCATAATATAAGCATTGGCTTTGGATACCTTGGATGGGTGGCCGATAATGGTATTTCTATCTGAGCGAAACCATGCTTCGGATGGCACGTTAAATTTTCGGTCCCGGTGGTTTTAATCGATAGACCAAGTCGGAGGCCTTTAGGCGGTCTAAAAACTGCGTCACCAGGGATGGCCACTAACCTACTAGAACTTACCTGAAACCTGTAGTCAGGCCTGTTCCTGTCATTTTGTCCGATAGCCTCAAGCCCTTGTGTAATATCAAAGCAAAATTCATAATTGTTTCGTGGTTTTGGAGGCAAAAACGAGATCTTCTTGTTACAACTGAGGTTGCGGTTTTGATACAAATGTTTATTCTGTTTCTTGGTTTAAATTGAAAATAAGGCTGGGTTATGTAGCTTAATATAGATTACTAGCCGCGCCCCACGGTGTTACCCGCATTGTACCCGTTCCCGCGGGAATTTCGGGATAAAATGTATTCCATGTGTTATTCTGATATATAACCTACATTACTGTAAAATTTCATCCAAATCCGTCCAGTAGTTTTTGCGTGAAAGAGCAACAAACATACATCCATCGTCACAAACTTTCGCATTTATAATATTAGTAGGATAGTTTGAAATTACTTTTTAACCGACTTCAAAACCGAAGGAGGTTCTTAAAAGCCCGTCGGCATAGTGCCAGTGAGAGCGTTTACTGTGTCGGGGGTTGCGGATTCGATTCCCGCCCGGAGTCAACAATATGAAGACATAGTTGTTGGCGACGACGTCTGGATGTCAATTATATATTCATATAAAGTATCTGTGTATGTATATATTAGTAGTATCAGTTAGTTAACATAAACCCTTTTGCATTTTCATTAAAAAAGGTCAAAAAGCTCTATTTGAAGACAAAAAACTTTAAACTACAGACTCTTAAAAGATAATAAAAAAGTATAGTTCTAAAAACTATTAAAATACATGATACTGTTTCACAAGACTCATTGAACCGCTGTAGTATCTCTCTATTCGAGTCCAAAGCAAGTTTAAAATGGCGTTTCAAAGAATACCAGAGTACTGAATCCATCGGTATTGGACTAGAAAGAATACAGTAGCCTTTGAAAAATCAACAGTTTGTGAAATGAATGGAATTAGGGAGAGTTTCTAGTAGCATACTGTAGATACTAGTATAACTGACTATACGCGCCCCGCGGTGTTACCCGTGGGTACCCGTTCCTGTGGGAATTTCGGGATAAAATAAATCCCATGTATTATTCTGATGTATATTTATAACCTATATTAATGACTACCAGCGCCCCATGATGTCCATTCATGATGAAAAATAGCCTATGTTACTCGTGGATAATGTAGCTTTCGAATGGTGAAAGAATTTTTAAAAACGGTCAGTTTTTGAGCCTATTCATTACAACCAAACAAACAAAGTTTTTAAATATTAGTGTAGACAAAATAGTCTTTGACAGTCGTGGTCTTTCATTTATTTCGAGTAGGTTAGTAGCCAACCTTGGCGTAAGAGCTTTTTGACCGCCTAAAGGCCTCTGCCATGGTCTGACGATTGAAACAAACGGGACCAACTGCTTAAAGCGATAATATGAAACATCATCACTACATAGTATAAAACAAAGTCGCTTTCCGCCGTCTGTCCCTATGTATGCTATAGAGTGATTCAAGAGGAAGGTTCATATATATAAAAAATCCCGAAATTTCCACGGGAACGAGCACAACGCGAGTAAAACCGCAGAGCGCTGCTAGTACAATAAAACTTTACTATAAAAATAACAAGTAATAGTGTGAGCGCTCTATCGACATGTGTCAATGTGTACAGACCCTTACAACGAAACTATTGAAGGTATTGAAAAGTGCGATTGTTGAATTGAAACTGGAAATTGCTTGTACGGTTCGCACTTTTGTTAGCAGCGAATTCGGAAAATATTGTTAAGAAATTGTACGAAATAACTTATATTGTTCAGAAAAGTTAGGATTGGATATTATTTTTGACTGACTCAAAAAAGTGAAGTCTTTTTTCACCTATTTTGTATGATTTTCTTTGATTTGGGCATGCTGTGCTTTTTATTTGTTTGAATGCGCTAAGCGATGGAGCTAAAAACAGTTTTTTGAGTTAATTTGGAGTTTACATACTTTTCATTTCAAGGAATTAGGAATATAATACTAACAAGAAAATATTTTGCGTGGAAAATTCCGCAAATGTTATTAAATCTTACTCCGTCATATATTTAAAAAGACGCGACAGAAAGTTTATGAAGCAAATAAACTTATTTAACGTTTAAGCATTTAACCTTTTTATAGAGCGCGCTTTAGTGCAGCGTAAGCTATCAGTTGGATAACCGACTGCAGCAGTCGACTGCAGACAGCAGGCGACCACTGTTTTTTTTAATAAACTTTTAATTTCCCGACGTTTCGAGTGGATTGCACCACTCGTAAAAAAATCCTTAAGTTTGCTGCCACCCTCAGAGACGTTCATTATCAACGCTTAATTATTTGACGTAATATTTCATACACTAGCAGCGCCCCGCGGTTTTACCCGCGTTGTGCCCGTTCCCGTGGGAATTTCGGGATAAAATGTAGCCTATAGCCTTCCTCGATAAATAGACTATCTAACAGTGAAAGAATTATTCAAATCGGTTCAGTAGTTTCTGAGATTAGCGCGTTTAAACAAACAAACAAACAAACAAACAAAACAAACTCTTCAGCTTTATAATATTAGTATAGATTACATGTCAAAATCACTCTTTAATTCAAGGGTGAATTGCACGAAGATTCTTAAGCTTATTAAGCTCTAGCAGCTAAATATATTTAGAAAACAAAAGTTGTTTATTAAATTCAAATTTCTACTTTATGTAGCACCAAATAGGACACTATTTAAAACGAACGTCATTTGTTTTTTAAACATATTTAGCCGCTAAATAAACTTACGAATGTTTGTGAAATTCACCCTAAATCTCTACTTAGGAAGCATTCGACGTATCTGAGTAAGAATGTTCAAAACGCGTAAGTTTAAAAAACGACGTCGTTTTACCTCCATACAAATTTATCTTCAGATTGATAAAACATACACTTTCAGCAACTAAGTGGAAAACTTAAAGCTTATTGTAAGCTTACTTGAAAACTATTTTAATTATTTAACAGCGAACGCTTGGGCAAACTTTCCGAATAAAACTTCGTCTGAACTTCTTACCGGTTGCTACAAACTAAAGTTAGGTTAAGTATTAGCCAGTAATGTCCCACTGTTGGGCAAAGGCCTCTCATCTCACTGAAGATATCAGTACAGTGAGGATTAGGCGTAATCACCACACTTGCCAAATGTAGGTTAGCGATCTCAACTCCCGAGCCATGTTTAAAAAGTATATCTACATCTACACTAATAGTATAAAGAGGAAAACTTTGTTTGTAATGAATAGGCTCAAAAACTACTGGACCGCTTTTAAAAATTCTTTCACCATTCGAAAGCTACATTATCCACGAGTATCATAGGCTATTTTTCATCCCGAAATTCCCACAGGAATGGACACAACGCGGGTAAAACCGCGGGGCGCTGCTATTAGTATATATAGTAAGTAAGGAAACATATTTCTTACATCGCTTAATCAAACGTCAAGCGGGTTTGGAGAGGTGATTATTCCCGATCCCATTTTCAATGTAGTTAAACCAAAAGTCATTTATTGGTCACGTAATCGAGCGGCCATATTAAATTCCCCATTAAAAACCGATAGGTCATTCGATTTTAAAGAGAAATGGGCGGAATTTTATGTCATTTTTATTAGATTCCGTTCAAATGTAATCTGTGAACGAGAATGTAATTTATAATGCTCACTCGAGGATATAATTAAACATGTATCTCAATCCTTATTTGAACGCAAAATGGATGTTCTTTTCGGACAGTTTCGTTTGAATCACTGTGCAGGACGGACGTGTTACTCGTGTTTACTATTTCTGTGTGCAATTTCTGGTGATCTGCAGTGCTATTGGTGTCTGTGAAGAAATCGGTCCCTCTCGTTTCTTCTTGTGGTGTTTTGTTGGGAAGACTCCGCCCAGTGGGCGGCGAGAGAAGGAAGGTTATATTGACCGGACACACCCATTTCGCCCCCCAGATATCAAGAAAAATTTTTGTAGAAAAATATTCTGCACAGTCTCGCTGGGATTCGAGTTTGGTGCCGTCGGTACGTGAGTTGCCCGTGGTGACCGTTGTGCCACTGAGTCGGTGCGTCGTCGGTTGAAATTGAAGATCCTATTGCTACCTGTGGCTGTGAGACATACTTTAAGCAATTCAAATGGCATCCAAAAGCTACTCATGTTCAAGTTGCCTCATAGAAATCCAGCCTGATGAACAGTTTATTAAATGCATACATGCAGATTGTAAGAAACGTTATCACCGAGATGATATTTGCATGGGTAGTGCTCTCTCTAAGTCCACAGATGTAGACAGATGGGTCTGCCCTCTCTGTTTATGTAAAGCTAAAAGAGGTGGCGACAACTCGAGTACTCCGGTCAGAGGAACTCTCCAAACGCCTGAAGCAAATGTGACTTTTCGCACTAAACCATTGCCTTCTTCAGACCTACAGGCGTTGACCAACGAGATCAAATTTCTACGTGGCGAGGTATCTTGTTTTAAGGAGAGATTAGAGAGCGTTTCCTTTGCATTGAATAGCTGCAATGATAAATTGGAAAATGTCATATTACAGTTAGCTCAGTCTGACGGAAAAATTCAACAACTAGAAGAACGTTACAATTCAGACACCCATTTTTTAAACAACCGAATATTATGTCTAGAGGAGCAGCTGAACATCCAAACCCAGGCTCTCCTTAGAAATGAACTGGAGATTGTTGGTATTCCCGAGCAACATAACGAAAATCTTCTTCATATCTCCCTTGTAGCAGCCGCTAAGCTAGGCGTTGATGTAAAGGAATGTGACATAGATTGGGTGCATCGAGTTGGAGCGAGGCGCTCCTTACCGCAACCACTTTCTACGAATAGCACCTCATCCTTTCCCCGTCCAGTCGTGGTTAGGCTGTTGAGACGTGTTAAACGTGATGACTTTCTTAAAAAGGCTAAATCGCGGAAATCAATTGTCTGTGCGGATATAGGCTTGGAACACGAAACCTCTAAAATATATTTCAATGAGAGACTAACTAAAGAAAACCGTCAGTTATTTCGAGACTGCAGAAAACGCTCAAGTTTGGCTGGCTATCGTTATTGTTGGATTAACAACGGCTCCATCTTCATACGACGACGGGAAGGCACCCCTGCGATCCAGATTCGCTCTGGAGAAGACCTCCAACAGAGACTTGGAGCTGTCGAGGAAACTGTGCCCGTATCTAAGAAGGATTAACATTTATTTTTGTTTTGTGTATTCTCTTTGTATTTTTAAGTTGTTGATTGTATCTGTCAGTTTCTGTGAGTATAATGTTTTTGGAACCATATTGGTCATGGGGGAAATAATCATTCATAAGTCTTTAAAATCTTTAGTATGGGAGTATTTGTTTTTCATACTACGATGTCATTTAATCAGTATTGGAATTAATATGTACCAACTCTATATTTCTATAAAGTCAAATTATCGTCATTCAACTGCATTGTTTATACTACAACTTAAAATCTTACAAACATGGCTTGTTTAGATTTTGAAGAAGACTTAGATAATAGCCTTAAAGTAGACTGTCACTTATGTGTTAATCTTGACTCTTGTAAAAACTTCC
Organism: Cyclophora punctaria; assembly: GCA_951394245.1. Lineage (NCBI taxonomy): Eukaryota > Metazoa > Arthropoda > Insecta > Lepidoptera > Geometridae > Cyclophora > Cyclophora punctaria. Next base: position 6,473,119 of record OX596190.1, read on the forward strand.
TTGTAGACAGTTATGAGCTTAAATTATTAACATTCAATATTCGCAGTATTCAAAAGAACTTTGATGAGTTTCTTGTGGCTCTTACAAGAATTTCTATTTCATTTGACGTGATTATCCTCACTGAATGCCATCTTGGTTCTTGTTCTATCATAAACTCAATTCCGGGTTTTACTCAACATGCGACAAGTAATATAAAAAATAGAGCTGGCGGTGTTGTTGCCTATGTGAGATCTGACTGGAGTATAAGAGTAAGTGAACCAAGTATTGCAGACGCTGATTCTCTACTGATTGAATTGCCTAACCAACAACGGATACTCGGTATCTACAGGTCCCCTTCATTTAGAAACATTAATAACTTTCTTTATTCCCTTGATTCATTTTTTAATAATGCTCTAAAGATAAAGAATAGCACTATTCTGGCAGGCGATATTAACATAAACATTCTTAAAGAGTCATCTCAAACCCAAGACCAAGTTTCCGATTATCTGTGCTTGATGGCCGAATTGGGTCTTAAGGGTGTAATTAGTAGTCCGACACGCGAAAATTCATGTTTAGATCACATTTTTGTAGATACTAAATTACAGGCCATTGGTGTAGTTTGTAAGACTAATGTTACGGACCACAGTTTTGTTATGGCAGGGTTGCGTTTACCGACGTGCAAAAAGCAAAGTAACTTTAAATACGTTCTCAACTACGACAATATTTCAAAAGAATTAAAGCAATCGGATTGGCACAGTGTTCTCACTTCTCGAGATGTATCTCAAGCAGCTAGCTTATTTACAACCCGATTAGTGGATGTAATCAATAAAAATAGTAAATTAACTTTCACATCTCGTCGTAAACATATAACCAAGGAATGGATTACTCCAGGACTATTAAAATGTATGAAACGTCGTGATTTTCTTCACATTAAAGCTAAACATAACCCTGATAATTTTGAATACCGGACGGAGTACAGGAGATATCGCAATGTTTTCTACAAGGTTTTAAAAACGCAGAAATTCGAACACAACAGAAAAGAATTTTACAAAAACAAGGACAATGCAAACAGTTTATGGAAGACCATTAAATCTGTATGTGAAATTAGCCCTAAAAAAGATAGCGCAACCGAATTACTACAATTAGCAGATTCCCCTTCTAAGTCTTTGAGTAATTGTAATGAATATTTTGCTAATGCTGGTAAAGACTTAGCTAATAAAATACTCCACAAACTTAATTGTTCTGAGGATCAACTGGCAGCTAAAATCAATATAACCACCAAGAACCTACAGTCCTTTTTCATGACTCCAACTGATTCCATCGAAGTCTCTGATATAATTAAAGGACTTAGGAATCGATGCGCTGCTGGTAGAGATGGGATTACCAATAACTTTTTAAAAAGGTACTGTAATTTAATTATTGAACCCTTGACATATATTATGAATCTTAGTCTATCGTCAGGTACATTCCCCAATGATTGGAAAATAGCCTCTGTCGTGCCAATTCATAAAGAAGGTGTAAAAACAACACCAGCTAACTTTCGACCAATATCTCTGCTTCCAGTTCTGTCGAAAATATTGGAGAAACTTGTTAATAAGAGACTCACAAAGTACTTAGAGTTAAACAATATACTGTCTCCCAACCAATATGGTTTTAGGCCAGGCAAATCAACGGAGGATGCTGTGCATCAACTACTAGACTTTGCTGTTTCTGCACTTGACTCTGGTGAAATATGTTTAGGCATTTTCCTTGATTTAGCGAAAGCATTTGATACGGTCTCACCAAAAATACTACTGAGGAAACTTGAATGCTTGGGCGTCAGGGGTGTTGCATTAGACTGGTTCAAAAGTTACCTTTCTGGTAGAGGTCAATCTATCTCAGTATCTGGCCATCACAGCAATGTCTTGGAACTATCTTTTGGCGTGCCACAAGGTAGTATCTTAGGACCTACGTTGTTTACGCTGTATATTAACGACCTTCTTTCTCTTTTCTACAATGAAGATCAAATAAAAATTCTGTGCTATGCTGACGACACGGTAATTATCTTTCGTGGCTCCACTTGGGAAGGTGTACGTGCCAAAGCTGAGGAAGCTCTTTCACGAATTGCTTTTTGGCTTGATCATAATCTGTTGACCTTAAACTCCGATAAAACGAAATTTGTCTGCTTTCATAAGACAAAAGCTTCTAAACCACGAAACAATTTTACTATTAGAATCCATAAGTGTCACAAGGTGGATTTAACATGCTGCTGTCCTTACATTGCCCGGACTGATTGTATAAAATATTTAGGAGTTTTTATTGATGAGCATATTTCATTCAAACAACATATCCTTTTCCTTGCCGGTCGGGTTAGAAAATTGATTCACATCATGAAGCTTCTCAGAGAAGGGGCTGACAAGGATGTATTAATGTTAGTGTATTCGGCATTATGCCAATCAGTTATAGGTTATTGTATTACAGCGTGGGGTGCAGCAGCCAAATCTTTCATGATCATATTGGAAAGAGCACAGAGATCAGTGATCAAAGTAATGTTCAAGAAGCCTTTTCGTTATCCCACCGCTACTCTGTACGCTGAATCTGGAATCTTGACAGTACGGCAACTGTTTCTTCACAGAGCAGTGATAGCGTACCACAAGTTTTTCTCCGCCAGCATTACAAACAGCGGCGCTACATCCCGTAGGATGAATGTTAAAGTTGCTTCAGTTAAAACTAGTTTTGCTAAACGTTTTCGGTGGTTTGCTTTTCCATTGATATACCGACGTGCTTTAAATCATTGTGACCTCTCTTGTCTTCTCTATGGTGTCAAAGTTAGGATTAGGAAATGGTTATTGACCCTTGACTATTATGAAACTGAAAATATTTTGAAAATTGTAACCTAAAAGGTGTATTTTTTATTAACAATACTTAATATATTTTTCTCGTACATAGAATTGTCCTAACAATGACATTATATTGTACACCAGCATTGTATTGTATATTCAAATTCAAATTCAAATTATTTATTTGTTCATATTACCTATAATCTGCTGCAGGTTCTGTTATTTTGATAAACTGGCTTGTATAATCTAATCTCAATTAACTTAAATAAGTGCTTTATTGTTAGTTTGATTTCTTGTATGTTGTTCTGTCAGTGTTTCTTTTTCATTAATGCTAAACTGTTTTACGGCTACCCGCGATACAGGCTAGCCCTAGTGCGGGAGCCATTGGATATGTAATTTTTAAGTTTAAGCTTTTTTGTCAATAAATATTTTTCATTTTTTTTTTTTCATTTTTCTTTCATGTAAGCATATTTACATTCATACTACGTTATTTAACTGAATCTAAGTCTCTTATTAAACCTTTTTGTAGAAGACCCCACAGTGCAGCGTTGGCGTAAGCGTTTTCACTATATAGTATAAAACAAAGTCGCGTCTGTTTGTCTGTCTGTATGCTTAAATCTTTAAAATTACGCAACGGATTTTGATGCGGTTTTTTGTAATAGGTAGAGTGATTCAAGAGGCAGGTTTTTATGTAAAAAAAATTCCCGAAATTCCCACGGGAACGGGCACAACGCGGGTAAAACCGCGGGGCGCTGCTAGTTTTTTTTTAAAGAACACCAAATGTTTACCATTTCTCATTACTGGTTTCTTAAGTTTAAGCAAACACTCATTTTGAATTGAAACTACGTTTACGGATACACTTCGCTTTATAGGAACTTAATACTCGTACGATCCCTTTACTGGAACTGTGGTCACAAGTAAAATAAAAGCGAAGTGTATTATAAATGACTAGCAGCGCCCCGCGGTTTTACCCGCGTTGTGTCCATTCCTGTGGGAATTTCGGGATGGAAAATAGCCTACGTTACTCGTGGATAATGTAGCTTTCGAATGGTGAAAGAATGTTTAAAAACGGTCCAGTAGTTTTTGAGCCTATTCATTACAAACAAACAAAGTTTTCCTCTTTATAATATTAGTGTAGTTTGTAATGATCTGATATAATAAATACATTTGAATTTGAATTTGTATCCGTAAACGTAGTTTCAATTCATTTCTAATGTTCTTTTATTCAAAACACCTAATAGGAAAAATACCCTGAGCGCTCTGTGACTACACATCGACCAATCAAATTACCACATCCAAATATCACCTGTGCACCTCTCAATGACCACCCTATACACAAGTACAAACAACAGTTTCACACGTAATATGTACTCACTCAAAGAGACGGGCAGTTCAAACACGCGGTATCGGACAAACATTTGCCCTCGACTCGACTCGGTGCTTGTTTCATTGTACTTGTAGTAACATTGGTCGAATAGGGTACAGTTTAAAGTGTCTGTTTATAACAGAGAGAGTTCAAAACGTAAAAGAAAACATGAGACATTTGACAAGCCCGTTCGCACAGTGGCAGTGAGAGCGTTTACTGTGTCGGGGGTTGCGGGTTCCATTCCCGCCTGTAATCAACAATATGTAAAGACATAGTGGTTAGCGACGACATTTGATTGTCAATTATATATCCTTATAAACTATTTGTGTATGTTTATGTAGCGGTATCAATGAGTTAGATTCCATAATACAAGCTCAGAGCTTTCTTTGGGTCTAATTAACCGTGAGTGAATTTGTTTGTATATATTTATTATTATTATTTCAATATCTACAGTAAACTGAAATCACCCAAGAAGAATATGTATAGTGCCTAACAGAACACATTACACGTGAAAACAAAAAGTAGAACATCATCCATTATTATAATAGGAATCTGGAAGACTTCCAAGTCTGCTCATTAGTAGACTCTAAGTATCATTAGACTATGTCAGCGAGAATTCAGAAAAATGTTACCTAGTTTTTAGGTTTCCGTACCCAAAGGGAAAAAACCGGACCCTATTACTGAAACTTCGCTGTCCGTCCGTCTGTCACCAGGCTGTATCTCAAGAACGGTGATAGCTAGACTGTTAAAATTTTCACGGATGATGTATTTCTATTGCCGCTATAACAACATTAACAACAAATAAAATAAAACAAATATTCAAGGGGGTTCATACAAAAAACCTGATACGAAAGTACGGAACCCTCCGGTCGCGATTCCGCCTCGCACTTGGCCGGTTTTTTAGTTCATTGTAGCGGTCGAGGCTTAGTTTCACTGAGTGTAATGCATGTCGAATGATTAGTAAGAATTACTGACTATTACAGTGATGTTCTCTCATTGCAATTGTTAAGCAATGTGTAGCTCGACTCCAACTTGAATGGGTGGCCGATAGTGGCATTTCTATCTGAACGCTACCGTACTTTGGGTGCGTTAAGCTGTCGGTCCCAGTTATTTCAATCGTTAGGCCATGTCGGAGGCCTTTAAAAACTCCGACACTAGGGTTGGCCTACTCGAACTTACTGAAGCTGTTACGAATTTTACACGCGGCGAACGACTTAGGGTGCTTTCAAATTATGCGTTTCGTGTCGGACCGCTGCGGTGCCGAAGCCGTGCGTTTGTCGTATTGTGAACGTACGATCGTGTGTTTTCATATATACAAATCGAGCAGCTCGGCAACAGTGCGGCATCGGTACCGCGAACGCACGACAACGCCGCACTGTTGCCGAGCTGCTCGATTTGTATGAAAACACACGATCGTACGTTCACAATACGACAAACGCACCGCTTCGGCACCGCAGCGGTCCGACACGAAACGCATAATTTGAAAGCACCCTTACTGTATTCCCGTCTGAGCTTTAATATACCGACATTGTAAGTTCAGTTGAGTCTCAGAGTTGAAAATACAATCTTTCGCTGAAGTACACACATAGTTTATCAGTTGCATCGTATATCGCCGAGATTTCGTTTTATATTCATAAGCCGCTCAAAGCGCGCAGGTCTACGAGTACTCGTAGTATTTAAATTCGCACATGGGGAGATGAATTTAAATAGATTTGCATTCGAAAATTAAAATACAAAAAGTATGAACCATTTTTGCAATTAATGGATACCTCTCATGGAAATGCCCTACCCTACTAATATTATAAATGCGAAAGTTTGTGAGGATGTATGTATGTTTGTGACTCTTCCACGAAAAAAGTACTGGACGGATTTTTATAAAACTTTGCAGTAATATAAGTTATACATCAGAATAATACATTCTATCCTCAAATTCCCGCAGGATCGGGTACAACGCGGGTAACACCGTGGAGCGCGGGTAGTGTCACATAAATCCTAGCTACAGCAGGTACTGACATAAAGTGCTTTAGAACATTTAATATTCATGCGAACATCGCTACATGAACACAAAGTTGTAAACTAAAATTTTAATTCTCTTTAGATTAAAAATTTTATGTAGAATGTGACTCGTGCATTACGGAGAGACCGCAGTTTGACCTCATTCAGACTTCCAGTTTATGTAAGTTATTCACTCTACCTTCTGGTTTACTTTGAAATAGTACTTTATGGACTAAGAGCCCGCGAACCCCAGACTTTCGTTATTTTATAAAAGCTGAAAGTTTGTCAGCGCATGCTCCCACACACAGGTAAGAACGATGGACTATTATGAAGTTTGGGTTATAGTGGCTTTGGCAGGTATACGGTACTAAAGGTGTGAAAATACCGATCTAAATTCGTCAAATAATAAAGTGTGATTTTTTGGTATTACCTTCAGAATATTATTAAAAATCACGTTATTGATTGACAGACACTTAACATCGTGGCAACCCCTTGCCAGACACCCCTAATGTTCATGAAATTATAACTCTACTTATGTTATAGTATAAAAGCTGATTTTTATATATAATACTTAGGTAATAATTAGATGATGTTTCCTCATCAGCTAGACATTTTTGATAGTTCCAACCCCTTGCCAGACAATGATGTAGGGTCGCTGTAGGAGCGAGCGCGAGACAGTATATGTATGGTGGGTGCGAGTGAGATGTCGAGATAGGTCTATCGCGATTCCTCACTGCGCATGTTTAGTACATGTTTACATCAGCTAAAATAATCTTATATGCTATCTTCAAGTATTAATTGAATAGTTATTATAAATTAACAACATAAAATATTTAGAATATATACAGACTATAAAGTATATTCAATATATTATTAGTGTATGATACGTACATTATATGCTTACAATTTGTTTATGTGATTTTTTAAATGAAAGTGATTTTGTTTAAAAAATTAAGTCTTGGGCATTGAGATCTATGTACTACGTACTAGAGAAGTCACTTCAAACAAGCTTCGTGAGAGATTCGTTATGGTGCGGGGTCAACTGTTCACTTAGTCGATGGCCAGCTCTGGCCAGAACTACATGTGTTACAGCTATTGTTTTTTTTAATAAAATATGCCTTCATGTGCATTGCCTTATTGCAAAAACACTTTTAAAAACACAAATAGAAGTTAAGGAGTGATCTTTCATTTGGAAGTATAATTTTCTACTTCGAAAACAATTTATATGAATATTGAAAAAAAAATATTTTACATCAACAAACGGCCATATTCCAAAGAGTATATGGGATGCTAGCGACCCGCCCTCGCTTCGCTTCGGGTAATCAAGATTTCATGTAGGAAAATCGGGAGAAAACATTGCGTGTCTCCCGCAGGAATATACACAATCAAAATTTCAAGTGGGAAATTGGGGATAAAATATTACATGTCTCGCGCGAGTATATATGTATACACAATCAAGATTTCATGTGAGGAAGAATTCGGGATAATACCTACATAGCGCGTCTTCGTCGTTCATAGTTCGTAGGTACATAGGTATATCCCCGCGCGCTTTGACCGCACGAAACAGTAAGTTATTTTGTAAGCAGCGCCCCGCGGTTTTACCCGTGTTGTGCCCGTTCCCGTGGGAATTTCGGATTTTTTTTTACATAAAAACCTTCCTCTTGAATCACTCTACCTATTACAAAAAACCGCATCAATATCCGTTGCGTACTTTTAAAGATTTAAGCATACAGACAAACAGATAAACAGACACGAAACAGAGACGACTTTATTATATACTATGTAGTGATATTTCTCATCATAACTCTGAAACTAACTGTCCGATTTTAATAATTTAAAGAGGTATACAAAGAAACATAATTAACCTTGATTGTAGAGCCATTTATTTTGATGTAGATTCATATCATCATATGAATATTATCAACTTAAAATTACACTCCTTTTTTAACTAATTAATTTTAACTAAAAACAGTTATTGTGGCTTAACTATAATAGTTAGACATATGCCCTCGCGAACTTATTTGTTCGCAATGATATGTACTTTGATTGTGTAGAACATTGTTTTTGTGTATCATCAATAGATTTAGTAGCGCACGCCAATAACCAATTTTTTTAGGCATGTTTTTCATACCTTGGGTTACATATACCCGCGTTGTGCCCGTTCCCGTGGGAATTTCGGGAATTTTTTTACATAAAAACCTTCCTCTTGAATCACTCTACCTATTACAAAAAACCGCATCAAAATCCGTTGCGTAATTTTAAAGATTTAAGCATACAGACAAACAGACAAACAGACAGACACGAAAAAGAGACGACTTTATTTTATATATATGTAGTGATGTAGTGATGTAGTGATGTAGTGATACTATGTAGTGATGAGATACAGAGTGGACACCAAAGTGGACACTATCGAGATATGACGAAGATAAATACCTAATTCCTGTTAATATTATATATCAATCATCTTTTTATATTAACCGACTTCAAAAAGGAGGTTTGTGTTCGCCCCTAAGTTTTCAAAACATTATACTATTTTTTGTCTGCGATTTCTCGGAAACTATTTATCCGATTTGGGCGGGATTTATTTTACGGTTTTTACATACATATACTGTCTCGCGCTCGCTCCTACAGCGACCCTACATCATTGTCTGGCAAGGGGTTGGAACTATCAAAAATGTCTAGCTGATGAGGAAACATCATCTAATTATTACCTAAGTATTATATATAAAAATCAGCTTTTATACTATAACATAAGTAGAGTTATAATTTCATGAACATTAGGGGTGTCTGGCAAGGGGTTGCCACGATGTTAAGTGTCTGTCAATCAATAACGTGATTTTTAATAATATTCTGAAGGTAATACCAAAAAATCACACTTTATTATTTGACGAATTTAGATCGGTATTTTCACACCTTTAGTACCGTATACCTGCCAAAGCCACGATAACCCAAACTTCATAATAGTCCATCGTTCTTACCTGTGTGTGGGAGCATGCGCTGACAAACTTTCAGCTTTTATAAAATAACGAAAGTCTGGGGTTCGCGGGCTCTAGGTCTATTAAGTGTTATTGGGGGACAATAAGTTTAGAACCTTGTCGCTTAAAAATTATGAACCTATATAATTAAAATGTTTAAATATAATAATGTCTTCGAATGGTACTGCGGGCAAAACCGCGGGGTACTGCTAGTAAGTTCGAGTAGGTTAGTGGCCAACCCTAGCGTTGAAGTTTTTAGACCGCTTAAAGGCCTCAGAAATGGTCTGAAGATTGAAACTAACGGGATACCCAGTTTGACGTGCCCTCGGAAACACGGAATACTCTCAGATAATACCAGCTGGTGAAATATACATTTTACACAAACACCGCGACACGCGCTATCAACAATATTCCACACAAATTCTATTATAATCATGCCCGGAAAACCATCTGCATGCATTTGGCAATACATCAAAGTATTTTAGACATATGGACGTTGATTCGGTAATGCATTCGACAAGGACGTGATATTGATAGATGAATACTCAGGCTGTTTATAACGATCCCATACTGTATTTATATAATAATAATATTAAAAAACTGAAGAGTTGTTTGAATGCATACCCTTTAACATACTTCATTTATGCTATGGGATAACGCTTTGTATATAACAGACATTTTACAGTGTCTTTATCGCCAACTTTTTAACGAAAGTAAACTACATTAACCAGTCGTTAGACGCAACACGCTTTTTGTTACAACGCCATTACATCTCAATTTATTGAACAAAACTTTCATAAATAAATTCTACGCAAACAGAATCCGAATCGTAAATACTCACATCACTAATTGACCTGTCTAACTGTTCCAAACTAGTCTCAGTTTAATTCAATGTAATTTCAGATTACTAATCTGAACTACATAGTTTATACAAGGAAAAGTTTTCCACTTTCCCGGCGGTTCCATTTCACTAGTACAACAAAAGTTACTCCAATTGTCTGCGAAGCTAAGCATCAAGTATCTCCGGCCCAAGTATGTATGTACTGTGGCAAGTTGTGCCACGTAAGTATATTTATGTTGCGGACAAAACTCATCAGTGAAAACTTCTTCCTTCTTCCGCGTAATGGCCTCAAAAATATGTGAAAACTGAATATAAAAATAGGTAAATGTCGTGATAAAATGTAAAATCAAATTAGGACATAAAAAATCTTGTATACTAGTAAAATTGCGATGTAGTAAAATTGCTCAACTTTTTCCTTAAAATTATTATTATTATAGTGTTTCTCTTCGGCGTCACTGAGAACTGAGACCTGAGAGTCCTGCCTCCTGGGCCCCCTTGGGGTCTATGCACATGTTAGCTGGAAGTTTTCAAAAAATGAAACAACAGCAACGAGAAACTGTATCCAGCTTATACAAAATCTAAGCACAAAGTAAGTACTGCTTAAAGTACCTATTACGTAGTACGAAGACACTTTGAGGAACTGAAACTAGTTTCTCATAGCGATATAAGTTCCGCTTGCCGTTCGGTTTCTCTTACGTCGAATTTAGATTGTGGATATTATTTTCGACTGTATTTCGAATAAAATTTTTGGAGTTTGCTAAATGTGGTAAAATGTGTGGTTGTAAATCCTACTTCCTACTAATAGTATAAATGCGAAAGTTTGGATGAACGTTTGTTGCTCTTTCACGCTAAAACTACTGAATGAATTAGGATGAAACTTTACAGTAATGTAGGTTAGATCAGAATAACATATGGGATACATTTTATCCCGAAATTACTGCGGGACTTAAAGGACGGAATCTTAAGAAGATTCGCGTTAAGAGTGCCTTTTCACCAGACATATGCTAGCCTACTTCGATTTGCTACGTTTAAGTACTAACCAAGGTTATTTCATTGAAGGACATAAGCACAAAAGCAAACCAACACAAGCCCTTAAGCTGTCTTGCATATGGAAAAATGCATACTACGGAAGTATACTACGGATGCGTACTACGGATGCGTGCTACGAATGCGTGCTACGAATGCCTGCTACGGATGCGTGCTACGAATATGAGTACAATGTGTGCTATGACAGTTTATTTACGTCAAACTCTGCACGCATTGTCCTCCTATTTACTACATACAACAGATAACCCCGTAGCTTATTATGTTAATTTTCGTAGCATGAATACTTGGTGTAGCGATAGTGCAAGGCACCAAAACACAGTTGGGTTGCGAAAAAATCTAATATTGCTATAGTAAAAAATGTAAATGAGATCATTATTTTCATCTACAATGTTAAATATTCGTCATAACTAAGACCGCCAAGTCAGTCCTTTGAGATACCGTTCGCGTTCCGCATTGTAATGGAGAGCCGTGACTGCATCCTCAGCAAAGTTCCAGCCTCATGGTTCCAGCGCATATAAGTTTTAATGATACTTGTGTGACGAGCCTGCGCATAGTAGTTAGTTACAGAGCGTTTAGAGCAGTTTAATGTCGTGTTGGTGACATTACAAGCATTTGAAATATAATAATACGAGTATAATTGATTCATGCATCGCATTTTCGACGGCGGTAAAGTCACGGTAATGTAATCTGTATTTCACTTCTGTGGTAAACTTATATTTGATCTAGATTCAAAGCTTACTGAAAGCGATTATAAACGCTCTCCCTTTAATAAATATAATAAAGCAAATAGGTCATAAGTAGCAATTTATGGGATCCACTATAACCCAAACCATGTCAATATCCTTTCCTAGAACACCATGGCAATATCGATATTAATAACTGTCAACCAGTCAACTCAGACCAACCAAAAAGTATAGACCGCGCACTGTGAACATAACAATGAACATAAAAAATATGTTCGTTGTTATATTCATTGTTAACAATCAACAATTGCTCAATGTTGACAATGAACATATTTTATGTTCATAATAGCCCCGCGGTATCACCCACATTGTACCCGTTCCCGCAGGAATTTCGGGATAAAATGTATCTTATGTGTTATTTTGATGTATAGCCTATATTACTGTAAAGTTTCATCCAAATCCGATAAGTAGTTTTTCGGTAAAAGAGTAACAAACATACAAATATCCTCACAATTTTATGCTCGCAGTGCTCAGTACCTATCATATAGAGTTAACTTTCAAAACCAAAAGTATCAGATATCATCAGTATACCTATACGGGTCCGTAACTGAATAAGAAATAAAAGTTCCGGATAACTTCGGCTAAGGGTAGAGAGCAAATTAACATGTTCTGACAGGTTAGGACAGGATTTTCTTTCTGTCTCGTCGAGCCGACACAATAGACTGGCACGTCTTATTTAATGTTCTTAATAAAGTCTACTATAAATAACTGAGACTATCAGAAACTAACGAATAATCCCATGTAATTTTACTTGCACTTACAAATGCATAATCTATCTATATATAAAAATTAATTGTTGTTCATTAGTCTCGCTAAAACTCAAATTTTGGTCTTGATTTATTTGTGAAAGTACAGGGAAGGTTTAAACGGTAAGCAGTGACGGAATACATGCGGGTGAAACCGCAGGGTACAGCTAGTCGATATATAATTATTCTAATATCTGTGGTCTATGCATGACTTTTAACATACTCACACATTCTGAAAACAATTTTATGTTATTAAAGTTTTGTATATTTGAAAACGTATTAATTTAAAATGTTATAATAAACAGTTCATATTGTCAAGTTTAAAACAACGACTTCACTTCTTCTCTATTAACATTTCTCCGTCTTTCACTTTCATATATCCTGAGCCACTAAAGTAGCGATCCTTTTAAACGGATGAAGGGTCACCTTCGACGTGACAATGAGGTGTCACGTGACGTCACGAGGTGTCACGTTGTATATAGATGATGAACTGGAGTGACATATTGGTTTTGGAGTTCATTACCTACTTAATGGACACCCTGTAGAACCGGTTAAATTGGTAATGGAAAACAATTAATTATGAAATGTATAAAGAGATTTAACAAGAATTAGTTTGTTGACGAAAAAAGTTTAATTCTGGTTGGATAGCATAATGTTTTTATTTCACTACATAGTATAAAACAAAGTCGCTATTTTTGTCTGTTTGTTTGTCTGTTTGTCTGTATGCTTAAATCTTTAAAATTACGCAACGGATTTTGATGCGGTTTTTTGTAATAGGTAGAGTGATTCAAGAGGAAGGTTTTTATGTAAAAACATTCTCGAAATTCCCACGGGAACGGGCGCAACGCGGGTAAAACCGCGGGGCACTGCTAGTTAATAAATAAAACTGTTTTTTCTACAACAAAGAAATATTTTTTTAAATTATTTATTCCTTTTTCATTTATTAATTTTACTACACTAACACTTATAAGGCACCTTTGGTTTACTTTCAAGCTTATTTTGGGGTCATTCTTCTTCCTCTTTTCGAATAGGTTAGAAGTCAACCCTGGAGCCCGAATTTTTGGACCGCTAAAGGCCTCCGACATGGTTTAACGATTGAAACAACCGGGACCGACTGCTTAACGTGCCGTACGAAGCACAATTATAGCGCTCAAATAGAAATGCCAATATCTCTCACACATCCATGTAGAGGCCGACCGACACTTAAGACTTAACGTTGCTTAACAATCGCAATGAACTAATATCACTTGGTCAACTGGGCCACGAGCGCTTTATATTGGGATACATTAATAAGCTAATTTTGTGATAAATTAGCTCGCAAGTAAACCCTAGATACGTATTCAAAGAAACCACTGTATTTATTCAATTCAGTATTTCTAAATAGTAGGCTGAATCACCTGATTGCCCGAAACGTAGATGATTCCGTGCTTCGGAGGGCACGTTAAGCCGTCGGTCCCGGTTACTTTCTACGGATAGTAGTCGTTACATGAGCCATGTCAGAGGCCTTTGGCGGCTCAATAACTCTGATACCAGGATTGCAAAAGAAATATTTCTAAATAACGTTAGCTACAAAATAAAACCAGATTCATTTATCTGTTGATGCCACTTCTATTATTCCGCAAACGTTTTATAAATAGAAAAACAAAGAACGGCAAATTAAAAGATAGGATGATAAAAGAATGACAGATTCAGATTCGGACGAAAAAATAAGAATAGAGCTGAACAAAAGTGCTTATTTCAAAGGTAGTGTTTTAATTTTACAAGACGTTAATTCAGATTGAATTTCAAATTCGTAGAAATAACGTGACCTATGAAGTACGGTAGCGCTCAGATAGAAATGCCACTATCGGCCACCCATCGAAGTTGGGGTTGAGCAGCACGTTGCCTATCATCGCTTAGTTAAACTACGCCTCGAGCACTAGACTCTTGAGTATATCATTTCAAACTATACTAACATTGATAAGAAGTAATTTTTTAACTTTCAATATTTGGGCCAATTTTGGGAATTACCAGTCCGATTGCAATAATCTTTTTGAATTTGATAGCCACATTCAACGGAATGAAAAATAACCTTTAATCAGGTTATTTTTCATCACGAAGGCCAGGGATATAAGAAGCTTTTGCCTAGCTGTGGGTCCGGCTTGCTTGCCAGGGACGTTTTTTTGAGTATAGCAATTGAGTGTCTTATCTACCTATAAAATTTCCCAACGGTATATCTTTAAATTCTATGAACCTAAATGCAGGTACCCAAAAATAATCTAGATAAAATCATACACAGCCAGTCGTAGTAAACATATTTGATAATAAGCCCGTTGGCACAGTGGCAGTGAGAGCGCTTACTGTGTCGGGGGTTGCGGGTTCGATTCCCGCCCGGATTCAACAATATGTGAAGACATAGTTGTTGGCGACGACATCTGGGTGTCAATTATATATTCTTATAAAGTATTTGTGTATGTATATGTAGTTGTATCAGTTAGTTAGATTCCATGTTACAAGCTTAGAGCTTAGTTTGGGTCTAATTAACCGTGTGTGAATTTGTCCGGGTATAGTATTATTATAATGTTCTCAGATAAAAATATTTTCAATCAATTTTTTCAATTTTTCAAACTTCTTAGAAGGCGGAAAGTTTCGCGGCAAGAAATTAATATTAATCTCATAACAACTTAACATTTACGGATCATTTATCATACTTTGGCTTAGAGCGAAAATATTTTTTATTTTTTGCTTGACGGGACGAATATTTTTAGAAAATATTTATGCAAATAAGCTATTTTAATTTACATTGATGATTGAAATGTTGGTAACTATGCAATGTATATTATACTAGCAGCGCCCCGCGGCTTTGCCCGCGTTAAGCCCGTACCCGTAGGAATTTTCGAAAATCCTTTCTTAGTGTGCACTTACGTCACTTGAAGAACCTTCCTGCCAAATTTTATGTTTCTAGGTGTAGCGGTTGAGGCTGTGCGTTGATTATCAGTCAGTCAGTCAAGACTTTGAATTTTATATATTTATATAGATAGATTGATAGATAATTTACATATGAAGGCTTACTAAACCCAAAATTAATACAATATGAAACTGAAAACTGAATACTCAACTATAGTATCAAAACGTTCCTGTTAACAGCTAGGTTAAAAGTTACCACATCAAAATAATTTAGTTTATGAAAGCCGACACATTTCAGAATTCTGAACGAGCGCGTAGTGAAATGTTACTAACAGAATGTAAGCTCGCATTCAAATTAAGTTAAATTTTAGTATTTCTACCAGACTATGGTAAAATTTACAGATGAACCTAAAAATTAAACACAACATTTGAATTGAAACTACGTTCACGGTTACGTGCAGTTCAGCGATTTCTTGGGTGGCCGATAGTCGCATCTTTATCTGAGTGCTACCGTTCTTCGATCCAAACGAAGATTAAGTCATATAGGATAGGTTATTTTAAATGGTTGGCTATCGTAACATACGATTGTTAAGAAGTCCACGATATTTTACCCTGTTGTACATCTGTTTACCTACAACGATTATTTTATAACTTATAAAGTAAAGTAAAGTATTAGCCTGTAATGTCCCACTGTCGGGCAAAGGCTTCTCGTCTCACTGAAGATATCAGTACATATCAGTACGTCAGGAGGTTTCAGGCGTAATCACCACGCTTGCCTAATGCGGGTTGGTGATCTCAAACCCGAGCCATGTTTGAAAAGTAGGAAACATGTTTTCGCTCGACTTGGGAATTGAACCCGGGACCTCAGTCTTGGCAGGCGAGTGCACATACCAAACTTACACAAAGCTTTATTTTATAACTTAAATGACACTTGTTAAGTTATTGCGGAGGCCAGTAGAAAGCCACAATTTTTAACTTCCTTACGTCTATTGTAACTTACAATATGTGCTAACGTTAACTGGTGCATAAACGTTAGTTAAAGCAACCGGCCTACATAGTCATATTTTTCATGATTAACTCATCCTTATACATTTCTTTTTTAGTTTTAATACTTTGAATAAAGTCTAAACTATTTCCCATATCCTGTCCAACTCGTACCGTGCACGAATGCATGTAAGTAAACGCCAGTTAACAAGCAAGCTAATTAGCTTAATACGAATACGGAAGTCGCCGTAAATACACTTAACTTATGTCCAATTATTTTGAATAATTTCCTGTAAGGGTTAATTTCCTGTAAAGTGAATATGAAATATTTAACATACTGAATTTATTTGTGTTCTGGTCTGGTCGAAGCGATGCTAGCAATTGCTATTGTTAAGCAACGTGCAGCTTGGATGGGTGGCCATTAGTGGCGTTTCTATCTGAGCGCTACTGTGCTTCGTAGAGTACTATAAAGTTTCATCCAAATTCGCCTGGTAGTTTATCGTGAAAGAGTAACAAACATACATACATCCGTACTTATATTTTTGCCTTATGACTTTTATATTTTTGCTTTTATTATATACTAGCAGCGCCCCGCGGTTTAACCCGCGTTGTGTCCATTCCTGTGGGAATTTCGGGATGAAAAATAGCCTATGTTACTCGTGGATAATGTAGCTTTCGAATGGTGAAAGAATTTTTAAAAACGGTCCAGTAGTTTTTGAGCCTATTCATTACAACCAAACAAACAAAGTTTTCCTCTTTATAATATTAATGTAGAAATAGAACAGGATATACATATCTAGTAGGCTCACGCTCAATGAAAACAATATTTAGGTAATTATAATGAATAAATTCTGATACGAAACAAATCGAACCGCGCACATTTTGTTGATTCATATTAATAACAATTCATTCCTCCAGTTCGTAATCAGATTTCGTTTAATGAATCCATCGATGTCAATTATTATTGAGTACTCAATTAATAAAGAAATGCAATTTGTAGCTTACGAATGTCGGCTGTAATGAAATTAAAATTTATTCGTATATTTTGTAAGTAAAAAGAGTTTAACAAATTTACTAATAAATTCAGTATAGTTCGTTTTAAATTAAAAACACCGTAATTTCAATTTTGTATGAAAAGTTCTTCTTTCAAGTCAATGGCGCAAAATAATTCCTGTATTTATATTTTTTATACTCTGGATATAATGTTACTGGTTTTAAGGGTGGATTGCAATCCACCCTTACAGCATTCTTTAGATTTAGCTCTTAAACACGCTAAACAAACAAACGACATTCATTTCAAATATTTCGTGCAACATAAAATACAACGTCGCCTGGGTGTCGCCTATAATCATATTAAATTCCATAATACAAGCTTAGAACTTAGTTTGGGTCTAATAAACCGTGTGTGAATTTGTCCGGGTATGATTTTGATTGAACATCTTTTGGTTGTAATAGTATTTAGGTATGGAATAGTTTTAAGGGTTCTTGTGCAATCCGACCTTCGAGTTGAGACAGACCTAGCATTATTTGGTACACTAACAGTCTCGCAGTTAGTATACCTACATACGTAGTGCCTGTTGGGAATTCGAGGTGGAAAGTAGGGCAAAACCAGGCCGTTGAGCAAACCATGTCGTTTTCAGCTCTAGGCCTGGTATATATGCATGTTTGTAGGTTATATTAAACAACAGCGATTCCCATATTAGTTTTTCAATTAGTACGTTAATGTTATCTACACAAATATATACAACTAGCTGTGCCCCGCGGTTTCACCCGCAGCGCCCCCGTTCCCGTGGGCATTTTGAGATTTTTATTCCTCATTTTTCTTATATAAAAACCTTGTCCTGACAATAAGGAACACATTAAAAAAAGAATCATCCAATTTGGTACAGTCGTTCTGAAGTTATGTGCTTAGCAACAGATTCAGCGATTCATTTTTATATTATAGATTATTAAAGTTGAAGTCTGTTTTTTGTTTGAACGCGCTAATCTCAGAATCTCCCAATCCGATTTGAAAAAATATTTTTGTAATAGATAGCAACATTCAACGGAAAGGTTTTAATAGGTTATTTTTCGTCCCGAAATTTCTACGGGAACGGGCACAACGCGGGTACAACCGCGGGGCACTGCTTGTAAATATAATAAAGCTGAAGTGTAGTAAATAAAAGTCTAACGCGCTCAAACTTCTGACGCTAACGCTTCTGAAACACAGACATAATTATAAAAGATTTAAGCTATTTTATGTCCCGAAATTTTCACAAAAACACTCAAGTCTTGTAGACTAGTGAACAACGCGAGGAAAATCCGCGAGACGCTACCAGTATTTTAATAAATACAATTTCAAGAAAGGTCTTTCAAAATAAGCTACTAATGCATAATCTATTCCAAAACTAAGCCTGAAAACTCTGTAAAAAACACGTCAGAGCATGATTAATATGAAACAGGGATATGTCGGACGAAATTTACATTACCCCCGAGATACTTTATGATATTTTTTGCATAAAACTTGAACCTACTGTATAAAACCTTCATTAACGTCACGTAATTCTGGGAGAAAAATCTTAATCATAATTCTTCTTAGCCCGACTTCAACCAGGCGGAATATTTAAAACGTACCTTTTTATTTTTAAAACTTCAGTACTCTTATACTGTTGTGTTTCTTTTAAGTTAATAAAAAAGAGTTGATATTTCTAAAACGCTGTGTTGTTTATTTTGGATTCTCACTTTAAAACATAATATTTATAATTATGTTGAACACTCGAACACGGTTTTACTCGCGTTGTGCTCTTTTCCGAGAGAATTTCGGGAAAAAAAATGTCTTTAAACTTCATTTTGAATGTGGCTATTCAATACATAAATAATTATTCAAATCGGACGGGTAGTTTTTATAGATTAGCGCGGTCAAACAAATCACTACATAGTATAAAACAAAGTCATCTTCCGCGTGGGTCCGCGTGTGTAAACCTTGTAAGAGGCCTTCAGACAATCTCAAAACACTTACAATGCGGGTAACGCCGCGGACACGGCTAGTAGTTACATGTATGAAAAACATACCTCGCGACTTTTCTATAGGGTTAAAATTACCTACCAATATTCCGTCCATTCCAAAATAGATCCATTGTAAATAGAACAAAAAGTATCTGAATTTACAATAGCATTTTATACCAGAGTTGGTCACTAGCCTACTGTAAGCGCTCATGGCGTAGTTTGACTTAGCGATGTTAGTTAATTACGATTGTTAAGGAACGTGCAGCTCGAACCCTACTTGGATGGGTGGCCGATAGCGGCAATTCTATCTGAGTGTTACCGTGCTTTGGAGGGCACGTTAAATTGTCGATTCCGGTTGTTTCAATCGTTAGACTATATCCGAGGCCTTTAGGCGGTCTAAAAGCTCCGTCACCAGGGTTGCCCTCTAACCTTCTCGAACTTACTTAACAGAACTTTCAAATTAAAATACTCTCAAGAGAACCATTCTCGCGGCAACCATATTACAACAAGAGCTTTCAACTTCAATTCGAAAGCTCACAGTAAAAGCAACATAAATTGAGTATTTGAACCGATTCTGACCGCAAATGCCTGCGTGGACACCACAAAACGGAGCCAAAACGACCCAAAAACCAATAACAGGTAACATTCACGTAATTTATCGCGGCTACGTATTACGGGTCGATTCTTCTTAAGTACTTAGTTACATTGAGTTAACAAGCTTTTTTGCTTTGTGTTCCGATAGATTTTGTTTTGAATTGTAACTACATTTACGGATTACACTTCGCTTTTATTTTACATTTTTATCTGACGTTTCGGCCCCTTTACAGGAACCGTGGTCACAGAAGACTGAGGTGTTATGCGTCTACTCGTATACAGATAGATATCTACACTAATTTTATAAAGAGGAAATCTTTGTTTGTTTGGTTGTAATGAATAGGCTCAAAAACTACTGGACCGTTTTTAAAAATGCTTTCACCATTCGAAAGCTACATTATCCACGAGTAACATACGCTATTTTTCATCCCGAAATTCCCACAGGAATGGACACAACGCGGGTAAAACCGCGGGGCGATTCTAGTATTTTATAAACAGGTAGTAGGTATTTAAGAGTTGCCATGTTATGATTAAGTGCAGTGACTATGCCTTATTCTCTTCAATGAATTTCTTTTAACAAAACTATCGTATAGATGCGGGATTTTGCACGTTTCGTTGGGTAAAAGTATTGTCAACGCAATGACAATGACATATGCCGGGCAAAGACCTCTCATCTCACTGAAGATATCAGTACAGTGAGGAAGATATGTTCAGTCATGAAAGTGTATATAGAAGCATGATCAGGCGTGGATGTTTTCGTTTTCGATGCTACACGTGTCGCTTATGCCTCGTGTCTCCTAAAGTGAAACCGCGATCAAAAACAATCTACCTACCTACCTACTACCACATTTTAAACGCTTTAACTCAACTGACATCTCGGAAAATTCGGGCCCATGTCTTGAGTGTTGCGATGGTATATAAAGATCCTTTAGATCCTTAGGTAGACTGACATCTTGGAGAATTCTGACGTATGTAGTGACGTCAGATAGTTTTCAAGGACCTTAAGAAAGACTTGAACCACCTTATTAATAAACGCTCTGTAACTAAAGCACAGTTATAAAATGTTTTGTCTCTTTTGCTCTTCGGAAATTTGCGTATGTCCGAAAGTGACAAACCTTTTTGTAGCTAAAATGTTCATGATACGCGTTTATTTAATATGGCCGTAAGTTAAACTATGACATTTATTTAAATCTTATAAGCTAAATTGACCACGTGTATGGCGATAAACAAAGTTTAAGCTAAATTGAACTTAATTTCGAACAAAACTGTGAATTAATGAAAGGCTAAAAGTGACCCTGAGACCCTGTGTCAGTGACCTTTAATTAAAAATAGGAAACAAACTGTGCTGAGAAAAATGGCATAATACTGATTTAATCGTACGTTTCGTCATCCTCAAATCAAAAACGCGGCAGGATCGTTGAACTCTGCCCCTACTGAAAGGGCCCAATGAAAAACTCCATTCAATTCCATTAACTTTATAATAAAGAGTGACTTTGTAAAATTATTCTGATAAAGGATAATATTATTATCATTACATATTATCCTTTACTGTTTAAAATAATTTATTCATCCTACATAATCAACATTTTGCTGTGTCCTAAAAAAAGGTTATTCAGAAACCCAAAGTTATACTGATCGCAAAACAAGCATTGAAGAAAAACTTAATTTATAATTACTATCGTATTTGCTTTAGTAGTGTGGTATGTGCACTTACCTGACAAACTCAGGTTCAACTCTCTGGTCGAGTGAAGCACCAACCTGCCAATGAAAAGAATAGGAAATGCTTATATTTAAAAAAAACATTCTTCTTCTTCATCGAGTGGATGGTCAACCTGACCAATCCTGGTGTCAGAGTTATTGGGCCGCCAAAGGCCTCTGACATGGCTCATGTACCGACTTCTATCCATAGGAAGTAACCGAGACCGTCGGCTTAACGTGCCATCCGAAGCACGAAAAAAAAATGTATTGCTTTAAACTACAAAGTACAAAGTACAAGGGCAAAAGTTTCAGAATATCTTAAAATTAGCAAATGGAGGAGGCTCAGCATGTGCTGCCCCGAGTACACTATTCCAGGCACCGCTGGTTTTCAACCACTCCCTTAGGCCCAATAGGCGAGCATGTAGATAATACCACTGAATATTAAGGTCTTCTTTTAATATGGGAAGAGATGACAAATATTTCAGTTGTCTAAGCAAAGTGCATTAGTAATAGAAAGTCAAAATAGATTACGGTTGGTAAACAATTTTATCTTAAGGTTATCTTTTAGTGGTAAACAATAGCGATGGAGATTTGAGCTCTCCTTATGGCCTCCGACATATTTAACGATTGAAGCAACTGGGACCGACAATTTAACGTGCTCTCCGAGCAAGGTAGCGCTCAGATAGAAATGCCACTATCGGCATCCAAGTAGGCATCGAGGAACATACATCCTACACGATGTAATATTCACTAAAACTGGTTTTAGTAAACATAAGTAATCGCTCTAAAATCCCACCGGCCCGAATGGATCTGTGAACGGTACCGTAACGTATTACATAATGTTTCTAATTAATAATTTCGTTCAGCGCCTAAGCCAGGCCCGTAGACAGTACTTTGTTTGCGTTCAAATGAATTCTTTACTCTGGCATCCCCTTTTGTACGCACACTAATAATAGCAAGTGATACATAAAATATGTACACATTACACATTGTTAGGTACACTTTGTGAACAGATTGCTGGGTATCTTAACGAATGCCGTGTGCTTTGAATTTGTGTTCTATTTAAGGTTTTTCAAAGGTATTTTTTTGAAAGAGGTTTCATTGTGTGTGTGATGTTACTTTTGCGTCAAGGGTTTTAACTAAGATATAGTAAATAAGTGTTTGGGTTTGACTTTTCCTGCTAATACTATAAATGCGATCGTTTGTGAGGTTGGATTTATGTATGTATGTTTATTACTCTTTCACGCTAAAACTACTAAACGGATTTGGATGAAACTTTACAGTAATATAGGTTATACATCAGAATAACACATGGGATACGTTTTATCCTGAAATTCCCGCGGGAACGGATACAACGCGGGTAACACCGCGGGGCGCGGCTAGTTTCTTATAAAATACTTCTGTTTTCGTCCTACGCGTACTAATCTCTATACAACACTTAAGCTCAATACACGTGTCAAAATGCCCAAACACTTTAATCTAGATCTCATAAGCAATTAATAAATGACCTAAATTCTTAGCCTTATCAACAATTCTATCTAGACCCTTGGGCAACTAATCCTAACACGTTACATTACCTTTATTAGTTTGCATACTTAATTCGGATAGATTATAGCAATAACCACTTAATTTAGTAGGATTATCTTCACTTGAAAACTAAAGCCGCGATTATAGTAAGTCGTAAGTTGTATGCTACATGGAGTGACTGTAGCAGTGTGAGACTTGAAACTGCGCTAAGCGGGCCCGCGCGGTTTCATACAAAAGTGCTACGTTGCGGGGACTGTGTGGGCGTCCGTCACGGAAAGGCGCGCCCCGCACCCGTGCAACGGGGCCCGCCTCCGTGCGACAGACGCCCCGCGAGTCCCCAGGAATTTAGTAAGAAACCTCGTGGGTGCCCGCTTGTAACGGGGTCCGTCGCTCTCCCAGAGTACACGCGCGAGGACACGCGACGGTTGCCCGTCCGGACGCCCGCTTAACGCAGTTTCAGGCCAAAGGGATAAAAGGATACGGTAATTTGACGCATTCAGCGAACGACTGCAGCTATTATGTGTTCAACTTAGCGTAAAGATGACGTTGGTCGAACTAGCGCTTACTGTGTCGGGGGTTGCGGGTTCGATTCAACGGAGTCAACAATATGTACAGACATAGTTGTTGGCGACGTCTGGGTGTCAATTGTATATTCATATAAAGTATTTGTGTATGTAAATGTGATTCCATAATACAGGCTTAGAGCTTAGTTTGGGTCTAACTAACCGTATGTGAATTTGAACTATTTTTGGACAATACCTCACTAATAAATAGACCACACGTAACTAAAATTACGAGGATGACGCTGCCGCCATCGCTCCTACTGTGGCACTTCCGAACAAAGCAAGCCTAAACGATCTAGGAATGCAAAGAGCGTTTTTGTTTATCTTCAGAAGACAAATTCAACTATTCGCCGGGCTCAATTCAAATCTTTGATTTATTCGTCTCTACTTAAGTAAATCGAATTCTCTTTAGTAGAGAAGTAAACAGTATTTAGTAAACCTTTAGGTACTAGCCCTTTCCTAGAATTAGAGTAGGCACTTTTGTTGTATTTAGATCGATTTTCAAGTAGGACCGATCAAGTTGTGCTTTTTCCTGTTGGAATTCCGGGATACGTAGCGTATAATATTTATATTCAATGTGGCTATTATGTACAATTCTTTTATTCAAAATCCAACCAGTAATTTTAGAGAAAAGTTTTCAACTTGCCAAACTAAATAACTGTGTCATATAAATATTTATTTTTATTTAATCTGTGGTGTCCCACTGCTGGGCGAACGTCTCCCCCAATTATTTTTACTTAAATCTATTTGACTCTCCACTAATAGTCAGAATTATTTGACATAAAACAATTATGATAAAACAACCTTCAGTGCCGTGAAAAAACGTAGTAATACGTTAATAATGTGTAAAAACACGAAAGGTTAAAAAGACTAAAGTCAAAAAAGTATGAAAAGAAAACCTTAACGCTTGTTAAAAAGGTATTTAACACTCCGTTATGAAACGGATAATGTCAGAATCGTTTATCATCAATAATTGTTCGACAGTGACTCTCATTTTGTTCGCTTCACAATGAATAAATACTAAATGAACAGTCACGGCTTTTAATTAAAATTGACTGTAGTTTCCTATTTGCTTACATTCCAACGAAATTGTTAATAAATGACAATCATTATACAATAATCATTTGAATAGATTGAATTTGATCGCAGCATTGAAATCTTCGTGCTTCGGAGGGCACGTTAAGCCCGGTTAGTTTCTACGGATAGTAGTCGTTACATGAGCCATGTCAGAGGCCTTTGGCGGCTCAATAACTCTGACAGGATTGGTCAGGCTGACCATCTACTCGATGAAAAAGAAGAAGATTTAAATCTGAAAATATGTAGTACTTAATTTAATTGTTTATGTCTACTAATAACTTTTGTTTTCGAGTTTAAAATCGTGGAACTGCTGACCGGATTCGAATAATTATATTTGTAATGAATGCCTACATTCAAGAGAAAGGTTAAAAGCTAACAAAACATTAATTAAAAAACTGAATCAAACATTTACTTACTAACTTACAATCAATACGTCCTTTTTCAACTTTTTATTTAAAACTAGCCGTATCCCGCGGTTTTACTCGCGCTGTGCCAGTTCCCGTGGGAATTTCGGAATGAAAAATAGCCTATAACCTTTCTGTTGAATGTGGCTATCTAGTACAAAACGAATTGTTCAAATCGGACTGGTAATTCCCGAGATTAACTCGAACATAAAAACAAACAAACAAATTTTACCTATTTATAATATTAGTATAGATAAAGCGTACAAATATAACAGTAACGAGGGAAGTACATACAGGCAGCCTATGTAGGGACTTCATTTTAGTACTTTTTCACATCATTTAAAAGTTTATAAAAGTGTTATCCTGTAATGTCCTAATGCAGGGCTTCTCACCTCACTTAAGATATCAGTAAGTACAGTGACAAAGATTGCAATATTAAACTAGAAAGAGTTCATATAAGCACGTGTATAGTAGTTTGAATAAGATAAGGTTCTAAGTACCATTATCGTGGGCCGACTGTACAAATAGACTGTAAAAATATCTATTACCCTGTTTCATATTGTAGCCACCGGTGGCAGCACTGTAGCGGAAACGCGCAGCACCGGATGTGACGTCATAGGACGCGTACAGGTACAATATGCTCCGCGATAAATACACAGGGGGATTTATAAAAAAACAGGTTGCTTTGTAAAACATTGTATAGTGAGATTTTTAGAATAAAATTGGGTTTTTTAAAAGTTCAAATATTTTGAATTGAAACTACGTTTACGGATACACTTCGCTTTTATTTTACTTTTTAATCTGACGTTTCGGCTCCTTTACAGGAACCGAGCTCACAGAAGACTGGTCTTTTGCGTTTTAATTCAAAACGAGTACTGTTCGCTTAAGAAGAAGAAACCAGTTTGCAATTATTTTATAATTTTGTACTTTTTAGAGGAACTAGCAAAGCGGTTTTATTTGAACACCAGTTCTTTACATAATGTCATAGAACTTTGCTATAGTGAATGACTTTATTTATTAAGGTACGGTCGCGAAACAGGAATAATTTCGTCCAGTGACCTTCATCTATTTGTCTCTGTCACTCGTACACAATAGTATTGCCGTTACAATCCGCCAACGCTTTGTGGCGAGTGAGATAGTAATATTATTGAGTACTAGTGAAAGAGACAGGTAAATGTAAAGGTCAATGAACGACATTCTTCCTGTTCCGCGACCGTACTTTAGTAAAATATAATGAAAGGAATTTTATTAATCGTTTTTGAACTAATCACATCAGAAATACAAGCAGAGTACAGAAACAATTTATATATTAATGGTAACAAATGTGAACAATAATGTACCACTAGTATTTTATCTCTAAGCAAAATGAAAACAGCTATTCAACCATAAATCAAGATTCAAGACTGGTATCTTTCTCTTTCACACAGTGAATGAGTGAGCGAGAAAGTAGAGTCTACGTAGAATTGTATGCGAAGACATTGAATGATAGTACAATTGTACAGAAATACCTCTTGAAACTCACAGTTATTCTGTCTAACTGATTGGAACATTAGCGGAGGTGCGAAATGTTTTATGGATGTGGTAAAATTGTTAAAAATCCATAACTCCTCGGTTTATATAGATTTGCAGCGCTCGTAGTTTGATAAAGCGATGAGAACGAATGGTGATTGTCATGCAATATGTAGCCCAGTCACTAGCTGAATAGTGGCAGTTCTATCTAAATACTAAATAAATATACCTGGATAAATTCACACACGGTTAATTAGACCCAAAGTAAGCTCTCTACTTATACATACACAAATACTTTATAAGGATATATAATTGACACCCAGATGTCGTCGCCAACAACTATGTCTGCACATATTGTTGACTCTTTGCGGGAATCGAACCTGCAACCCCCGACACAGAAAGCGCTCTCACTGCCACTGTGCCAATGGGCTTGTCATATCACTAGGAGTATCATTCCGTATTTAGGGTACAAATTTCGATCCCAGTCGCTTTAATCGTTACACCATGTTGGACACCATTTAGCCATCTAAAACTCGGTACCAGGACTGGTCACTAATTGTAAACCCTACTTATGTACTGTATATATTTATACTGTATGTTATCGTTTGTATCAAATTCGTTTTCAAAAATACACTAATATTTTACAATGCAATACAAAGTCCGTCCACGTAGCTACCTCTCGTAGCACGTAGCAGTGCCGTAGCAGGTGGCGTAGCAAACTTTGTAGAACTTACTGTAGTTAGTGTAGCAATGTCGTAGCATACATTGTACTCGTAGAGTTAACAGTGTCTTGAGCTCTTGCAGTTTTCGCCCTTTTTACGTAAATCGAAACGTTCCTTATCTAACAAAATGTTTTGGCGACAGCTGCGATATTTACTTTTTCTTGAATAAATTCATAACACCTCAGTCTTCTGTGATCACGGTTCCTTCGGTAAAGGAGCCGAAACCTTCGCTGTTCGCTTAAACCTAAGAAACCAGTAGAGTAACCATTATTATTACCACATTTACACATACCATATCCAAGTTATTTTGTGTAGTGTTCTCTTGTATCAGGCTATCAGTCCAGCAGTTATCGGTGTGAACTGGGGCGGGTGTAATGCCACTACGTTTACTATCTACCTCTGTATGTTTTGTTCTACAATGTTATTTATGTATAGAAATGGATGTTAAAATTTTGTTCGTGAATAAAGCTTTTGAGGTTTAAGATTCGACTAATATTATCTCTTACTAGATGTTAATTGAGTTTTTACTTTCAATGTAGTCTAATCTTTACTCTATACTAATACTAGCAGCGCCCCGCGGTTTCACCCGCGTAGTGCTCGTTCCCGTGGGAAATTTGGGAATTTTTATACATAGAAACCTTTCTCTTGAATTATTCTTTCTAACAAAAAAACTTGCATCAAAATCTGTTGCGTAGTTTTAAAGATATAATCATATAGGGACAGACAGCAGAAAGCGACTTTGTTTTATACTATGTAGTGATATACATAAAGCTGAATAGTTTGTTTGACGAAAATTTTGTCTGTTTGAACGCGCAGGAACTACCAGTCCGATTTGAATAATTCATTTTGTATTAGATAGCCATTTAAGAGGAAGGTTAAATGATAATTTTTATTCCAATATTTCCACGGAAAGTATTGTAGCATTGTGCGCTAAATAACATAACCTAAAACAGCAAAAAATTTCAACGAATTCAAAAGGTCAGTTGATACGTATATTTATTTAACTCGACCACTTTGTTATGAGTTAGGAAAGAAAGATCTTTTGAATAAAATCTTATGGATAAAAGTACCGGAAATACTTGTATTTTGAATACCTACTAAAATAGAAAGATTTAAAATATTCTTTATCTCATCAGTTCTTCGACAAGTACTAAAAACAAAAGGCAAAATTAGATATAGGAAATATTCTGAAAGTTCCCGCAACTGTTTTAAAATAAGCTTACGAATCAGCTGTCTTCAAACTGTGAGAATTATTTATTTTATTTGGAACTTTGTGTGAAACTTCGTAGCTTCTTTCTGCAAATTTAGGCGATTAAAAATCTTATTTTCGTACACCAGTTTGCGTGAGATATATATGCAAATTTTATTTACGGTAACATTTTCACCTGCTTAACTAAATTTATGGGCGCGACCTTACTACATATTAGCCTGTAATGTCTCTCTGCTGGGCAAAGGCCTCTCTTATCACTGAAGATATCAGTACAGTGAGGAGGATTAGGCGTAATCACCACGCTTGCCTAATGTGGGTTGGTGATCCCCAACTCGAGCCATTTTTGAAAGTAGAAAACATGTTATACTACCTAAATGAAACGGGTCTCTATCGCGTTAGATAATTAAGGCTAGGATACCCCAGCCATTTCGACATTTGAGGGGGTGAAGCAGGCGGTGAAGCCGGGGAGGAATAGTACGCGCAGCGGCCGTCGCGGCGGCGCGGCGCTGACGTCACTCTATGAGATACGGGGCCCGCGTGCGGTCGTTTTGTAACAGAAGATTGCGAAGCGCTTAATTATCTAATTCGCATAATAAAAATCAGTAGTAGATATTGAATTGGGTAGAATAGTCATCACATTGATAAAATAGATTCTAACAATCAACATTTTATCGCATTTTGTATTTATCTAAATTACGTACATATCCTATCCTACTAATATTATAAATGCGAAAGTTTGTGAGGATGGATGTATGTATGGATGGATGTATGGATGTATGTATGTTTGTTGCTCTTTCACGCAAAAACTACTGAACAGGTTATACATCAGAATAACATATAAGCTACAATTTATAATGACTTTGTGTAATTTTGGTCGTAATAAATAAGTATTTGTAAAGCAAGTCGGAGAAAAATCACCACCGTACTGGTTTGACACATGTGACATGGTCGCCATGCGACGGCCTCCGTATGAGCACGAAGCATCGCCGAGTAGTTCCGATATACGTATGTCTTATATTTTAGTCGTTAATTTCAACGTGTGACGTGTCGTTACGATAGCATAACATTGCAATTAGTGAATGAAACCTAAGTACAGGAAGAATCATTTTGCTTATCTCGAAGGCCGCGGGTTCGAATCCGAACATTACGATTCATTTTTATTTTCTCACATTAGTTTATCAAAACTCTTTTTCATTTGAGGTTGTGTAAAGTACCTTAATATCTTAGAAAAAATCTTAAAAAATATGCTGTATAAAATAAATTAACAAAATCGAAACACCTAGGTATTTTTCGTTTAATTAATTTACCACTTTATCTATTGACTACTTTTGGAAATAAACCGTCTTATAAAATTTTATCCTACTAACCTACTAATCCTACTTCCTACTTCCTACTAATATTATAAATGCGAATGTTTGTGAGGATGGATGTATGGATGGAAAAAAATCTGCCCTCTAAGAGCTATCTTGGCGTGCGCTGCCTAAACTATTGGAGTTACACAAAGATGATGTACTAGTTTGTCTTTCGCATTAAGTCAGTGGTCGGCAACCTTTTGACAGGTAGCCAAATAAAGTAAGGCGGGCCGCTTTTGTGACATAGGGGTATATGCGGAACCAAGAGAGTGCTACAATACGCAGGTGGGAGTGTGCTACGACGCGGAGGTGGCTATGATGCGGAGGTAGGAGTGTGTTACGATGCGGAGGTGGGAGTGTGTAACGATGCGGAGGTGGCAACGATGCGGAGGTGGCTACTATGCGGAGGTAGCTAAGATGCGGAGGTGGCTATGATGCGGAGGTGGCTACGATGCGGAGGTGGGAGTGTGCTATGATGTGTGAAGGTGGGAGTGAGCGACGATGCGGAGGTAGGAGTGCGCTACGATGTGGAGGCGGAAGTGTGAAGAATATTAGACACATAATGTCGTTGACCAAATGATAGTTTGTTGCTAATGGTGGTTCTACCTACTATGTTTACTTCTTTAAGATATTTTTATATTGCCACAAGTGACGGCAAGTGACGTGTACGTGCGGGCGAGCAAGTAGTAACTAAAATAGAATAGTAAATTAAAGGAACTTGGGATACTATGGAGCCTGGCCCAATGCACAACAGTGGCATGACTTATTTACAAGCCACTCTTTGACGGTCATATCGAAATCGACGGCCAACTCGGTGTTATGGCTACCGAAGAATAGAGTTGGGCTATGTTATGGACCATAACCGTGTTGCTCAACAGTGACATGACCCATGTCATTTGAAAGCAAAAGGCGCCTCTTTTTGCTTCGGTTTAATAAAAAAATGTTTTAAACCATATACATATCACCAAACTTAATGTGGCAGACTAAATTCCATGCGAGCGAAGCCGCGGGCAAAAGCTAGTGTTTTATAATAACCTATTTCGAAAAAAGTTTATTTTTATTATAATGTCACAATAATCACATTTAAGGCGGCCCTTAAACGATCAATTATATTGCGCAATATTGAATGTTGTGCAATATAATTGACCGTCTAGGGCTAATATTGAAGACTGCGCAATGATTGAACGAAAGTTTGAGCGAGTTTAATTTTTATTGTACAATATTTAATATTGAACAATATTGCTTCGTGTAGGGTCAGTATTGCGCAATATTTGACATGTTGCTCGGGATCAAACTATCCTCCGACTGAACAAGAAAACATTGCACAATTTTCTTATAGTGCAATATAATCGACCGTTTGGATCCAAACGCAATTCAATCTTATTGCACAATTAAATATATTGTACAATGTTATTGTAGGTCTAGGGGCCGCCTTAGCAATAAAATATAGAAAAAAAAGACGTATGGCACTCGGGGACTGCCGCGGTAAAGCTATTGCATAGTTATTTTTTCTATCACTAGATGGCGTTAGTGGGGAGCGTTAGGTTTTTTTTCTATCACTAGATGGCGTTAGTGGGGACCGTGGGTTTTTTGCGCGAGGTTTTTTCGTTACGGAATTTCTGGATTCGGTCCCCGCGCTCAAGGCCCGCGATAGAAGCTATGCAATAGCTTAAAATATAGAATAAAACAATAAGATCTCAATGAGAAAACACTATGAAGTTTCGTAGCACTGGAATGAAAAAGCGACACACGTCCGACTAGCACGGCGCCTCAGCGCATACTGTCACTCTGGGTAGAAAAGAGCGAGAAACACTACGACGCGAAAATGGTAATGGCGACTCATTCGCAAGAATCTACCACTTTTCGTTGGAAATTTATTTTAATTACAAATATAATATTGAAACAAAAATTTTACTGCAACAGTCCTGAGTCATAGTTTATTTTACATCACTCAAATTAATTCTAGAAATATGCGTTTGAAATTGTTTAACAAACTAAGTGTTTAAAATTCACAGAGTAAGGTATAAAAGACCCAACTTTGTGATTATTTTCTATCGAGGAAATTAATAGTCAACGTGTTTTGGAAACAGTAGTCTCATTAAACATATGATCAAGATTAAAAACAAACAAAAATTGTTCTTGTAACGTTAAGACTTTTGGCTAAAAAATTGTTTAAAGTAGCCCGTTTTAGGAACTCATAGGCCCTTAAACGTATTTACTAAAATACGTACCCGACGTTTCGAGCGGATTACACCGCTCGTGGTCACGGGAGTTCTCCCGTGACCAATCGTTTCATTTAGGTAGTATAATGAGTGCAAATCGTGTGAGTTTAAAAAGTTTGTAGAAAACATGTTTCTCGACGCGGGAATTGAACCCGAGACCTCAGTCTTGGCAGGCGTGTGCAAGTGCATATACCTCTCGACTGAAGAGGCATTACCGAGGCGACCCCTAAATATTTTATTTATTTTTATTTCATTTTATTGGATTCGGAAAACAAACAGTTGAACTTAATAATTAACATAAAAATAAATAGAAAAGGGGAAATAACGCAAGCGCGATCTACAAATGTTACACTAGCGCCATCTATTGCATTGTGGGTGGAACCGCCGAGCGGAACAACTTTGATATAATGGCAGTAAAAGTATGCAGGAAACAGGAAACTATGGTTTGGGCTGTAGCGAGACAGTCTGTTCGTCTATAAAAGCGTAATATGATGGAGCGCATACTAAACACAAGACGATCAGTAAACTTTTACGACTTTTGTTTTGTCTCATGAGCGCTCCTGAACCATATTTAAGTAGGTAGTAGCGATGTTAGTTCATTGCAATTGTTAAGCAAATTGCAACTCGACCTCTACTTGGATGGATGGCCGATAGTTTCATTTCTATTTGAGCGCTACCGTGCTTCGGAGGGCACGTTAAATTGTCGGTCCCGTTTGTTTCAACCGTTAGACCATGTCGGATATATGCTGATATTATATATCTATACATACACAGCATCGGTGTAAATTAAAAGTAAATTATTTATACGTAAAAAGTAAGATGATTTACAAAGTTCACAAGCTCAAGAACTAATGCAAGAACACTTTACGTTTCGTTCAAGCTGTACAGCGCACTTTCCTTCTAGAATTCTTGTAAAGTTGAGGTGAAAAATAGCCCGAGATCCTTTGAACAGAAACAAACCGTTACTGGTACTGTCGGAGCAAATTGCTTCTTATAATATTCAATTTATTTACCACTAGCATAGCCCCGCGGTTTTACCCGCGTTGTGCCCGTTCCCGTAGAAATTTCTGGATGAAAAATAGCTTATAACCTTCCCATTGAATGTGGCTATCCATTAGCTCGAACATACAAACAAACAAACTTACAAATTCTACTTCTTTATAATATTATATTAATATATTATATGAAATATTATAATATTTCATAAGTATTTATTGAATTTTATATGTGTTTCTAGCTCTCTCTCTCTCTCTTTATTTTACCGATACACGTTTAACCGAGACTCACTTCACACCTGCCGCATCAAATGATCGATACCTGCCGTCAAAGCTTCGGTCAAACGTATTTCAATATAACTTGAGTGATCCTCTTTGCTGGTGTTCTAGTTTAACTGGGCTCTGTCTAGCCAAGGCACAATACACAAGACACTAATTTAAGTATTTCTGAGTTAGTTAGTGTCTTTTGACACGTTAATAAGTGTCATATTAACAACATAGAGCTGCATGAATGTCAAAGAATTATTATTAGTATGCGGTTGAGCTTACACACACACAAAACATATTTTACTTAGTTAACTTTAGTTTAGTATTAGCCTGTAATGTCCCACTGCTGGGCAAAGGCCTCTCATCTCACTGAAGATATCAGTACAGGAGGATATTTTATTTAGAGTTATAAATATCATTTTAAAGTAAAACTGCGTTTACCAATGTAATTTACTTTTTTATACAAATCTGCCATTATCTTGATTTTTTCGTTTAAAATAAAATTACCGTTCCATTTATTTTTCCTTACTTTTCCCCTAACAGTACCTACGGAGATACATAGCTCTCACCTGAGCGTTGTATTTTTCAAATAAATTGCTCGGAAGCTCGCCGCGACACCTCACGAACAAGTTTGAATTATTCATTAATTACGCTTCATCTTAGGGCTCCAATGGAGAGAGACTGAACTCGGAAACGATCCCCATTATTTTGTATGGCGTTGAATGATGCAATTTAAAAGAAATAGTTTATAAAAACTAACCAGCTTGAAGAATCTTAGTAGTGAACAGATATAGAATGGAAAATAAAAATCTATACAAAAATAGGAGACGGATATTCTATTTGATGGTCTATATTTATAATTTATTGCATTATAACGCTACGACTCTACAAGGCTTGTACTTTTTTTCTTGTATCAGACTCATTGACTCGATGAATTGTAGCGCTCGTGGCGTAGTTTGACTAAACGATGTTACTTCATTGCGATTGTTAAGCAACGTGCAGCTCGTCCCCTACTTGGATGGGTGGCCGATAGTTGCTGTTCTATCTGAGCACTACCGTACTTCCGACGGCACGTTAAGCAATCGGTTCTGGTTGTTTCAATCGGCAGACCATGTTACAGAAGCCTTTGACAGGCGGTCTAATAAATCCGTCACCAGGGTTGGCCACTAACCTACTCGGAATGACGATCGTGAACTTTTTAACGAATGTATGTTACGATAACCAACACGTCCTAAAAAATGGAAAGCCGTAAAATATCTAAACCAAAATCAGCTAACCAGGGTCTACACCTTGGTTAGCCGTCACCGCTTATCAAGCAAAGCTATCAGAAACTGTTATATTTACCGAAAAACCTCAAGTAATAAAAGTGGTGATAAAGCTTATAATTTACGAGGCTCTCACTGCTAATGGTGAAAGGTTTTATTGCGTACCCATCATAAACTAAACAGGCGTATTTTGGAAATGCTCCTTCGTATATTTTTTCTTGATAATGATTTCAGTAAAGTATTTATTTTAAATTTTGTCAATGACCATTTTTTAATTTTAATCATACTGGTTTTTTAAGTCTTCTGTGACCACGGTTCCTGTTAGGCCGAAACGTCACATAAAAATCTATACTAATATTATAAAGCTGAAGAGTTTGTTTTGTTTGTTTGTTTGTTTGTTTAAACGCGCTAATCTCAGAAACTACTGAACCGATTTGAATAATTCTTTTTGTAATAGATAGCCACATTCAACGGGAAGGTTATAGGCTATTTTTCATCCCGAAATTCCTACGGGAACGGGTACAACGCGGGTAAAACCGCGGGGCGCTGCTAGTGTAAAATAAAAGCGAAGTGTATCCGTAAACGTAGTTTCAATTCAATGATAGTTAATTAAACAAGTAAATTTGTACAGGCTGGAGTTTTTAGACTGTCTAAAGGCCGCCAACGCGGTCTATCGATTGGAACAGTCGGGACCGACAACTATACGTTTTTCTACGAAAAACGGTAGCGCTCAGATAGAAATGCCACTGTCGGCCACCCGTGGCCGGCTATCCAAGTAGAGTAGGCGGCTGAAGCTAGTTATAAAAAACTAGCAGCGCCCCGCGGTTTTACCCGCGTTGTACCCGTTCCCGTAGGAATTTCGGGATGAAAAATAGCCTATAACCTTCCCGTTGAATGTGGCTATCTATTACAAAAAGAATTATTCAAATTGGTTCAGTAGTTTCTGAGATTAGCGCGTTTAAACAAACAAACAATCAAACAAACAAAACAAACTCTTCAGCTTTATAATATTAGTATAGATATCCTCCTAAAATAGGCAAGTCATGGACAAACAACTTTTTTTAAAAATTGGCCCGTTCTTTCGAATCTACGTTGTGACAGCTGACAGACACACAGACTCGTCAAACATTTTATGTATGACTATGAATGCTTTTGTTGGGATTTGCATTTCGAAAAAAATGTGTAATTGATAGATTAGGTTTGGTTACCCGACCCTTAACTTTTAGGGGTATGAAAAACAGATAGTGAGCGATTCTCAGATCTACCCGATATGCACACAAAATGTAATAAAAATCGGTCTATCCGTTTCGGAGGAATATGGTAACTAAGATTGGGGACATGAGAATTTTATGTTGAATTTTTTTTACTACAGTTTTTATATAATGATTTACGTTAAAGAGTTCCCGAGTATTCTGTTGTAAATATTAGAATATATTTACATTACAGATATTAAATTTACTATACATACTAATAACATCGGTAAACAGTAGAATCTCATCAATCTATATTAATATCAAACACAAAGTTTAATAATGTTAAATTAAATGCAAAACAAACTCTTTGGTTTTATCCTATCAGTATAGATTATAACATGATAATGCTTAAGGCTTAAACATACCCTTATATATATATACGCCTAAATTTATAATGATAGTCACATTCATTAAAATGGACTTTGCACGGTCTTAAAACTCCCGACACCAGGGTGGCCACTGACCTCATACTAACCTTCTCAAATTTACTTAAGTATTTTATTTTTACAATTATAAAATTACTTTCGCAAATGTCTTGGAAAAATTCAGACATTTTCGTTATTCGGATTAGATTCTCAGTAGTACTGCTATGGGAATTGATGGCTTAGCATACAACTAGCATAAACTACTGAGCGTTACGTCTGGGACCTCGGAGGTGTAGATTACAAAGATTGTTGGCTTCTCCCGAAGGTGTAACATATAGCGTGAAAACTTTACGAAAATATACTTTTCTGACTCGAAAAATATTCTTTCTAGAATCTTAAAAAATAAACTATACATTAAAATAGATTTAAAGATACATTATAATAAA
Source organism: Cyclophora punctaria (assembly GCA_951394245.1). Lineage (NCBI taxonomy): Eukaryota > Metazoa > Arthropoda > Insecta > Lepidoptera > Geometridae > Cyclophora > Cyclophora punctaria. The sequence continues at coordinate 6,509,954 of OX596190.1, forward strand.
AATAGATACGAATATTCAATATCAAGTATCGGATCTTCTTCTTCATCGAGTGGATGGTCAACCTGACCAATCCTGGTGTCAGAGTTATAGAGCCGCCAAAGGCCAGAAGAAGAAGAAATATCGGATTAACAGAACAGTTAAAACAGAAAAATAAGAAGTATTAACAAAGACTGCTAGAAATGAACTTTCCAACATTTTACAACAATACACAATCCATGGAATATTTAAAAAAACATTCCATGAATTTTTGATACCTGTAATTCAAATAATATGTATTGATACAAATATTGCAAACGAGTATGGCTCGTGCCAGTAGCTCGCCAAAGCTTCATAAATACGGGCATCTAACGCGGTGATACTTGAGCGTCATATCTGTACCGTATACAATTTACGACATGACATTTCCTTTTCGAATGCAACATCTTTTTGATTTAAGAGGAGTGTTGCCAAAATGTAATATTTTCATAAAAATATGGCCAATAAGTTAACACGCATTAACTTCTTTTTAATGTAAAACTGCTGCACTCAGAAAAGTCAATTAAATCGACAATTAACTAAGTATTTTTTCATATTCAGTTTTGGCTTTATGGAAGCTCTTTTGAATGGGCTCTGGGTGGAACCATTTTATTATATAAGTATCAATATATATAAAAGAAAGTCGTGTTAGTTACCCTATTTATAACTTGAGAACCGCATTAGCCGAGGGCCACATTAATGAACGCGTATTAAGAACAGTTTAGCTATCAAATGGTTTGTCACTTTCTGACATACGCAATTTTCCGAAGAGCAAAAGAGACAAAACACAGTGTAACAGTGTTTTAGTTACACCGCGTTTATTAATTAGGCGGTAGTTGCGTAACCATAAAAATAACGTATAAAAAGTGGCTAAGTATTTATTAAACTTACCTGAGCTCTGCGGTTTCACCAGCATTGATTCTATTGCATGTCTTCTTCAACTTTCACAATCACATAAACCTAGTGAAATTAGACCTAGCGACCGTCTCAAGTATTAACGAAACTGCTAATAATGACGAAACTAACGAACAGTATAAATTAACACAACGAAACATATAAAGCGATTCGCGGTCAAACTATAAAGTATTTTACAAAAATATGTAGGTATCCCACGTTTCAAGCGGATTGCACCACGCGTGGTCACGGGATGACTGGCTGAAGCGGCGAGTGTTTACTGCGTGCATGACACTTGAAACTATTACCCGCACCAACTACCCTCATTTTTTTTATTTGTGAATGTTAGTTGTTAAAGTTGTAATGTAAATTGTGCGAGTTTAAAAAACGAACATAATGAAATTTTAACCGACTTCAAAAAAAGGACGTTCTCAATTCGAAAGTATAATTCTTTTCATATGGTTGTCAATTGATCTATCTGTCGTTTATGAACTGATTTAAAAAGATATATCAGTATATGAAAGGGTCAGCTTACGGAATGATTCAGTTCTTAACCTATATCCAAAACTAGCAGCGCCCCGCGGCTTTGCCCGCGTTGAGCCTGTTGCCGTAGGAATTTTCGAAAATCCTTTCTTAGTGTGCACTTACGTCACTCGAAGAACCTTTCTGCCAAATGTCATGTTTCTAGGTGTAGCGGTTGAGGCTGTGCGTTGATTATCAGTCAGTCAGTCAGTCAGGACTTTGAATTTTATATATATATAGATACGTGGTAATTCTCGTAAAATTAATATTTGAAGTCTCGCTTGATAAAGTGATTATTTACTAGAACTAACGAAGAAGAAGATACATAAATTATTTCTTAAGAACTCCCCTTAAGTCCGACCGAGTCTAGTCCAACAATGTCACCGAGGATCAATGTTGCCACACAAAAGACAGTAATAAAACCTATCTTGACATTGTTAGCTTTTCACTTAGATCCCGTGGACATTTTGTTATCTTTACGGGCATTTTAATAGCCTTATTTATTTGATAAAGTTTTAATAGGTCCATAAGGTTTCAATAACGACTTTTGTATTGATTAGGGTTGATGCCAAAAATGTTTGAAAATATTTGAGACACTATTGTAGGACTTTTTATGATGTTGAAGACAAGTTTCAGAATAAAATGTCCCTTATCATGAGATCTAGAAGAGAAGCCTGACCATAGGGATGGCTTGTTTTCCCTACTATTGGTTTTTGACCATTAAAAGGCGTTAATGTCTACTAAAACGGTAGTTTCAAATTTTAGAAGCAACAGTACTTGAAAAAACTTCTAACATAATACTTATAGATCCTGCTAAAACGAAATATCATGTCGGAGGCCTTTAGGCGGTCTAAAAACTCTGCCACCAGTGTTAGCCAATTCCTACTTGAACTCACTTACTTTTTACTACAACTATTACTTAAGAAACTCAAAGTGAAAGGCTAAGCAAACTACTTAATATTAAAAGTTCAACACAGCACCGTATTTGTAGTTATGTATTCATGAGCAAATTGTTCGGTTCCCTAAGTTTGAAGTGGTAAGTTTGTAGTTGCCTAACTTGATTGTCAAGTTTCTGTGCCTATTAGATTGGTGGTCCCGGGTTAAAGTTTTGCTGTATTCTGATTGAAATGTTTCAGGTTTTAGGCAATACTGTGGCAGAGGTATTTAATTATTATAGGAACTTATCTACTACCTGAAACAAGGGGCAAACGTTAAGGTGCGTTTCCGTAGAAGCGGAGTGGAGCTGTGCCGAGCTTAAGGGTGCCTGTCAGACAGAATTTTAATTAATTAATAGGATTACATGAAATCTCCGGTCAGATATTTTATGCAATCCTATTGGTTAATATTTGTCTGTTTCTCCGCTCCGCAGCCTCGCTCCGCATCAATGGACAGGCACCCTAATCGATCATAGTGCATTGGGATTGTCAAACAACGCATTGTCAAAACCTTTTCGTAATGAGTTGTGATTGGTCAGTTGAGCTCCGCATAGCTCCGCCCCGCTTCAATGACCACAAAGAAACTGACTTTCAAATGAAAAGAACGGCAGCCAAATTACTTTGTAAAATGGGAAATTACTTTGTATAGTTACTAAAATAATATATAGTTAACAACGCAATAAGCCCTACAAGTAATGAAAACACCGGAGTACCTCGAGATGTATTGATTGAGCCCGCATCATTCAACAGCCTCCGTGGTCTTGTGGTTTGAGCGCTCGACTCACGATCCGGAGGTTCCGGGTTCGATTCCCGTTGGGGACAATATCTCACAAAAATCTCTTTGTAAGACTGCACTCAGTTTGGTTAGAGCATTGCAGGCTGAATCACCTGATTGCCCGAAAAGTAAGACGATTCCGTGCTTCGGAGGGCACGTTAAGCCCTCGGTCCCGGTTACTTTCTACTGATAGTAGTCGTTACATGAGCCATGAGATTTGAGTAATTCTTATTGTTGTAATGGATAGCCACATTCAACGGGGAGCTTATAGGCTATACTTTATCCCAAAATTCCCACGATAACGGACACAACGCGTGCAAAACCACGGAGCTCTGCTAGTGTACTATAAACCAAGAAATAACCACCCTGAACTTTTTATTTATTGTATTTTGGAAAGCGTATTCCCATTCCCAACTTTGAACAAATGTTTAAACTACAAAGTCCTACCTAGAAACTTGACTTAAAAATATCATAACCTACATTTCCGGATTCAATTCGCAATTTATGTGAAAGCATTATTTCTCAAACAACATGCTGTTTGTGGAAACATTTGAAATGCAACATATAAAACTGTTTTGAAAACTTTGACATGAAACGAATTTATAACAAAAAGGAATATGAAGTTTAGGAAATTTCGTCGGAAATGTTAGCTAATATTAAAAAGTCGGAAGTTTGTACAGATGAATAGCAAAATGTTACATTAATGAATGTTTGCGGTAGCCGGTAGGCAACGTAAATGTGCAATTACATTAGTTTAGAAAAATCAAATCTAAACAATGTGAAATAGAGCTTAAAGTCGAGTGACACCGCGAGGAAATGCTAGTAGGCAATAAGCGTATTTCAAAACTACGTTTGGCAAACGACAGATACAAGAATATTGTGGAAAATATTGCGATTTTATGCTTCTGAAACTTGTTTCCGTCTGGTTAGTAATAGACACTACTGATAACTTTAACCGACTTCAAAAACAAAAGGAGGTTTGAAATTTTAAATATTTTAACTCATATGTACGTCACTCTTTTTTTTATTGGTTTATTAATGTTTTGTTTGACACATTCACACACGGTTAATTAGACCCAAACGTTGGCGACGACGTCTGTGTGTCAATCATATATTCTTATAAATAATGTGTATATGTATTAGTATCAGTGAGTTTGATTCCATAATACAAGCTTAGAGCTTACTTTGGGTCTAATTAACCGTGTCTAAAGACAAATTCACTTGTCCGGGTGTATATATATCTATACTAATATTATTTATAAAAGGTAAAATTTGTAAGTTTGTTTGTTTGTATGTTCGAGGTAATCTCGGGAATTACCTGATTTGAATAATTATTTTTGAAATGGATAGGTACATTCAACGGAAGGGTCATAGGCTATTTTCCATCTCGGAATTCCTACGGGAACGGGGACAAAGCGGGTAAAACCGCGGGGCACTGCTAGTACACTATATATTAACTGCCTATTTACTCCTTACTCAGACCAATTTGCCGTAAAACAAATAGCTTTTAAAGTATATAATTATAATGTTACCTACAGGAATACACACTCATTAGTTCTGAAGAACCGAAACGAACCCGCCGCATCCCGGCTATAAACCAAAGGGTATTTGAACAAAGTACAATTTATGTCTCAAATCTGTAACGAACTTATCATGTTAAAGCAATTTCAAATTAACCGTTGGAAAGGTGAAGACATCAATTAGATAGTTACTTATACCAATAACATTTTTAATTATAAAAAAACCTTTTTCGTCGGCTCGACCGATTTATAGGTTAGAACTTAGCCACGGTAAATAATTTATTTTATTTGTTTATTTAGTGTTAGGAGGTCCAACAGCTTGACCACTTATTCTAAAAAGGTACAGTATAATTATACTAACATCTCGAGAGTCTGATAGAGAGTCATCCCGTGACCATGAGCGGTGTAATTCACTCGAAACGTCAGGTACGAATTTTAGTAAAATACGTTAAATTATCTTACGCGATACAGACCCGTTTCATTTAGTATAATGAGTGCAAATCGTGTGAGTTTAAAAAGGATGTAAGTACAGTATATCTTACCAGAAAGTTAATTATAGGTCCTCACGGTTAAAATATGGTTTTAAATAAAGAAAACAGTATTGAAATCGTCTCATGAGTCACACACATTGCCATGTATGTACAGATTCCCGAAATTCTTTAATTTTTTAAACACTCAATCAAGGCATGGATGAGAACAGTTTTTACCCATGTATATCTTGAAAACTAAAAAAAAAAAACCTATTTTTATTGTTATTGCAAATGTTAAGCAACGTGCAGCTTGGACCCTAAGAAGGGTGGCCGATAGTGGCATTTCTATTTCAGCGCTACCGTGCTTCGGAGGGCACGTTAAGCAGTCGGTCCCGGTTGTTTCAATCGTCAGATAATATTTCTTGATTTTCCCATAAATTACAACTTACTGAAGCAAGGGCGAGTCATTAGTATTTTCACACAAAAATATGTTACAATTAAATTTTTCATAACGGTCACTGAAAATTGAGTTCAAAACAGAGTTTACGGGAGCTAATCTCAGTTATTGCTGGGACAGGACTCGACTGTCAGACGAGATGTACTGCTAGGGATGGGAAAGGATCGGCGATTTCATTCATTTTATCTTTTAATACCAATTCAAACTTCTCTAATACCAACCATGACAGGAGTCTTCTATTTCTACTAATATAATAAAACTGAAGAGTTGTTTGAACACCCTAACTTCTGAAACTACCAATCCGATTTAAATTCATATTTTTGTAATGGATAGCCACATTCAAAGGCAAGGTTATAAGCTATTTTTCATCCCGAAATTCCACGGGAACGAGCACAACGCGGACAAAACCGCGGGGCGTCACTAGTGATAGTGTAGTAGATACTAAATGATAATTTTAAATGTTTCATTTGTACTTGTACGCCTAGGTGGTTTAGCAGTATGTGCACTCGCCTGCCAAGACTGAGGTCCAGGGTTCAATTCCCGTATCGAGCGAAAACATGTTTCGTACTTTTCAAACATGGCTCGGGTTTGAGATCACCAACCCGCATTTGGCAAGCTTGGTGATTATGCCTAATGCTACTCACTGTCCTGATATCTTCAGTGAGATGAGAGGCCTTTGCCCAGCAGTGGGACATTACAGGCTTACATTACATTACTTTTTACTTCTGTTATTACTACGTAAAACTATTGTAATAATATTAAAGACTTCAAATTCATATGCATTGAATTCACCATCCCTACTAAGTAAATGTGCCGTCTTGATACAAGGATTAAATTTTAGAGGTAATGTCCGCAACCGACATAATCTGCAACCTTAATCTCAGTTGAGATGATGTCTAAGGTCTCAGTCACGAGCTAAGCGGAGCGGGACCGACAGCGGGGTGGGCCAATCAGACTCCTTGATTCGACATACAAGCACTGTGATTGGCTGATTCCGCTGTCGCTGCCGCTGACTTCGTAACTGAGGTCTAAACCCGACGTGTCTTTAGCACGTTATTTTTATCTACTTGAAGCTTCTGAAATATGAGGTTTTTGGCACCTTAGCAGCTTTCGGATAAGGATCTTAAATCTATATTTAATGCTTAGGTGTCTAAGTTATGTTTGTGTCATGTTTATGAGGCGTTCATGACAATGTATGGTAGGCGTTTTAATATCGTAATGTTTTGTAAATGTTAAGCGATGGGCCTTATCGACACAATCTATGCTTATATTATAAAGCTGCAGAGTTTGTTTGTTTGTTTGAACGCGCTAATCTCAGGAACTACTGGTCCGATTTGAAAAATATTTTTGTAATGGATAGTACCACGCGGGTAAAACCACGAGGCGCTGCTAGTTTGTATATAAAATTGCAATGGTTACTCTATGTTGACTGATATCAGTCTTTGGTAGAAGAGCTTTTTCAATATATGTTTAGCACTTTTTAAAGGTTATATAGGTAACTTAAAAAAAAGGAATTATTCGAATCGGGCTACTGGTTCCTGAAATTAGCACGTTCGGACAAACAAAACCGCAAATTCTCCAGTTTTATTATACTTGTACTGCGCCCCACATTTTTACCCGCTAGTGCCCGTTACCGTGGGAATTTCAAGATGAAAAAGTAGTTTATAACCTTGATGATGAAAAGTAGCTTATATTATTAAACATATTGTGATGAAAGGATCAGCGAATCTGCGTTACCGACTGCACTGTCCTCGCAGACTCCCCAGGGCGCGCCGGACGTACAGGATTTTTTAGTACGTCACACGTGGAGACTCCTTTCGATAGGCTTTGAATGTGGCTATTCATTACAAAAACATCGGACTGGTGGTTTCTGAGATTAGCGATTTAAACAAAACACTTGAGAGGTGTCAAGGGATACCCGGATGGAACGAAGTTTATTTATTATCAACAAAAATAATCGTCGCGACACCACACTGTTCAATGCGAAATAGAAAGACGAAACGAAAATATGTAGCCTGCTTTCTATGAGAGCCTCAAAAATGTCGTTACCATTTTTTCCGTCTAGCCCCCTTTCGCAACGCGCGATAAGGAATTTCGTTCCAAAAACAAACTCTTGAGCTTTATTATATTAGTCTACATTATTATACTATTCAGTATTATACTTATTCAGCATTTCCTCGAAAGCGTAAGGCTAGCAATAATATCAGTATCGAAAGACCATTAATCTTTATGGCGTGTCATCCTCAATATAACTTGGAGGGTCTGATTGACCCCCCGGGGGCCTCAGCGGACCCCCAGCTATATAAACACATAAACTAAGTTCGACTTCTTTCCCTTGAGACAAGTCGGGTAAAACAATATTGAATTAGTGTACTGTTACAAATTGCTGTTAAGAATATTTTCATCTTTTTTGATTGGAGATTTTGTTCCTAAAGTTTTATGTTATAAATATGGGATGAGATTTATAAAGATTGAGGATGGTATAGAATAATCGAGGGAAACTTTTAGTTATTTTCATATAGATTTTGTATTCCTTTCTGTCATCTTACTAAACACAGTGGTTTGTAAGAGCGCTTACTGAGTCTATACTGAAGGTTGCAGGTTCGATTCCCATATGAATTAGTCTCAAGATATATAAGGGAAGTAAACAAGTAAAAGCTTGTACAGTTGCGATACAAATTTTTCATAAAAAATATTAAAACTCCGAAGGCAAAGCCTATAAAAACTTATAAAAAAATTGGCCAAGTGCGAGTAGGACTCGCGCACCTTGGGTTCCGTACTTTAAAAAACGGCATAAAATCACATTTGTTGTATGGGAGCCCTCCTTGTACATTTGTTTTATTTTTAGTATTTGTTGTTATAGTTGTTGTGAATATTTCAACTGTCTAGCTATCACCGTTCTTGAGATACAGCCTGGTGACAGACGGACGGACGGACGGACGGACGGACGGATGGATGGACGGACGGACGGAAGGACTGACGGCGGACAGCGAAGTCTCAGTAATAGGGTCCCGTTTTTACCCTTTGAGTACGGAACCCTTAAAACTATGAAAATAAATTAACCTCAAAAGCATTCTAATGGATAGCAGCTAGCTAAGACACTTTCAAACTACTTGATAATTCCATTAATTCCATCTCAAGTAAAGGTCTCATTCAAGTGACCAAGACCTAAGACTCTAAGTGCAGTCTGTGTGTTTTCGCCACTAATACCATTAAAGATGCTAGCTTTGTTTACTTAGATAAGTGCGGAGCGATATTTTATGGTGTTGGTTTGGTGCCTAAATGTACTTTTGTGCCTAAAGTGTTAAAGCGTTTGATATATTGAGATTACTCAATTTATAGATGCAGTCGCCCAAAAGATTTTGACTACGTCTATGCGATGTTTGACAATTTCAATGCGTTGTGATTGTTATACTAAATCTTCTTCTTCATCGAGTGGATGGTCAACCTGACCAATCCTGGTGTCAGAGTTATTGAGACGCCAAAGGCCTCTGACATGGCTCAAATAACGACTACTATCCGTAGAAAGTAACCGGGACCGACGGCTTAACGTGCCCTCCGAAGCACGGAATCATCTTACTTTTCGAGCAATCAGGTGATTCAGCCTGCAATGCCCTAACCAAACTGAGGAAAGTCTCACAAAGAGATTTTTGTGAGATATCCCCACCGGGAATCGAACCCGGAACCTCCGAACGTGAGCCGGGTGCTCAAACCACAAGACCACGGAGGCTGTTGTTATACTAAATGAAACGGGTATATATCGCGTTAGATAATTTAACGTATTTTACAAAAACATTTAGTATAATGAGTGCAAATCGTGTGAGTTTAAAAAGTGCCATGTGATTGGTTGATTGAGCTCCGTACAGCACCTCTCTTTAATGAAAACGCACATTTAGCTTTGTAATCATTTAGCTAGTTTACAAGCTGTGAGTACAATAGAAGACAGGATTAACGGTTAGCTCGCTACTTGTTGACTGTATGCAGTTTCCAATATTTCACTAGTATCTTTTAAAAAAAGAAACCACCGCGTAAAACGCAGATAACTTCCAAAAGGGATGTCAAAACAAAGCTAAGATTACAGAGCCTCTGCTAACTAGAGGCAGCGCTGATTGGCCAGCGCCGTTCAATCAAAGGGTTAATTAAAGATGTCACCCGAACTGGTGGTAGCGGAGACGCTGTCCCAAACAATGTAATTAAACTGAATTTAATGGCTGAAAGCTCTGTCAGAGCTTTGTGCAACGCGCTATTACAGTAAATCTATCCATGGACCGCACAGTGTAAAGTATACACACAGCGAGATATAGAGTAAGTTTCAGAAGGTTACTCGCTCTGTGTCAAAGTTTTTAGACCGAAAGGCGACATGGTCTAACGATTGAAACAACTGGGACATACAATTTAACGTGCCCTCCGAAGCACGACAGTGAATGCCAATAGAAATCTCGTGTTTCGGTGTTTCAGTTAAACTCCTCCGAAACGGCTTGAGCGATTCTCATGAAATATCGGGTAGGTCTGAGAATCGGACATCTATTTTCATGCCCCTAAATGTTAAGGGTAGTTCATCCCTTAGTTTTTATATGGTAACACAACGTTTGCCGGGCCAGCATGATAACATTATATAAAATTATTTAATACTAGCTGTGCCCTGCGGTTGCACCCGCATTTATTCCGTCACTGCTTACCTTTTAAACCTTCCCTGGACTTTCATGAATATTTCAAGACCAAAATTAGCCAAATCGGTTCAGCCGTTCTCGAGTTTTAAGCAGACTAACGAACAGCAATTCATTTTTATTATATAGAATAATTATATTATTCATTTAGTATCGCATGTCAATTGAGCCAACAATTAAAGGAGAACAATCGAATTCATCACGAACAATATCCGAATACTGTCGAAATGATTTAATACCCAAATCAAATTCAGGAATCACGATCGACGAGGGACAGCCATGTCCAACTACTGTAAAATTTATCTGACATTTCCAACGTCTTTGTGCCGTTAAGATAAGGTTCACATTGACCTGATAAAAGGACAGAGGTTGAATTTCGTTCTAATGAAAGGTACTATCGGATGAGAAAGGTCGGTAACTTGTTGAATGTTAATTGTGGAATGGAATCAGTTAATTGGTAATTGAACATGTCACGATCTATATAAATGCTATGGGTAATGGATAATACTGTTATATAAAGAAGTAAAGTTCCTCACTGTTTGTTTGTATGGGCTAATCTTAGAAACTACGGACCCGATTTCAATATATCTTTTTGTAATGGATAGCCACATTCAACGGGAAGGTTATAGGCTATTTTTATCCCGAAATTCCCATAGGAACGGGCACAATGCGGTTATAACCGCGGGGTGCTACTAGTCTAATATAAATCTTAGCACGACGCACCTTAGCACCATATTAGTACAACTCAAAGAACCATAGAGATACTGTAACCCAAGATTTATAAGTATAAAAATTTGAGCCTATTTATTACAACCAAACAAACAAAGTTTTCCTCTTTATAATATTAGTGTAGATTTTTATCTGACGTTTCGGCCCCTTTACAGGAATCGTGGTCACAGAAGACACGCCTTAACTTAAGAAGACGACTTAAGAAGACGATTAAACTTAAGAAACCAGTAAACTAGTATTATTTGATACAATTATATTAAATTACAAATGGGCTACTTTGATTACCAAAGGTCTCTGAGCATAAAGTTTGGACGCATTAATGTTATTAGTTTACACCAAGATAAATGTCTGCATTCAAAACTTTTGATAGCGCGGCTTTAACTTTAACAAGATATATGGGATTATTAGTTTGGAATGTTTAGATGTACTGCAGGCTGTTCTGATTATAGAGTACAGTGATATTAAATAAGTTTTAGGCTACTTTCATCCTGAAATTCCCACGGGAACGGGTACACAACGCGGGTAAAACCGCGGGGCGCTGCTAGACTGAAGATATAAATCAATACATATACTTAAACACCAATGTTTTATAACCTTCTAACCATTATAAATACCCCAGTAACAATATTATTCGTAAGCCGTACAAACGTAATCCTGTTACATTAAAACCTTTTTTCTTCAGTCTTCTTTACACTTTCTTAACGTTGAGATCTCTTTGAATAAATAAAAGAAAAATCGTCTATGGATTGACGCCATTTTAAAGAAATATGGGACCGAAACTACTTGCAAATTAGTTTTAGCTTTTATAGTAGTTTTTAATTATTAATAACTATTTTTGAAATGTGATATAGTGAAAAAAAGTATTGTAGCTTAATCAAAATGTACTTACCAAAATTTAAATCAGTAAAGTCAAAGTTTTTTCTGTTTACCGCTGTTATTTTGATAACTTACTTGTTTATAATATACTTGTTTTTCCAAGTTTGGATATTGAAGAAGTACAAACATGATAACAGAGAGAGAAAAGTGTCTTTGCCTAACATAATTGTGCATTTAGATTTCAAAGGAGCGCCTCCGAACTTGCACTACTTGAAATGGCTTCTTCCTTTACTCAAAAGTTATGGAGTTACTGGTTTTCTGATGGAATATGAAGATATGTTTCCGTATAAAGGCGATTTGGTGAACATTAGTGCTAGAAACGCGTATAGCGTATTTCAGGTAATGTAAACAATATTCATTATTTGTATACTAGCCACGCCCACGTTTTGAAGTTGCTGAAGATATTCGGAAAATATTTATAAATGATTTTATTAACACGCCTCGGTGTTCTAGTGGTATGTGCACGCGCCTGCCAAGACTAACGTCCCGAGTTCAATTCCCGGGTCGAGTAAAAACATGTTTCCTGCTTTTCAAACATGCCTCAGGCCAATCAACCCTCACTGTACTGACAACTCCAGTGAGATGTGGCCTTTGCCCAGCTGTGGGACAGTACAGGCTAATTAAATACTTTATGTTTTTATTCTTTGCAGCTCAGAAAATTTCTCAAACACGCAAGTAAACAAGGGTTCCTGATCATCCCATTGATCCAGACGTTGGGTCATTTGGAACATGTGCTGAAACTAAATGAATTCAAACATTTACGAGAAGTAGAAAGATTTCCTGACTCTATATGTCCTAGAAATGAAGAAAGTCAAGAGCTAATCAAAGCTATGTTGTTTCAGGTTCATATATCTTCTACTATATAAAAATAAGTCGGGTTTTCCTTCCTGACGCTATAACTCCAAAACGCACGAACCGATTTCCACGGTTTTGCATTCGTTGGAAAGGTCTCGGGCTCTGTGAGGTTTATAGCAAAGAAAAAATATTCCCACGGGAACGGGGGCGCTGCGGGTGAAACCGCGGGGCACAGCTAGTTTTTTTATATATCTGTCTATCTATAAGGAAAATCGACATGAAAAGCTTAACTTCGTTGTCTTACGCGTACTCAGAGACATTCATTTATGAATTATATTCTTACGTTTCTGGTTTTCATTTAACAATTCAAAACGTATTTTCAGGTAATAGAATTCCACAAAACGATACAAAACTTAAAATATATACACATTGGTTGCGATGAAGTATTCCATTTGGGTAAATGCAAGCAATGTCAAGATGGAAAGAGATCTAAAAGGTACTGATATTATACTCACTATGAACGTAGAAACATTTACAAGTATCAAAATGGCAAGCCTCACTGTGCTTTAACCAACCTGTATTAGGCAAGCGTGGTGATTACGTCTAATCCTTCTCACTACGTACTGATACCTTCAGTGAGATTAGAAGTTTTGCCTAGCAGTGGGACATTATAGGCTACTACTTTTACTATTACTTCCAACGTTTTCATTGTCATTTTTAATTTCAGAGACATTATCGAAGACCACATTTCTTTCGTCTGGAATATCATTGAAGACCTCAGTCCTGACACAACAGTCCTCATTTGGGACGATATGTTCAGAGATATCATGCCTATCGACATACATCGCTTGGACGCCATCCAACCAGTTATATGGAGTTACGAACCGAAAATCACAGTCACTCATATCAACATGTTTAACTACCACAAACATTTTGGTGGTATGTGGATTGCTTCGGCGTTCAAAGGTGCCGATGGCAGTGATTCTCTTTTCCCTTCGCTTAGAACAAGACTTGAGAATCATCACTCGTGGCTCAAGTTCATAGGAGACTATACATTCCAAGGAGACGACGAACCTTACAAATTTCAAGGCATAATTTTAACTGGTTGGTCAAGGTACAGTCATATGGATACTCTGTGCGATTTACTACCAGTGTCTATACCAAGTTTGATGTTGAATTTGCTTTTAATTGATAAATTTACCAAAGGAGATGCTAACGTATACGGTGACGATTTAAATGAAATTATTGACGGAGATCTTTACGATAAGTTCACGAGTGCACTTCGTTGTCCTAAAAATGTAATAATGCCGATAGATAATTTTAATACGTCCAAGTGTAAATTTTCAGAAGCAAGCGTGTATGATATATTGAAACGTTTTGAAACACTTAAAAGTAATATTTATTCATTCCTTAATAAAGATTTCTCTTCTCTAGAACTTAAAGCAAAAGCTAAAATTATAAACGTTAATTATGTTGAGGAACAAATATCTGCGTGTCATTTTAAAATGTTAGAGGTACTTGAGATAGAAAAATTGATGACTTATAACTTAAAAATGTATTACAACAACGATACCTTAGTCGAGTTTGTTAATTTTAAAACGTTTCCTTTGAAATTAAAGCTACGTAATGTTTTGAATATTTTAAATAATTATTATTCTATCACTGTCTGGGAAAGAGGACCAGTAAAAATGGATTTTTGGAATGAGTCAAACTTTTCCCTTATTTCTTTTTGAATAATGTATGATTTACCCTTTATATTATTGTTATTTTAATGTCGAATACATTTTTGTTCGTTTGTTTGCTTAATTATTTTATTCTCAACTAGCTGTGCCCTGCGGTTTTACCCACAGCGCATCCGTTCCCGTAAGAAATACGGGATAAATAGTATCCTATATCCGTTTCCTGGTTCTTAACTACCTCCCCACCAGTTTTCAGCCAAATCGGTTCAGTCGTTCTCGAGTTATAAATAGTGTAACTGACACGACTTTCTTTTATATATTAGAAGATATAATGTTCTTTATGTAATAAGCACTTAAGGTGGACCATTCAAAGGCCGAGCAATCGCAATGATATAGGATATAACGTCGCTTAGTCAAACCATGCCACGAGCTCTATCATACTAATTCCATGGATCCAAGCAAAGCTATGACTTTAAGCTAGGAAGAAATAATTAATAGGCTTTAAGTAAATAAATGCTATTTGGAATTATTTAAATAGTTCGGTAATAGGATCTTAGACTTAGAACAGTTCGATTCCCGGTGGGGATGTCTCACAAAAATCTCTTTGTGACAATTTCCTCAGTTTGGTTAGGGCATTGCAGGCTGAATCACCTGATTGCTCGAAAAGTAAGATGATTCCGTGCTTCGGAGGGCACGTCAAGCCGTCGTTCCCGGTTACTTTCTAAGGATAGTAGTCGTTACTTGAGCCATGTCAGAGGCCTTTGGCGGCTCAATAACTCTGACACCAGGATTGGTCAGGTTGACCATCCACTCGATGAAGATGAAGACTAGAACAAAGTGTATTGATCGTCTATGATCGTCTAGCTAGTCTATTTGTCTATGACGGGAACTAATCCCAAACTCAAAACGTGGAACCTCTTTAATGAAACAACAAACCTCTTCTGACATTGAAAAAATAAAATGACATTCAAAAGTCAAGCTTACAGAAAATCATTGACTGTAAATAAGGGTGTTATCATACTGATGTTTGCGAGCGTTTTAAAAGCGTAAAGCGGAAAAGCGCAGTCGTCCCGTTGCGTGGCGATAACGTAACGTAATTCACGATGCACATTCACACTGTCTAGAAATAGATTTCAACCATTGAGTTTGAATCCTAGAGTCACAATCAGACAAAAAAAATGTCCGCGCAAAAACTCGACGCATGACGTAGTGCGCCGAGTTTGTGTTCAAGCGACATTGAACACTAAAACAAGTGATGTAACGTCTACATTCGAGCAAGTGTCATTGCAAACGATATGATAATAATAATGACAACGATATATGACAACGGTGCTCGAACATTTTTTGAGTGTTGTCAGCTATAGATTGTGACTCTATAGGGTTTTAACTCAATGATTTCAACGCTGAAACTAGAATGATCTGATGTTAAAATGCAACGAATGCATTGAATTTAAGAGGATCGTGTATCATCTACTGGAAAAGAAGTATTTTTGTGACTATTAAAAATGAAAAATAATCTCTGATATGGTTCCTACCTATGATTTAGTTTTATAACTGAATCAAGGCATGAAGACACAAACAAGAAGTTTTGATTATTTATTAAGCTATTGCATAGCTTCTATCGCGGGCCTTGAGCGCGGGGACCGAATCCAGAAATTCCGTAACGAAAAAACCTCACGCTCCCCAAACATTGCCTAGGTAGGTATATGCCCAGAACACAACGTTAGCGCGATGCAGACATTCAGCACACTAACGCCATCTAGTGATAACAAAAAATAACTATGCAATAGCTTTACCGCGGCAGTCCCCGAGTGCCACACGTCTTTTTTTTTACTAGCCGCGCCCCGCAAGCAAGTTGGTATAAAATACATCCCATAATATGTTATTCTGATGTATACCCTATATTGCTGTAAAATATCATCCAAATCCATGTAGTAGTTTTTTCGTGAAAAAGTAACAAACATACATACATAAATACATACATACATGCTTACCCGAGTACTAATTTTGACGTTCACTCCAAGCAAATTTTAGTTACATGGAAATTCGTATCTGCCTACAGTGGCCTACAGCGCCAAAATGGCGACACTCAAATAGGCACAAAATTATTATGAAAGCAGCCTGTCCAGTGTAAATAATAGAGGTCAGTGGTTCCGATACAACGCTGCGAACTGTGTGATAAGGCCCTTATAATTCCAAACACAGAGTTCCAAATAAATCATGCTAGGCCATTGTAGCTTCAAAATGAATTCTTTTAAAGGCAAATGCTTTCTTTTAACATTTATCTTATCAACATTGTATACGTTAGTAAGTTTTGTGTTCCTCGAGAAAAGTGTTATAGATAGGCCAATGCCTGTAAAGAAATCGTCGATTGACTTGAGAAACGTTGTCGTCCATATTGACTTGAAGAGTGCGCCTCCAAGACTACGGTACTTGACCTTCCTTCTACCTCTCTTCAAGAAACTGGGTGTAACTGGTCTTTTGATGGAATACGAAGACATGTTTCCGTACATGGGTCCTCTAATAAAAGCCAGTGCGAAGAACGCTTATAAGAGGAAAAAGGTATATATTCATTCATTCATTTTGAGTGGGTCAGTGGCCAACCATGGTGTTGGAGTATGTAGGTAGACCCCTAAAGGCCTCCGACATTGTCTGACGATTGACTGCTTAACGTGCCCTCCGAAGCACGGCAATGCTCAGATAGACACTATCGGCCATCCATCCACGTGGGTCAAGCTGCACGTTGCTTAACAATCACAATGAACTAAAATCACTAAGGCAAACTACGCCACGAGCGCTATCTTCCACGCTAGCTCGAAACAGCTAGGGACAAAGACAGTTGGAAAAGACGTGATATCCACTTTCATTAAAATGCTGAGTCTACAGCCTGTTTGAAACCCTATGATTACCTTATATTTAAAGCCGCTCGTGTTCAGTGCAGTATCAATCGGAATTGCCGGGTGGCAAAATCGACCGAAGAATTTTATAGTAATAAGAGCGTTTGTCCACCGCCGCCGGCACCGGACCGTCACCGGGAACGAGATGAGACGGCGCCGAAGTAGCGGTAGATACATTTAGAGCGTTTTACTTTAGCCGCGTGTCCACCGCACATCCGTCACGTCATAATAAACTCGGGCCGAAATAATCTCGTTCCCGGTGACGGTCCGGTGCCGGCGGCGGTGGACAAACGCTCTAACGGCATAAAATCGACTTGCTGTTCGGCAAAAACTGCCGAACCGACTATGCCACCCGAACATGACTTACGTACCAACGCTTATATTTACAGCTTAAAAAGTTCATCAAACAAGCCGCAAAGTCAGGGATAGATGTGATACCGTTGATTCAAACATTTACTCATATGGACAGTATGCTGAAGTTGAAGACATACGAATATTTGCGGGAAGAAAGAGATTTTCCTGACACCATATGTCCTTCTAACAAAGATAGTATACTTTTGATAAACGAAATATTTATGAACGTAAGACATTTGCTAATTTTATTAGATGCAAACGCAAAAAGTTCCTTAGATTCATTTGTTAGGTAACCTAATGTGAGCTAATTAAAATACATCACTTGCTTAGATCACCTGTTTATATCTCACACCTAGTGACTGAGTCATTCCGACTCACGGCGCGAAGAGACTAATGACGTTGCTGCTCCTAGCTCGAAAATATATTATGATTTTAGTCAAATATATTTCAGTACGTTTAGACTCCTCAAAGCCAGTTTCCAACATACCATTGTATTGGATATCAATCCTATTAAATTCATTAACGAAAATATTAAAGTGCGCTTCTTTTATTGGTAGATGATCAAAATATATACAAAAGATAACATACCACGGTACGTTCACATTGGCTGCAGTGATGTCACTCGTATCAATAAGTGTCAACAATGCATTGGTACTAGACAGAATGATTTGTGAGTAATATTTTCTCTTTGGTTTTATGGTCTGTAACGTACCTTCGATGCCAACGATGCTCGTAGAAAATTTATTTCCTACCCTTCTCTACTGTAACATCGTTGATGCGCAGGTTACTCTCTTCATCTTTCCGTTAGCTCTGTCCGTCTGTTACGCTTTCCTTCCTATGCCATTGACCTATTGTTGAAATTCGGTACAGAGATATACTATACCTTGTATTTTTATGTATTTAGTTGTAAATATGTGTTTTTCTTCCGTGAGGAGAAAGGTCTTTGCCCAGGATTGGAACATTAATTATAGGCTATTACTCTTTTAGTATTCATCTTGTTCTTTTGTTTTAGAAAACTATTTCTCAATTACACCAAGAGAGTAATGCGCCTTATCAAATCGGTGAGTGCCAATACCACAATTCTCATTTGGGAGGATAAATTGAGGGATTTAGATCCCGCATATTCAACTTATGACAAAGATTTAGTAGAATTTCAACCAGTCATCAAACACTATGAACCAAACCTGGACAATATCATGAAGATAAATTTGATCCATTTCAACCATCAATTCTCAAAAGTATGGATCGCTTCAGCTTTCAAAGGTGCAGATGGGAATTCGTCGACTATTCCCGATCTTAGAAATAGAATGTACAACCATTTGTACTGGATGCAGCTAATATATAACTACAGACGAAGTAATCAGCTGTTTTACGACTTTGAAGGAATCATTCTCACTGGCAAATCGAGGTACAACCATTTTGATCCGATCTGTGATCTTCTGCCAGTGTCGATACCAAGTCTGGTCGTCAACCTATTGCTGATGAAAAAATTTCATGATTATGATTTTGACAAGTCAAGTACTGATGTGGATGATCTGTTTAAAAAACATTTAGCAAAAAATGTTGCTGAGCTATTGAAGTGCAAAAAGGGTTCTGTGCTATCAATAAATGATATTGATGGAACGAATTGTAGCTTCGAAGGAGCACAACTTTATAATTTGCAAAAACAATTTAGTGTATTCGATGAAATGGTGAGAATTAAACTCGAGCAGTATGATAATAACAATAATAAGTTAGAACTCAATGAAGTCCATTGGCTAAACAAGACTTTGCAAGATTTTGACGTAATAAATGAGAAGATAAGTAAAGAGCTGAATAAATACTACGACACAATTGTTGTAGACGAGTATTTAGCTACTAGAACGTATGGATTGAAGCTGAAGCTGATGAAGACGTACAAAATGATAGAGCCACTCACCGTGAAATCTTAGTAACATTATATTTCAATATGTTAAATTGAACTTTATGTATAGGAAGAGATTAAGCCACGTTTTCTCTAAGTGTTTCGAACGAATGTTTTGTTTTGAGTGAATGTTCGGTACTCGGTGTTTGGTCAGGAAATGAATATAACGAACGTTTGCGTAGAAGTTTTGTTTTGAATACATTTTGTGTTAATGATAACTGGTGTGTGAGCGTAAGCTGAAGAAACCCGCCCTAAGTGTTATTTTAAAACCCTCTCCAGTTGTCGAGAAGCACGACATTTTCACGATTAGTACACTTACTGCCTTATTCATAAAGGCTCTCTAACTAAAACACTGTTAGTGAGTGTTTTGTCTCTTTTGCTCTTTGGAAAATAGCGTATGTCAGAAAGGGACAAACCATCTGCTAGTAAGCGTTTATGACTAATGCCTTTAGTTTCTAATGTAAGATTAGAAAAGATACTTTAAGTTAGTTTAGGTAATAAAATGTCATAAAAGTATTTCTATCTTTTTTTTTACTTGTATAAATACTTGAATGTATTCATTTACTTGTATGAAGCTGCGCCCCGCGGTGTTACCTGCGTTGTACCCGTTCCCGCGGGAACTTCGGGATAAAATGTATCCCAAGTGTTATTCTGATGTGTAATCCCTCGAGTGTCGCTGAGATATGTGTCGAGTTCATCCCGTCATCTACGCCTCAGTCTGCCGCGCCGCTTGTTTGCCGAATTTGGCTGCCACTCAGATTTTCTTGAAAAAGTGTTTTTGAAAGTGCGGTTACTCTTACAGCAGAGTAGCTCATTCTCCTCACATTTCGTATTCAAGTATTCACATTCTCCTTTGTTGTTCATAAAATTACGTCGCGACATATTCGAATCCTTATCCCATTCCAAATTTATTTCCTACACGAGAATTGAATCATACCCTATTATTATTTTAATGTATTCTTCTTGAACTCAAAAACTCTTGAGGGTTATTACGGGACGGAATGGATTTTTGTACACTCATTTTCTTGAAGATATCTCTGGATTATTGTCTTTGCAAGGATTTAGGTTGCTGAAGAGTTTCAAATGAAGAAACACACGTATTTTTACTTTACATACAACAATATGAACTTTTATATACATTCTTCTTCATTGAGTGGATGCTCAATCTGACCAATCCTGGTGTCAGAGTTATTGAGCCGCTAAAGGCCTCTGACATGGCTCATGTAACGACTACTAACCGGAAAGTAACCGGAACCGACGGCTTAACGTGCCCTCCGGAGCACGTTGTCTTACTTTTCGGGCAATCAGGTGATTTAGCCTGCAATGCCCTAACCAAACTGAGGACAGTCTCACAAAGAGATTTTTGTGAGATATTGTCCCCACTGGGAATCGAACCCGGAACCTCAGGATCGTGAGCCGAGCGCTCAGACCACAAGACCACGGAGGCTGTTCATTACATTATACACTAGCAGCGCCCCGCGGTTTTACCCGCGTTGTGCCCGTTCCCGTGGGAATTTCGGGATAAAATGTAGCCTATAGCCTTCCTCGATAAATAGACTATCTAACAGTGAAAGAATTATTCAAATCGGTTCAGTAGTTTCTGAGATTAGCGCTTTTAAACAAACAAACAAACAAACAAAACAAACTCTTCAGCTTTATAATATTAGTATAGATTAGGTACAGTCGTTAAAGTTGAACACGCTCAATATTACATAGCACTTTTAATTAGTCTTTATTTTTATGAATATAGAAAGGAAAACTTTTCCATGTCGGTTCTTCTTCATTAACAGAAACCAATAACTTTAAATAAGGAACGGAAGAATAATTTAAAATTTTAACAAGCTACAGCCTGTTAGTGTTTTCTAGAAGGATTTTTTTGTTTTATTTTTGTTCGTGCCTCGCCGACGGCGGGCCGCATTACCCTACCGTGATTGATTACCCACTATTGAATATTGAGATATTTTACCCCACAATCAACAAGGGAATAACAAGGTTTGTCACTTTACCCCGTTAAGGATTTTACCCTGTTTTTAAACAGGCGCGTATTCGGGGGGTGGAGGTTGTAGATATAACAAAAAAAAATACCTTATTGAGAACTTCGGTGTTTGAAGTCGGTTACAAAGAATTAGGTAAAACTGTAGTAAGTAAAAGTAAACTTGATTAGGTTAAGGGCCAACCCTAGTATCGGAATTTCATGTCACCTCCGACATTCTCTTTCGATTAAAACGACCGGGACCGACAATTTAACGTTCCCTCCTAACAAGTACGTACCTCAAAATCTCCCTATCCTACTAATATTATAAATGCGAAAGTATGTGAGGATGGATGTATGTATGGATGGATGTATGTTTGTTTCTCTTTCACGCAAAAACTACAGAACGGATTTGGATGAAACTTTACAGTAATATAGGTTATATATCAAAATAACACACGGGATACATTTTATCCAGAAATTCCCGCGGGAACCGATACAATGCGGGTAACACCGCGGGGCACGGCTAGGTACCTATATATTTATATTTAACAGATTAAAAACTATCCTTAAACATTAACTGCCTTAATAATAAATGCAGTGTTACTAAAGCACAGTTATACTGTGTTTATTTATTTATGTATTTATGTATTTAAGGCTACGAACGCACAGGCAGGCTTGCGTGTCGACCGGAGGCTAGTGACTTCTTCTTCTTATCGAGTGGATGGTCAACCTGACCAATCCTAGTGTCAGAGTTATTGAGCTGCCAAAGGCCTCTGACATGGCTCATGTAACGAATACTATCCGTAGAAAGTAACCGGGACCGACGGCTTAACGTGCCCTCCGAAGCACGGAATCATCTTTTTTTTCGGGCAATCAGGTGATTCAGCCTGCAATGCCCTAACCAAACTGGGGACAGTCTCACAAAGATTTTTTGTGAGATAGTGTTGTCCTCACCGGGAATCAAACCCGGAACCTCCGCATTGTGAGCCGGGTGCTCAAACCACAAGACCACGGAGGCTGTTATTATGTAAGGTTAAGAACGCACAGGCAAGCGGCTTGCGTGTCGACCGGAGCCTAGTGACTTGCAATCTAGGTAAGCAACCTAGCTAGACACTAACCGCCTTATTAATAAACGCTGTGTAACTAAAACACTGTTATAATGTGTTTTGTCTCTTTTGCTCTTCGGAAAATTGCGTATGTCAGAATGTGACAAACCATTTGATAGATAAACTGTTAACGTGTTTATTATTATGGCCCTAGTCCCAAAAACACCTAGTTTTGAAGTCAGTTTTTTGCTTCTTCACCCCATCTATCTTTGGGGGTTAAAATCCTAGATTCCTCCCTGTTTTCGCCCCCTCTTTGTCCGGTTCGGATTATATTTTGATGGTTTATGATACCGATCTCAATGAGTTCGGATATTCTTTGATGTTTATCCCTCTTGATGGAAAAGGGGTTAATGTTATTATTCATAAAATATCTGGAGATTTAAATCGACGGCGTTTGAATAAAAATGGATTTATTTCACAAAGGGTGTAGACTGTAGATGCTTACTGTTGATGGGTTAGCAATACATTGCGGTTGCTGCGTTATATTATTTGGTGATAAATGTAGCATTACGTAGATTTTTTAAGATTCATATTTATATTATACCTAATACTAGCTGACCCAGCAAACGTTGTTTTGCCATATAAACATAATATTTAGGGGGATGAAAAATAGATGTCCGATTCTCAGACCTACCCGATATGCACAGAAAATTTCATGAGAATCGGTCAAGTATAACTTAGTCTAAAGCCTAAGTTTAACTACAAACACTCAATAACTCTGACATCAGGATTGGTCAGGTTGACCATCCACTCGATGAAGAAGAAGAAGAAGAAAAACTACAAACACTGCGACACGAGAATTTTATAATAAAAACATTTGTTGTTTTGTTTGTTTGTAACTGAAACTAACAGTGTGCTTAAAATTAACGATTAACCGACTTAAAAAAGGAGGACGTTTATGTATTGTTCTATTATATAGATTTGATAAGCCTGTTGGCACAGTGGCAGTGAGACCGCTTACTGTGTCGAGGGTTGTGGGTTCGATTCCCGCCCGGAGTCAACAATATGCGAAAACATAGTAGTTGGTGACGACGTCTGGGTGTCAAATATATATTCTTATCAAGTATTTGTATATGTATATCTAGTAGTTTGCATATGCAGTGAGTTAGATTCCATAACACAAGCTTAGAGCTTACTTTAGGTATAATTAAACCGAGAGTGAATTTGTCCGAGTCTTCAAGAGTCTATTATCTTTACTATCACCTAAGTTTTATATATAAGTTATTTTACCATTATTAAGAGCAAACATCATCTACTACGCAAACACTAGTACCTAGTCAACATTCAATAATTTAGTAATTATTCCCAGACGGTTCTGAATATTTAATACGATCGCTAACAAGGTTATTGGGACAACTTCAATTCGTCTCTTCGCCTCTCATTTCAATTCGCAAAGGAAATTAATTGAATTCTTTCAATATTTCTGGCGTTTCTGTTACACTACTGTGTAATCTCTTGGTCTTTGTGTTATTAGAAGAGTATTCGATTTTTTATTAGGCTTTTTTGTACTGATATCTTCAGTTTGATGAGAGGCCTTTGCCTTTCATGATTTGAATCATTTTGTAATAGATAGCAACGTTCAACGAGAAGGTTATAGGCTATTTTTCGTCCCGAAATTCCCATGGGAACGGTGACAACGCGAAACTGCGGGGCGCTGCTAGTTAAGGATAAAGAGAGCTCAATGTTTCACCTTCCGGCATACAAAAAATATGTATTTTTAGAAGGTGAGCCGAATAAGTAGTGCAAGTCTTGCAGTTTTACCCGCGATGTGCCCTTTCTCTTAAGAGTTCTGGTATTAGAAATAGCCTATCACCTGACAGTTGAATGTGGCTATATGTTACAAAAAGAGTTATTTAAATCGGCTAGGTAGTTTTTGAGATGGGCGCGATGAAATAATCAAAAAAAATCAAATTTATTATATTCTTAAATATTATTCACACTGTCTTTCACTAACGATTTCAACAACCTCGTCCA
Organism: Cyclophora punctaria; assembly: GCA_951394245.1. Lineage (NCBI taxonomy): Eukaryota > Metazoa > Arthropoda > Insecta > Lepidoptera > Geometridae > Cyclophora > Cyclophora punctaria. The sequence continues at coordinate 6,534,497 of OX596190.1, forward strand.
ATCAAAAATGCACGGCAGATAGAAATTCCACTATTAGCCACTTTACTTTTCACTCTGCTTGTACTCAGAAACACCAATTAAATCGACAATTGGCTAATTAACTAAATGTTTCATACATTAAATATCAAAACTCACTCATTTACCTCTCCTAAGAAGTCATTTGACGTCTTTAAGTACAGTAGTAAGAGTCCAAGTAAAGGCCAAGCATATTACTCAACTATCGCGTCATGAAGTAAAATTACGATGCCTTCAAATACTCTCAAAATCCTTGAGGTAAAGTTAAAGAGCTCTTAGATACTGTACCAACGACGTTACAGTTCAATTTGTTTACAATACCGCTGTGTAGGTACTCACCTCGTAGTTGAATGGGAATTCAACAGTACTTGAGCGTGCTTTGCCATTATTTGCTTTGTTTATTAAATTACTAGCTCATCCCCGCGGTTTGACTTGCGTTGTATTCGTTCCCGCGGGAATTTAGGGATAAAATGTATGTCGTGTGTTATTCTGATGTATAATTTATATTACTGTAAAGTTTGATCTAAATCCGTTAAGTAGTTTTTGCGTGAAAGAGTAACAAACATACATACATCCATCCTCTCAAACTTTCGCATTTATAACAAAAAAATACTAAATACAATTTGTAAAAAATTTAATACACACATAACGACACACTCCTAACAAATCAATATAAAATATTATAAATTAGTAACAATTATCACTTACAGATAACTCACAGCGAATTATAGCACCTTTACATAACAACCAATTAGCGTTAAAGGAGCGTTTCCATTATGCAAGTGCTTGCATGCATGTATGACGTCACACTTGTGTTTTGCCTACAACCTAATTGCATACAAGTTGCAACTTGTTTGCAAGTTGTGGTTTCCACTATTGTATGCAAGTCACTTGCATAATGGAAACGCTCCTTAAGGCCGTCCCTAGACTTACAATATTAAACAATACTCTCTGTACTGGTTTCTTAAGTTTAAGCGTACACTACTAATTTTGAACTTAAACTACGTTTACGGATACACTGCGCTTGTCACGGTCTTCTGTGGCCCCAGTTCCTGTAAAGGGGCCGAAACGTCAGATATAAATGTAAAATGAAAGCGAAGTGTATCTGTAAACGTAGTCTCAATTCAATACTCTCTTTATAAGTTTAGATTTAACCCCAAACGAATACCTTGCCAAGAGCGATTTCAGACTGTTCTTTTTTATGTTGCATATCTTACTTCCAATAGAACTCACGCACATTATTTCATTTCATCATTATTGCTCGCTCAGATCGTCAGTAAGCTGGTAGTAGTTGCTTGCCGTGAAAATCGCTACAAGAGTTTATAGCGTATCGTGAGCGTATCACTTCGATAGAACTTCGTACGCGGCAAAAGGCGCGCATACTTGCGCGAACGCTTCGCAACGCTAATCAACGCTAGTCTAAAACCGCAATAAACAATATTGTGTAACAGTAACAGTTGGACATTTAAACATACTTTATCTGAAAACAATTCTGTCAATTTTAAGGGCACTTTTAGTACTTATTATCATTATTTAATCTAGATTAGACACTAGTTAAATACTTATGATAAAAATGTACACGTTAAAAAATATATTAAGAACGAAGTGCTTAAAGACCCATTTAGACCGAACGAGTTTTGCGTGCGAATTTCACGTCGAATATGAATATTGGAAAATCATAAATAGATGGATCCATTTTCGTCTTAGCACTGAAACTCGTTCCATTTTTAAAATATCTTAAAACTTCACTCAGACGAGCACTTTTCGAATGCGCGTTATAAAAATGTTTACTATACAAATAGATCAAACGCATTACCAAGCGAACGAGACGTTTTAGAAACGCACAAAAGTGGTAGTGCTAATGAGACTTTACTAGGTATATACATTGAGTTATTAGTACATATAACTCAATGGGTATATATAGCTTTTTATTGACGACTGTTCGTTCTAAGAACTATCCGACTTTACTATCCGTTTACTATCCGAATTATTAGTAAGTCAGTTTCGGAAGCATAATGTTTGTACAACTTTGTTGATGAAGGACTAGATTTTATTGTTTAAAGTACGGTTACATTGATGAGCTATTCTATAGTATACTTTATTGTTGTTAGATTTAGTAATAGTATGAGTCCACTGGCAATTATTTCAGCAGTAGTTAGGTGCTGGTTAATAGTAAGTTGAGTATGAATATTACTATTCCTCCCTAACTTTATAATATTAAAGTAATGAGTATTCAAAACAAATTAATTTTTGACATTGTTTCTCTAAAACATGTTGAAACTCAAAAATACATTTTACAAAAAAACTTATCAATGTAACCGCTTCTTTATCAGTAACTTTGAGTTACAATCTTAAACTATTCTTTAGTCAAAAGCCATTGTTAAATTATTCAAAACTATTCTAAGCATCATTACCTATTTTTAGCATCGTTTTCACTATTTAACTTGTTCTTATCGTCATCAGTTACTCTAGGTTTATGTACGGGGACAATTTCTGTTGGTGCCGGGGTTATTGGCACCAGACTGCCATCTTCTTCAGCCACTTTAAGCCCAATAGTGGCCCCAAGCTTAGCACTGGCCTGCTTAAACGTATTAGAAAGCTTGACTTGGACCACATTAATGCACATAGAAGTTAAAGCCAGTCCAAATACGAGATACAAGATAGAAGCCATCATAAACATTGGATGATCAGGCACCAAGTCTCCGAGACCGATAGTGGACATCGATATGAAGACGAAGTAGAAAGATTCGAAGAAGTCCCAAGTTTCCCATAGATTGTAGGCTACGGCACCAATGATAATATAGACTACGAGAATAAAAATGGCGACTGAAATGGGGAGGTTGAATTCGTCATCGATTTCGAAGACCGAAGGGGCAGGAGTAGCGGGTTCTGTTTCGTTTTCAAAGTCTCTCTTGACTCCTGGTTTGGGAGGGAGCGGTGGAGGGCCATCGCTGGGCTTCCTCTGCAGTTCAGGAGGATCTTCCAAGTCTTCTTCGTTGAAGATCTGTGAAGGACGCCGCACCACATCGTAGACGATGTTCAGGCCCTTCATTACCTCCTGGAATTGAGAATGGTTTTATAAGAAAAAAATAAACATACTATAAGCTTAGCTAAATTCATAATTATCTTAGCATAGCATCGTTATAAAGTAAGAAGTCAGAACTAGCGATAATATAATAATATACAAGATTTTCAAAAAAAATTAGTATCTTTGAATCAAATTAAAACTCAACATACTCTTTCATCGCTATATTTATTTCTACTGAGTCCATAGAATAAGAAAAAAAGTAAAAAAAATAGACATTTTATTATAACAAAAATATGAAAAGACATTACTACAAATCCTGAACTAATCAAACCAGCTTTTTCTTTAATAAATAAACATGCTCATAATACAAACAGATATGTCTCTGCAGCATCCTGTATAGCTCAAAGTTGCGCGCACCCTGTATACAAACATAGCCGGAAGCAATCGTTCTTACATTTCTATGTTTAATAACATTAAGTTCTCTTTGTTTCAAGTTAAATAATTTTCTACATCAGATGTTGTGAGAGAGATGAGGAAATTCTCCGTATTTTATGTAAAGATATATTAAATTGTGTAGTTGTTTTATAATTTATTCAGTAATGGAAATTTCTGGAATTCGTTCCGTTTACTGAAATATTCTTTAAAAAATTGTCTCGATTTTATAGACTCATAGTGCTTTATGATTTCACTCGTTATTGTTTAAATAGATATAAAGAATACCGAGAAATCAATTTTACTCAAATAGCTCGACCGATTTGTGTTATTACTTTGTAATTTTTTGCATCACAATCGTAAGACCTGTTTTAAAAGATGCTTTTGCTTAACAATCGTAATGAACTAACATCGCTTAGTCAAACTACGCCACGATACAATGATAAAGCTAAATCAGGTGACCCACCTGAACAGGCACAGTTCTCCTCACTTTCCTACAGCTTCTCGTGTAGTAAAACCTTCTGATATACGCCCAGAAGAACTTGATAATCCTCGTGAACAGTTTGCCAAAGTCAGCCAGCACGATCAGGAACAAGGGAATCCCAATGATAGCGTAGATGATGGTCGCTAGCCGTCCATATGTCGTCTTTGGGGCGATGTGGCCGTATCCTGAAAGTTGAGAAGGAATATAAGCTTTATGTCTTGGTCGAGAAGGTTTAAAGTCCGATTTTTCGATATGCTGCCACTAATTGTAGTTGGCTGAAATCAAAGTATTCTTAATACCTCTGGAGATAAATAGTTGGTTTCTGTAAAATGCAGGTCATTGGGGAATCTTTAGATTAGATATTATGGTAACGGATGTTGTAACTGGTGTCAAGTTAGGGGTAAATCAAAGATCGGTTATAAGGGATGGCAAAAAATGGATCAATTGTTTTTTTGGTATACTAAATCCGGAGTCTTCAATAGAACAATGCTAGGTGCAACTAAATTGGAGTCATAAGTGCCTAGTCAGAATCAAAAAATCAATACAATCTTATATTTGTAACTGGGTTGAAGCTCAAACTTATCAATGGGTTATGAAATATTGTAGTTTGTTAAGTATTATAATGCGGATCATTAAAGTATCAATTTTATCAATTTGCTATAATTGGACTATGTGAACTTCAATATTATTAAGATACCTTTGGCACATGGATAAAAAATATATTAATTATATACTAGCTGTGCCCCGCGGTTTCACCCGCAGCGCCCCCGTTCCCGTGGGAATTTTGAGATATTTATTCCTTATTTTTCTTATATAAGAACCTTGTCCTGACAATAAGGAACACATTAAAAAATAATCATCCAATTTGGTGCAGTCATTCTGAAGTTAAGCGCTTATCAACAGATTCAGCGATTCATTTTTATATTATATAGATATAGATATATATTATGTCCATAATACCTTTTTTATCATATGTATAGTTTGAGTAAAGAGAAAATGTGGTGAACTATGAGATAATCTTAGATTAAAGATCATTTTTACTAAAATGTCTATAGATTCAGGGCCTTATCCATAAACGCTTATTCACAGCACTTTAGCTATCAAATGGTTTGTCTCTTTCCGACGTACGCTATTTGCCAAAGAGCGAAAGAGACAAAACACTTTAAAACATTGTTTAAGTTAAATATCCTTTATGAATAAGGCGGTAAATCATTGGATTGACCACAATGCAATTTATAGTGGACGTGCCAGAATAGAAAATAGGCTATAAACTAAAATACTACTCAAAATTACTCCTTATTGTAGGATCAACAATCATACACATGAAAAAAGTGCTCCGAAATCAAAATAAAATATTTTGATACAAAAATACATAATGTGTGTCTAAATAAATGCTTTAAAATAATGTACAGCAGGTGTTGTTTGTCTTACCGATAGTGGTAACTAACGTCATACAATAGACGAAAGAATTCATGAAGTTCCAAGACCGCTGCCCGCTGTACGACGTGACGCCAGCCTCATGTGCTGTATGCAATTGATTCTCGAACTCGTAAAGCTTCTTCCGAGCCATCGATTTCCATTCCTCCTCCCTTAAATAATGACTCCCTCGCCATAAACTCTCAATGAAATCCCTTTTTACATTCCTACTGCCGCATTTATAGGCGTTCTCGAATGACCCCTCCAAAGCTTTGAACATCATTCCCCCAAGCCCGCACAGAATTACCAATAAGAACATGTCACAAACGCATCTGTTTCTCAGCGATATTATTCTTTGGTATTCCCTCTGTTGTTCGTATTTGAACTGTTGCCAATTAGCTAAGATTCTCCAACGCGATATAGTGACTTGTTTCTTTTTATCGTCCTTAATTAAACTTTTTTCGTCTTGTTTTTCCCTGTCTTCCTTTTTAACCAATTCGTCCCTTTTCTCTTTTATTTTTTGAGGAATTTTGCTAGTGGCTACTGACCTTTTTCTAATTACCGGTTTTTCCGGGTCGGTTTGCGTAATTTCTTTGTCGTTTGATGCTAAAATAGTGTTAATCGTTTCACGCTTGTCCGCTTCTTGGCTCAATTTATTCAACTTACGCGTTAATTCGGCCGTTCTTTCTAACAGGTCGAATTCGTATTCGTTTTCGCTAGGAGATGAGGAGTAACAACTAGAGGTTACTTCTGATTGGCTAGCGTCGACATATCCGGAACTATGCGTGCTTTTATCGTGGTCCACGTCTGATTTAGACTTGTGGAGTCCTGATAGGATATCTCTATCGGATATGATCTGTATAGTTTTAGGACACGATATCCCTCTACCTTGTCTAAGGTTGGTAGGTGTTTTGTTAGGGGTCTTAAGTTGTCTATTATTCTTGTAGGGAGCAGGTATTCGAGGGTCGTCTTTGGGTATTGACAGGCTCCTAGCTCTTGCTTTTTGCATGAGTTCTATGATCTCTCGACTAGTTTGACTCATGGCGGTGCCAACCCTATCTATTACCTTGACTGTTTCGGCTCTGTTCACAGATTGGGAGCGATTAGCCCTCGGAGATCTGTTCCTCTGAAATCTTCTAGGAGTAGGTACTACCTTACGCTTCGCTGCTTCAGCATTCTCCTGGTGAACTTGGTCCTCACTCATTTCACTCTCACTAGTCTTACTCTGTAAATGTTATTTTAAATTAGTAATCTCTTTTAACTCTAACATTCAAACTATGTACACTCTGGCCTCAATTAATTCAGGAGAAAATATATTGCTATTAACAAAGCGATTACTAGGACCAAAATTATTTTGATTAGGAAACTGACCCCGAATCTTGTTGCTGATTTGCTCCTTGCTGGTTTAATAGGTGGTACCTTTGGTTCTTTTGGTTCCTCTTTTGGAGGTCTGGTTTGTCTGACAACTGTGGGTTTGATATCGGCGCTCATTTTTCTGCTGGGAGTTCTGACGATCCTCTCTCTAACTTCGACCACTGGCTTCTTTTCCTGTAACAACTTTTTGCTCGGTGACCTTTCGATTTGTATCACCTTGGTCACTAATTCACCAGGAGACACCGGAGTCTCCGGTGTTTTAAGCGTCGCTTTCGTTTGTTTCACATCTTTCTCTTCAAAAGTAAACACACTTTCTTTTTTTACCGGAGTTTTCAGATTTCGTGGCGCTTCGTCTTTTTTCTCATCGGGATAAACGATCGGCTCTTGTTTTTTAGGAGTACTTGGTATAGGAAATGGTGGTTCCTTATCTTTTGGTGAAGTTGCTCCGGAAGAAGGCGGCGACAAAGACTGTTTCGATTCACTTGGTTCTATTATTAAAGACCCGCGGCGATTAGGATCATCCTCTTTAGGGCTCAGTATATAATTAGTGCTCAACAACTTATTTGTCGGATCAATAAAACTGCCCTTCCTTTCTAAAGAAGACTCCTTGATATTATCTTGAATAGCAAAAGGTGAGATACTCCTGCGTCTTCTCTCATTAGCCGCTACTGCTCTAGCTTCGAGCACTTCATGTGTGTCTAGATCATAGATAGGATCTTTCACAGACGATCTCTCTTGAACCATCCTTTTCATTTCTTCATAAGTATTATCTGCTTCGATCTCTCTAAAGTTTTTTGGAGGACTATCTTCTTCCTCCGATGACGGTGTATCCTCGTGGGGTATTGGCGTTCTGTTCGGTTCGGGAGTTTTCTCTCTCTGTCTCGCCGCTTGTCCTCTATTCTTTGACAAGTTACGTCTCTTTCTCAAGGACATGGCTTGTTTATCATCCGTATCCATCGCTTCGTTTTTCACTTCAGGCACTTTAAGAACTAGTTGTCCAGTTGTCTGCGTCTCCGACTCGGCTCTTATGACAGGGATTTGGAAGGGGGGATTGGATTCCTTGTCCTTTTCCTCACTCATCACCGATTTAACGAACCACCGGACCTGAAAAAAAGTATGCGTTTATCAAAACGGCCGCGGTATCACTGAGGCGATTGAACTCGATCCTCTTAAAAATTGGCATGACATGATAAACTGCCTGCCAATAATTATGTCATAAATAAATTGAGCCAACAATGATGAGCATGATTGAATGTTGACTTACCTTCCGCCGCCGATATCAAACTCTCTTCGTATCGGGGTCAAACAGTAATTCTAATAAAAGAATCTATTTCTGTCGTCGCGGAGTTTTGGTAAACAAACTTGAAGTGTTCGGCCACATTTTTGGAGTTTGTTGCGCACTTGTTTAAGATTATTGTCCTTCGGAGAAGTGTTGGATTTCTGTATTGTAATACAATTATTTCCGTGGTTAGTCGAGGTTGGCTGCAGACTGGGAGAGCGCCGTCCCGTTGGGCTCGGAGCCAAAATTAAAGCAACCGCACCTACATTCAGTGCGACCAACAATTTGCAGCGAATATTACAAACACGCCCGGTTTAATTTGACACGTGACACACAATAACCGAGCGTCCTGGGATTTCACTAATCACTACATTCTCAATATAATTTTACCTTTTGATAAGATAGGGAATACAAATTGTTGTAATCTGATTTCTGAATGAGTAATTTTCTAGCAGGCGTTACGATATATTTGTAACGTCATAGTATTATTGACACAAATGACGATTATTAAAATACATTAATTATGTAATCAACCATTTATTATTGAATAATTCTTTCAGTCATCTGACAAACACAGCTTATACTGTATGAATCCATTAAATCCTTCTTTGTAAGTGAAACAATATGAACAAACCATCTAGAATGGCAGAAATAAAAACTAACATTTTCCTCTTTCGGTGTTAAATACATAGTTTTATTTCTTCCGAGTCTTTCTAAGCCTTATAAACTCAACAAGGACTTCCTTTTGTGTTATTTTTTAACAAATCCATCCTCCAACCACAATGCGCTAACAAATGTAGTTTAAAATCTCTTTTAATCTTCATGAAATAATGTTCAGTGTTAACTAGAGACACGTTTCAACGCCTTACTTTATTTAAGCTGCAACATGTTTTGTTTCAGCGCAGTGTGTTGCTTTTATGAATCTGTCAGGCGCTCAATTTCGTTTTGCATTGTAAACAGTTTTGTTTGACTATAAAATGGTTTTATGGGCATTGTGTCTTTGTTGTGAATTTATATTGTGTTTGGATTTTGAGCTTTGTATGAAACGGGGGTATTATACAGTCAGGGTTGTTGACTGAAAGGATACTGCTAAGTTAATTTAGAAATAGCCAGGAAAATATTATTGAGACAATTAATTGGAATCAAATCGCTTTTGAGAATAGAATAATCTATTTCTTAATTTTAAGCTCCACCAACATAATATCTCAACATAATACATATTATAATACAAAGTCCCCGGCCGCGCCTGTCTGTCTGTTCGTGATAAACTCAAATACTACTGCATGGATTTTGACGCGCATTTTTTGAATAGATAGAGTAATTCAAGTGGAAGGTTCATATATATAAAAAATCCCGAAATTCCCACGGGAAAAGGGAACAACGCCGGAAAAACCGCGCTAAAGGGCGCTGCTAGTAACATAAAAAGGAAGATTATTTTTTGCCATTTTCACAAAATGACGACCTCACTATACCTGGAAGAATAATTTATGCGTGACGTACAAAATTTCCACACTAGCACCATCTATTGGATCAACGCGCGGAACAGCTAGTACAATAAAATTTAAAAATCTGTCTATGACGGGATCAGATAGAAAAGAAGTGTCCAAATATTTTTCCTCTATAGAAATGTTTGTCTTTGGTAAGAAAATCTCGGCCATATTTGATATATAAGTACCTACATCAACTCACAAAAAAATACGCTAAAAAAGAAGAAATAATGTGGTAGGTACTATCTTAAAAAGAAACGTAGAAAAACAATGGAAAAACCTTCTCAAGTTTACTAACTTATTCCATTCACTTAGCATTTAACAGTAAGAAATTGCATCTCAAAGAAACAGACTCTGAAACAAATTGTTTGCAGAAACAATTAATGAGGTGCAAAAAAATAAAACTCGTTAGCACGGCAGGAATTTTATAAACGACCAGCAGCGCCCCGCGGTTTTACCCGCGTTGTAAGTTGTGTTCTTTACCATTTTGAGTTATTCAAATAATTAAGGCAACAATAGCGTAATCTGCAATTTCATCAAATATAGTAAACTAGCTGTGCCCCGCGGTGTTACCCGCGTTGTATCGGTTCCCACGGGAATTTTGGGATAAAATGTATCCCATGTGTTATTCTGATGTATCCTACTAATATTATAAATGCGAATAATTGTGAGGATGGATGTATGTTTGTTGCTCTTTCACGTAAAAACTACTGGACGGATTTGGATGATACTTTACAGTAATATATTACCTCACAAAAATTCGCATTTATAATATTAGTAGGATTGTACGCTGATTCAGCTTTAACCGTTCATATTTACTTAGTGTAAGTATATTTCAACTACAATTGCGCAATTTTGTTGCCCACCAGAGTCTTGAAAGCAAATTTCCCTGCTAATAGTTTCACCTCTTGTTAGTCTTATAAACCGGGAGAAACCCTTTTAATTGATTGAAACTTTAATAGAACCTTGCCTAGATAGAAGTTCCTAACAATGTATAAAAATTCATTTTAAATGAAGTTTTTTAACTAACTAAGACAGGAAAGTTCTTGGTGAGATTGGTTTCTATAAAGCGGGAAAAGTTTAACTTCACCACAGTATAATAAAACTGTTATCCTCAGTATATAGTACTCGTAGTTAAACTCAGTATACATTTCATACTCAACGGTGTTACCAGTTCCCGCGGGTATTTCGGGATAAAATGTATCCCATGTGTTATTCTGTTGTATGACCTAAATTACAGTAAAATTTTATAAAAATCCGTTGAGTACTTTTTGCGTGAAAGAGTAACAGACATACATACGTCCATCCTCACAAACTTTCGCATTCAATACTGGCCGCGCCCCGCGATGTTACCCGCGTTGAACCCGTACCCCCAGTGGGTACGGGTTCGGGATATTTATGTTATTCTGATTAATATATAAATAAATATACCCGGACAAATTCACACACGGTTAATTAGACCCAAAGTAAGCTCTAAGCTTGTATTATGGAATCTAATTCACTGATACTATTACTTAAACATACACAAATACTTTATAAGAATATATAATTGACACCCAGACGTCGTCGCCACCAACTATGTCTGCACATATTGTTGACTCCGGGCGGGAATCGAACCCGCAACCCCCGACACAGTAAGCGCTCTCACTGCCACTGTGCCAACGGGCTTGTCAAGAATATAAAAAAATATAAAAAAGAATATAAAAGAATATAAAAAAAACAAATGGGATAAATTTTGTGTTTCATCGAAATCCATCCAGCAGTTTTTTCGTGAAAGAGTAACAATACATACCCACAAAGCTTCGCTCGACGTGGGACTTGAAACCGGTATTATAATAACGAAAGAAAAAACAAACAAAAAAATACTCACCGATAGTAGTATAGATGGTGCCTGCGTAGAACATGGAGTTCCAAAAAGTCCAGGTCTTCTTGTGAACGTCATTGCTGTTGATGTGTTTCATGCACTCGGTGTAGTTGGCTTCGTACTCTACGAGGTCCTTCTCTAAGAACGTCAAGATGTCCAGGTTTGGGTCCTGAAAAGTTAACAGTTAACGTTGAAGAGGAATGTTTATACGAACTAGCAGCGCCCCGCGGTTTTACCCATGTTGTGCCCGTTACCGTGGTGCTAATCGGATTGGTAGTTCCTAAGATTAGCTTTGAAACAAACAAACAAAGTTAGAAGCTTAAGTTAAGGCCGATTTACATCAGGCGAGCGAATGCTCATTCCATCCCCACTCTATAAAATTCTTGTAATGTAAAAAGATTTAGAGAATTCTTTCGTTGTTCTATTGCGTTCTTGGAATATTCTAAGAATGCTTGCTCGCTTGATGTAAACGGCACTAGAGCGTGCGAACAGTTGCTTAGAGCGTTCTTGCGTGTTCTGACGTGCTCGCTCCCAGGAGCGGTCTCTTAAAAGCGTTCTAGTGTTCTCATTCTTGCTCGTTGATATTTTGGTGTAAACACTGAAAACGAGCAGTCGTTTACACTAAAAGATCAAGAAAGAATGATCTTGTTCTAGCTCTAGCTCTTTGTTCGTTTAGTTTAAATGCACCTTTAGATATTTCGAGTTCTTTATGCATATTCTTTATTTAAATATTCTAAAATCGTCGTATTCCAGGGTTACTTCAAGATCTTACCAGTAACGCGGTCTTATTGTTGGTGAACACCTCCTGGAGTCTCGTCGCCACCTCCCGCCTGACGTCCGTTAGATTCTTATCGTATTTCTGTTCATTCGGGCCTGGAAATTAAAAATAATGAACAATTAAATATAAGAATAATAGCTGTCCCGCGCAGTAGTTCCACCCGCGATCCAATAGATGTCGCTGTGTGAATCTAAACAGTCCAGGGTGTCACATCAGAATCAAATGCATACAAAAACATTCATTCAAATCGGTCTTCCTCTTGAATCACCCTATCTATTACGAAAACCGAATCAAAATCCGTTGCGTAACAAACAGACAGCGAAAAGCGATTTTGTTTTATAATATGTAGTGATGATAGTGATTGTAATGATCTGATATAATAAAGAGATTTCATTGAATTTAATCTACAAAGCGTGTCGCCAAATTGCGTTCATTGAGCAATGAACCCCAGGTATCATCTAACAGCTGCGCCCCGCGGTGTTACCCGTGTCGTACCCGTTCCCGCGGGAAATTCGGGATAAAATGTATTTCATGTGTTATTCTGATGTATAACCTATATTACTGTAAAGTTTCATCCAAATCCATTCAGTAGTTTTTGCGTGAAAGAGCAACAAACATACTTCCATATATCCATACATACATCTATCCTCACAAGCTTTTGCATTTATTATAATTATTAAGTAGGAATTAGGATAGTAGGAGATCTAACACATCAATGTTCTAATGAGCAAGTTCAGCACTGGTTTCCATAGTCAATCCGTCACATACTAATCCTATTTACTACTCCGTATGTCTATCGAAGACTATTCATCTCGCTCTCCGATCAAATCAGAGTAACCTCACGTCTAAGAGTCTTCGATAGAATAATTGATAAGCATTTCAACGAAGTTACCTTAATTTTCTAAGATAATACAGAAACTTCGCAACTCTGGTCAACCCTTCGTACTGATAATATTAACTGATTGAAATGTCGGGTTTTGAGAAGTTTTTGAGAGTTCAGAGCTCTTGTCTTATCTAATTTGGGTTGTTAAAAATAATAGAGCTGTGAGGAGTAAATAGGGATGGATTGCAGAGATATGAGATGTGCAAAGGGTTGGATAGTAAGGGTTCTCTTTTGTTTGTAATTGTACAGGGTGAATGTTTTCAATACCTAAAGAATAATTTATAATATAAAAAGTTAAGTAAAAAAAATATTTACAGAATAATTAAAAAAAACTGGTATTTATGGAAACAATACAGAAATCAAAATATGATAGGTACGAGATTGCACAAAACCTCTTAAACTATTTAGTCCTTAATTATGTTTAAGAAATAAAAGCTGTTCGTTCAAAATTGTATTTTACCTTCCACCAAATAGAACACAATTTAAAACGAACGTCATTTGTTTTTGAAACATATTAAGCGCTAAATAGATTTCAGATTTCTCGTGCAATAAATAATGAAAACGTTCTCTGTTAAGAATTTACTATTTTGATAATTAATTGCGAAATTAATTTTAGTAGTAACGCGGTTTTACCCGCGTTGTGTACATTCCTGTGGGAATTTCGGGATGAAAAATAGCCTATATGTTACTCGTGGATAATGTAGCTTTCGAATGGTGAAGAATTTTTAAAAACGATCCAGTAGTTATAGAGCATATTCATTACAACCAAACAAACAAAGTTCTCCTCTTTATAATATTAGTGTAGATAAGTGGAAAATAGAACTTTTTGTCCCACAATTAAAAATCAGACAACGTCTTGTTGAAATAATTGAATAATTTAACAAATCTATTCTATTAATAGAACGATGACACAGTTACACACATCGTTATTAATAAACAGAAACTTAATTGAATAACGGGTCTAAAAGCTCGCGGAAAAGCTTTTCATTTTTAAGCTTCCGCAACTGACGGGGTAATAAATAGATGTACTACAGAGGTCTGTACAGTGTTAGACTGAATTCATTACCCTTTTGTTAATGCTATTGGATTTTGACACTTGGGATCTCGGCGACTAGGTTCAGTTTTGTTTGATGAGCATTAACTAATTTCGAGAAGGTTAGTGGTCAATCCTGGTCTCGGAGTTTGTAGACCGCTTTAAAGCCGACATAGTCTATCGATGAAATTACGGGGACCGACAATTTAACGTACCATCTGAAACACGGTAGCGCTCGGATAGAAATGCCCCTATCGGATACCCATCTAAATAAGGGTCGAGTTGTACATTGCTTAACAATCGCAATTACTTAACATGGCTTGGTCAAACGCCACGAGCGCTACACATAAAAGTATACTCTACAGTATCGATGTGTAGGTTGCAATTACCTTGTTAGTCGACTATGCACGATCAAAAACCAATCAGACTATCTTCCAAAGAGCGAGTTAAAATGTTTTTTGCTGCATTCATTTATTACTCTCGAAATAGCACTCTGAGAATGCACTAATCTCTGATACTGACTAGACATGATTCCGTGCTTCAGAGAGCACGTTAAGCCGTCGGTCCCGGTTACTTTCTACGGATAGTAGTCGTTATATGAGCCATGTCAGAGGCCTTTGGCGGCTCAATAACTCTGACACCAGGATTGGTCAGGTTGACCATCCACTCGATGAAGAAGAAGACTAGAGGTTAGAGCATTCAAATAAAGAATGCAATTTTTTCGTCGATTTCGCTGGCCTCACATTGGGTAATGCTTTCTGCCTTGCACTGTACTATAAAAGCACGTATGTACGTAATTGTAGGTGTGTTGAGAGCGCATGTGTTTTCATTTCTAGAGGCTTTAGGCTGCGTGTATAATGGTGATGAATTCGGAGCATAAAAGTGACGCCCCGTTTCGTGATGCGTGTGTAGGCTTTCGATTTTACTTCTCTTGTTTCCAGCTTGACAATAATTTTATGTCTCAATTTATGTGGGTGTCATTGATATAAGTTTATTAGTAAGGATTAGTAAGGATCTAACTAACTGATACTACTACATATACACACACAAATCTATACTAATATTATAAAGAGGTAACATTTTTAAGTTTGTTTCTTTATTTGTTTGTTTGTATGTTTGAGGTAATCTCAGGAATTATCAGTCCGAATTGAATAATTGTTTTTGTAATAGATATCCACATTCAACGGAAAGGTTATAGGCTATTTTGTATCCCGAAATTTCCACGGGAACGGGTACAACGCAGGTAAATCCGCGGGGCGCTGATTGTTCTCAATGAACGCCTACAAGAAACATATCCTATAAGCTTCCCGTTGAAAGTGACTATCTATTGTAAAAAGAATTATTCGAATCGGTCGGGTAATAACTGCGGTTAGCCCGAACATACAAACACGATTACAAATGTTACCAATTTACTAGCAGCGCCCCGCGGTTTTACCCGCGTTGTGTCCATTCCTGTGGGAATTTCGGGATGAAAAATAGCCTATGTTACTCGTGGATAATATAGCTCCCGAATGGTGAAAGAATTTTTAAAAACGGTCTAGTAGTTTTTGAGCCTATTCATTACAAACAAACAAAGTTTTCCTCTTTATAATATTAGTGTAGATGTAGATAGTGTAGATAATATTAGTAAAGATAGAAGGAATTTTATTATAGCTTGCATAACTTTTCAGACATGGCTCGGGTTTCAGAAAGCAAACAGCCTAAGTATAGCCCTTATTTTTCTTGTTGAGCTGTGGGAACGTTAAGAAATAATCTTGTTATATCATCACTACATGGTATAAAACAAAGTCGCTTTCCGCTGTCTGTCCCTATGTACGAGTATGCTTAGATCTTTAAAACTACGCAAAGGATTTTGATGCGGTTTTTTTAACAGATAGAATGATTCACGAGGAAGGTTAATATGTATAAAAATTCCCGAAATTCCCACGGGAACATGCTAAACGCGGGTAAAACCGCGTGGCGGTGTTAGTATAGTATAATATAATTAGTAATGTCAATATGGTCCAATATTATATGCTGAGAGATATCAAAATTGTACTAAGGACTCTGCTAAGGATGCCTTATTTTAGAGTCTTCTTTTAGTATACTTTCAAGAGAGTATCTTTAGAGTCCAAAACTGTTTGACTCTGGCTTTGAAAATACTTATCTTCTTGTGTCCAATGTGCTCTCTGGTTTATATCACATACGCCAGTCGCAATGACCGCAACAGTGCCGCAGATTAAATAATTAAACTTTCACAACATTAGCATTGAGTTTTACGAAGAAAAATACGTTAGTTAAAATTTTTATTCCTTAATACTAATTTAGTTTTTAAGTACTATTTATACTGTACAGGAGGAAAGTACTCACTTTACTTAATTTAGTGTAAACTAGCAGCGCCCCGCGGTTTTACCCGCATTGTGCCCGTTCCCGTGGGAATATCGGGAATTTTTATACATAAAAACCTTCCTCTTGAATCACTCTCCCTATTACAAAAAACCGCATCAAAATCCGTTGCGTAATTTTAAAGATTTAAGCATACAGACAAACAAACAGACAAAAATAGCGACTTTGTTTTATACTATGTGTGATAGTCAGGGCATTAATCATTAACGTTTATTAACAGCACTATCAAATGGTTTGTCCCTTTCCGACATACGCTATTTGCCAAAGAGGGAAAGAGACAAAACACTTTAAAACACTGTTTAAGATACATATCGTTTTCTAGCAGAGCCCCACGGTTTTAGCCGCGTTGTACCCGTTCCGAAAAAAAAATTGCCTACAACCTTTCCGTTGAATGTGGCTATCTATTACAAAAAGAATTATTCAAATCGGACGGATAATTAATGAGATGACCTCGAACATATAAACAAACAAACTTAAAAAAATTACCTCTTTAAGATATTAGTATAGATGAATAAGGCGGTCAGTCTTTCAGTTGCCTTTTCTCGTTGCCTTGCCTGGTTAGAGTTAAAAAGAGCATAGTATCTTATGCCTCAAATCTGTGACGAACTTATCATATTAAAGCTATCTATTGATGCCTAACGATAGGACAATAATTAATTGGACACATTCGCGAACATAATTATACTGATGTGGTCGAGAGTGTATCCCAAAACTATTTTCCGGGCCAACCAGTTACTAAGAGCATTTTATTCACAAATGCATGTTAACCAATCCGTAAAAAAAACGTGTCTCAATACGTAAACCCAAAAATCGTTTTACACCAAATAAATGTAGCAACACTTTCACTCAGCATTGATGAATGGTAATCTCAATGGTACATACATTTTTAACAGGGTTGCCGTTACTGGGAGCATTTCTAACGTTATACCGTACGGTGAGATATTACCCGTCTACAACGCGTTCGTGAAAAGCTCTAAATAAGTAATACATGTTTTTAGGGTTCCGTAGCCAAATGGCAAAAACGGAACCCTTATAGATTCGTCATGTCTGTCTGTCTGTCTGTCCGTCCGTCTGTCCGTCTGTCCGTCTGTCCGTCTGTCTGTCCGTATGTCACAGCCTTTTTTCTCCGAAACTATAAGAGCTATGTTGTTGAAACTTAGTGTGTAGATGTATTCTGTGAACCGCATTAATATTTTCACACTAAAATAGAAAAAAAATAAAATTTTAGGGGGGTCTCCCATACATAGAAATGAAAAAAATATTTTTTTTTTTCATCAAACCCATACGTGTGGGGTATCTATGGGTAGGTCTTCAAAAATGGTATTGAGGTTTCTAATATCATTTTTTTCTAAACTGAATAGTTTGCGCGAGAGACTCTTCCAAAGTGGTAAAATGTGTGTCCCCCCCCCTGTAACTTCTAAAATAAGAGAATGATAAAACTAAAAAAAATATATGATGTACATAACAATGTAATCTAACACCGAAAATTGGTTTGAACGAGGTCTAGTTAGTAGTTTTTTTTTTACGACATAAATCGTAAACCGCAAAAAAATACTGATTATTCATTCAATAACTCAAATGTAAATAAAAAAACATTTATTTCAAGAACTTCTTTATTATGTTACTCGCTGCTACGGAACCCTTCATGGGCAAGTCCGACTCGCACTTGGCCGCTTTTTTCGTAACGATTCACTGGAATCCTGAACGAATGACAGTAATTGCGAGATTTATTTTGTTCACATGTTTCTTAAATGGGTGAGGAGTACTGAATTGAGTACATAAAACGGTGGTTTTTGTTAAAAATTGATGATTCGTTATCACCTTCTCTTGAAAGCAAATGATACCTTATTATTTTGGTTCTTTAACGACTGCTAAGAGGTGATAGATTGTTTTACTTTTCTTTACTAGTACACTATAGTATAGCAGAATCCTACTAATATTATAAATGCGAAAGTTTGTGAGGATGGATGTATGTTTGTATATGTATGTACGCGGGAATTTCGGAATAAAATGTATCGCATGTGTTATTGTGATGTATCTATAATATAATATAATAATATCTATACTAATATTATAAAGCTGAAGAGTTTGTTTTGTTTGTTTGTTTGTTTGTTTATTTGTTTAAACGCGCTAATCTCAGAAACTACTGAACCGATTTGAATAATTCTTTCACTGTTAGATAGTCTATTTATCGAGGAAGGCTATAGGCTACATTTTATCCCGAAATTCCCACGGGAACGGGCACAACGCGGGTAAAACCGCGGGGCGCTGCTAGTAATATTATAAAGCTGAAGAGTTTGTTTTGTTTGTTTGTTTGTTTGTTTAAACGCGCTAATCTCAGAAACTACTGAACCGATTTGAATAATTCTTTTTGTAATAGATAGCCACATTCAACGGGAAGGTTATAGGCTATTTTTCATCCCGAAATGGAACGGGTACAACGCGGGTAAAACCGCGGGGCGCTGCTAGTAACCTATATAACTGTAAAGTTTCATCTTAATCCGTCCAGTAGTTTTTGCGTGAAAGAGCAACAAACATACATCCATCGTCACAAACTTTCGCATTTATAATATTAGTACTCGTAGGATAGTAGGATAGTCATCTTCATTAGCGCATAACTTGAATTCTAGATTCTAGATATACTGGAGAATGTGGCACTGTGCCAAATGTGTACATTACACAACACAACAGTTAAAAGCGCGCTCGCTCACTACACGGTTTGAATAGATTGCGAATGTTAAGCAACGTTCAGCGCGGATGTAACAGCCTCCGTGGTCTTGTGGTCTGAGCGCTCGGCTCACGATCCAGAGGTTCCGGGTTCGATTCCCGGTGGGGACAAGAATATCTCACAATAATCTCTTTGTGAGATTGTCCTCAGTTTGGTTAGGGCATTGCAGGCTGAATCACCTGATTGCCCGAAAAGTAAGATGATTCCGTGCTTCGGAGAGCACGTTAAGCCGTCGGTCCCGGTTCAATCAGGTGATTCAGCTTGCAATGCCCTGGCCAAACTGAGGACAGTCTCACAAAGAGATTTTTGTGAGATATTATTGTCCCCACCGGGAATCGAAGCCGGAACCTCCGGGTCGTGAGCCGCGCGTTCAAACCACAAGACCACGGAGGCTGTTAAAAGGCTTTACGAGCCCGATAGTATAACAATAAGCGATTCATTTCAACTACGAAACAAAGAAACAAAACATTAAATCTTCAAATCACTTACTAATTACTATAAAACAGATAATTTGTTTCTTTCAGTACAGAATACAAATAAAAAGTCCATTACTGAAAAGAAATTAAGCTTTCGAAAAGTTTGAACAAACAGTTAAATTTACGGCTCTTTTCGTTTAAGCGTTATCAATCGTCCTGCTACGCACGTTGTGCCCGTTCCCGTGGGAATTTCGGGATGAAAATAGCCTACAATATTCCCCTTGAATGTGGCTATCTAGTTCAAAAAGAGTTATTTAAATCGGACTGGTAATTCCCGAGATTAGCTCGAACATGCAAACAAACAATTTACTTCTCTATACTATTATAGATAATAATATCCGTACTCGTGGACGACAGCGCATTACTGCGGCAAAGCCGGACGTCTTAACTCGCTTAAATAGAAAGAGGCCTTAATAAGTTCAAACGCTTTTCGAAACTCGGTCCGAGAGTCACAAATCAAAATGTACTTTTGCCAAACAAATTATAACAACTGAAGTCGGGGGAAAAATGTGATTTTTTTGTGAAGAATGTCTTGTAGTTTGGAGAACTTTATACGGCGAGATGAGTTTTCTGTGGGATGAGAGGTGTCCTGCAATGGGCCAATACAGACTAGTATTAATTTACACTCCATAATTACATACTAAATACTAAAATAAATATAGTACTTCAAAAGGGAAGTTTTCAGGGAGTTTAGAAAATTACATCCTTTTCACCGACTTCAAAAATTAAAGGATTTTTATCTCCGTTGTTTATGAATCGATTTTGAAAATTCTTTCTGTATACTTACAGATTGGTCCAATAACCAACGAAAGAAACAAAAAAGATAATTAATCTATTCTTATATTATAAAGCTGCAGAGTTTGTTTGTTTGAACGCGCAAATCTCAGGAACTACTGGTCCGATTTGAAAAATTCTTTCAGTGTTGGATAGTCCACTTATCGAGGAAGGCTGTAGGCTATTTTTCATCTCGAAACTCTTACGGGAACGGCCACAACGCGGGTAAAACCGCGGGGCGCTGCTATATATGATATGTGATTATAACGACCATTACTTACTATTACTATTTCGGGATCAAAAATAGCCTATAACCTTCCCGTTGAATGTGGCTATCTATTACAAAAAGAATTATTCAAATCGGACTTATAATTCCTGAGATTACCTCGAACATACAAACAAACAAACAAACAAACAAACAAACAAACAAACAAACAAACAAACTTACAAATGTTACCTCTTTATAATATTAGTATCTAGAATTCTAGATTAATTAGGCACTCTATAAACTATGACCACATCAGCTGCTAAAACACACTAACATGTATATATATTTGAAACCCAAACGGCAATGCATTACAATTACAAAAACAAATATTACGTCCGAAGTTTCCTGTATTTATTTCTTCAGGAATCCAGTTTATTTATCTTCGTTACTTTTATTTAGAACCAGAATTGTATGCAGTCAGTTCAGTCATAACAATGTGGAATTAAGTATTCAAAACTAGTTAAATGTTTACTAACATAGGAAGAGGCAGACTTACGCCCGCTCAGAGACGTCAAATACTTCCTCATCTACGAGTATACTAATATTATAAAGTGGTAAAATTTGTAAGTTTCTTTGTTTGATTGTATGTTCGAGCTAATCTCGGGAACTACCAGCCCGATTTGAATAATTCTTCTTGCTATGGATAGCCACATTCAAAGGAAAGGTTATAGGCTATTTTTTATCCCGAAATTCCCGCGGGAACGGTTACAACGTGGGTGAATCCACGAGGCGCAGCTAGTTAGAGATATAATGAGTGATTGTGACATGTAATGTATGAAGTATAACATCAATTAGTTAAGTGTTGATTTAAATGTCGTCCCTGGATGCGGAAGTTAAGATTGCACTTCTAACGTCTAGTCTTTCTGATATTACGGACAAGCCCGATGGCACAGTGGCATGTGTGAACGCTTACTGTGTCGGGGGTTACGGGTTCGATTCCCTGAAGCCAACCGCGGCCAACCCTGGTGTCGGAGTTTTGAGACCGCCTAAAGGCCACCGAAGGTCTAAAAATTGAAACAACCAGGACCGACATGTCACTGGGTCAATCTATCTCAAACATGGCCCAGTTCCACTGTTCTAATTTGGAATGTTCCAATTGAATGCAGAGCTCAGCTATATACTAGAATAAGTGGAAATATTATATGAATCTCGGTTTAACATTTAACTACTCGTAAAGCGAGAAATATTTATTCGTCCAACTGTTAAGAAATATTTCGGTCTTGCTTTACGGAATTTGAGAGAAGCGTTCTGTAAAGGTGGTGTTCCATTGTTTCGGGATGTTATAATTTTGTATTAAATACTTAAAAATGTACGTTTGAGAAATTATAACTAAAATGTAATAAAGAATTTGTAATCGTCGTGAATTCTAAGCTATGATTTTAAGTAGATATAATATATAACCACATTATCTAGTTATTCTTAAACTTAAAAGCTAAGTTCTTTTCGATGGAGTTTCTTCCATTGCCTCTGTGGTCTAGTGGTATGCACACGCTGGTGTCGGGTTCAAAACATGTTTGATACTTTTCAAACATGGCTCGGGTTTGAGATCACCAACTCGCATAAGGCAAGCGTGGTGATTACGACATCCTCCTCACTGTACTGATATCTTCGGTGTGATGAGAGGCCTTTGCCCATCAGAGAGACATAACAGGCTAATACTTTTTTATATCTCTTTACTAGCTGTGCCTTGCGGTTTCATCCGCATTTATTCCGTCACTACTTTCCGTTTAAATGTTGTTTAAACCTTCCCTTGATTACGACAAACATATCAAAACCAGAATCAAATAAATCGGACCAGCCGTTCTCGATTTTTAGCGAGACTAACGAACCACGACTGATTTATATATATGATTTATATAACACTAGCTGTGCCCTACGGTTGCACCCGCATTTATTCAGTCAATGCTTACCGTTTAAACCTTCCTGGACTTTCATGAATATTTCAAGACCAAAATTAGCCAAATCGGTTCAGCCGTTCTCGAGTTTTAACCAGACTAAGGAACAGCAATTCATTTTTATTTATATAGATAGATAATATATGATTTATATAACATTAGTATAGCAAAAGTACTCTTAAATATTGACACACATAGAACGATACAGATAAACATTAAGACCCCTCTTTGCGCAAACCCCATCTCGCGGCAAAAGTTCAAAAATCTTTTCTCGCCAGTGGACGCCAATCTTAATCCAGTTATGATTTATACCGCTCT
Source organism: Cyclophora punctaria (assembly GCA_951394245.1). Lineage (NCBI taxonomy): Eukaryota > Metazoa > Arthropoda > Insecta > Lepidoptera > Geometridae > Cyclophora > Cyclophora punctaria. The sequence goes on from OX596190.1 coordinate 6,557,414, forward strand.
TGTAATTTGGAACTGAGATAAATCCCGCGCACTCTGAGAGGGCACTTTATTAATATTTATTCCTCTGATTCAGCTAGTTATCCTCATCTTTAATGGACCAATTAAGATTATCATTAAATTTTTAGATCTGTTTTTATCTTATATCAGACTAGACGCGCCCCGCTGTTTTACACGCGTTGTACCCGTTCCTGTGGGAATTTCGGGATAAAATGTATCCCATGTGTTATTCTGATGTGTAACCTACATTACTGTAAAGTTTCGTCCAAATCCGTTCGGTTGTTTTTGCGTGAAAGAGTAACAAACATACATCCATCCTAAAGAACTTTCGCATTTATAATATTAAGTAGGATAGATTTTTACAAAGTTAAAATAAACGTTAAGTAACGTTATCTGTTTGTTGTTGTCTATAAATAACCAGACTATAAAGGGAGGGTGATGTTATTGATCACACGAAGCCAAGAAAACGCGCTGCTTTGTAAGCGGGCATGATTGATGGTATCTGTGGAACCTTGAACTTGATAAACAGGGGTGGATTAAGGGCAAAATATTACGTCTCTTAATAACCTGTCTTAACTTATTAGGAACAACCTCCGTGGTCTTGTGGTTTGAGCGCTCGGCTCACGATCCGGAGGTTCCGATTGTTCCGATTGTTTGAACGCGCTAATCTCAGGAACTACCAGTCCGATTTGAAACATTCTTTTTGTAATGGATAGCCACATTCAACGGGAAGTTTATAGGGTATTTTTTATCCCGGAATTCCTATGGAAACGGGCTCAACGCGGGTAAAACCGCGGGTTGCTGCTATAAGTACTATGAATAAACGGAATCTTTCTGCAAGCATACCTTACATTCAGAAAGAATTTCGAAATCAGTTCAGAAAAAAAATTAAGAGCCTCCTTTGTTTTCCGAAGTCAGGTAAGAACTGATATTAAGTACTGTATCATTATTTAGTAGTTTTCATAAAATCACTGAAGTTGGTTAAGTTAATATGTACCACAATTTTATGCTTCCTAATGATCAAAAGAAAGATCTGGACTAAGCTTTCTACAAATACTAGTAAATCTTTGATATAATAATATTTCAACAACTTGAAGATGTCAGTTACACTGCCGGCCCCAAGTTTGGACGTTAGCTTCACAAGCACCTGTTAACGCTTTACAGTTCTAAGAAGTAGTTCAGTCTTGTATGTATTTATATAGTTCGACTAGCAGCGCCCCGCGGTTTTACCCGCATTGTACCCGTTCCCGTGGGAATTTCAGGATAAAAAGTAGCCTATAACCTTCCCGTTGAATGTGGCAATCCATTACAAAAATAATTTTTCAAATCGGACGAGTAGTTCTTGAGATTAGCGCGTTCAAACAAACAAACTCTGCAGCTTTATACTATTGGTATAGATTAGGATTTAAAGCCGCCTCGGTCTAGTGGCATGTGCACTCGCCCGCCAAGAGGTCTCGGGTTCAAATCCCGGATCAAGCAAAAACTTATTTTTCCTATTTTTCAAACATGGGTCGAATTTGAAATCACCAACCCGCGTAATGCAAGCGTGGGGATTACGGCTTAGCCTTCTGCTGTACTGATATCTGCAGTGAAATAAGAGGCTTTTGCCCAGCAGGGGATACAACTCGTAAATTGGGAACTTTCATCAGTGACTAATACATAAGTGAAATAAGTAATATTATCTACTCCTGAAACTCCTGAATTCCCTCCTGTAGTGACATTGGCAATGAAATATAAATCAGTATTGAACATTCTTTCTGCTTACTCAGTTTTCCATAAAATATTGTTTTCTCATGGGATTATGTCAATAATGTATACAGTAGAAGCCAATTCAGTAGATAGAGATACGAAAAAGAGGATAAAAGAAATTGTGACAGATTTCGTATAATCCTTCTATAAACATTTTTAATTACGTACGTAGAAAAATTACGTATATCCACAATAGTATCCCACAACATAAAAACCCTGTAGATTATCAAATAGTTAAAATGAACTGTATATCACAAAAGCAATATAAATTAAAAATCCATTTCAACGTAATTTGACAGTAGTTACATGCGTACGAGTGGTCTATTTCGAGTCGAAACTATAATAGAATGAAGGAATTTCTTTGAGAAAGTATTTGTGTTTAAATTTATAAGCACTACTATTTCGTGTACGTAAAATACCTCAATCAAAGTGGTGTATATATAAACTACATCTTACGCAACTACATATTTACTTTTTGAAAATAAATGGGGGTAAAATAAAGGGGTTTGCAAATCGTATCCCATACAATTTCAAAAATCGCGTTATACACGAGATTAAGCCCTTGAAAATAATAATATAATCAGTGCTATGGGTTTCATCTACCCCATAGCGTACACTGAGTCCGTCCTCTACACTACTGTCACTATATAGCTTTAATTATAAGTATTTAATTATTTAGTTCCGTGCTTAAATATTATTTATTTTTACAAGCCTTTTTTACAGTGAGAGCGTTTACTGAAAACGTAGGGTCTAATTATCTGTGTGAATGTGTGAATTTGTCCGGGGTGTATTAATTTCTTTATTATCTACTCTGTGGTGTAGAAATAAATCGTTTAATAAAAGTAAGAATAAATTCCAATAACGCAATATATTTCTCATCATCACACGCAGTAGCAACATGAGAACATCGCACTATACCACGCTTCGAAACAGCCCCACGAGACTCCTATACAGGCGTAAAGGAAAATCGGACATATGCAGAGCATACTTTGGATAAAACAGGAAGTGGCGCGGAGGAAGAAGAACTGCACATCGTCACTTGGCTGGCTCATGTAAGAACAGGGAAATTCCTTCCCTACTACGTAAACTGCAAAAAGAAGATCACTTAAAAGAAGAAGAAGAATAGACTTGTCCAGAAAACCCATGGTCATTAAATCATCATCCCTCATAACCATTTCTCACTAAAATCTCGGCACGCGGTGTCCAAAGCAGCAAAGCAATGCAGTGTCCACCGAACCTCTACTGATCGAGGAAGTAAATTAAGTGATTTTATTAATTCATTCATTTCGAGTAGGTCAGTGGCTAACCCTGGTGTCGGTGTCTTCGTCGGTCTAACGATTCAAACAAGCGGGACAGACGGTTTTACGTGCCCCCCGAAGCACGGTAGCGCTCAGATAGAAATGGTACTATCGGCCACCCATCGAATTAGGGGGCGAGCTACACATTACTTAACAATCGCAATGAATTGACATCCCTAACGCTACGTCCTGCGTGAGCGATCTAGACGCGAACGCGAAGCGGCGCGGCGCGGCGCGAAAACAACAAACAGTCGAAACCTATTGAAGTGGCCTACGTGACCAAACGCAGGTGACGTGCGGTGCGGAGCGGCGCGAAGTGAAGCGAACGCGATCATTTGGCTTGATATTTTCGCGCGAACAGGATGCGGCGTCGTCGTGTTTTTGTTTGGTTATAATGGTCGGTGACGGCTGTCCGAGGCGATTCGCGTGCACGCAGGACATAGCCGCCGCGTCGCACCGCATCGCAATGAATTCGCGTGTCACCGCTTCACACTCGCGTTCGCTTTGAATCGCCCACGTAAGACGCCGCGTTAGTCAATTTACGCCACTCGTTACTCGCGTCACATGCTCATATCTGGAAACGCAGCTTTAATTTATGGTTATCACGCAATAACTGTACCACCAAGGTTCCCACGAAGCAAGTGAGTTCAAGTAGGCAAGTTCCAAACTCCGAGAAGTTTTTTTTATTTAAAATTGTCTAAAGACCTCTAACATTGTCTAAACAACCGGGACCGATAGTTTAACGTGCCCTCCGAAGCACGGTAGCGTAAGACATAAATTATTGGCCACCCATAACGTAACGTAGTTTACTGTTACATTTGGGACTATTCTGAAAAGATAATGGTACCTACCTTAATATTGTGTCTTTGAACAATAATAAACCTTTATACTAACGTCCTGCCTCGGCCCTCTTCTTCTCTTTGGCCAGTTGCTTGGCCTGTTTCTTGGCCAATTTCTCTTTTTCTTTTTCAGTCAATTCAGGCTCTTCACTTTGCTTGGCTTGTGTTGCTGCATCTACTGTCACACCTGTCTCAACCAGCCCTTGTGCCACCGTAAATTTTACTTTCGGATGGTGCTTCATTTGTGGTGAATTCTTTTTCTTTAATGCGCTCTTTGCTATCCTTGCATTTCGTTGAGGAGGCCAGATTTCAACTCTGTGCTGTTCAAAGCTTTTGCCTCTTGCCATATCGCGGCCAATATATTTTGGCTGTACTTTGTGTACTTTGTGGGAATCGTGGTTTTCTGACCTCTTCTTGTAGCTAGAAGGTTTATTCCTTTCCTTTTCAGTTTCATAGTATATATTTCGTACGTTCGAATGCTTGGAGGCGTATGAAGAACTTTCTCCAGTGGTCATCGATCGTGAAGAATTGGTGGTATAACTTGATGTGCTACTGCATGTCAGAATTGCTTTTGGTTTATTTTTGGGTGCCATTATTGTAGCTGGCTTGGTACGTTATCAATTTAAGAAGGACTTCTATAGACGTGAACCTAAATTCTTATGGATCAAATTCGTCGGTTCCTGTTGTAAATATCTCCTTTCTCTATCAGTTTATTTCCTCTTCCATAAGCGGGGTTCAACGGAAGAATTCTGAAGCTAGATAATTACCCTATTACTTCAGTGTTTACATAAAATCTCGGTAGCCTCCTCAAAGCTGGTTATACAGATAAATCGTGAAGACAATATTGGAATGGCATGATATAATTCCGATTCGACTTCTGGTGAAAGACTTTTCTGCAGTATTTTTCGAACTTAACGTATTTATATGTAAACTCTCTTGAATATTTGTTTCCAATAATAATTTCTATTGAAAGCTTTATTTTCTATTCTATTTTGAAGAAAATAATCTTCAGTTTAAATTGTAAAAAATAAAAATAAATAGACAATCAATATGAAAATCTACGGTAAAAATATATATGAAAAAAGTGTGAAGGAAATCAAAAACGTCATATTTTGTTTTTTTCTTTCGAAGCAAAGAGATTCAAACACTGACCTGTACTATAGATTCAAAGTTTTACACAGAAGCGACAGAAAGCTGTAATAGATCTATGCTCCTTGTAATAAAACGTAGCAGATTTTCTACGTCCATGATATAACAGATCACGTACAGATTCAAAGAAGAATGTGGCTTATAGTGCAAATGTCGCCGTATGTACTAACCACGACCCGCAGTTTCACTCACGTTGTACCCGTTTCCGCGAGAATTTCGGAATAAAATGTATCCCATGTGTTATTCTGATGTAACCTATATTTCTGTAAAGTTTCATCCAAATCCGTTTTGTATTGCGTGAAAGAGCAACATACATACATCCATCCTCACAAACTTTCGCATTTATAATATTAGTAGGATAGGAATTAGTAGGATACTACTAGAGAGTTTTTTGTTTCTTTGAAAGTGTATATCCCAGAAACGGCCTATCCGATTTGTAAAATACTTCTTGTAATAGATAGCCACATTCAACGAAAAGGTTATAGGATATTATTCATCTCAAAATTCCCACAGGATCAGGCTCAATGCGGGTATAACCGCGGGGCACTGCTAGTATAGTCGATAAATTGCTTGCAAATTGATTTAAATTGGTACAGAACTATGGCTCCACCATTAAGGCTCCTGCTCACAGTGCCGGCGGCAGGGCCGCCTGGTAAGCCGCCGGCTAAGCCGCCGTGCACCCGGCGGCTTACAAAGCCGCCGGCTTTGCCGCACAAAGGAGCCGCCGGCATGGCCGCCGAACCGGAATGATGCTTGACGGCTTTGTGCGGCTTGTGCCGGCGGCTCATATTGCCGGCGGCATAGCCGCTCGGCATGAACCCGGCGGCATTGCCGCCGGCATGTTTGTAGTAGCCTTCAGTCCTGAAACAGTTCTGAAGCGCAATAATACCAATTATTTTTATCATAAACTTTAGATTTTTATTCACATAATATAATGTTACAGACATCTTCATTTAAAACATAATTTATACAAGTCAGATACTCTCTCATATAAAAAATATGATTCTTTACATTCATTGATCAATGATTTAGAACACAGTTAGTACACAAATTGCAATTGTTAAAAACACTCCTAAAGTCAGTTAAGATATTATGCTACTTTTTGCATCGCCATTTCAGTAGCTTTTTACTTATACGCCCGTAGCAACCCTCCGCTGCGAAACGATAACAGCGGAACCGCAACAATTTCGTCATGTCTTATTCGTGTGTATGAGAAGCGAAATATTAGCGAAACTGCCTGTTCTAACGCATAGATTTGACTATTTCTATCTCATTTACCGCGCGGATTCGTGGATCTGCTCCGATCGCCAGCCACACTTCGCGCTCCCGCCGCCATTCAAACTGCACTTGATCGCAGTGGAATTCATCCAGGCGGTTCCTCTACTCGTATTTCGCAGCGGAGGTGTGAGTTTCTCGCACACTTACTTATTACGGGTCTGTGGGACTAATTACGAGTCGGTACTAATATCGGTCGTATATTTATTTATTGGACCAATCGCGATACTGATACTGCGATCAAACGCAGAGAAAAAAGTCGCTTAAACGCGATATCACATCGATGCAAAGTAGCATGTCTATTACTATTTATAAGTGATCTTTCCATAGCCTCGGTGGTCTAGTGGTATGACCACTCGCCTGCCTGAAGACTAAGGTCCCGGGTTTCCCAGGTCGAGCGAAAACATGTTTCCTACTTTTCAAAAACATGGCTCGGGTTTGAGATCACCAACCCGCATTAGGCAAGCGTGGTGATTACGCCTGAAACCTCCTCACTGTACTGATATCTTCAGTGAGACGAGAGGCCTTTGCCCAACAGTGGGACATTACAGGCTAATACTTTCCATAGAACTAGCAACAACAAATAGTTATACAAGTCATTGATTGGCAGATCAAATAGAAGATACCTAACCAGATGTAGAAACAGTAAGGTATTAAGCTGCAAAAGAATTTGGCGAGACAAAGGGTGAGTTTCCTACAAAATGTAGTATACGGTGTGGCGTAATTTATATCAGGCAGCATGATATAATTACAGTAGTCCATACGCTCTGAAAAAAGAAACAGATTTATAACCTTACACCGCAGTATTACCCCCATCGTGCCCGTTTCCATGGGAATTTCAGGATCAATGAAATAATCGAGAAAATAAAGAAGAAGAAGAAGAATGAAGTAATCTTCTAATAATATAATAATAATAGTCTTTAATATCAATAGAAATAAAGCTCTACAGCTTTATCTTATTGGTGCAGATTTTCATACTATATTGTTGTCTTCAGGCAGATTGGAAGCATTTGCTCAGTAATGGGAGATTAGAGGCATGGGATAGTGGCATTTTTATGAGCACTGCTTCGGATGGCATGTTGAAACTGTTAGTCCCGGTTGTTTAAAACGTTAGACTATGTTGTAAGCCTTCAGACGGTCTAAAAACTTCGACACTAGTATTGGCCACTGAGCATAGAAGCCCCGCCGGGCCAGCCGCTAGCGCGTGGAGCTTCTATGCTCTGTGCCACTGACCTATTCGAATTTGCTTATTTACAGGTTAATTGTTTTTTTTATAACTATAAGAAGTACGGATACAACAGCCTCCGGGGTCTAGCAGTTTGAGCGCTCGGCTCACGATCCGGAGGTTCCGGGTTCGAATCCCGGTGGGGACAATGTCTCACAAAAATCTCTTTGTGAAACTGCCCTCAGTTTGGTAAGGGCATTGCAGGCTGAATCACATGATTGCCCGAAAAGTAAGATGATTCCGTGCTTCGGAGGGCACGTTATGCCGTCGGTCCCGGTTACTTTCTACGAAGAGGAGTCGTTCCATGAGCCATGTCAGAAGCCTTTGGCGGCTCAATAACTCTGACACAAGGATTGGTCAGGTTGACCATCCACTCGATGAAGAAGAAGTACCGATATTTAGCTACTTCTTTACGCGATGCTTGGTTTGTACCTCGTACAACCGCGTACTTTACCACTCTGATAGAAAATAACTCTTACTGTCCCATAGGCAAAGACTTCCCTATTACAGTTCTTTCTATATCTACCTTGTATTTTGTGAGTGAGTGAGCCTAGGCTGGGAGATCAGATCAACATCCAATCCATCTCGATTTTGGCGATATTTCTATGACTATAGAGTCGTCGAATATGTATTTAAATACAGTTTTTTATAAGTAACTTAATTCCTAGTTTTAAATATATGTACTTACTTCGAGTGGCTTTTGGACGTCTCCCCATTTTGATTGATATAAAATTTCTAAGTAAAGATTTAAGTTTCTAAGTATTTTAGATATAATAATTTCGCTGTTTGCTTTTCTTTTCTTTATTGCTTGTTCTTTAGAAATCCGTTCTATGGATCACGTTAATATTTCTTAGGTAAAACCATTACAGTAAGTAATTAAAGATTAGACTATTGTTAATGCTATAGTTGGATGGATGCGTTGAGTTATTAGAAATGAACGGAAGGATGTTGGTTTGAACTTTGTTTTATTTTGAAACCATTTTGAGCCAGGAGTAATATTGTTCTGTGATTTTGAGTAAACAACTTTGGTATTTTGGCAAATCCAGTCAAAAATCAAAGATAGTAAACGTAATAGACAAAGAGTAAAATAAAAAGATAAGGTATTTAATAAAAACTAGAGGTCATGCATGAAGTAAGTAAATCATCTCGAATGCATCATCTTGTGATAATAATAATCCTATCCTACTAATATTATAAATGCGAAAGTTGGTGAGGATAGATGTATGTATGGATGTATGGATGTATGTTTGTTGCTCTTTCACGTAAAAATACTGAACGGATTTGGATGAAACTTTACAGTAATGTAGGTTATACATCTGAATAACACATGGGATACATTATATCCCGAAATTCCCGCGAGAACGAGGGTACAGTGAGTATTTCATAACAAAATGAATCACGGCCCAAAATTATTTATGAAATAAAAGGAATCATCGCCTCGTTTCTAAAATATATATTATTCAGATCGAGTCACATTCCTCCGACGTGACATGTTAGTAACTTTGTAAAAATAACAGTTACTGCGACAAGGTTCTGTGTTAATAATAGATGTGGTTACTTAATACGTGTGAGAGATGTAAAAGGACTTTGTCAGTTTCAGATTACACATTTTTTGGAATTAGGCCTCTATTTGTGCTAATTTTCTTAGTACATTAATAAGTACTTACAGGGCCCCGCGGTTTTGCCTGCGTTGTACCCGTTCCCATGGGAATTTCGGGATGAAAAATAGCCTATAACCGTCCCGTTGACTACCTATTACAAAAATAATTATCCAAATCGGACTGGTAATTCCCGAGATTAGCTCGAACATACAAACAAACTAACAAATTTTACCTCTTTATAATATTAGTATAGATGGGAAATTGAATCATATGTTTGATTGATTACACTTTCATGGAAAAGTATTCAGTTTTCGTGACAGGACTCTACGAGTGTATGGTAATGGTCTGTCTGACTATATGTATTATTTCATTATTATCATTACTACATATATATCTTTCTATAAATATAATAATCAAACGCCCCTTTTCGTTGTAATTTCATAACTCAAGAACGGGCTCACCTTTGTTCGGACTATTTAGTAGATTGTATGCGAAGTTTGCACAAAATCGGTCGAGCGGTTCTTCATTTATCATCTCGAAATTCGTACGGGCACAACGCAGGTAAAACCGCGGGGCGCTGCTAGTTCTATGTAAGTACCAAAAATAAAACTTTTGTTTACAATAATCTTAATATAAAAGAAACTCTTGTTTATTTAAAACACAACTCGGGTTTACACTTTTACGAGGTCTCAGCCGCGGTTAACCGTTTTTATTGCGAACTAAATAAATCATCGGTTTATACATGTGTGATATGTGTGTGATGTATACTTTTAATCATAATTTTCAAAGCAACTAGCGCCCCGCGCTTTGACCCGCTTTGTACCCGTTTCCGTGGGAATTTAAGGATGGAAAATAGCCTATAACCTTCCCGTTGAATTTGGCTATCAATCACAATAAGAATTATTCAAAAGGTATAAGTAGTTTCTGAGATTAGCGCGTACAAAGACACAGAAAACAGGGGCCGCCCCTGTTAGGGGTTGAATTTCGTAAAATTCTTTCTAAATACTCAAAAACTGTACTGTACTACTGTCACTCCTTCGCATATACTAAATCCAATTCAACGTTTTTATTTTTATTTTTTTATGTGAACGAATATAAACTTTTATTCTTGTTTAAAGCTCTCGACTTCCTGAACGAATTAAAAAAGAGAAAGCTTTTATCAGGGAGAAACACTTGAACTTTCGTTAATACTGAAGAGCTTTTCCTGAAGACAGTATTTCCACTTGTTTTGGTAAGAAATTCACGTAATTTTTAGTGTATTTACCTTTTTTATACTGGGGGTATGATGCGTGAAACTTTAATGACAAGCAAACATAACCGAATCAGTTATATGATACTTTCATTTGTGTATGATTCTTTTCAAATCCTTAAATAAATTACTAGCCGTGCCCCGCGGTTTTACCCGCGTTGTTCCCGTTTCCATGGGAATTACGGGATGAAAAATAGCCTTTAACCTTCCCGTTAAATGTGGCTATCTATTACAAAAAGAATTATTCAAATCGGACTAGTAATTCCTGAGATTAGCTCGAACAAACAAACATACAAAATTTCCCTCTACAAGTAAGTAATACAATAATATACGTTATACATCAGCATAACACATGGGATACATTTTATACCGAAATTCCCGCGGGAACGGGTACAACGCGGGTAACACCGCGGGGCGCGGCTATTTCCTTCCTTATAATTCTAAAACAATATTAGCATTTTATTAAAAACATCCTTTTTACTTTTAAATGGTTTAACGAACTCGCTATTTAAGTTGACGACTCCATAATAACGAGCCTCAGGGAAGATTACGAAAGGAATTACAAGAATAATAATGTTTTTAAATGTTACTATGTACTTTGGGCTTCGTATTTTAACCGAAGGTTTTTTGCAATTTCTCAAGAGGCCAGTAAACTTCTACCCGTCGCACTCAAAGACGTTCAATAAATCGAAATTTAATTACCTGACGTAATTGTTCATACATTAGACCTCGGTGGTCTAGTGGTATGTGCACTCACCTGCCAAGACTGAGGTCCCGGGTTCAAAACCTAGGTAAAGCGAATACATGTTTCCTTCTTTTCAAACATGGCTCGTGTTTGAGATCACCAATCTGTAGTTGGCAAGCGTGGTGATTACGCCTAATCCTCCTCACTGTACTGATATCTTCGGTGAGATGAGAGGCCTTTGCCCATTAGACATTACAGGCTAATAATTTTTTGTCAAATGTCATCATCAGTAATTATCATGTCAAAATCGCTCATTAAATCCTACTTCCTACTAATATTATAAATGCGAAAGTTTGTGAGGATGGATGTATGTTTGTTGCTCTTTCACGCCAAAACTACTGAACGAATTTAGATGAAACTTTACAGTAATATAGGTTATACATAAGAATAACACATGGGATACATTTTATCCCGAAATTCCCACGGGAACGGGCACAACGCGGGTAACACCGCGGGGCGCTGCTAGTATCTTAATAAGGAAGCATTTGACGTCTCTGAGTACGGGCGTTACAGTGAGTTTTTAGCTGTAACAACACGGTACTTGTAGCAGAAGGCAGCCTGTGGAGGGAGAAAATCGGCTAGTTTCGGTTTTGTAGAGCGTTATGGCTTCTTTACATTACTTCGGTAACCGAATTCTCTTTATCTGCAGATCTAACCTAGGAATGTGGGGCATGAAACATGAGGGCGAGAGGAGAACGTATTCGGTCTATAAACTAATGTAAATGGGACATTATCTCGTCATTTCACATCACGTGAAAAAAGTAAAACTCTTTAAAACTAAAATGAACTCAAACGCCATGCTTATTAATATCACTGTTTATAATACATCATAAACTAGACAAGTTATGTCTCCGTCAATCTTAGCGACACGTCTTTGAAATGGGTCGTAGTATTTTAAGAATGTTTGTTTTTTGCATCGAGTTATATTAGTACTTAAACTCAATGGTTTTTTGTGACTGTGTAGAACTTATATAATAACGTGTGTGTATGAGTTACCGTACATGTATCATATCGCCGTACAATACGTACCGGTACAGTATTATAGTTATGTATCGACGTGTCAACTCTTTGTAATCTTCTTCTTCTTCTTCGTCGAGTGGATAGTCAACCTGACAAGGCTCATGTAACGACTACTATCCGTAGAAAGTAACCAGGACCGACGGCTTAACGTGCCCTCCGAAGCACGGAATCATCTTATTTTTCGGGCAATCAGGTGATTCAGCCTGCAATGCCCTAACCAAACTGACAGCAGTTTCACAAAGAGATTTTTGTGAGATAGTGTCCCCACCGGGAATCGAACCCGGAACCTCCGGATCGTGAGCTGAGCGCTCAAACCACAAGACCACGGAGACTGTAATTAATCAGTAGCATTAAATCAATCAAGTGTATCATTTTATCTTGTCAATACCAAATGCTGGGATTTACACCCCACAGAGCGAGTAATGTGGGACAGATTTTACTTAATTGTTGTAAGGTTAGGTTAGTCAGTTATGTCAACCTATAACAAGTTCAATGTGAGGCATACGGAACAGTAAAACAATATAACTTAAGTATATTGCATTGAAACTACGTTTACAGATACACTTCGCTTTTATTTAACACTAGCAGCGCCCCGCGGTTTTACCCGCGTTGTGTCCATTCCTGTGGGAATTTCGGGATGAAAAATAGCCCATGTTACTCGTGGATAATGTAGCTTTCGAATGGTGAAAGAATTTTTAAAAACGGTCTGGTAGTTTTTGAGCCTATTCATTACAACCAAACAAACAAAGTTTTCCTCTTTATAATATTAGTGTAGATTTTTATCTGACGTGGTCACAGCCTTCTGTGGCCACGTCTTTTTACCCGCTTTGTGCCCGTTTCCTTGGGAATTTTGAACTGAGAAACCTATATCCTATTACCTTCTTGAATAATGTGGCTATCTATAAGAAAAAATATTCAAATCAGACTGGTAGTTTCCGAGATTAGCGCTTTCAAAAAACAGCTTTATAATATCAGTACAGATAGATAGGGCCCAAATACACCCAGTTAAATATCGGTCAGTCAGTCATCTGTTTTAAGAACATGACTCAAACCAAACAAATAATGAAATCCGCACTTCCCACAGCTGGGCAAAAACCACGTCCCATTAAATTACTCAATATAATCCGCTATGATAATCTTCATCTATATTTAATTCAGTGACTTCAACCTGTTTACAAAGAATTTGAATTTCTACTACGACAGTTCATAAATCATGGGAGAATCCGGGAAATGTTTATTTAAACAGAAAAATGTACGTATTAATAAAACGAGGTTATTTATTGTCGTCAAAGGTTATGCTAACTGTTTTCTACTAATTGAAAAAACTATAGTTAGCATTCATGGTCAGTTAATATTTCTATTCTACTACATAGTCCTTGCTTTAAACCAATTATGTTAAAAACTAGCAGTGACCCGCGGTTTTCCCTGCATTGTACCCGTTCCTGTTAAAATTTCGGGTCAAAAAATAGCACAGAACCTTAACCTTGAAAGTAGCTATCTAATACAAAAATAATTATTCGAATCGGACAGGTCGTTCTTGAGTTTGACCGTTTAAACTAATAAAAATATCTTTATCAACTTAGAGATGTATCGATTTCAGTTATATGTACAATAATTCAACGGCATAAGTCTATAAATAATATATAGAAAACTTTGCATCTGCAAGGAATACTAATGCACTATTATAATAAGTTTCAATCATGGTTATTTTACAAAGATTATTGGAATAGATAGTATTGTCTATAAAAAAATAGGCGTAATGCCCAATTGCTGAGCTAAGGCCTCTCATCTCACTGAAGATATCAGTACAGTGAGGAGGATTATGCGTAATCACCACGCTTACCTACTGTGGGTAGGTGATCTCAAACCCGAGTCATGTTTGAAAGGTAGAGAACATGTTTTAACTTTACCCGTAATTCAATCACAACAAATCTAAACTAAACTAATATTATAAAGCTGCAGATTCTGTTTGTTTGTTTGTTTGAACGCGCTAATCTCAGAAACTACCAATCCGATTCGAATAATTATTTTTGTAATGGATAGACACATTCAACGGGAAGGTTATAGGTCATTTTTCATCCCAAAATTCCCACAGGAACGGGCACAACGCGGGTAAAATTGCTGCTAGTATGAATATAAATATGCCCGGACAAATTCACTCACGGTTAATTACACCTAAACTAAGCTTCTAAGCTTATAACTATAGGTATATTGTCAAACCACCATGATGCAACATAAGCTATACATATTTTGTGACCGACCTTGCGGTTTTGTATATCAAAAATACCACTACACTATTCACATTCACTGAACGCTAATAAAGAATCTCTATCAAGCGACAAATATATAAACAAAAGAATAATGACATAACATGAACTAGTTCAATTAACTAGTAACGATATTTAAAAAAAGAATTTCACGGTAATTAGAACAGCCCTAAATATTTCACACCGATATTATTTCACAGTTTTTACTGGATGCTTTTGCCAAGAGAGGCCCGACGGTGTTTGTGCAAAGTAATGAGACATGATGAGTAGTTGACAGGTAAAGAAGTGTCCAGTTCTATTATAAGGAAGTACTTAGTAGAACTCGAATGGTTATTGAAAAAATGGTTAGTAGTAAGCGAGACACCGGATTAATGTTTTTTCATTTTTTGTGGTTAAACAGCTTTGTATTTTATGTTGTTACTTTATTTTGAACTAGCAGCGCCCCGCGGCTTTGCCCGCGTTGAGCCCGTTCCCGTAGGAATTTTCGAAAATCCTTTCTTAGTGTGCACTTACGTCACTTGAAGAACCTTCCTGCCAAATTTCGTGTGTAGCGGTTGAGGCTGTGCGTTGATTATCAGTCAGTCAGTCAGTTAGTCAGTTAGGACTTTGAATTATATAAATACTTATATAAATAATGTAAAATCACTTTATTTTGAAATTCATAAACCCGAAGCTGCTACCTTTGCCCAGTAGTGGGCCAGATTAAAAAACGCCAACTATTAACCCATTAAAATCTTCAATAGTATAAATAAACAATACAGTATTTATTACTCTTCTCCATTACATTAAACATCTTGTGTTCTCTACCTCTTGAATCAGTACGCATGCCTAACACACTCATGAATCGAGAAACAAAGCAAAAAAACAAAAGAAAATATAGCAATATAATTCAATTAACCACATCTAAAGAGTTTCTCATTGTATCCCTCCCAACTAATGTCAAGGTTTGGCAAACTCTTAATTTGTGATAGCCGACAACATCCCTAATAAAAAAATTGGCACCAGCCAAGTGTTATATTTAAAATTATATTGAACAATATTTCTGAGAAGTCAATGACCAGATGTATGTATCATGGATTAATCTGGAGATTTCGGGAAATCTTATTCACTTTGATTAGTAATCTTCAGTGATGAGAAGTGTTTACGTTGCGTTTGTAAGGGTTGAGCTACACGCCAATTCAAGGGTTCTATCTTAATGCTTATCTATTTTAGAGACATCTTCTATATATACTCGTATATACATATCTCTCTACTAGAAGCGTCCCGCAGTTTTACGCGCATTGTTCCTGTTCCCGTAGGAATTTTGGAATGAAAAATAACCTATAACCTGCCTGTTGAATGTAGCTTTCTATTACAAAAAGAATTATTCAAATCTGACTGGTAATTCATGAGATTATCTCGAACATACATATTTGGGTCCAGAGTTATGTGATGTTTAAAGCCTACCTAGATAGTTTGTGTATAGATCACCTACAATTGTTTATGTCATCACTTACAAACACGAAATAGAGAAGTGTTAACAAAGAACTAAACCTGTAGAACTACAGATACTCTTCTGTTAAATGTCGGTCTGAACGGAACAACACAATTAATATAATCGTTCTTTTACATTCAAATGACAACCAGCCAAAAGTGATTCTTTTCACATCCAGCACCAAAATTGGTAGATATTAAATAAAACGGTCCTCAATACAAGTGAATTGATGTTGAATAAACCAATTTGGGTCACTGAAGACGAAAGGGTCAAAAAATAAAAAGTGAAAAGACCCATTACAAGCCATTAAGGGTAAAAATACAATTAACAGTCCAATAATACGCGTATTTTGATAAAACATTTTGTAACTCTCAGCGTTTGAGGGTTGACTAAAACTCCGTTTACTATGGAAAATACTCGGAATTTTGAATTTAAATTATGAGCGGTTTTTTCACCTTTTGCGGTTCAACGTTGATGAGCTAAAAGTCGGTAAATAACGATTTTACGGTGATGTTTATGAGAAAAGATAATTGGTGAAGTATTATTCTCATTAAAACGCCTGTTGGTTTAAAACACTCCTGACATTTATGAGCAAAGATCTATACTAGTATAAATAAGCTGAAGAAACTACAAATCCAATTTAAATAATTATTTTTTTATTAGATAGCAATCATAGCTAAGAATATAACCTTGCTGTTGAATAAAGTACAGGATTAAACTGAAGTAAAGTCGTGATTAACCGATGTGATGTAACGGCAGTTCGCTAGCCGAAATCTAATAATGGAATCGAACTAACTGATACTACTACATGTACATACACAAATTTATTTTTAAGAATATATAATTGACACCCAGACGTCGTCGACAACAGCTAATGTCTTCAAATATTGTGGGCTCCGGGCGGGAATCGAACTCGCAACCCCCGACAAAGTAAGCGCTCTCGCTGCCACTGTGCCAACGGGATTGTCATAATATCCAATACAATTTGATAACTTACACATTAACTAACCTTTACTCCAAAAGCAATATATGTACTCTACTTAGTTAACCCCAAACTTAACTCAAAGTTATAACCATTAACCCGTTACAGTGGACTCAATCGAATATGATTATCTAATCCGAATTACCCGTCCGATTACAATCTCGATATTAGAGATATCGATTAAATAATCTATATGACCAAATGCAATCAAAGTTATCTAATTTTGTGATACATAGAACTTGAATTAATGTTATCTGTAACTAAACTTAACGGGGTATTAGGTAAGGTACTTATTTATGTTAGTTTGGGCGAGTTAACTAGCTGCGATCGAGTCGATTATGTTTCTAATTAAGCGTATTAAGGTGCCTGTCCATTGAATATTAACCAATGGACATTTTAACGATTGCATAAAATCTCCCGTTAGATTTTATGCAATCCTATTGGTAAATATTAGTCCGTTTCTCCGCTCCGCAGCCTCGCATCAATGGACATGCACCCTTATTCGAGCATTTTAATAGCAAAAGAACATCCGTGCAAAACCTGATTTGTGATTTGACTTTGTTGTGCACGCGTTCTATTGCGCTAGCCGCTTCTCAGTGCTACCGTGCTACCGTGCACCGTGTGCTACCGTGCTTCGAAGCACGCATACATTGGTCCCGTTTGTTTCAACTTTTAATTGATAGGCCATGTGGGCTTTAGGCGGTCTAAAACTCCGAGTAATTAACCACTAACCTACTCGAACTAACTTAAGTAAAACATAACTATCTTAACTTTAACAATCTGGATTGCAATTTAATTGTATTTCGCTCTATCTTGAATCGATGAATGAGCCTCGAAATAATGTTATCATAGTAATAATGTTCTGTGAATAGATTTTATGACAATCATAAAATGCAGGGATTTGAGTCTAGACTTTTATTCAGAACATTTTTAAACATCTATTAAGTATCTGTTTGTTTGTAAAGTGAGTATTATTTTGTATTTTAATGTCTTTAGCAGAAACTGACGTTATGCATACTGCATACAAATCACGAATATTTATTATTATGTTTTACTAGCCGCGCCCGCGGTTTCACCCACGTTGTACCCGTTCCCGTAGGAATTTCGGGATAAAATATGTTATTCTGATGTATAATCTATATTACTGTAATGTTTCATCCAAATCCGTTCAGTAGTTTTTTGTGAAAGAGTGACAAACATACATCGCATCTATAATATTGGTAGGATAGGTAGGTTCATTCAGTTTGAGAAGGTTAATAAACTCCAACCCTGGTGTTGGAGTTTATTAAATACTAATAATTAATGTTGGTGAATTTCATTGCATTTTCTTGCAAACCTAATATATTATTTATCATATAATAACTAAGTTTGTAAGACTTAACGCATGTTTAAATAAGGTACAATTTGATATTATTTCTATTCTACAACTCGTTCCATCCAAACACTGCAATCATAGTTTAAAAAGTTAAGTAGGTACCTACTATACTTTTCAACACTATAAAAAGCCATGACACCATAAAGTACAGACACGATTTAAAGTTATGTAATTCTCAGTAGCATAGCAAGGTTCAATAATTTCAAGAATCGAGATTCCAAGTGAAAAATATTCGTAAAATTCGTTGGAATTTCTCAGTCAGAGAATTTTCTTTGGGATGGAAGCTGGCATTCTGATATCCGGGTCAGAGTCTGGCAAGATATTTTTAACTATTTCCCTACAACATTGCAGTAGATTAAGTAAATATGCAATACTGCATAAAGTTGTGCTAATATTTTGGTACCTTAAAAAAGGCACCTATTTTGTACTAATATCCGAATGTTCTCGCTATGTTTTATACGGATCAAATTTACAGATTTTTGGTACAGATCAGACAAAAATTTTACCAACAAAAATCTCTACTGGAATCTTTACCTAAATAACTGTGTTTTTTAAACATACAAACATCATTTACAAAGGATTTAATTGAAAGCATTCTGTGGAAAAAAAATTGCTCTCTTTGAATCAATCATTGGTACAAGTTTAGAGTAGTTTTAATGTTCGTAAAAAAAGTTTAAACAAAATCAAACTTACCTTCTAAAGCCATAAAGACAGCTGCTCCAATAACACTGTACAACACAAGACTAAAAGTCAGACATAAATGAGTGAACCATCTCTTAGACAGAATACGCAACTTATTGTAAAACCAGAAAGCTGATTTTTCACCCGCACTTAGTCCACTTTTAGCAGTATTCATAGTAAAGTCTTTAAAACCCTCAAATTGCTTGAACATGAATTCGGAAGCCTTGTTATGGTACATTTGGGCGAAAGGGTTGAAATACGGATTTCCATGTGGATCTGATATGTGGGAGGCAGCACTTCCAGGAACTTTAGGATGGAAATGTTGGTGGAAGTAGAATTGAGCGGCGTTTCGAGGGGTTCTTGGGGTCATTGGAGATGTTGCGTCTGGTATCTGAAGGGTTATCTTGGGGCGGCTTGGTGGAGGCGGTGGCGCGTAATTTGGCGGTTCTAACGTATCCATTTTTGTTCTATATTTGAAAACTGTGGTCTATAATTCGAACTTCTTCTGTTTTTATTCCAAAAGCTTTTAATTTCCGAACGACTTTTATTTTTAACGTCAGTTTTCCCGCGCTTCCGTCGTTAGGTTTCGCACTAAAAAGTTTTTATCTTGTTTTTTATTGTCTATGTAAACTTTTTAAACGGTTTATGCGCCGGCGTCGTGTTTTCTTTTGACATTATTTCCGAGTTAATTTGTACGTATCCGCGTGCGCGTCTGATCGCGTCTGAACTGTGTTTTATAAATATAACTTTGGGACGAGTTTTGTCTGTCTGTGTGTCATCAAATAGTCTGAGGAATAGTTATTATTGTGTTACGATGCGTTAATCTCTGTTCTGTGAACGATTTGTCAATTTTAATGGCGGTGGGTTAGGGTTATTGGCTGTGAGATTATTTTTTTATATTGTAACCTTATATTTGCTTCATATTTTTCATTTAATTTTAAAATTATATAAGAATCCCCCATTTATAGGACCTTCACATTAAAAAAGAGGAATTCCTAAAACCCTAGCCGCCTTATAAAAAAACGTGGCGGAACTAAACCAGTGCTATAGTATATTTTGTCTCGTTAGCTCTTCGGAAAATTTCGTATGTCAGAAAGTGACAAACCATTTGATAGCTCAACTGTTCATAACGCGATTATTATTAACGCCTAAAAAGTTTAAAAGATAGATACTATTAACATACATTACGCTGATTTTGATTACTATGGACTTCAGTTACTATTAACCTACTTTGACTTTTGGCATAAAAATAGTTAAACGTCAAAGGTCAAATTTTATCCCCAAATTATTTCGGGAACGGGTACAATACGGGTTAACCTGCACTGCTAGTCGTTTATAATCGAATACTAGTGATTACATGATGTTTATTATTACTCCTATTAAAGGATATTTCTTATATATAAAATTCTCGTGCCACAGTGTTCGTTCGCGTACTCCTCCGAAACGGCTTGACCGATTCTCATGAAATTTTGTGAGCATATTCAGTAGGTCTGAGAATCGGCCAACATCTATTTTTCATCCCGAAATTCCCGCGGGAACGGGTACAACGCGGGTGAAACCGCGGGGCGCAGCTAGTATACTATAATAGTCTCCCACTGCGCAAAGGTCTCTACCAAACAGGCTTAAACTTAGAACAGCCAAAGACAAAATCGGTTTACAAATGTTGGTGATAGAATTAACAAACAATGGTACCTCTTCCTTCCTTGTTTCTAAAATCTTTTAAATTGGACAAACCCGTAGTCCAATTTTGATCTAAGTTGTTATTACAAACTATAATTAACTATAATTGATGAGGAAAACTTTAAAATTAAACCGGAGTGTACCGAACTGTTAGGTTTCTTATCCACTAGAGCTATGCTATGTTATGAAACTTATTGACCTTTTCTACTCGTATATCGCTATGTATCTACATCAAAGATGCGTAGCATGTTTATATTATTCTATCGACATGCAGGGATGCTCATTACTGCATGCACCCGTAGCACGCATCCATCCATAGCACGCATCCGTAGCATGCAGCCGTAGCACGCATCCGTAGCATGCATCCGTAGCATGCATCCGTAGCACGCATCTGTAGCCACATTCGAATCACGTAACACGTAAACGTTTTAAACACCTGTAGCCCACGTCAACTTTCCTTATAAAACATATTTTAACTAAAACATTTTCCATCAGCTATGCTATCTAATGAGACCCAAAGGGTGTTATTCCACCAGAACTGTATATTTAGTTGTCTTGTAGCATAGAAACGTAGTGTAGCATAACAACGAAGCATAGCATAGCATCGTAGCGTAGCTACGTTCGCAGGAAAGACGCCCTTAATGTACTGTTTGTCTATCGACGAAAGATGAAGGAAAAATAGAAACACTATGAACTAGAGGATAAATAGCTTCTATGAATAAGTTTCCTTGTATTTTCAAGGCAGTTCTATGAAATAATTAGAAACAGTACAATGGTTGCTAACTGTATTCAATTTTATGTTTATAAAATGTATGTTTTTCCCCTGAGCACCCTGAATACGTTTCTGAAGAAATCGCTTAGGTACCCTCTCACGCACTCTATACCCTCCTTTGAGTTGTTCTTTAATCGGACTATTATTTACCCTAATTTTACCTAATATTAAATAACTTAATATTACTATTACTTAATTGAAACGTAGGTACGTTAATGTCATTAATATCGAATTCGAAGGTCGTCGGACGTGACCGAAACGTGTTGAGGGACTCTCAACAGTAGCCTCCGTCGTAGATACGTAAGTTCCCGTTTAAACAAAATAATATAATAATAATATAATGTTAGGTGGAGTTTCCCACCTATATGTCACTAATCAACTAACAGTTTTTATCATATTATTATGTTTACCTATTATCATGTACCTTCTGTCACACTCGTTGTGCTAGAAGGGCCCGAAATTCTCTTGTTAGTCCAGAAACCTCTTTAAATCTGTTGTTAGTTCAAAAACGAAAATGAATTTCGTGCAAAAATAAACGAAAATGTTTATTTTTTCAACGTCCGTCAACAGATAATAAATTGATTGAATGACTCAACTGTGACTCACTCGTTTTTATTTTAATATGAAAATTGTTTTTTTTATTTTAGTGGGAAATGGATGTTCTAACGTAATGGTTATTAATAATGTTTGGAAATAGTTATTGTTATAATTTAAATGTTTTATATTTATGATTATTGGCCAACTTTAAGACCTCATTCGTCTTACGATTTCTAACGTTGATACTAAGTGTAATAGTTATTTAAACAAATTGGGATTAGATAATAGATAATTTAAAAGCTTTCAAAGAGACTAACAACTAGCTAAGAAAAGAGCAATGCTCGTGGCAATACCAAGAGCAATAAAGCATTACCAAGTACCAACTTAAGTATTTGTTCACATGCTCGCAGTTTGGAAAATTGAACGAAATGTCTCAAAGCATTATTTGTACTAATTTTATAAATGGGAAGATTTTTTTTTGTATAATAGTGTTTGATCACAACCGCACTAAATCTGGTACAATAACTAAACCTCGATCTATAACATTTTCACACTAGCGGAATCTATGTGGATTGGATCGCGGGTGGAAAGATCGATATTACAGCGCTTTGGAAATCGCTAAAAAAGTTATCGTTAGGTAGTGTTATAAAAGGGCATAAACTAAGCACAAATTCGATCATATTATTGGTATTAGGTTCGTGATGAAACTAAATGTACTAAATAAGTAACATTTTCCATACCTACCCACTTACTGGGAAAGGAATATTTCAAATAAAAGGATTTCGGGAACATACAATTTATATAACTAAGTGTTAACTAATATTACAATCCCATATTTTTCTCAACCCTCGGGTTAAGTTAGATGTACAGCATTACTCGTCCATAAGTCCTACTAAAAGCCTCTCATCTCACTGAAGATATCAGTACAGTGAGGAGGATGTCGTAACCACCTCTCTTGCCTACTGCAAGCAGGTGATCTCAAACCAGATCCATGTTTGAAAAGTCCTTACATCAAAATCAGAAATGTACTTAGATAAAATGATTACTGCAAAATTAACCCATTTAGACCTACCGTACCACATAGGGTACAGTAAGTTTAAAAAAATATAATTCGTTCCTAATATTTTTTTTTAAAAGTTTAACTTGTTTGTTAGTTAACTTGATTTGTTAGCTTTATGTAAAAAAATATAAAACATAGTTTTTACTAGTAATTTTGAAAATACCTGTGAATATATGGAGCTGGGTCGAGAAAAAATAATTGCAATGTTTTCGAGAAGGTAAGTACAGTATTATTTCTGGTAAATAATATTATTTATTAGTTATATCCTAAAGTTTATAATATAGTCAATACTATAACAACTAAACATGATCGGTAAATACAGTTTTATAAGAATTATACAGTTTGAAAGTAGGTGTATCATATACGGTACAGTAGGCCTATACGACACCGAAAATCACTAGTATTTCATACATTTGAAAAATACTTGGTTAGTGACATATTTTGTATAATTTGGAGTTATTTAAATGGAATTTGGTATGTATAAGGTTCTTACTTTTTTACATTATATTTGCTGTTAATTATCCTGCAATTCCCACGGGAAACTAATATCTTAGGTACTATTTTGCTAAAAATTTTATAACATTCATATATTTGTATTCTAGGTCTTTGACTCTGCACGATATTGCAACAAACTTTGAAGATGAAGACGAGTACCAGTAGTCATTAGCAAGAATATGATATTTTTGTACAGCCTCCTGCAACTGCTAATGCCGATCAGACCGATGAAGATTTATAGGTGGACCAGGCAAGATTAGAGGCATGTACCACTTTTTGCCCTGAATGCATATTCGTAATAAATACTTTGGTGGTAAGTCTTATTAGTAGTCCTATTTCACCCATAAATCTTGGATTCTTTTTGTAAGGACTCTTCAGATCCACGAGCTACGTCCTGATCAACCTCTGGATCTCCTGAACCTCTAGCCACTTCAGCTGGTGCTCGAAGCAAACTAGGAGGCAAATTATGGATTTCCACGCAATTTCCATCGTTTGCATTGACATGTCTGAGCAAATCGCGTGGCTGCTGTGCGGAGATACTGGTGGGAAGATGGATTTTCAAATTGTTCCATGTCTTATTATACATATATCCGAAATAAAATAAACTATGCCAAAAATCAGGTCCTATTCGTCCACCATCAATAGCATCTGATCATCTGATGACGAAGAACACCACGTTACTGAGCAAGGAAAACGGATGAGATGTGGACAATGTCATAAACTATGCCTGACAAAATGTGCCAAGTGCGAAATATGTATCCAAATACAATGTTTTATTATGTATTATACAAAAACTGAATAAAATTAGTTGCTAAAAATATCGGACTTTTTGTATGCGTATAGTCCTACCGTACCACATAGGGTACGGCCCCCCTACGACCCCCCTTTTGTTACAGATTTTTTTAAATGTGATTTTCCTGATCATGAGACTCCCTTTGATAGATATCAGCAATAAAAACACAAAATTATAACAAAAATAATTATCGGTCTAAATGGGTTAAAAGCCTTTCCCGTTAAGGGTAAGGCTTAAGGATTAACCTATCGTTTGTCGTACTTATTAAAAAAGAAATAGAAGGAAGCTCCTAGATCCTACTTATAGCTAAACATCAGAGGAATGTAGGTAAGTTTATGAGACGATAGCCATCTGTTTTAATGTTCAATCGATCTGTAGATTATTTACAAACATTACGACCTATAAACAAAATGGCGGCGAATTTGGAGCGCAGTCATCGCTTTGGTAAAGTCAGTTCGAGTAGGTTGGTGGCCAACCCTGGTGTTGGAGTTTTTTAGACCGCCTAAAGCACTCTGACATGGTCTAAAAAAAAAAGTAAGTATTAGCCTGTATGTCCCACTTGTTGGGCAAAAGCCTCTCGTCTCACTGAAGATATCAGTACAGTGAGGAGCTTTCAGGCGTAATCACCACGCTTGCCTAATTCGGTCTAAAGGTTTAAAAAAATGCGACCGATGATTGCCCTCTAGCGTGCCTTCTCAGATATGTCAATAACGGCCGAGCTAACAATTTCGATATAACTTAAATTGAGTTATAATTATGTAAGTACATATAACTCAATGGATAAACTACGCCAAGCGCGCTACTTCACTTTAATAATTTAACAAGGTCCCATTTCATTTAACGACTTCTTGACCCGACATGAGTAGAATATGACCCATTAACCCTTGTAGAACTTACGTCACTTTAGACTTAGTCTAAACTTCGAATGCCCGATAGTCGGTAAATAGTAATCCTAATCACATAAGTTGCTGTAAGTATGACGGCAATATGTTGTAAGTACCTATTCATGTGATTTGGGTATTTGGGAACATGGAAAGAAAGACAAAAGGCATGTTTACTTAGATTGATGGTGTCTGGGAGTTTATCACCAATAAACTATAAACAATAAACTTGATATTCTGGTGTACGTTGGGTTGTGTAGAGCTCTAATCTTATAATATAAAATTCTCGTGTCACAGTGTTCGTTCGCGTACTCCTCCGAAACGGCTTGACCGATTCTCATGAAATTTTGTGAGCATATTGAGTAGGTCTGAGAATCGGCCAACATCTATTTTTCATCCCCAAAATTCCCGCGGTAACGGGTACAACGCGGGTGAAACCGCGGGGCGCAGCTAGTAATTTAATAATATTCAAAAGTCCAAAATATTCAAAGATTGTATGATGGATGATGCGCAGCCCACGGAATTGGGATTACATTGGGATTTTTAAAAAAATAGGTATTTAATCTACAATATAATAAGAGAATATATGCAGAACAAACTATACAAGCAACAAAAAGAGAGGTTTTCGATTGATTTCAACTTGTTAATACTTATATTGGAGCGTTCTTTCACATAGTTCTTTTATATTGTGTATTGTATATTGTATCGTATAGTGTGCATTGTATTTTATCTATGGGTTTTCTTCTTTCTTTATTTTTGTTAATTTTATTCATATGTATTGTTTAATTTCTGTATCTATTCGTGGGAATCTGTAATTAGCTGACTGTTTTCTATTCTGCATGTACTTATATTATGTTATGTATAGCTGTTGATTCTCCCTATTATAAATAAATAAATAAATATCCACTGGCATCTAAATTACTGTTGACGTTGACAATACTTAATATTATGACATTAATAAATGACGGATTTTATATATGTCAGAGTCAGTGTCAATTGAATTTGAAGTTTACAATTTCTGATAAAGGTGGTTCTGGAGTTGTGAATTCGTGAATAGTAAATCAATTTGTGAAGAGAATTGAACTAAAAAATAAGGAAAATAAATTGAAATCTAAGTGAAAGCGGTATAGTTCCTCAATAAATCAATAAACCTTGAAAGTATTATGAAACGGGCTTTCGTATATAGAAGCAAAAACGACAAAAATGGCAAAGTTTTGGCCGTGGAAAACTCGATCGAAGCCTTCAAAAAGGAAATACAAAAACAATTTGAATTGAGCGACGAAAACTTTAGTATTTTCCTTGAAAATGAGTGCGAGATTAACGATATTCGTGTACTTAAGGACGAAGAAAGCGTTTACTTGTGTCGTGATTCAATAAACACTGATAAAAATGGGGATCTTTGTGATAAATTGAAAGATAGTTTATGCGTTTCCGATCCTCAAAATAAGGTGGTTTCTGAGTGGATTACGCTGAATATAGGCGGGAAACACTTCACGACTTCTCGGTCTACACTTCTAGCCAAAGAACCGCTGTCTATGCTCGCTAGAATGTTTGCAAATGACAATAATGTGTATCTTATGAATCCTAGTGCCACTGATGTGACTGGGGCCTACTTGATAGATAGGAGTCCGGAGTATTTTGAACCTATTTTAAATTATTTGAGGCATGGGGTTGTTGTGTTAGATGCTAATGTTAATCCTCGGGGTGTGCTGGAAGAGGCTGTGTTTTATGGTAAGCTGGTTAATCATATAAAAGTACTTATTTTTTAATGTATTATCATAGTGTTCAAATAAAAACCTATTAAAATTTAACATTTTCAAAGGTACACTCTCGACATGTTAGATCTACTGATGCTGATGCTGCTCTTGCATGCCACTCAAAAAGACTTGTCTTGTTCCATTGAAAAATATGAATAGCAGCGCCCCACGGTTTTACCCGCGTTGTTCCCGTGGGAATTTCGGGATGAAAAATAGCCTATAACCTTCCCGTTGAATGTGGCTATCTATTACAAAAAGAATTATTAAAATCGGACAGATAATTCCTGAGATACATACAAACAAACAAACTTACAAATTTTACCTCTTTATAATATTAGTATAGATAAAGCAATTATTATCCAATTTCCAGGCATAGACTCAATGATACCAACACTAAACCAGCTGATCGAAGAGTCCCGCCTAACGTCCGGTGCGAACCAGCCCCTCACACGAATGGATGTCATCCGATCACTGATCAAATCATCAACAACATCTGAACTGAGGTTCCAGGGAGTCAACTTGGCGGGAGCTGATCTTAACCGTCTCGATTTGAGGCATATTAATTTTAAAGTAAGAATAAGTTTCTTCTTTTTAGGGTAGGGTAAAAACGGGACCCTATTACTGAGACTTCACTGTCTGTCCGTCCATCCGCCTGTCCCCTGGCTGTATCTCAATAATGGTGATAGCTAGACAGTTGAAATTTTCACAGATGATGTATTTCTATTGCCACTATAACAACAAATACTAAAAATAAAACAAAAAAAATATTCAAGGGGGGCTCCCCTTGAATATATACAACAAACAACAAACGTGATTTTTTGCCGTTTTTTAAAGTACGGAACCCTCCGTGCGCGAGTCCGACTCGCACTTGGCCGTTTTTTATTATTGAAGTAAAAAATAACCACTTTATTCATAAACACTGTTTAAAAATGTTTTGTTTCATTTTTCTTTGGAAAATTGTATATTATGTAAGAAAGGAACAAACCATTTGAAGCTAAAATGCTGTTAATAAGGGTTAATAAATAAGGCCCCTACTTAAGCTAGGCCACGGAGTGTTTGGCGCAGTGTGATGTGAGAGGAAGTCCGTAGCTAATTCAAACATATTATAACAAATGTTTGTTGTGTTATGGAGAAGCAATTTAATGCGTGATTGCTGGTAACATTCTTAGTAGAGGCAGAGATCTAAGATTAAAATTGTTCAACTGGGTAGTTTTTCTATGGTTTTATCACAAACATTCTTAGATTACAATCAACATGTTATTAAAATGTTAAAATAATGTAGATATTTTTAGTAGGAGGTGGTATGTATCCTTTTATTGTTTTATGTACCTTTCCCTCTTTGAGGGGTTAAAACTACGCTACGGATTTTGACCTGGTTTTTTAAATGGATAAAAATTCCCGAAATTCCCACGGGAACGGGCACAACGCGGGTAAAACCGCGGGGCACTGCTAGTTTATTATAATGAGTTCTGTATTCCCCTTAAATGCCTTTTATTTTTTCTAATTCCAGTACGCCTGCCTCGCCCGGTGTAACCTAAGTAGTGCCAACCTATCATTTTGTTGTCTGGAGCGGGCAGATCTCTCACACGCCAACTTGGAAGGCGCTCACTTGTTAGGTGTCAAAGCCCTATGTGCTAATATGGAAGGTTGGTAGTTATTTACAAATAACAATAAATAATAATATTGTCATGAATCATAGTTATTGGGCAATGTATTTTTATAGTTTTACAATCTTATACATACACTCTTTAACTAAAACACTGGTAAAGTGTTTTGTCTCTTTTGCTCTTTGGAAAATAGCATCTATCAGAAAGGGACAAACCATGTCATAGCTGAAATTCTGTTAATAAGTGTTTATGAATATGCCCCTATTCACTTTTAAATTATTTTTCTAGTGAGACATTTGCAGTGGGACATTAAAGGTTAATAATAGGAGAAAATAGTCCTTCTACTCCGAGTATAAGAATTGTACCAAAAAACTCAGTGATAATGTGGCAACTCTAAATGTATGAAGTATTAGGATTATTATAGTTTTGTCGCTGGAGGGACGACATTGTCTCCTTCGACGGCGAGTGGTGGGAGACCGCGAAGGACAGGGAAAGTTGGAGGGGTTTGAGGGACACATTTGCCCAGCAGTGGGAAGATGTAGGTTAAGGACTTTTTTAAAATATACTAATTTCTTTGTGACAGGTGCCAATCTAAAAGGATGTTACATGGAAGACCCAGCAGGCTCCAGAGCTATACTGGAGTTTGTCAATCTGAAAGGTAACCAAATGTCCAATGTTATTAGTATATTTTAAAGAAAGTCTTTATATTCCCTACACATAGAAATGGGTAAAACTGCGCTACTTTCATGGAATAATATTGGGTCCCTAGGAACAACAAACTTTGTTTGTATTTTGGACATTGTATAAGGACGAGAAAGTCTTCATATAGAACACTAAAAGATAGTCAATTTTCAAAACCCCCAGAAAAAAAACCAGGCATGCTTTTTTCGTCTTTATTTACTCAAATAACAGTGTTATTGTGTAATGTATTAAATAGACTATGATAGAACAATCGATTGGAGATAAATAAAAAAAATATTAAAATTTATATTGCCACAAAAATTTTTTAATTTTATCTGCTATATAATTTAACATTTAACATTTTTATTACACAAGAAAATAAGAAAAAGACAACAAGGTTTACACAAAGCTAAAAATAGTACAGCAACGACGTCTCAGCTGATGTTCTACTCAGACCCAGAGCTCAGTAGAACGATGGTTTTCAGTTACTGTTACTGTTAGCCTGTATAATCCCACTGTTGGGCAAAGGTTTTCAGTTATATAATTCATTTTCCTCAGGTGCCAATCTCGAGGGCAGTAACATGGCGGGCGTGAACCTGCGCGTGGCGACGCTCAAGAACGCCAACTTACAGAACTGTGATCTCAGGACCGCCGTGTTGGCAGGCGCCGACTTAGAGGTATGAAGGTAGATGTGGGAAAAATAATATTCCATGTCTCATTGTATTGATTGCAGCTACACTGTTCTATGACTGTCTCTGGGGCTATCTAATCATATTTAACCTCTCATATGCCGGAACGTAGATCCAAGCCAGACACAATTGATTTTATATGTTATCTGGAATCCCGGCAAACAAAAGGTTAAAGGTTAAGAGTTACATGTAGGTACTCTATTCCTTTTAAAGGGAGCTAAAATTTAAACTCATAATATGGTCATTTTCCCCGACTAATTCCTCAAATAATAGGTACCCATAATTCAAACTGGTGCAGACTATTTATAGAAAAACAGAGTATGTTGTTGGTTTGCTTGAATGTGCTTGAAAAACAAGTAATTTTCTTTTACCTAAACTGTCCCGCTGTTCTTGGGCTAATTTTAGCCAACCTCAGTTGAAGTTTGCTACTTGTCTAGATTGTCACGCCATCTCTTCCAAGGTTGGTACAGCTGGTAAATTGGAAGACAAAGGTTTTGTTCATAATATTAATACGAAATATTGTACATCTGTTACAGTGCTGTGATTTATCCGGTAGTGATTTACATGAAGCTAACCTTCGAGGAGCCAACCTGAAGGACGCTGCGTTTGAACTGATGCTGACACCTCTACACATGTCCCAAACTATTAGATAAACTAGAAAACTATTGTCTTTGGAAGGATCGGTAAAGAGAAATGATGGAAAGTCTATGGAGACTTCGTTAAACTAGAGTGGTAGTCATTGAAAGGATATATATCGATAAAGGAATGGTCTATGTGAATAGCCGTGATTGTCTGTAGCCTAAATTTTAATAACCAGATTTTTAAGTACAGTAATAAAGGTAATTCCAACGAGATAAAAATGTCGCTTCGTCCTGCAAGCGCGACGTGATGCAATGTAGTGGCCAACCCTGATGTCGGTGTTTTTAGACCGCCTAAAGACCTCCTACATGGTCTATAACGATTGAAACAACCGGGACCGACTGCTTTTAGTGCCCTCCGAAGCACGGTAGCGCGCTAAAGAAACTAAAAGGTAATGCGTTGTCTTTTTCACAAGGCGCGTTGATAATGAAAACAATTGTTGACAGCTTTGTTGCAAATTAAATTACCTTAAACTACTAAATATACTCGGCAAGTTTTTTATTCTCTCAGGCTAGTAACCGATGTACGGCGCAATGTTGGTAAAGTTACTTATAAAAGTACTTCAGATTCAGTTGGTTTCAACTACTAAATAATCGGTAGATGAATAAATAATCGCTATTATTATATAATAATCATAAACATAATAAACAAACTTAACTATAAGTAATATAATAATATATTTTGTAGAACGTATCTTTGTATTCGACTTTAGGCTGTATCCCATAAAAGTACTTATTGTGAACTCAGTATTAAAATGTGTAATCAATTATTTATTATATTAAGTTTAATGAGCAATAAATTTTATTTTAGTTGATAATTAAATCGTTTTATTTTGTATTGGTAAAGAAAAAGTTTGTCTCGAGTTCATAGTCATAGAACTCTGCGCTTCGCTATACCGAGTTGAAAAACTATGTAATTTAACGCCATCTACCGTCTTGAGCTATAGCTATTTCAAGATTTTTACTGGATTAAGTATTGTTATGTTGCCTACATGTACACACTTTCGTTTAGTGAAGAATATTGCCTTGGATTTCAATCGACTAAAACAGTAGTCGAATAGTATTTCGTTCAAAATAGTAGTACGATTGCTATTATTACTTTGGGAAAACTGTAGCAGCAATCAAAAACCCAATATTCAAATATGAGTGCGATATCACGGTTTTAACCTCTAAGCAGCTATGCCACGTAATATTTCGTTCGTTGCTTCTCGTGTTCCTCCGACTTCCACCATTAATATATTGTTAAAGTATTATTATGAACTGAGTCGTAGGGCCCGACCGTAATAATAAAACTGAATAATTTTCTT
This sequence comes from Cyclophora punctaria, assembly GCA_951394245.1. Taxonomy (NCBI): domain Eukaryota; kingdom Metazoa; phylum Arthropoda; class Insecta; order Lepidoptera; family Geometridae; genus Cyclophora; species Cyclophora punctaria. Next base: position 6,589,237 of record OX596190.1, read on the forward strand.
CGACTATCTCGCTTGCACATATGGGTCCGAATTGAACCGCCTAGCAAAGGGTGTAACAAAAAAATATACCCGTCTCTTTTTCTGCACAAATTGTGGTTGCAGTTTTGATAAAAATTCTAATGAGTAATGACCCATGACAGGACGGACAGTTCAATTTTAAGTGATAAAATTATTATCATTTCAGGTACGTTCTAGGAACAAAGTATTCTCACTTCAACTTCTTAATCGAAAATCGAATACAAGCTCATCACTAGTTAAGTTTCTCAATGTTGGTAATATTTATTTTATAATCGCGTTCTATTTTTGTGTGTGACGGTTCCGTCCGGCAAAAAAGGATTAAAATTTCTATTATTTCATGAATTTGCGATTAGATTGAAATAATTATTCACAGCCTTCTCCAGATTGCAGGAAAAATAAAATATGCAGAACGGAGACGAAACGCCGGCGCCTGTGGATAACAGTAAGTTCCTTGAAATCTATTGTTGTCAAAGAAATATCGCAATAACAACTGCGATTTTTCTGATCTAAATAACGTTAATTCTTGATTGTATGCATTATTTGTGTAAAATAATGTCTGAAAATCGTTAAAATACAACAAGAAAACTCGCCACATGTTTTTAAAATACCCTCAAAGAATGCGTAAAAAAACATTTCGCACATCTATTCGGTCTCACATGAAAAAATATTTAGAATTCGTTGTTTAATTTCACTTGCGTTTTGTTGTTTCGTGCATCGTTTACTCCGATTTAGGTGGTTACTTCGTCTGGTAATTATTGATACTGGTGGGTAGCATAATTGGAGTGTGAAAAATGTGACTCATATTTTACTCCTCACTAGTAAATAAATGCGAATTACGGGGCAAAGTAGGTGCAGTGTACGCTAATAAACGTAGCGCATGTAGAAAATATATGCATTTTGCAAGATTTTTTCTTGTAAATTTATCATATTTGACACCTACCTTCATAATGTTTTTGTGAGGTCATCTTGGTGTATTTGGTCTGAATCATCGCTTCGAAGGTCTCTATTGAGAGAATGTGCGTATCTATTGATAGATATCTGCATTAATTATGTCTCTCTGTAAAAACAACTTGATATTTTCTTTGAAATTACTATTTGGTCCTAATTGTATTTGCAATGTCAAATACATCAAGTGCTAGAGAGACTAACATAATACTAATTTAAAACCTTAGTAGCAATTGACCCAATTAAACTCAAAACCACACACGCTTTCTTAGTCCATAGTCCATACTACCTACATTTTATGCCCCACTTTCTTCCCAAGAAACTACCCACCAACATCAAAACAACGACACAAACCGAATCATATCTAACCACCTTACAGCCACCAAAAAAGTTGTTGAAGTAATCACCAAGCAGACGTTCCGTCTGAAGACATGGCGCCACCTCGAGTCGTCTGGCCTGGCCATGTTCCCGCGTCCGGTGTACAACCGGATCCCCAACTTCAAGGGAGCCCAGGAAGCTGCGGCCAAGCTGGCCGAGCTGGAAATCTTCAAGAATGCAACCACCATCAAAGTCAATCCGGATAAACCTCAGGAGCCTGTGAGGTTAGTTATTCATCATGAAAAATATTTTGAGGTAGAACAACGCTTACCAATACAAACTTATTAACTTCTTACTTTATTAACACATTCAATCTTAGCTTATTAACACATTCAATCCAACAAAAATTGTGTAAATAAACTAGGTATTTATTTAAATATGTAGGTAGGTATGTATTATTTAATTTTAACATATTTTAAAATATGTATAACAGTTGAATGCTTTGACAAGCCCGTTGGCACAGTGGCAGTGAGAGCGCTTACTGTGTCGGGGGTTGCGGGTTCGATTCCCGCCCGGAGTCAACAATATGTGCCGACATAGTTGTTGGCGACGACGTCTGGGTGTCAATTATATATTCTTATAAAATATTTGTGTATATATATGTAGTAGTACCAGTTAATTAGATTCCATAACACAAGCTTAGAGCTTACTTTGGGTCTAATTAGCCATGTGTGAATTTGTTCAGGTATATTTAATATTTAGAAGTGCTAAAATGCTGTCAACTACCTACCTATATCAAAACCAAAATTGGAAGTAAATTGGTTTTTAAACATCACTACTCACTACATATAAAACAAAGTCCCCGGCCGCGTCTGTCTGTCTGTCTGTTCGCGATACTCTTAATACTGCAGCACGGATTTTGACGCCGTTTTTTTTTAAATAGATAGAGTGATTCAAGAGGAAGGTTTATATGTAGAAAAATTCCCGAAATTCCCACGGGAACGGGCACAATGCGGGTAAAACTGCGGGGCGCTGCTAGTGTACATTATAAGACATAGTTTGGCATGAATTTTTATTGTAACACAAAACTACTCGTTAGTTGCCTACATTACATTGGTCTAAAAATTACATAGATTGGCTGTTATCTTTATAGGTTATACAACCTTAATGCCGTTTACTCCCACCTGTTCTGTTGAGTAGTTCTGTTGACAGAACTACTGGGACCTTTTTTACCATTAGTTCTGTGACTAAAAGACTATGGTTTACACCTGACTTTTATCTAGTAAAAAAAAATAACCCTAACCCACCGAATAGTTAGTATTGTCAACAGAACTACTCAACAGAACAAGTGAGAATTGTATTCCCAATTGTTTTGTGGACAAAACTAATGGTAAAAAAGTCCCAGTAGTTCTGTCAACAGAACTACTCAACAGAACAGGTGGGAGTAAACTCTTAAACCTGTCTTTGGTTTAATGCTCACTGAACGACTCAAGTAGGTACTAAAAACGCGCGCCAATTCTGATCTGATGGAACGAAAACTGCGGGAAGCATTCTGATAGTCTTAAAGTCAATATTATAAATGAGGAATTCGGTCCGTCTTCCTCATTATATTACTAGCCGTGCCCTGCGGTTTTACCTGCGTTTTTCCAGCTGGATTTCGGGATAAAATGAATCCCATGTGCTATGATGTATAACCTATATTGCTGTAAAGTTTCACCCAAATCTGTTCAACAAACATACATCAGTTTGGCATTATTAGTGGACTATTACGCATCCATGTATAAATAAACCATTTTTGATGTTAAGAAAATGGTTTGAAGACCCATGGTCAAACATACGTTACTTTCCTTTCCCAAAATTCCCACGAGACACTTTGAAACCACAGGGACCAGTTCTTTATAAAGTAAACCAACGGAATCATTGATAGGCCCATCGCCTGTGTTTATATTGCCTAGGCGTATATATAGAACGGCGCGATTTGCGACGATTATTTTTGTCTTTACCCGCCGTAAGAGTTCGTTGAACCCAATTTTCACCATTTTTTTACAGGAATTTCGAACACTAGTAACATTACCTAACAAAAAAAGTTAATGTAACTCTTTCTGCAATACTTTTTTCGTATGTTTTCGCTGTGTGAGTCATTTGGCTATTACTGTTTGGTTACGCTTTGTAATAATACCTATATTTGTACAAGTTTTTCTATAATGGATATGCGTATTTACTTACGTACGTTATGTGCCTACTGTCAAAGGCAGCGGTTGAAATGTTAGGGATACCTACCATATATGTACAGAATAATATACAACTGACTATGAACAACTAGCCGTGCCCGCCGTTCCTGCGGGACTTTCGAAATACAATGTATCCCGTTTGTTATTCTGATATATAACCTATATTACTGTAAAGTTTCATCCAAATCCGTTCAGGAGTTTTTGCGTGAAAGAGTAACATATACATCCATCCTCACAAACTTTCGCATACCTCACCTAATACAAATGTGTATCGTGTATGCATAATCTGCGATTAATTTATTTAATGGTCGCGTCAGTCGACCAGTGCGACTGAAGACCAAGTTAGGCAATAATATTTCCGTGTATATGAACCAATTAGCAGCGCCCCGCGGTTTTACTCGCGTTTTGCCCGTTCCTGTGGGTATTTCGGAATGAAAAATAATATACGGTCCTACCCTCGCCAGGGCTATGCCCCCATACTAAATCCCTGGATCCGACACTGCTCTCATAAAACTGAGAATAATAAAATTGGCCAACTGTTTGCATGACGCAAACCAAGGCATCTTGGATATCGGAAAGATACCGCTTTCTAATCGTCAGGAATTGCATTAACGGTCTCACCGAAACTGACAACTTGACGCACTGAAATATTCATTTTTATTGGCAAGCGCGGTGATTACGTCTTACCCCTCTCACTGTACTGATATCTTCAGTGAGAAGAGAGGCCTTTGCCCAGCAGTGGGACATTACAGGCTAATACTTTATTGGTTTAATTGAGTTCCTTTGTTCGAGAAAAACGATGTCTACCTTCAATACTCAGAGCAATAAACGTCATGTGACATAAGTACACAACAATCATACAGTGTAAGAGCCTTATCACACTTGCGATTTACAAGCGTATTGAAAGCGAAACGTACGCGCGGCGTGTTCGTCGCGTTCCCGTAACCAATTCGCCGCGAAGGCGTCGCGATTACGCCGCGACCGCGTGACGAATACGCCGCGACTGCGCAGCGAGTTCGCCGCGTCAAGAGTTGAGACATCATGCCGTACATTCGTCATCGAAATTCATTTCTACCCACTTTACAATCTTAAACGCGAGTTTTCACGTCTTATATCATTTTGGATCCCATTTAACAACTCGTAAAATGTAAGTCTTGACATGCGCAGATAGGAACGAAATTTTTTGGGATTATTTTTGATTCGTTTACGAAACAGCACATAATAGTCGCTCTCTTGCAGTCGATTACTTAAAAATGGATCCTCCCAAACACGCCGTTTCTGCTTTTGTTTCCGTATCTTATTTCTTCGAAGCAATAAAGCTAACAGAAGTGTTTCCTCGTCGGAATCCATTATGTAAGTGATTGTCCAAGTCTCAGATCACTCTCAGCGATTTACTGACGGCTGCGCAGCGTATTCGTTACGCAATCGCGGCAAAATCGCGACGCACTCGCGGCGAATTGGTTACGGGAACGCGACGAACACGCCGCGCGTACGTTTCGCTTTCAATACGCTTGTAAATCGCAAGTGTGATAAGGCTGTTAGCTGGAATTACACCGTTACCACTGAATTCGATCAGTTCCACTTTATTTATTCTATAGTTTACGAGTAATACTGAGATCAAAACTTCAAAATTTATTCATTACTAGCAGCGCCCCGCGGTTTTACCCGCGTTGTGTCCATTCCTGTGAGAATTTCGGGATGAAAAATAGCCTATGTAACTCGTGGATAATGTTGCTTTCGAATGGTGGAAGAATTTTTAAAAACGGTCCATTAATTTTTGAGCCTATTCATTACAACCAAACATAGTTTTCCTCTTTATAATATTAGTGTAGAAAACCGATTTCAATCGAGATACAGATTGATTTACGGAAAGGTTTTCACGGATAGACTCAATGGTAACGTGGACGGATCTTAGGGCTACTGCTTACTCTTCACTATATAATAAAACAAAGTCCCATTCCGCTGTCTGTCTGTCCCTGTGCTTAGATCTTTAAAACTATGCAACGTATTTTGATGCGGTTTTTTGACATAGATAGAGTGATTCAAGAGGAACGTTTATATGTATTAAAAAATCCCGGAATTCCCATGGGAACGGGCACAACGCGGGTAAAACCGCGGGGCGCTGCTAGTAAATTCCTAAAAAAAGGATCGCGAACAGAAGGTTTAAATTAGCAAGGTACTGATTGTTATCAACGAAATATATAATAGGTTTTTGTATTTGTTTGTCTGAACGCGCTAACAGTCTGAACTCTCTAGAACTTACCAGTCCGATTCAAAAAAATAGTTTTGTGGGTATGATAATACCTTGGACCTAGAGGTTAATGAGAATTACTTTTAAAATTGTTTTAATCAGACTTTTCGTAATTTTATATAGACTTGTTATTAACGAAAAGTATGACAAAACAAGATTGTTGCAGAAAGATAAAATTGTTATGTAAAATCTATATTTATACTTATAATAAAACTGTAGAGAGGTCAATTCTGTACATTGAATATATATTCAAAATTAATATTGGAGAATTAATGGTGCGAAAAATGCAATCAGTAATTTTTGTGTCTGTCTGTCTGTATGTGCCCGCATGGGTCAAAAACTACTGAAGGGATTTTAACCTAACTTGGTACGATTGTAGACCATATTCTTGGGCAGGTTATAGGCTATATAACATCACGCTAAGACACATAGGAGCTGAGCAGTGACGATAAATTTGAAGCAAGTGGGATGAAAATATGCGCTTTCGAGCTCTTATCGCATACGTTGATTATACATATATTATCTTCTATAATATAGAAATGAATCGCTGAATCTGTTGCTAAGCGCATAACTTCAGAACAACTGCACCAAATTGGATGATTCTTTTTTTAATGTGTTCCTTACTGTCAGGACAAGGTTTTTATATAAGAAAAATAAGGAATAAAAATCTCAAAATTCCCACGGGAACGGGGGCGCTGCGGGTGAAACCGCGGGGCACAGCTAGTGTATTATAAAGATGATGGTCTTCAAAAGATTTACAAAAAAGTCCTCAATCTATATATATAAAACAAAGACGGGTTTGTTACAACACTTATAACTCGAGATCGGCTGGATCAATTTTCATGGTTTTTGTTGGATTTGTCTCCGCCCTGAATAGCAGAATACATTTTAAAAACAATGAAAACTTGGAATAAAAATCTCAAAATTCCCACGGGAACGGGGGCGCTGCGGGTGAGACCGCGGGGCACAGCTAGTAGTATATATTTTATTTATTTTATTTGAATATATATACATATCTATCCCGGAATTCTCGCGGGAACGGGTAAAACGCGGGTAACACTGCGGGGCGCGTCTAGTAATAAATATTTGTATGCTAATGATTAAGTAAAAGTTATAAAGATAATAGTGTTTTTAGATCTATAACCGATTAAATTTTTAAATAGATTGTTAGCTTATCAATTCATTGAAATTATGTTCGGAAATAATGTTGTTGCGATGCAGTTTTTAACTGATTTCAAAAACCAGGGGAAGCTAATTTGGGGGTGTTTTTCTCCGTCACTCAAAAACCTATTTAAAAAAATAGTATTTTACCTTTTTAAGCCTTATCTTTTCCAAAAGTCCTATTAACCTATTTAAAAAATGTCAAACCAGCAGTGCCCGCGGTTTCACGCTTTATACCGGGTTCCCGTGGGAATTTTGTTATAAAAAATATCTCTTTTTGTAATTCCAAACTATCTATATATCTCTGCCATTTTTCATTTAGCGATTTGTAGTTTTTGCGGGAAAAGCCGCGTACCTAGCGCACAGGCTCGCGAGCCGTGGCTCGCGAGCCAGCCTCAGTAGTTTTTTTCAATTTTCACGAGGCCGCCTCGCGAGGCAGGCTGAGCCATCATAAGTCGTGTATATTCAGCTGCAGCTATTTTCCTAGCTTCGCGCGCGAGCCAAAACATAACCGTACCCACCTAGCGCACAGGCTCGCGAGCCATGGCTCGCGAGCCAAATGCTCGGCTGGTGTGGACGTGCCTCGGGCTGCCTCGGGCGCGCGTTTGCTCGGCTGACAACGGCTCGGCCCCGAGCGACAACAGATGGCTCGGGGCCGAGCCGTGCTCAGCCGAGCAAACGCGCGCCCGAGGCAGCCCGAAGCACGTCCACACCAACCGAACATTTGGGCGTGCGCTAGGTGGGTACGGAGCTGAACAAAACTACTGAGGCTGGCTCGCGAGCCATGGCTCGCGAGCCTGTGCGCTAGGTGGGTACGCGGCTAATGAGGAACATGCATCCAAACATTCGCATTTATAATATTAGTTTAAAATATGATAATGCCTAATCCTTCTCACCTTTTATCTTCGATGAGATGGGAGGCCTTTGCCCACCTGTGGGACATTACAGGCTAATACTTTACTTTTAGTATAAGTATAGTCCGATCGATAGTAGGATCAAAATTTAATTGGGAGGTTTTAAACATTTAGAACGATTATTGATAACATTCATAACTTGGACCCCCAGCGGGAACTGAACTCACACCTCTAGCACATAACTGCCGATATTCGTATCTATAACTAGAAGGTAGAAATGTATTTACACAAACCGATTATCCAACTATTACATAAACGAGTATACATTGTAGTGAGTACTTCCTCATATTCGCGTCTTCAGTTAGCTATGTATATAACTTATTTTGTAACACTTCAGTTAGGTAATACGCATAATGGTGTACGTTTGGGTGCGCTTTCATTAAAGCAGAACGGAACTGTGCGGAGCTCAATTGACCAATGACAACACATTACGAATAGATTTTGACTAGTCGATGCGTTGTGATTGGTAGACGGAGTTCCGCACAGCTCCGGTCCGCTTTTAAGGAAACGCAGCTATAGGTAAGGACGAAAATGATGGCGGTTGACCGTCTAAAGACGGCTGTCAATCAACTTGCAGGACTGCCTGTCTGTAGGGCGGGAATGTCCCGAGAGCCCCGAGGTTATAACCTCGTTATGCCCGTTCTTGTGGGAATTTCGGGATGAAAAATAGCCTAAAAACCTTCCCATTGAATGTGGCTATCCATTGCTAAAATAATTATTCAAATCGGACTGGTATTTCTAGAGATTAGCCCGAACATACAATGTTACGAATTTTACCTCTTCATAATATCAGTATATTTAGCCTAAAAACTCCCAACACCAGGGTTAACCACTACTCCTACTTACCTACTCGAACATACAATTACTAGATGTCCTTTAACTTAGAGACTCATTAAAATAATACTGATATGTGTATTGACATTCCGATTACATAATGTTATGCATTTTATTTATGTAACCCGACCCGTACACAGATAACCCCGCCAGTATGAGTATGTGTTTACTCTTATGTACATGTACTTATGTTAGTTAAGAAGGCTGTTTATATTGAACTTGAATTTGGTATGTGGTGTTAAAAATGTGGACCAATGTCGTAATTTTGCCAGCCGAAGACGATTGCTCCTGAAGAGGAAAAAGGTTTAGTGATCTTATTTTGTTCTTACCTTATCTCTAAACCTTCTCCACGTTTTGGGACAATTTTAAACTATAAGAAAACAACGGAATTGAGAATCTCCTTCGGTTATTTATGCCTGTTAAAACAATCCCAAACGCATAAGATTATCTCTGGGTAAAGAAAAATATACTTTAATTAATTTATAAAGTCAATAGTTACTCACCTTCTTAAAGACGTACGTTTCCGGGTACTATTCCTGGGCCGACCAAAGCTTGTTTCGAAACATTTCAATCATGGCTCGGGTTTGAGATCACCAACTCACAGGCAAGCGAGCTTTCTTGGATGGGTGACCGATAGTGGCATTTCTATCTAAGCGCTACCATGTGCTTCGGATGGCACGTTAAATTATCGGTCCCGGTTGTTTCAACGTAAGACCATGATGTCTCTTTAAAACGGTCTAAAAACTGCGACATTAGGGTTGGCCACAACCTACTCGAACTTACACTGAACATAAATTTCTTGCCCACAGAGTACTATGCCTGGAGCAGAACAAGACGCTTTACGTGCCAGTGCCTCGCCTCGAGACTGGCTTCCTCAACCGCCTGGATTTGCCGGAGGGAGAGCCCGGCCCTACTGCCATCAAGAAGGCAGTCTCGAGGAACGGAATGGATACCTATGGGAAACCTATTGGTTAGTATATGTAGATGTAGTATAATATAATATCCTAGCTGACCTGCGCGGTTTTTCCACCCTTGACCCAATAGATGTCGCTAGTGTAAATCTAAACCATCCAGGGTGCCACCCAAACGCATACAAGAAAATCATTCAAATCGGTCCAGCATGTCGTAGGCAGAGACTACTGTCGAGAGTTCCTCGACACGTTTCGGCCACATACGGTAGCACAGATTACTTAATAGTTACTACGTAACAGATAAATCACTCCAAGGAAAAATGACAATACCTACTGCTATAATAACCTACTCCCTCTAGTAGCTAGACGTTGCAAGCCAAAATGAACCAAAGCTTACGAACATAAAGTTGACTTTGCTCTGTAGGTGCGCGCCGCCACGTGCTCAGCGTAGATTGTCAGGGCTGCCTCTTTCGATATATATGTCAGTAGGTATTTGCAGTAAACTTTATAATTGAAAGAAAAATAATTTCTTCTGTTTTAACATGTTTTATTTTTTAATTATCAAGAAATTATACATAACTTACAAATGTTTTATTTTGATGTAATGTTTAATAAATTTTTTGCCTTGGCGAAATTCTCGGTTATTAAACTTAATTGTGGAAAATATTCTGAATCGTATAAATAATTTAAGTAGGTATTCTTGTGGGAAACAAGGGCAAAGGGAGTTAAAAGGAATAATTTTTAAAAGATCAAGGAGCTTGCGACCGGGTTTTTGTCTCATGTTAATTTCAAAATTTTTAACAAATGTGATTTCTAGATTTTTTACATAATCGTAAAAGGAATCTGAAGGTACTTTTAAACTTCCACAAAAAGACGATGTTTTATTGAAAGCTTTAAAATGAATGAACATTCTGGATTCATCGACATTAGGAATATTATTTAATTCTGAGGTGACAACCCACTGAGAAATAAGCAGTCGACTGCCCGGCGGCCGGTAGGTACTTATCGCGCGCAAGTACATGGAGTGAAAGAGGCCTGACGGTAGCCTTCATCAGGAGGTGGGTGAAGCGCTCGCAACAGCGTCTCTCCCCGTGCGGGGAGAGACGCTGTCGCGAGCGCTTGTCGAGGAACTCTCGACAGTAGTCTCCGTCGTACGTAAGTTCCCGTTTTTAAATAAATAATAATGACATTAACGTACGTTTCAATTAATAGTAAAATGTCGTAGGCATTTAGGCGGTCTTAAAACTCCGACACTAGGGTTGGACACTGACTTATTCGAACTTACTTACTATAAAGATGTAAAGGCATGTTTTAAATATTATTTACAGGCATAGAAGACACCGTTACCTTGGACCTGGTAGTGATGGGCTCCGTCGCTGTGTCTAAAGAGGGATATCGCATCGGCAAGGGCAGAGGTAATACCTGTGTTAGAAGAGTCCCCTCCGCTCTGTGACTCTTACAATGTTTGAATTAAAACGATTAAAAGCTATAATTACAATTTATCTATACTAATAGGTACATATTATAAAGACAAAGTTTCTAACTGTTTGTTTGTAAGAGCTAATTGCGGGAATTACCAGTCCGTTTGAAATAATTATTTTTGTAATAGATAGCCACATTCAACGTGAAGGTTATAGGCTATTTTTCATCCCTAAATTCCCACGGGAATGGACACAACGCGGGTAAACCCGTGGGGTGCTGGTAGTCTTTATTTTCTCTACTAACGGCAACGCTTATGTTTGGCGCTCGAGAGAGAGACATAAAATCTCGAAAAGAGTAGAGATGTCTTCTGTTATATGCTGGGTATCTTCAGTTATATGCTTGCCCCGCGTGCGCGTGCGATATGCGTGTCTTTGTGTTTCGTTTTTTTCCAAAGAGTATATTTATAAGTCAATATGAATATTGATACTAATTAATTTTCGTTTTCCTAGGATATGGTGATCTCGAGTTCGGTCTGATGAAGCACATGAAGGCTATTAAACCGAACACTGTTGTTGTCACCACTGTACATGATTGTCAGGTAAGTTTGTTTTCACTTTAAAGGTTTTACCTTGTCACATATACCATGGTACAGTCAGCCAAAAATGTGGTCTACCACCCTACGGTTGAGATTCATTTGTACGTCATGAAACAACAAGGTCAATTTTCATTTAATAATAGAGGTCCAACTAAGTCACCCAATGATGTCAAATGTCAGGCATCTCAGATAACAGACAAAACGTCATAACATAATTGTGCATAGAAAAGTCAACCTTAGCGATCGTTACATCTCGCAGAAACTTTTGTCAAAAGTGGTAGACCACTTTCTTGGCCGACTGTACGTTCATAAGAGCCTCTATGAAGCCAAAACTGAATAAAAATATTTGACTTTGACTTTGACATAGATCTGAGGCATCAGTCGATTTCGATGACGACCGGAAAAATATAGAAACAAAAACTTGAGGGGTGTCAAGGGTTCCGGATGGAACGAAGTTTATTTATTATCAACAAAAATAATCGTCGCGACACCACACTGTTCAATGCGAAATAGAAAGACGAAACGAAAATATCTAGCTTGCTTTCTATAAGAGAGAGAGAGAGAGAGAGACAGACAGAGAAACTTGCACACGAGAGACAGACAGAGTCTGTCTCTGTGTCTGTCTGTCTCTCTCTGGCCTAAAAAATGTCGTTACCATTTTTTCCGTCTAGCAACGCGCGATAACGAACTTTGTTCCAATAATAGTTGGGCCCCATTGACTTGAAAGAAGAAGAGGACTACACCAATATCGATGGCATTGCTACAGCCGATCAATATTTCAACCGTCCATCAGTCAAGTTATCCAATTGATCTATTTCGGCCAATTATACTGGTGTTTACTTGTTTTTTAAATATAATTAAACCTCTTTTCGTACAGGTATTCGACACACTGCCCGCCGAACTGTTCGGGCCGCATGACGTGCCTATTGACATTATAGTCACACCCACTCAGGTGAGTTATCAGACGGTGCCTTCCTAATATAGATAGTTGTATTAATATTAATATGGGCTCGATTCCCGATGGGGACAACAATATCTCACAAAAATCTCTTTGTGAGACTGTCCTCAGTTTGGCAAGAGCATTGCAGGCTGAGTCACCTGATTGCCCGAGAAGTAAGATGATTCCGTGCTTCGGAGGGTACGTTAAGCCGTCGGTCCCGGTTACTTTCTACGGATTGTAGTCGTTACATGAGCCATGTCAGAGGGCTTTGGCGGCTCAATAACTCTCACACCAGGATTGGTCAGGTTGACCATCCACTCGATGAAGATGAAGAACCACGTCATCCGTACCCACTTTGTTCCAGGTGATCGAAACCCAGCGCATGTCGCAGCGGCCCACCGGCATCCTGTGGCACTTGCTCTCCAACCGACGCATACAGCTGATGCCGATATTGGGACAGCTGAGGGATATTGCGATGCTGTATGTATAATTTGTAGTGTAGTTGTTTGTTTGACAAGCCCGTTGGCACAGTGGCAGTGAGAGCGCTTACTGCGTTGGGGGTTGCGGGTTCGATTCCCGGAGTCTACTATATGTCAAGATATAGTTGTTGGGGACGACGTCTGGGTGTCAATTATATATTCATATAAAGTAGCTGTGTATGTACATACATGTATGTAGTAGTATCAGTTAGTTAGATTCCATATTACAAGCTTAGAGCATAGTTTAGGTCTAATTAACGTTCAGTGAATTTCTCCGGGTATATTATTATTGTTTGCCAATGTGCTATGTCAGAGGCCTTTGGCGGCTCAATAACTCTGACTCCAGGATTGATCAGGTTGACCATCCACTCGATGAAGAAGACGAGTTTGCCAATCATGTTTTTTCGCTCCACTTTAGTATGCTTCATCTATTGCCTTAAACCCTATTTTTGTTTGACATAATGTTTGTGTTGTTTCAGTGCGGGTCGTGCTTGCGTGCTTAAAGAAGTGGATACGGATGTCGAGGAGCGAGCGGCGAGGCCGCGGCGCGTCAGGAGGCGGACCAGGTCGCATAAGAGCCACTCCGAAGGAGAGGTACATACATACATTACTCTCTGAATCTAATTATCTTTTTAGAGTTCCGTAGGTAAATGGCAAAAACTCGCTCTTAGCCGATATTTTTATAATGATAACTAGCAAGCACTGCGGTTTTACTCGCGTTGTACCTTTAAGCATTTTGGTATACAAAGTAATCTTGAATCATTCTCTTTAATGTGAACTTTACAAGGGGCGTGGATGGCCAAATCCTAAACTAAAAGTGAAAAATGCTCAATAACCTCTTTGAGCCGATTTGAATGAAAATAACATGATTTTTTGAAAAGTTACTTTTCTGACTCGTACTAGTTGATTTTCAAGAAAAACATGTCATAAATTATTACTTCAACAATAGTGTCATGCGGCAACCTTCTATCTCCTTATTTTAATTTCCCTTCAGAACATCATATAAAAGTATCATTATATTCGTCAGGGCAACACCACGGAAGGCGAGGGTGAAGGCAAGACCCGCCGCTCGACGCGGCGCCGCAACAACAAGTCGGCGTCCAAGGAAGGCAAGGAGGACGTCAAGCCGCGCCGCAACAAGCGCCCTCGCCCCGTTATCGACTTCTCCGTCAAGGTACCCGCCACTACATCATATCATAATACTAGCAGCGCCCCGCGGTTTTACCCGCGTTGTGCCCGTTCCCGTGGGAATTTCGGGAATTTTTTTATATAAAAACCTTCCTCTTCTCACTCTACCTATTACAAAAAACCCCATCAAAATCCGTTGCGTAATTTTAAAGATTTAAGCATACAGACAAACAGACGCGACTTTGTTTTATACTATGTAGTGATAATATACCCGGAGGACAAATTCACACACCGTTAATTAGACCCAAAGTAAGCTCTAAGCTTATGTTATGGAATCTTACTCACTGATTTGTTTATTTATTTCAATTAAACCGGGGACCCAATTTAAATGGAAAATTGTGCCAGCGCATATCAAATAATAAGCATTATTATAGTCAGATATTTACGAATGATTCTCTTGTTAACAGATATCCAACATAAGCCCCAACACGAGAGTGCGCGACCTGAAGCAAGCTCTGTCGGAGCGCGGCGTCAAACCACAGGTCATGATCTGGAAGGGCTTCCGTGGGTACTGCTATCTGCATTTCTTCAAGCCAAGCCCGCAAAAGGTTAGTACAGTAGGGCTATAAGTGAATAAATAGTCTTTCTCTCTTACCTTTATATAAATAGTAGGTGAATAACTCCTATTTCTGATTAAGTTTTTAGCTATTCTTGAAATATATTAATAGATTAGGTTTACAATCCTACTAATATTATAAATGCGAAAGTTTGTATGTATGGATGTATGGATGTATGGATGTATGGATGTTTGTTACTCTTTCACGCAAAAACTACTGAACGGATTTGGATGAAACTCTACAGTAATGTAGGTTATACATCAGAATAACACATGGGATATATTTTATCCCGAAATTCCCGCGGGAACGGGAACAAAGCGGGTAACACCGCGGGGCGCGGCTATAGACTATATAATACTAGCTGCGCCCCGCGGTTTAACCCGCTTTGTACCCGTTCCCGCGGGAATTTCGGGATAAAAATAGATGTTGGCCGATTCTCAGGCCTAACCGATATGTACACAAAATTTCATAAGAATCGGTCGAGCCGTTTCAGATGAGTTCAATTACGCACCCCGTGACACGAGAATAATAATATAATATTATTAATATTTATTTTTATATTATTAATATTATAAATGCGAAAGTTTGTATGTATGGATGTATGGATGTATGTATGTTTGTTGCTCTTTCACGCAAAAACTACTGAACGGATTTGGATGAAACTCTACAGTAATGTAGGTTATACATCAGAATAACACATGGGATATATTTTATCCCGAAATTCCCGCGGGAACGGGAACAAAGCGGGTAACACCGCGGGGCGCGGCTATAGACTATATAATACTAGCAGCGCCCCGCGGTTTTACCCGCGCTGTGCCCGTTCCCGTGGGAATTTGGGGAATTTTTATACATATAAACCTTCCTCTTGAATCATTCTATCTAATAAAAAAAAAACGCGTCAAAATCCGTAGCGTAGTTTTAAAGATCTAAGCATACATAGGGACAGACAGCGGAAAGCGACTTTGTTTTTTATTAGTAGTGATGCGAAAGTTTGTGAGGATGGATTTATGTATGTATGAATGTATAATAGCAACTCTTTCACAAAAAAATTACTGGACGGATTTGGATAAAACTTTACAGTAATATAGGTTATACATCAGACTAACCCATGGGATATATTTTATCCCGAAATTACCGCGGGACCAGGTACAACGCGTAGCGCGGTTAGTCACTACATAGTATAAAATAAAGTCGTCTCTGTTTCGTGTTTGTTTGTCTGTATGCTTAAATCTTTAAAATTACGCAACGGATTTTAATGCGGTTTTTTGTAATAGGTAGAGTGATTCAAGAGGAAGGTTTTTATGTAAAAAAATTCCCGAAATTCCCACGGGAACGGGCACAACGCGGGTATATGTAACCCAAGGTATGAAAAACATGCCTAAAAAAATTGGTTATTGGCGTGCGCTACTAAATCTATTGATGATACACAAAAACAATGTTCTACACAATCAAAGTACATATCATTGCGAACAAATAAGTTCGCGAGGGCATATGTCTAACTATTATAGTTAAGCCACAATAACCGTTTTTAGTTAAAATTAATTAGTTAAAAAAGGAGTGTAATTTTAAGTTGATGATATTCATATGATGATATGAATCTACATCAAAATAAATGGCTCTACAACCAAGGTTAATTATGTTTCTTTGTATACCTCTTTAAATTATTAAAATCGGACAGTTAGTTTCAGAGTTATGATGAGAAATATCACTACATAGTATAAAATAAAGTCGTCTCTGTTTCGTGTTTGTTTGTTTGTTTGTCTGTATGCTTAAATCTTTAAAATTACGCAACAGATTTTAATGCGGTTTTTTGTAATAGGTAGAGTGATTCAAGAGGAAGGTTTTTATGTAAAAAAATTCCCGAAATTCCTACGGGAACGGGGACAACGCGGGTAAAACCGCCGGGCGCTGCTTACAAAATAATAATGCTCGATGGCGGGTCTCTTAGGGCCACTTACTGTTTCGTGCGGTCAAAGC